>CM062196.1:14025000-14640000 GCA_031216445.1 Lateolabrax maculatus
AAATTTAATATCTTTGGGTGTGCTGTGATTTTTCAATATTTACTGACATTTTATAGACTAAACACTTAATCAATTAATCAAGGACAACAATCAGCAGATTCATCGATAATGAAAATAATCATAAATTGCACCACTACTTGGAATATCTTTGATCAACACAATTTTTACTGAGTTAATTGGTATAAAAAAAACTGCTGCATAGATATAAGAGGTAAGATAAAAAAGAGGCTTACAATACAGATGCACGGGGACAGATAAAGATGACGCAAACAAGCATACGGGCAAATATGAAAACAAACATGCATGCACAGATTTTAAAAAAATCAAACTTGTACAGGTCTCTTAAATTCAAAGCAGGGGAAACAAGGAGATGATGAATCTACACAAACAAAAGGCACAGACTCAAGTAAACTTAACCCTCTTTGACACACACTCATACCAAAGACACACACCCCCACGCACACATGCTCCTGTGCTTCTGCAGGCTGGCAAGCTGCACTGAGCAGTAGGCACAGTGTGGGGGCCAGGGAGGGATGGCTGCAGTGCAGATGCTAGATGCCCTATTTCATATTCACAGCATAGCAGTAAGCTGAGCTACGGTACACAGGCAGGCACACACAAGGCGCAATACACATGCGCACACGCATACATTCATGCACACAGAGCAGACCAACTGATGGTAAGAGAGGAAAAAGACACCACCTAACAATACAGTGTTCCTACAGATGTCCATTTTGAAGTTTCAGAACAGATGCTGAACCTTCCTAATGTTGGAATGTTATGAGGAGAACTCAGACTAATCCAATTAATTTTGTACACAGAGAAACAAAAAACAGGTGCCAAAAAATGTAATCAAATTAAATCACAGAAATATCTCATTTGAAGCCTCCAACTTACTTTTGCTGTGAGTCACTGAGTTAACAACACAGGGTTTTTCTAAATGTAGCCAGATGTCATTTTAAGTGCCCTCACTGCTCTTTGTATCAGTCGAATCTGAGCACTCCCATCCCGCCTGTCTCCTCCCTCCATTCATATCCAACAAGGCCTCAGGAAGGTTATTTATTCTGGGAGGAAGGAGGGAAACTCTCCATCATTACTAGGAGAAACAGGCTTGTCATAAGGGGTCACACACACGCAATCCCTCATCTTATGTGCAAAATGCAACAGAAGAACAGTACACAGGTCACATGTTGCAGACATGTGAAATTCCAGTATCTTTATTTTCTTCTAAGACATGCGACCCTCCCTTCCTGTCCCTTGACCCCTGAACCCAAGACTGGGGAACAACATTACAGCTGCCAGACCTGAATCTGTATTCACAAATTATTACCTGCTTTAAATAACATGTAAGCTCTGGACATTTTAAATAGTGTCAGTGATAAGTATATTCTTACTATGACTGTCTGTCCTTTCTGACTTTCAATTTCAACCCAATCCAACACAGCAAAACAAACATATCTGCTACATCAAGATAATTAAATGAGACACCGCCTAATATTTGCACAACTATTTAACACAAACCTGGTAGAAACTATTTGCATGTTACAAGAGTAAATGTCGCTGAGGAGCTGAAAAATGCCTCAGACATTGACAAAAATGGCGACGTTGTCTCACACACAGTGGCATGGGTTTCAAGGGCCAGTGGTCATGAAATGTACTTGGGTTATAAAATCTAAAACATAGTGGTTGCCTACAAAGATAGAGTTATGGACCTGTGGTTATCAATTCACAATCATCCCTCACAACCTTGCTTCAAGTTGTCGAAGCCTCAGTTTGACCTCACTGAGAACCATCTTTCCATCAGCAGAGTGAGCGGCCAAGGAAAACAGCTGAGAAGACCGGCCAGGGGTCTCCTGGGCCGGTGTGCAGGGACTGATTATGGAGAGTGTTAGTCATAAGCAAAACAGTGTAAACTCAGATTCAGGCTTAAATACGTCAAAGGAATTTGTGGAAAATTGGGAGATCTCTTGCTTCTGTTTGCTCTACTTTTTGGTCATCCATCTATCGGATCACATCCCATGTTCCTTTTGTCCTGGACTGAAAATGTGGGAAAACCGAGGACTGGAACCAACACTCGGCTCTGCTAGTTTTAAGCAGAAAAGGTCTACAATTATATGGATCAAAGAAAACCATGTAAGATGACCTTCACTGAAAAACAAAGACAAAAGGAATAGATTTTTTTTTATTTTTATAGATGTATCAAACTTTAAACAGCCTTGCAAAATGTATTCAGTTTTTTTTTCCTCAGTGAATGTGTTCACTGAATCTGTTCATCGAAAGGACCAATAATGAATGGGAGAAAATGCAGCTAACATAAATTATATGTAAAAATTCCCATTTAAGATTCCTAAGGTTCTCACCAGAATAAGACTTTCACTTATGCTATTTGGGCTTCACAGCAAACACAATATGGTATGGATAGCTCATGGGCTGCAGGCGAAAGCAGCAGACTGATGTAGACGTTTCCAAATTGACTCCATTTTAGATCAAACTGTAATCTAAACCCATTTGACACAAGCTGACATAATTCAATCAATCATCCCAACACCTCACATCAACAACAGGAGGAATTTCTGGCAACCAGGTATGTGTCATCAGGTCCCGAAAAAGACTGGTTACTGTAATCTTCCATTACTACTGAGTGGAAAGTGAGATTGCCCAAACTCTAATGAAAAATAAATAAATAATAATAATAATAATAATAATAATAATAATAATAATAATACTGTACTTATAACCAATGAAACTAATATAAAAATCTAAAACATAATTTCCTTGTCCGTTTATTCAGAAATAGTATGCATAACATACAGCTTAGGTTGCCATCTCTGCTCCTTATTTGACAGGATTGATATGTCTAGTTAGGATGACGGCTCACTGTCTGCCTGACAGTCCACCCCTCAAACATGCCCCTGTTGTAATGCTAATGCGGCGTGCACCGCTGTAAAACCTCCCCTAATTAAAATCTTAGTTCCAATAACTGCCAGACTAAAGAGATTTGCCATAAGCACACACTATTAACTGCCGAGCAGAGAATGAAGGGAGATTATGTGCGTGTGCCCCTGTGTGTGCATTCACACAACAAGGACAAGCATTATGGGACGCTTGGACATGGACTATTGCAAGTCACAACAAACAACAGCAATCTAGCGCACAAGCAGCATTTAACACCTCTATGTAGCAGCATCTATAGTGAGCTTGACCATAAACAGTTGCTTCCACCACACTGGTCACATACTGTGCCCCAACATGCCTACAGTGAAGATGGGAGGGAGGACTGCAGGCTAGGAGCGATGCAGCATGTGAAAACAAAGCGTGAAGCGCAATCGTTGCATTGATACAGATGTACAAGTGAAGTAAGTGGTGGATGGAGGAAGGGGGCCATGCAGAAGAGTGATGCTGAAGGGGGGGGGGGGGGGGGGGGGGGGGGGGGCTGAAAAGGAGAGCCAGAGAAAAGCCCTGACGCGAGGAACGATACATAAAGGACAGAAAAACACGCGGCACGTGGTCAGTGCGGGGGAAACCATTACAAAATTAACACAATCAAACAGCATGGATTCAACAGGCTAGGGTAAAGAGCTCTCCCTTTCTGTCCTCCAATTCCTCACTCACTCAGTCTGATCGCTTTGACAAACACCCCTCCCCCCAGGCTTGTTTTTCTCTCCTGGTACAGGAATTCACGGGGCGTCTCCTCAAAAACAAGATTAAAGGGTGGGCACATCAGTTACCTAAGGAAGGCCATTACGGATACAAAATACGAGTTCATTCATTTCAAATTTGTAAATATTATTTATGTCACTACATAAATAATATTCCATAATGGTATATTTTATGTATCCATTTTAACAGTTACTTTTAAATACAAAGTCTGATTTTATTAATAATTATCTTTACTTGCATTTTCACAAGGATGTGCAGCTGAATCTTCTCATGTTTGATTGTTTTCCAGATTCGATTTTCTCATCACCACATGAATGACCACATGATCAAATCTCTTCCAGTCAATATGTGCTCTCTCATCTGTATTACATACAATCCATACAGAAATAACTTTGACACAAATAAAATCAGACATGATAATTCCTTCATCGGCTCTTTCATGATGAAACTGTCTCTATCAGCATTTTGATTCCCAATATCTAATTTATAAACGACGCTGCATGAATTGAAAAGATTGATTGTAAGAGTTTACTAAAGACTATGACAACAACTTAGTAGGTTTAGCTCGACATTAGTGCCAACCTCAGTTTCTCACTTCTCTGTCTTTCACTGCATGTTTCTGTCTGCAAAGCCGCCAAGTGTGAGACTGAGAGTAAGAAAGAGGAGCTGCTTTTTCACTGTAAGGCCCAGAGGAGAAGAAACAAAGAGCCTGTGCACATGCATAACATTTTATTTTACTGTATCTTGGATTTCAAACCAACATGCAGGTGAATCTGGCTCGACACCATCCAGAAATAAATGTGGTGGAAAAGCAAAAGATACACTTGAATGGTCCGTCCTAATCATTAAGTAACAGCCTATAATTCTGCAGCTCTACTCAAAACATGTTGGCCTGACAACAAACCAGACAACAGTGCACATAGTGTACAAAGAATTCAGATGTATCAGAAATACAAACGACAAAATGTCTTCCACTGGGACATAATAACATGGTGTTGCCTGCTTTACTGAACTCTGACCTATAGCAAAGACTCCTCTAGGCCTTTGGTGCCTTTGAGTGTTTTGTAGCTATAATTTAAGGGATCCTCTATACTGATGTGTAGTCTAAATTTGATAATAACATAAAAAACAAATAAAATTGACAAGTTTGGAAGTACCCATGCTTGTGTTTGATACTCACTTACACCCATTTCATCTCTGGCAGTGGGCACTACAGTGGATGAGGCGCCGTTTTATTCTGAAAACATTCATGAGCTACTACGGTTTCAGATTGGGCATGATGTGGACATTCGAGGCAGAAAATAGAGAGGAACTGTGTCCTCAGCCAGCCTCATCTACATGCCAGGCTCCGCCATAGCGCGTCACTTTAGGGGCCTGACTGAAAAACAAACCCTGGCTGAGGGATTTAAAGAGCGGGGTGACTGGCCATCCACAAAAGAGTACCTGTTTGTAACATGTGGCCATATGTGTGTATGCATGTATGCACATACATAATACATGTACACTAGGGTATAGGACAAAGGAGTAAGGAACACAACACATACATTAGGAATGGGGAAAAAAGTGTCAGGGGACTGAAGAGGCCCTGCTTATCCTTGGGGGCGCAGGTGTTGTCAACAGAGGCCCCTCCAGCAGGCAGACAGCCTGGGTGAGTGGGTCGGCGGCAAACAAAGAAAAAAGCCTTTCACTGAATCACACCAGCCAGAGGTAAACAGAGAGAAAGATAAACTGACATGGAAAGCTACCTCTGTTGCTGCTAATAAAACAGGAAAAAAATAACAAAGACAGCTTGAATAAAATAAAATTTTCCTAAAATTCATCACAGCAATTTCTTGATTTTGCGTCTCCATAAGAAACACTGGTAACGGTCTGTTTAACCTTGTGATGCTCACCAAAGCTACATTTCATATCACATCAACAAACAACGCAGAAGAAACCTGTGTTTACTGTTGGTGTGAAGGGGTTGATAAAGAATATCCGACTGAAGTCCAGCACCCTGCTCACAACCACGGTTTTATGTAGCCCGAAAGGTACTGTGAGCTTTCAGCTTTAAGCCGTTTTCACATATGAAGTCCGGACAATGTGCAGACAATCGGGGTCCAGACTATGTGCAGAGTTACCCTTTCACATGTGTAGCACACAGCAGGAAATGTCCATGTCATACACGTTCACACTTACTTAGATATTGGAATGGTAGGAATTTTAATGCTGTGGTTGTTTGGACTCTGGTATGAGAACCATACTATGACTTGGCTTCCTTTATAAAGATCTCAGCTAAACTGTACACCACTGTTTACAAGTACACTATGTACTGCAAGGCCAACATCATAAATGATAATTTCTACTTAATCTGTTTGCTAGTTTAGTAACATGTGTAACATCCCACACATTAAAGTTATTGACCTGGTGCACACGGACACAAAGACACCCAGAGCGCATTTACACACATCCAGCAAACAATAAAAGACAGAAGAAAGAATTTTATCTCTGGATGCTGCCAAAGCAAACATAATGAAAGCAGCTTAGAAAAGAAGATGCCGCCTGCAGCTCAGCTGGCTACTTGGATGGTTGTTATTCTAAGAAATGCTGCTGTTGCGCAGATCCGTGTTTGTGTGTGTGCGTGTGAAAACATTCACATGTGATGAGTAGGGAACAGTAGCATTCACACACTTGCAAAGTCACACAATAACAGGTGGGTTCCTATATATCTCACATGTGCATAGTTATGAGATTAATGACAACAACCTGATGAAGTAGGGATGTGAAACATGTTGATCCTTCTGTTGTTTTTAATTGCCAAAATCACAAAATAACAAGCCAGAACAAACTGCTCAATGAATTTTTAGTGTGCAGCAAACACAAGTTTCTGCGGTCAGGTTCTAAATATGATACTTGCTTCAACACCACAACACCACTGTATAACAGATGTGATTCTCTGCCACAGAACATTGGACAGGCAGAGGTAAACAGCTGTGTGTGTGTGTGTGTGTGCGAGAGAGAGTGTGTGTGTGTGTGCGCAAGATAGAGTGTGTGTGAGTGTGTGTCTTTGTAATAAGATTTTAAAAAGTAGAATGAGGGCTAAATTAAATCAGGGCAGAAGGAGAAGTCTGGGCGGTCAGAGGAAGCGCGATTAACAGGAGACAGTAAATAGGTATTGGTGATTGATGCCATCAGCAGCCTTAGCCAGCTCCTAGAAAAAGGAATAGTTCACTGAAGGACCTGTTGAAAGTGTAGTGTGAAAGTGTGTAAAAGAGGGTCTTGCAATGAGCTGGGACCACATAACAAATCATCTATACTGTAACTAAGAATGCAAATTTCAAGCAGTTTAATTTAATGATTGGAAGTCATGTTAATGATCAATAATCAGCTTAACTCAAACCCCTGAAGAAGCTAACAAATAGGAAATTGGTGACCTTGAGATGCATAAATAATGCACCAACATCAGCCATGGTTAATATATTCTGGATTGATCAAACTCTTAACAGTGATTAATTGATCATGGATTACCCATTACCATCCCTATCAGATTAAATTTAGTTTATGAAGTCAGCAAAAAAAGTTTGGATTAGCAAATCAAATAAAGATAATCAAAACAAACACAAGATCAAAATGTAAAATTCAAGCTAATGAAATCTTCTCCCCATACTAAATGAAACAACGTGTTCATTAATAAGACCACAGCTTTAATAAAACCACCGCCAGCAATCTCAGCACAAGATCTAACAAACTTGGCCAATAAGTGACTGGGGGGTGATACGGTCATCCAATAAACTAGCACAGGCGAAGAGTGCCATGCATCACAGCAATTTTTCTGCAGTCAAGAAAAACACTATTGGCACATTCATCTCTGTCAGCGGCAAACATGAGAAGGGGAGACTGGAGCATCTGTCTCAATCTACACGCACACATACTGTCCACAGTATGGAGTTATGGAGCGCCAGACAGTCCCTCCTACAGACATACGTCCCGTCAAAAAGAACTGGGGGCTGAGTTTGTCATCCAAGCTGTTCTCTGCATCCATCGCTCCATGACTGCTATCTAATCCTCAAGGGGTCACACATACAAAGGCAATCATGGACACACACACACACAGCCAATTGCTGACTTTGAACTGCATTAGGAGAACCATTAAGGACGGGCCGGGTTGTTCAGAAGAGCACTGCTGGGCACTGATCCATTCATTCACACATCAATGCATTGATTCAGCAAAATATTCAATGCTATGGTCATTTACTTTGCCTGAAGGAGGGTGTAACACTTTATTTCTGGAAACATCTTTCAATATAAAAATCTAACAACAAAAATGAAATATAATAAGCTTCATAAATGTTTAGTTTGCATGTTGGATGTATAAGAATTAGCTTTGTGTGGCAATTTGGTGTACTTTGCATTTTTCTAGATATTATCTGATTTTTTTTTTTAATTTTCTTTCATCCTCTTCTGTTTTGTTTGATCAGATCAAAGCTGAATATATCTCTAATGTGATTCAACAGGTCACACTAAAAAAAACTATAATCATAATTTCTGCATAGTTTTAACTGAAACCAACAACAAATATCTGCAACTACATTATTTGGCTGCAGTCCTATCAATGCCGTTGCTCTCACCTACTTCTGTTTATACTGACCTCACTCACTTGGGCATCCCCTCCCCCCCGCTAATGTTAAACCCTCCAGCAAGGGTCGCACTTCCACTAATAGGAGCCTCGCCCAGTTCCTCCCTTGGTGTTCCCATTCCTGCTCTGGGAGGAACTGAGAGATAAACACACAAATACACTAAATAGGACCCAACTGTTGCCTACATTCATGCACATGTCTGTGGAGGCAGGCGCACACACACACACACACACACACACACACACACACACACACACACACACACACACACACCCCTGCTCTCAGACTCCCTTATACCCACAAGCCCTTGCAACCAATTAGTTTGGTGGAATTGGCCAGAGGAGCGCCCCTCTCCTTGCACACTCTGCCTGGGTTGGTTGAGGCAGGCGGCAGGAAGAGAGATGGTGGGCGATAAGGGGGACATACACCAGTATTCCTCCTGGGGGTAATATTTTATGTGGGTGACAAGCAAAGCCATTTTTTTTTTTATCAGATGTGTCCAAAACCTAACTGTTCTGTGAGTTTCACGCTCTTCTTCCAATTCCAGTGCTGAATACAAAGAGCAAAAATCAAGTGTAAATAGTAAATCTTGTGACTGGAGAGGGATTCACTTGGGAGTGTCTTTTTCCTTGGTTTCCTATTTCAGAAGCAGCCGCACTGAAAGGAAAAGGCAGTTCTAAAATGGTGGTTTGTGTCCTGGGTTAGTTGGCTACAGGTCTGCGGACGGACTGGTGTTGTTGTCGTGTGTTTGCTAATGCCTAACGCTCCTCCCTCGTGATTGATATAAATTACACTGGGTCACATGTTTGCTGTGCACACACCAGAAATATTGTGGGTCCAGTTGATCTCATTAACCTAAATTGTGTTGTGTAGGTCAGCTGTTGGTACAGTACACACAGGCAAAATAAAGGAGGAAAACAGACAGCACATGACAGCAAAATTCTTCAAAAAAAAAAAAAAAAAAAAACCTCATTCCACTCTCTCTCTGTCAAGATACGAAACGCACAAGGAGTAAGATGATATATGGGTATACAACAGACACACACACACACACACACACACACACACACACACACACACACACACACACACACAAAAGCAGGTGCACCCCAGTTCATCCAAAACACTGGCAAAACATAGTTGTGAGCGTCATCTATGTCATGTGTATGTGAGAGTGTGTCCAGCAGACAGCAGAGTGCAGTATGTCTGGCTGACAAGCTACGAGCAGAGCACCGGAGCAGATCCTTATTTAGCTGCAACAATGCCATCACAAGGCCCGGAGCAGGAGACACTGGAGAGAGGAGGCAACAGCCAAGGCATGCTAAATATTAGCCGGGTTGGACGTCATTCTGCCTGGTGATACAAACACATGCGTCGTAAGAGACGCTAGCTCACTAGCTCATAGTCTATATTAAGGACAGGCTATGGGTGCTATTCTGTGTCATCTTCAATATACTGTACATTAGGGAGGCGCAAATAATAGAAGTGTATGTTTTGATTTTAAGTACAGCAGTGAGCGAACTGAATATCTTTGGGGTTTGGTGTATTGGACGGATAAAATAAGACATCTGTAGATGTAACCCTGGGCTTTAAGAGATTATCTGACATTTTATAGACCAAACTATCACCTTAACAATCAGGAAAGTAATCAGCAGATTAACCAAATTAGATCTTTTTCTTGTGTTGCTGTGTGTATCTCTCATTTACACTCTGCCTAAGTTGGGTGGAGAGTTTCTCCCAAGCGACACACCCCTCATTTCACACACACAAAAAGACACAAACACAGCAGCATGCAAAACGTATTTGTCTCTGAAGCCAAAACCATGCCAAAGAGAAAACAGAAGAAAGGAAGCGCTGGAGTCACTAAGCAGTCACAAATTACAGATGAAAACTGCGTCTTATACAAACAAAAAAACAGAAATTCACACTTTTGCCAAAAACTTTGGACAAACATGTTATGACCAATCACACAGGGAGTAATTCAGACATTCACCAATCACAGGCACACACACTGCCAGGGCGGCCATCTTTAGTAACAGGAGCCAGGGCTGACAAGTTTGGTCTATCATTTTGAGGCCCAGAAATTCCTGCATGTCTGCATACCACAGTGTGCAAGGGGAAGGAAGAGGGGGAGAGGGATAGGGAGTGAGAGAGAGCACAAAGCAAAGGAACAGAGGGACAGAAAGGAAAAAAGGAGAAGGGAGGGAGTGCAGAGGGAGGATCTTTCACATTAGGTGGAGCAACAGAAGCAGGGAAGAGAAATGGAGAGAGAAAAAGAAAGAGACGGGGAGAGACCATTTCTTCTCTTTTTCATCATACTGTTTAAGCAGTGTGTGATGCTTTTTGCGGGTTTTTCCACACGACTAGACGACTACACATCCCAACCATGTTGGTAAAATTATTAACTGCATTCATTTCTTAAAGAGGGCAAGGGGGCCATCAAAGTGTAGTGGGGAGAAATGGAGAAGTGCAGGTAATGCATACTGTGAGCATGACTGCAGTCTTATCATGTGCTACAATTTTCTAACTACTGTTCAATAAAGAAGCTCTACTGTGAGAGATTGAGATGACCGTGGAACAGCAGCAGCCATTTTTACTGCGGTGTTATAACTCTGTCACCACTCTGGTATCATCAAGGGATGCATTTAGGCAAAGAGAGAAAGATTATCATAGCAATTTTATATCGGTCTTAAATATATATGTTACAACTCAAGCTGTCACGAAGCGTGTGGAGATGGCATAGGCAGCCAAGAGCCTAATGTTTTTACAACATCACTTTTATAGGACAGCACTGTTCTGGCATGATCAGGACAGACGAGGGGAGAGGCAGAATAAAATGACTCTACGCTGTAGAGTCTACGCCGTAGATTGTATGGTGTCGCAAGACAGCAGCAGGAGTGAGGCCAGTCAAAATTAAACGGATATTCAGCAAAGGAAGGAACCTTTTGTTTTTCAGGATAATCAAATATGAGCAAGAGTTTTAGCGTAAGACCTCATTTTATGGAACCTCAGCTAAATGAAACTTAAAGCTGTCAGTTTTAAAGTTCATAACCCCATCCTATAACCTCCATGCAGCTCTTGTCCATTACTTAACCAGGGTCTATATCTTCAGATCCTATGTATCAATGCCTGACAGTTAAACATAAACAAACACACACTTTTGGCTCCAAGATCTATTTGATTATTTATCTGACAAGTTCCCTAACATCACACACTTCACATTTGTTTCACTATAGATTCTGCTGATTTCTCCCTCCGTACCAGTTCCTGAGTAATGCTACAAGTCTCACCACAAATGCCACAAGTAGTACAAGGTGCAGGTCAGAGGCAAGTACCTGTTTTGCAAAATGGAGCTATGCCAGTCTGTGTGCTGATGCTAACCGTGTAGGGGTGACACAGCCACTGAGCCAGTCAGCATAACAGAGAGATTCAGACGGAGATGGCTTCTCTATTAACAAAACGCTTCCTGACACCATTTCCTTACTAGACGAGATACTAGATTTATTTAGGAAGTCTCTTACTATAACATTTAATGCCAATGTCAAGATTAGGTCAATCTCCTTATCCCTGCCTGCCACATCGCTAGCCAACACGAGTCAGTAACTTCAGTAACCACCACATGTTTTCTTACAACTCACACCCCCAAAACTCCATCCCATCCCTATGGTCCTGTCACACCCCCAACACAGACATGTGTATGCATGTATGTGTCCATGTCCTAACCTATAGTTATGGCTAGCAAATGGCACACTGGTTTCAGACGCCCGTCTTCTGCCCCCAAGCCTCTACTTGCTCTCGGGTCAATCCAGGGTCACATTCTCTCAATAATGCGCCCTTGCCTCTTTTCACCCCACCACCACTCACCCCCAAGCCTAGTATCACACAAGTATCACCTTAAATAGACAGATGTTCTCTGGACTGCACCATTACAGCCTGCACAGGAGTGCTGGTCACCATCAAAGCTCCCGATTACTAGGAACTACGCTCCTTTCCCAGACACTTAACACATTCTGGGTAAGGCTGAACTCCCTGGAGTGTACTGTATTTTTTGCACAAGAGAAACTTGTTAAATGGTTCGAGGAAGAGATCCATTTCTTGAAAGCCAAGGACATGACATTCAGGGAAGTGAGCTGGGTCTGGACAGAACTACGTGGAATGATATGGGTTTGGAAGCAACTTGGGATGGGAAGGTCATATGAGGATAAACAAGTTCAACTCAGGAAAAGCAAGTTTAGAAACACAAAGCTGATTTCCAGCACTGACTTTACAGGGGATGCATGTTTTTGAGATTGAACTATTTTGACTGTTCTCTCGTACAAACCAGAATGGTCAAAACAGGAAGAAATAACTGGAAAGCATAGTAATCATTTTATGTTAATTAAGTGTTAGGTGTCAGATGAGAATAAACTCCACAACCCACACACTGCCACGAACACATTCTCAACCTGTGGGAAACACTGCTTTCCAAAAAAGGTGATGTAACAAAATTCTCGAAAATTTCAATTGTCAGAACAACCCCTTCAGCCGAGCCGTTGTACCACCTCAAAGCCACCCATGAAATTCCAAGTATTTGACAGAGCATAAGCCTCACATATTCCAAATACAGTACAGACTAGTAGCAGTGGTTACAAACTATGTTAAGCCTCTAACACGCGGTTCTGAAATCACGTATGCATGAAGATACACAAAGCTTCCTTGCTCCACTGAAGCAGCAGTGTTGTTCCCTTTATAGTGAGTTAATGATGTACAGGTAGAGACAATCTCTCCTTTGACTGAGTAACAAAACATTGCTTCATATTAGGCTGAGGTGTGTTTATGGAAGGTCCTTTATAATAAACACCATAATAAACATTTTATTTTATTATTTTCCTTACTCATAAAAGTTTGACAATCAAAAAGTCAAACTGTTTATTGTAGGCTACAGATTCCAGATTTCATATATCATGTTTATTCTGAAATAAGAGCAGTAAAACAATTAACCGTTTATAATGTAAAACAAACAAATTCATGAACAAATGGTATTGTGCTATAGTAAGCTATTTTACAGTATGCCTAATAGAAAACATGGCAAGTTTTTGTTCTCAGTATTGTGAATAACTATGTATGGTTATTTTAGGAAAAATTTAACTAAATCCATTCACTGCGGTCTGGGTTTGAATAACTTTGCTATTGTACCGCTAACTGCTAGCACTGTATTTTAAGACTGAAAAATAAGGACACTGTAATCTGTGTGTGGTTCAAGAGTTTTCACTCTGCATCTATTGTCAGGTGTACCTGATTGTGAGTGCTGTGTTTCTGGTTGCCATGTTAGGACTGGTTGTATTTGTCAGCACTGGGCCATGTTGGCACACTACCAGGACATGGGGCTACTGTTGATCAGACTATGTCTTCACATCGTGTGTGTGTGTGTGTGCGCTGGGGGGGGGACTGAAAGTGGGCAGTCATCTGATCTGGCCAAACACCTGAAAACAATCCCCTTCCCGCGACCAGAGGGAGGGTCGTGTTATTTTCCTCTCTCACACACAGACACTTTATGCAATCCATATAACTCACCTCTCCTCCATGCTGCCTGTTTTCTAATTTCTGACAAACCGGCTCACAACCTGGGGGTTTACATTTGTTGGATGCTTGCAAAATGATTAATGAAATAAACATTTGCATTTGCAATATTTAAAGGGTTGCAGATCTACAGAGCTGTGATCCATTCATCTAACTTGTCTTTCCTTTCATTTTTTCTCATATGTAAATAATATCACTCCACCCCACTCTCTTTGCCCGCCAGCCTTCCCCAAGGGCCCAGTTGTACAGCTCGGCAGTAGGAAGTGCTTTGGACAAAGGCAGGAAGTAATGAGGAAGTCCTTTCAGATAGCCCAGGCTGCAACAACCACTTGCTTGCCAACATGCTTTCCTCCACAGCTCACACAGAAAACACACATCAAACCACTTGTGCACTGAGGGAATCAAACTATTGCCGTCATTAAGAAGGGATATCAGTCTCCTTCTCAATGTCCCCTTGTCTTAAATGTAAAATGTATTCTTAAAAATATAATATAATCAAATAAATTACTACTACTACTACTACTACTACTACTACTAACAATAACAATAACAATAACGATAATAATAACAGAAATAAAAAGGCATTAAGACGTAAGGAATGACTTTCTTCTTCTTGACACTTCAAAAAATAACACGGGGTCATACATGTTGTTCCACCATGTTGGTATCCTCAGAAGCCCCCATCCTCTCAACACTATAGGGCTACTTACATCTCTACTAACAGCCAATTCCCTGTTAGAATAGTGGGCAGCAGTGTCAGCGTGCTCCACTTAGCTTTGTGTGTACATTTGTGCTCCACTTGGCTCTCTGTGCAAGTGTGTATTTGTTGTGCATGTGTCAATCTGAATGTGTTCTGTTACACTTGCGTAAACGCATGTGCATTTTGTGTGTGTGTGTGTACAGGATGTGGGAGTGCCCGTCCATTGATGAGCTGGAGGAGAGAGGAGAGAGAGAGAGTTTTCCAGATCCCCTGGGGCGCTCGGCTAGCACTGCCTGCCTGCTACTTCACTCACTGCACGAATGGAGCGGGCAGAGGGAAACACACACACAGAACACACACACACACACACACACACACACAGACACATACACATGCACATATATAACTGATTCCAGCTTATCAAAGTTAATTTGGATTTGTTAACAAGGATGCAAGCTGCCAGGAAGGAAAACGCAAGAGTACGATTACTAACTCTCCCTCTCCATCTGTCTGTTTCCATCCTTCCTTCCCTCTTCTCTTCCTATCTCTTTTGGTTTTTGTCTCTTCCCCTCACTCCTTGTCCCTTATAAGATATTCATGGTAATTCAAAGACCAGTGTGTGTGTGTGTGTGTGTGTGTGTGTGTGTGTGTGTGTGTGTGTGTGTGTGTGTGTGTGTGTGCGTGTTGATGTAAGGCAAGCCACCACGGAAAAGCTTTAACTATCACAAATGAACAGCATCAAAGAGAAGCCTGCCTGTGTCTATAGCAATAAATGAGTGAGAGATGAGAACAAATGGAGGCAGCCCTTTTCTTCTGTGTGTGTGTAGAGAGTGTATCACTATCAGGATCATATCACTTGCAATTCACTTTATTCTAAAGCTGGGCCGGAAAAGGAAATTGGAAACAGTTCAAATATTATAATTCAAGTGTTTGCCCTCTACTTTTTCCTGTCTGAATGAACGGAAGGAAGATGACAGGTTCACGCTTTTCACTTTCAAGTATTATCAGGGCAAATAATAACAATCATTTTGGCTGTAATAATATAGCCCTAACCCCAAAGCTGGTGTGAACCAGCGTGCTGCAGTCTCTCAGGTCCTGCAAGCATATCTCAATCTAGACACCTCACTATATGTCCCTAAAATGGCACATGTCAAATGCCCACAGTATACTATCCTACATGTGCAGTACATGTTCAGTACCAAGTTAATTCTAGTAAGGGAGAAGACAGAAAAGGATAGCGTTTCAAGGTTGTGTCCCTTCTCACTGGAAAAGCATCTCGGGCAAAGTTGAAGTGGCCCCAAGGCTCCACACTGGGATTATTTAGTTTCAATTTCAAACAGTGCTTAGACATGGTGTACCAAATGTGCAAACAGGTCCTCTAGGTATTTACTTTATGTATTTTCTTCTTGTCTTCAAGGTGTACACACGCAACTGCTGATCACCAGAAGGAAAGACAATTAGTGTGTGTGAGTGTGTTTGTGCTTGTGTGATCTAGACAGATCATTGGCATGTGGTAAGTATATAGGAAAAACAACAAGCTTGTTCCTCCAGATGGAGGCTCATAAGTTGAGAACAGTGACTCAATATATGTGCAAAGGTTGTTGCTTCACACATCAAATTTAATAAAGCATTTGAATGTGCACAATACCAATTCTACTTCCTGTGACAGTTCTTACTGAATGCACATGTGGACATTTATAGTTTAGATAACACTGGGGTGTTATCATATTAGAAATGTGTATAATTATGGCAGAACTTTTAAACTATAGCTGGGTATAAAACCTCAGTAATTTATTGGTACCAGCCTAAATGTGTCTGAAGCAACTGTTAAGTCCCAGAAGCTGGTATCAAATCTCCAGTCAGATTCATGATCTTATTTGATCAAATTAGAAATTATTAAGGCAACGTTCCTCTCCAGCTCCTTGTGTTAAGACATATAACCACTGAGATAAGAGTGTTTATATTTGTCAAAGTAAGGTATTGAAAGTATTGTTTAAGTATTAGTACCAAAACTCAGGGATTATAATCAGCATTTGTGTCAAATAATGTCAAACGATAACGAATTCTACTTAAAAACTTTACTTTAAGTAATGCAAAATTTGGATTGTGTCATTATCGACTGGAAATGAGCCTTAACTTTCACATGTGGTAGTCCCTAACATGAACAAGGATCCTTGGACTCACACAAACATGCAGAAATCATGCAGTGTTGTTTTTTCCACACTATTTTCAGGAAGCGTAACCCTCCTGCACTGTCAGGCAGTGTGTCACTGAGCACTAAATGGCTAATTAAGAAACAGCAGCTCCAGGAAAACTCTTTAATTTACTTTTCATTAGAAACAACTGCTGAAACTTAACCAGAGAAAGGTAGAAGAGAAGATGAGATGGAGAGAGAAGTGAGTCTGGAGCCACCCCGAGCGGAGACACTTTTACACCCCAATTAAGAGGCAGGGCTAAGTGTTTCTGTTTGGTTGTCGGCGCAGGCCAACAGCACGCTTCATTGAGCGCTTCCATCCTTAATACTGTCATTTTCTTTCTCTCTTTAGCCTCCTCTAGCTTGGCCACTTGCCACTCTGGCAAAAAGTATGTGCGTGTGTGGTTTTTGAGTGTGTGTCTATGTGTGTACCTGGTAGCCACACTTGAAACGCCCCGCCATGTTTGTTTTGCTCTGTTTATTTTGCTTTGCCCAACCCCTTCTCTTCCCCTCCTGGCCTCCTCATCTGGCCCTCATCTTATCGACACTGACTGTCCAGTATCATTTGATAGCATGAGAAATAAAACACTAATGGAAACATCACTGATGACAATTTCCATTACCAAGGCAATCATGAATACCAGCTGAATATTAATCAGTTATTATTACCTTAGAGAAACTACACAGTGATACCCTTTAATGGCAACATACATAGATATTAAAGGAATAGTGCAACATTTAAGAAATACACATATTTGCTTTGTTGCCCTGAGTTAGATCAGAAAGATTGATATCACTCTCTTCTCTCTCCATTAAATATGAAACTACAAATAAGAACCCCTTAATCTTAGCTTACCATTAAGACTAAAATCAGGAGGAAACACAATATATTTCATACAAAAACAAAGTGTAAAAACAGGGGTTATGTGCGACTATTTCTTGGCCGGGGTCAGTGAGTTCCTGGAGTCCTTACAGTCTTTTAAATACCAAATCCCCTCATTGTGTTTCAACAGACCCATTCTGAGCAGCAACAAAGGGATATGTCCTGGACACAACCCCGGCATTACACCTACACACCTAATAGTACGAAGATACCAACTTGGTTTGGCTACGGCTGAACTTAAGAATGCATTTTTTGCACTGAAGGAGTACTTATAGTGTAGTTACGTTAGGAAGGTATCACTTCATGTATGTAGGTATCGGCAGGAGGAATGATAACAGCAACCGATAACTCTCTCAATGAGCATGTGAGTACTGTTTTAAGATGCTGTAAACACCATAAAATGTCATTTTAATTTTTCTTCATGCTCTATTTCTCTTGCTCAACCACTCCTGTACACTCTCTGTCTCTCCCTTTGTTTTTATAAAAGCTTGGCAATTAGTTAAATGTCTCTTTAACATCCATATATCAAAATTAAATTCCTATCCCCAGTAGAGAAGCCTGCTGAAAGCTGGGAAGTGTCCAACCTGCGTTCAACCCTGGTCAGTAGGAGGGTCACAAAGCCATGCCGAATGACGCACGTTGACCCATTTAGATGGGCCGCCAGCGTAAGTTTAACCTGTGTGACGGTGACGGTCTGAAGGTAGTACGTGTAATGGCGAGAGGTCTTTTCCTGCTGTGACTTTTGTCACTGGGGAGGTGAAGCTGTGACTCTTGTGGTGATGCGTGTGCATGCAACTAATCCCAGCAAACAACAAAGCACATAGGCGAAAGCAAAGTGAACCTTTGACCTGAAAAGCTTTCTCTCCTCCTGCTTGTGTGTATATGTTTTTGTGTGCGTGAGTTGTGCAAGCATAGTGCTGGCTGGTGTCTGTGAGGCTGAACACAGTGTGCCAGGTCTGAGCAACAGATAGAGCCTTATCTAAACAGGAGATTGACTGTTTGCTCCCATTCCCTCTTTCTCTCATCTCTGAATATTCTCCCTACTTCCTTTTTATCTGTACTTTTCTCTGTCTTTACCGGTCATTTGTAAATCCACTCCTCGGTCTTGTGTGCTTCTGTCTTTGCTGTCTTGCCTGTCTTTCATTTGTAAATATAGCTCTGTATCATAAATTAATTCAGCCATTTTATTTATTCTCTATGATTGTTTAACATGAAATTTGCTTCTCTTTAACACTATTAAATGTCCCACCGACAGAGCAAATTCTTACATTAAAAGGCCATTTATTGTGCATAACACTTTACGTTACACTATAAATTAGATAAGAAGTGAATTATTATTATTAATCTCAAAACCAAACAAATAAGTGCAAAGACAGCAAAGAGTTGAAGATAGAAAGTATCACATTTATTTAGGAATCCACCAATGTCAGAGACCAACCAAACCAGTCCTACCTAAGATAATATTTCTAACATCAAAGTGTGTTTCTTTGTCATTTTACGCATCATGGATGCATCATTTGCAAACATGTGGGTGCACAGGTTGTATCCACATGCCTACACATCCTGTCCATCTCATTTACAGGTGGTACCAGTAATCGATGAACCCCACTAATCTCAGACCTGACAACCTTCCCCTTCTCTTCTAAAAGTGTGTTTTTGGCTCTGTTATTTTTCTTGCCAATCTGGCATTTCAACACCAGTAGGAAACACTTTATACTTATTATTATTATTTAAATTTCCATAGACATCAATGTGCCGGTTCAGCTGCAGAATTGCACGTGCAGGACTGGTAGGAATTCACTGCTCTAAGACGTTTCCATTGATTTAGTCCACAGAGAGATATATGTCCACATACAAAAACTAACTTATGATTAAAGGATTCCAATGTATTATAGCTTATGTATAAAGATCTGATTCTTTAAAAAAAAAAAAAAAAAAAACAGCATCTGTGCCATACATTGGCTTTTGATGCCCTGCTCTCCAGCACAACACAGACTGCATAAAACAGACTACCACCCTCAAAACACACTATTGCATTATTGTTGTCCAAAGGAAAGCAAGCAACCACCAACATCCAATCAGGCAACAAAGCCACAGTGACTAGTGACAGCTTGTAAAAGCTGAGAAAATTGCAGCCTGAGTGCACTTGACAAAACCTACTACTAAACAGACCTCCACATCTGAACAGCTACCTGCACAACGTTGTAAATACACAGAAGGCACATACACACAACATGCATATGTGCGCCAGATACACACACATACAAAACGGAGTAAATAGCACTGGGTAATGAATGTCAGACCTCATACACTCTCCAGGCTGTTTAGATTGCCAACAAGTTACTTAAGGGCTCTGCACAGTTAAACATGACATGCCTTGGGTCACACACACACACACACACACACACACACACACACAGTGGTTCTCCTGCTTGTATAGAGCATGTGTAAGATCAGAGGAATGCAGGCTCTCCCTTGGCTCTTACCTAAGGCAACTGGAACCCTGTAAAAACACAACAAAAACAACCCCACAGTTTCCACTCACACATAAACTTTAATGCCCCATCTAATGTTTCTCCGCCTAGCACCCACGTCTTTGGTGCACATACACACGTGGGTATGCATCTAAGTTTGTAAACTGTGAGTTTTTATTCACAGAAGCCCTAATTAAAGATCCTACAATTTCCTCACGCCACCACCCAGCACGTGATCCACTGTATATCACTGCACCAGCACCCAAGGCAAACAACACATTTCTCTTTCTTGGAGTACACATCCTCATATCCTTTTCTCTCATCTAGGTTGACCTATAGGTCTGAAACATGCCATGTTTCACCTGCATAACAATAAGCTTCAAAAAATTGGTACTAAACTGTTTCAAAACCCACACTAATACTACTTTTACGGTTACTACTGTTATTGTTATCCTTGCTGTTACACTAATTATACTTTATATATTATATGTGTATACATTATTTTAATCTTGAACAGCACTGATATGAGAAAAGCACTAGGTTAGCTTAAAGTCTGAGAGAGTTTTGCTGCTGTAGGCTAAAAACATGTCTGTGGAAATGTGAAACTGTGGCTCTCACCTCCAATGGAGACAGGCACTCAAGTACACATATCAAAACACATACAAACACCGGCAAACATTTACAGTAAGTATACACATAACATCCCTATGTGTAGCCCGCGCACACTCCCCTGCCGCAGGGGTAGACAGCCACTGATTGCATCATGTTCTAGAAATGGCTAATGCTTTGACATACAGCTCTTGACTAAACTGGTGCCTGTCATGTGACACAGAGCACAGCGTCATACCTGCTCCCCTGGCCTATCCGGAGCAAAGCAGACATGAGCGCACATGTACACAGGTTGTTTGATGTACTGTGCACTCACTTCTGTTTATCACTTGACATTCTTTTTTTTTAAATGGTCATGGCATTTGTCTCTGAAAGTCCAGGGCTGGTATTCATAAAGCTTCTCAGAATTACAGACTGACTGTTTAATTTAGGAGTAAAAAAGGGAGACTAAAATTACCACCACTTCTGAATTATACATATTGCTTCATAATTCATCATCATGATCAACGATATTTTGTACAACCACTCCAAAACATGTCCCAGGAGTTGCTCACCTCTTTCTATGTACTGCAGGCATTTGAAATCTACTTTTAACCAACTTAAGAGAACTTCGGAGCTCTATTCAATTTATTTATACATTTTTAAGTCATAAGAAGTTTGATAAATAGCTTTTATTCTTAAGTTTGTGAGTATGAGTAAAAGTAATGGATTTTTACTCATTTTTAATTCCAAAATTTCCCCAGGCCCAGGCCTACACAAATAACAACGGCTTTTCTTTTTATTTGCCTTATACCTCAATTTTGAGTTCTTAATTGTGTCAAGTTTTCCAACACCTGGAGTCCTGGACAACACAACCTTGAGTGTCATTGCTCCTCCCCTCAAATGCTAAAAAATTTGGTTTTAACCAAATTATTAGAACAAATTGAATGCTGTGCACCTTGTCTAAGTCAGAAATCTAAGGCGATATGTGTGTTTGCGTATGTGTTTGTGTAGAGACTGAGACACAAAAAGAGGCATTTCCTGTATTACTCTCCCAACAGGGAGACCTGGCAGAAAATCGAGGAGCCAACATTATATGCGGGCTGCAACAGTCAATGTTAAAGTATAAACATGGTCGAGGTCGTTACGCTTTGAACGCTAGCCTTTCTGTCTGACACAGAAACAGAAGAGAAAAAACAACACAAGCTATAATCGCCTTCAAAAAATAATAAGCATTCTCTCTGTGTGTCTTACAATAGAAGCCATTCTCTATGTTTATGGTAGGAGAGGAAAGACTGACTGGCCGACACACTGGCAGCTGCCTGCCTTACCAAGCAAACCCACAGCTGTTTTTTACTAAAATGAGAGAAAATCTTTACAATTTCTAACAAACAAGTTACTATACAATTTTTTTCCCATAATGCCTACCTTTGAGTTTGCAGTTCCCTGACTTAAAAATGCAGTTGAGTTATTTCACACATTAAGCAGATCCCGAACCTATATTTACAGATCGCATGCCCACAATTCTCCAGTCAATGAATGCTAATCAGAGTCCACGACCCCTGGCTGCTGATATTAGGAGCAACCCTCCGCATCACAGAAAATCATTACAAAATCCATTTGGAATGAAAACGTCAGTCGTCTCAATTGATTTCTCGGAGGAAGAAATCCCCCGTGCATATTCTCATTATGCGTCTCAATGGACCACTTCACAACAAGCAGCGTGAGACGTTCTGTAAAAGGTACACTATGTCTGCACACGATGACCAGTCAATATGGAGATTTTTCTACCGCTCCATACATCATTTCGACTTAAAACAGGTGTTTTCAAAGTCAACTGCTGGGGATGTAAACGGGAAGTATAATGTTGCCATGGAGTCAGTTAGTTAGCTTTGGGCTACAACTTGTCTTTTTAGCCGATGTTGGTTTACGTTTTGACAAATTGGTACCATTAAAAGTATGCCAAATTAGCTATTTGCAGTTCCTGTTTGCTATGAACCCATGTAAGTACAGACAATTATCACTAGATTACTTTGATACTGAGGAAAACTTAAAAACCCCATGCTTCTCAGGTCAAATTCTGGACCTTTATTTGGATGGACATCGAACTTAATGATATTCAAGAAGGAGTAGGAATTTTGACACCAATTGCTTCATCCTCACCCCGCCCCCCAGTGGGAGGCGCGGCCCACAATTTGAAAAACTCTGGTATAAAGACAGTGTATGCGGAAAAAAGAAAAAAGATCTCCACATTAACACACATATACACTTACTTCTCTGGCAGTGGTTCTGTGTCCAGCATCGTCCCCTGAAGTGTCCGTTGATGGTGTTCTGTGGGCAGATGGTCTGACCTTGGGCCGTGCCGGGACACACATCTCCACACTCTCTCTCATTCTTGTTGGCCACGATGAAGTTGTCCTCCACCGAGTCCAGGATCTTGGACCAGTCAAGTGTGGCCAGGTAGCACAGGTCTGGATTTTTCTCGATCCTCACCGCTCCCCGGGTGATATTCATGAGACTGTGGAGGCCCACCTCCTTCAGCTGCAGCATCTCGTAAATTACAAGTGCATAGTTGAAGAAGAGGTTGTTTCCGCGGATCACCGTCAGGTTGGGGAAGAGATCACTGAGGGCCTCGAGGCCATAAACCCTGAACAGCAGCACATAGTCTGTCACCACTCGCAGCTTTGGGTAGCTGAGACCCCGGAAGTCATCGGTCTTGGTCTTAAACATGAGCAGAATCTTGAGGTGGCCCTCGATGATGGTGCAGTTCTCCAACGCCTGGAGGTTGGTCACATTGTTACGGATGTCCTTGCTCTGGCAGACTGGAAGGAAAGAAAGGGAGGGAGATGTGAGGAAGAATAAGCCATAAAACACTTATTTTCATTCATTTTTAATGTTTTCAGTGTCTATAGTTTGAGTTTTGTCCTGCTTCTCATTTATTAATCTAAAAGTAATTCACACCAGGGGGCTCCCCAGTAAAAAAATTGCTCTACTTGAACACCTTCTTCTAGAGCACATCAGCAATCATGTGTATTTACACTCAGCTGCCAATTTATTTGATACACCTAGCTAAAACTAATGCAATTTAATACATCAGCCCTGAGATAAATCTCTCCTTTGAGGGTTTTAATTGATTTTTGAAAAAGTTGGTGTTTTTTGATATTGATCAACTAATAGATTAACCGATTTATTATTTAGTCTACATCATAAATTTAAAGTGGGTGAGCACAAACTGCCTTTTAATTACTTCTAAAAGCCTACAGAAAACAATGAAGTGAGCACATCACAGTATAAATGGATATCGTCATTCCTTGTAATTAGCTTTATTGTTGCTTACAGTAACAAGCCAAACGGGCAAAAGATTTGCAACAGCATTAAAACAACCAGATATGAACCTCAACAGATTCCCCTTTTACGGAATTAGGTAGAACAGAACCATTCATGATGCAGCCTCACCAAAGTCCCCTCTACAATCTGACTGGCCACAAGCCGTCTCTCTCTCTCTCTCACTCACACACACACACACACACACACACACACACACACACACACACACACAGTGTCTCTTCTAATTGGCTCCAGCAGAGGAAATTATTGTATGGCACTGTCTGATCTGAATGAAGCAGACATGAAGGGGTTAACATAAATGAAGCCTGAAAGCAAAATGCTTAACCATGCTCATTCATACTCTTTAGCTGCAGCACACTGGCACACACAAGCCCACATCTGAACCAGCAAATGCACGGCGCACGCACACACACACACACACACACGCACGCACGCACGCACGCGCACACACACGAGTAGTGGTGAATTCATTAGGGGACAGTTACTTCAGGAGACGTACAGAGAGAAAAGGCATGCTGCTGTTGGTTGCTACAAATAATAAGATGCACACTACCAACGTATTCCTCTGCAGTTAAAGGTACATTAAAAAGTGGGAGGAGAGAATTCATAGTTTAAATTACATAAGACAGGCGCAATGAAACATTATTTCTATTGTTGCCATTATATTAGAAAGCGAAACAATTTTTAATTGATCTTTAAAAAAAAAATAAAATGAAGTTTACAAAGTTACCAAGACGATACAGAGCAAATGCTCATACATGATCTCTTGTCAAAGCAGTGCATCTATCCTGGGTGAGTAATCAACTAGCCTGTTTACTAAAATGGTTTTCCAAAGGTTTATGAAGTATTTTTCTATCAACTCCTATCAATAATGCAACATAGAAACAACTGAAAGACACCTCCTAAACATATCCCAGATTTACCACTGCAACGGTTTTCCTCCAAACGTTAGGAATAAACATACAGATGTGATGTTTCTCTACCAGATCACCCAATAATCTGAACAGGCTTGTCTGTCAACACCTAGTCAAAGTGAGCAGACTTGCTGTTTTTAAAGTGGAAGAGATATGATTTACTGCTTGATTTACACAGTGACATGCCAAATGATGTTTGAATATGGTGTTAAAAAGAGTTATATTTGCATAAATGCACATACCCATTTAAATTTAGTGAACATACCCATTAAAAACACTGGTGAGACATATATAATAGTTATTATTTGTTCACATGATTTAACCATGCATGTCCTGTAGCAACTATACTATCCGCCATAATGGCCCAAAACAGATGGTTATGGACAACAACCAACATCCGAGGAAATTGGATTTAAATGCAAACTGTTAATGGAACATTACAAATTTGTTTCCACTACAAGAAACAAACACTAAGCTATGTCTCTCAGTCATTTATTGGATTAAAATTACAACAAAAAGAACAAGAAAAAAATGGCTTGTAATTTTAAGGGGCTGAATGATATGTAAAAAAATAAATGCCACACACTTTGCAAATTCAGTACAAACGATTACAAATAAGAAAAGAAAAAAACATATTCAACATTAAACCTATTATGTTAATAACGTTTGAATATCTGTCATTAATATAAGTTCCATTTGCAAAAACAAAAATATTGAAAAAGTTTGTGTACTTGTGTATCTTGTGCTTGTTTGGACTACTTGGTTCAGTTGAGTTGTTGTTGGGCTTCGTCATTTCCCAGGTGTAAGCTACCTATTAACTTCCCATTCTGTTAATGATTAGCGAGACAAACATGTCAACAATCCAGGTACAAACTCTGACCAGCAGCACATCAATGGAACGGTTTAAGCGACCTTATTATAAAGAATAGGTGCCAATAAAGCCTGTAATCATTACACTGCCCAATAAAACTGCACTGTTTACTTCAGAAGTATGTTGGCAATAGGGGTGAGTTATTCAGACCTGGAAAAGTAAAACTGAGATTTTGAATGGTCAATACGTATTTTGCAAGTGCCAACTGGTAGGCTCTTGTTATTGCCTTACAAAAACTGTGGTCTCATTGACAAACAAAAAATTGTCAAATTGAAATGTAAATATCCATGCAAGGAATTTCACATTATTTTAAGTGTGTAGATTATCTATTTTTTTTTGTTGGTGAATGCGACTGCTAAAGTAAAATAAATAAAACTGAATAAAATAACATTTAAATTTAAAATGAGGATAAAATTGTTGCAAATGCATCAGATGTAAGTAATGCAAGACTTAAGCTGACACCGATCCCAGGATCAGTGCCCCCAGATCAGCTAAAAACGTTTTTCCCCACTACCAGAACGATCCAGCAGACTTTCTGCAAGTAAACTATCCTTTATCTCTGCAAAGGCAGTCCATAAATATGTCTCTAAACCAGAGGAGAATAAAGTAACAAAATAAATTATTAAGAAATTACAAACCTAAAATTATACAAAGAACTTCCCGCTTTTGGTTAATCTGTCCAGTTTTGACAGCAACAAGTGGGCACACGATTGTTACGTATGTCATTCACCGTGTACTGGAATCACTTCCATCGATCCGACAATGTGAGAAGATGTGCAGCAGAGTAACAACAAGCTGTGTACCTGGCCGTGTTTGTCAAAATAATCGGAAAAACAATAGTTTGGACAGAAAATGTATCCACATTAGTGTGGACGTGGCCACAGCCAGCTCAACTTTGCACACTTCCGCTTGCTGCCAGCCTTGCCAGCAGCCAAAAACAACTCATAAAATAAGACAATAAATCCATTTCAGCTGTTAAGCATCTCATCAGATAAAGCAGAGTTTGAAACAACAGCAACTCATTCACACAAGCTAGCCAGTTTGCCTTGGCCGCACCCTCTTTATTAGAGACATACTGTATCAGAAACCGAAAGACAAAAAACACACTTCTTCCTCCACTATGTGGCAGTTGGTGTTATTCCCAGTGATAACAGCAACCTTACACCTCTATGCCCCTTCTGCCTTATCTCCTGGACACATCAAACAGGCCTACAGGCCACCCACTCGCTGTCAGCCTGCAGCACTAACCGGATACCTATTGTGCAACACGACAACATAAACTACGTTATGAAACACGAGCAGGGCCAGGGTGCAACACACCTCGACCCACAATGATCTTCAAGACACACCAAGAGGACACAAACATGACCTTTCTGCGTGAATGTATTTTTCCTAGTGCAGGTAAGCAATATATTACTGGAAATTAGGTATTTCTATACGTCACATCTCCTGTTGGAGAAGCTTTATTGACACAAAAAAACGTTAGTGGGCCATGAGGGGGAAGCAGAAGACGGAGCTGCTGGGAGCTCCCTCTGCAAAATGGAGTCTTGTTTTCGACTGACAGGAACGAGGGGTAGGGGGGTGGAGGGGGTGTCATGAGGGGGCAGATGGGGAAGCAGGGAGAGTAAAGTGTGTGTGGAGGGGAGGAAGGGTTGTTATGTAGTCGGGGGTTGGCTGCGAGAGCCACTGTGTCTTTAAAATAATGAGCCATCTCCTCCCTCTCTCCTCCCAGGTTTAGGAGCAGGGGGACACAGGAGAGTCAAAAAGCACGAATAGGAAGACAGAGCGAAATTGAGTCAGAGGGAAACAGGTCGCGGGCAAAGAAGGGAAGAAGAAGGGGTTAAGGGGGGCAGAGAGGGGAGTGAGCAGGGTGAAAGTGTAACCTGAGCCCAGGCAGGAACGCAGAGTGACGTAAGGGACCTACAGGACGGTTGGTGATCACATGCATGAATGGAGGGCCGCTATGGACTACTGTTATATGACAAGCAACATGCACACACACAGCATCACAGCAGGGATAGAGGAAGGGGGAGAGTTTGCGTCCTACTGGCGACAAACACAACAATAAGCAATGTTCATGTACAGTAAAAACAAAAAAAAAAAAAAAAAAAAAAACACTCAACAGACTGAGCCTTCGACTGGATATATGAGTCGAGAACATGGGATAAAAAGACAGACGGGGAAACAGAAAGGCAGATAGAAAGAGGAAGACACCTGCGGCACAATTTTAAATTTTTTGTCATCTAAATAAAGAAAACTGTCAAACAAATTGCTCCGACACAAAGGCTATACTGTGAACCGCTATTTTAATCAACAGTATACACCATATACAAAACGTGGTAGACACTGCGTGGGTGGGGGGTTGGTGGACAATGACCGTGACCCCTCTATAGCCCACCCTCCCACTGAGGACCACCCATTAGCAGACAGCTTGGTGCTCTCACTGGCTGTACCGGAGCTCTTAATTACAATAACAACCCAATCAGCCGCTAATGAGCCTGGGGGGAAAGGGGGCGAGGTTTGTATCGTAGCAGAGCAGAGAATGGAATAACAGAGCACAAACTGGAACGTACTGTACCATACTGTGGACCTCTATAGGAGAAATGTGGGCCATCCACCCGCCTTCCCTGTCTGTTTGACACTTAATTTGGCAGCAGGAATGAGAAAAAGAGGAGGAGGTGGTGGAGGGACGTATAGAGGGGTGTCAGACAAACAGAAACAGCCGAGGAAAAAGCTGGGAAATAGAGCGAGGTGAATGAGTTTAGGTCTTCAATAGGATAAAAATTAACGGTTTCTTTTGAACATTTTACAGACATTTTGAGGAGCTGCATCCTCAGAAATGTCAGTTTTCTTGATAATAAACACATGAAAAAAAAAGATACCGTCTAAACATTTGTCAGTATGTGCGCTGCTTGAATAGTTATGAGGTCTTTTCACACATTCACGCTGTAACAGTAACTGAATAAATTGCCCAAACTGTTCCGGTGAAGGCCGCAGCTTCTGTTGTTCAGACAAGCAATGCCTGAATGTTATTTTACACTAAGTATGCCTACAATGTGACTATTCAAACACCATCACTAATACTGCTGAATTCCTCTGCTGATCCATTCTCTATACATATACAATAGATGAGGATTCAATATGCCAGGACATGATATAGCTTAGCAATACTGGAAAAAACAAAACTTTTAATCAGAGATTTATATTTTTCTGCAGTGAACATTGTGATATTTAAAAAAACAAATCCACAGATATATGCAGTTTAATATATATAATTCAAAGAGAAAAGAAAGAACATCTGTTTTTAGTACTTATTTTATTTTTGTCAGACATTTAAAAGACACCAAGACAAGACCCTTAGTCTGATCTTGGAATGATTGTGATTGCCATTTTGATGTGAAACGCATGCAAGTGAAACCAGTAACCAAATTGTAATTAAATTAGGCTTAATTATGTTATTTATCAGAGGGACTGACAGATTACTTTTAGGATTAGTCATGAATAGTTAATCTGAATAGTTTTAATGTTCTATCAAGCAGTAGTTTACGATGGTGGGTCTAACTTTATATAAAAAAAAAAAACTACAGCACATGTATACATTGCAATGTTGATGCTTAGACGATATACTGAACAGCCCTAAAATTTAAATTCTGCACTTATGTTACTACAAGTGCCATTCAGAAAAACAGATTAACTGAATAATGGTATCACGTTTATCAACCCTGATTTAGATGTGTCCAGGCTAGGGGTGGGGGGATAAAAATCGATTTCACTGAAGTATCGCAATTTTGTTTTTTTTTACGATTTTGTAATCGATTATTTAATGGCTGAATCGATATAATTCAAATTCAGTTGCGGTTCTGCACATAATAATAGAACTGGAGTTACATCTGGGTAACTACTATCTTGTATACAGTCTATGATATATACACATGCAGGGGCCCTCGACCCAGAGCCCACAGCATTGATGTGGCTTCAGCAGAGGAGACCCACAGAAAGGACATTAAACAGTGAATCTTACTGACTCGGGCCCAACAAGTGAACCCGCTGTGGACATTAGTTTTTGGTTAGTAGTTGGTAAGATATCTGCAGTCTAGCTAGTCAGCTAGGTTTCATGGTAAAAAACAAGCCGGGTTGGTCCACCTGCAGCGGGCTCTCCTGAACTGGAGACTTAAATCTGAACGTCCGATAACTAAAGTCTTTTACCTTGTTAAACCCGTATATTTCTTAAAACTGGATAAAAATGTACATTTATGACAGAGCAACATAAAGTGATTCGTACCTGCCCTAGTCCAGGCTCACAGAGAACCTAAATGCCGTGGACACAATTGAGCCACAGTGTGAAGAAGCTATATGGTGTCATCTGAGAAAAATAAATATTCTGATTCAGATTGCATCAGTGTGAACTGAAGGAAAAAGAAAAATCCATCTAATTTCTCTCCTTTTACTTCTTTTCCTTGCAGATATTGTTTAGATCCTAGGAATATCGACCAGTGGGGCTCTGAATCATAAGTATTGGCTGTTTGTAATTTGTGTGATAAAAAAAAACAAAAATCTTCCCAATTTGCACTTATTCTGTTAGACTAAAGACATCTGTTAAATGGCATAAATATTGACAAACTTCACTTTAGCTCTCTGCCATTTAAGCACATCATCATCATCAGTCTCTTTCACATCTTTACTCCTTCTCCTTGTCAAATATGAAGCAGAATTATCTCACAGAATAAGCTCACTGCAATTACAGCTCAAAAATGACTTGAGCACGACCGGTGCAACTGAGGTTATACTAATGTAACGGCTATCTCTGACAAAAACTGCCATCTCCACTATTCAGTCAGCGCCCAGGGCTGCAGCCTCCGTTATAGTGTAGCTACAATTTCAGACGGATTCTTCTCTTATTTTTAGAGTGGTGCTCCCTGCAGAGAATTTAATATGCATCAACTAACAGTAGCTGGCTCGCTAGCCCAGTGCTGGCTGGCAGTGAGAAAGTAGATCACAGTGGCAGTTTTGGAAGGTGAGGAGCGGGGCCCTCTGTGGCCCCGGGACCCGCCTGCCTCTGCAGCGGAGAGCAGCCGCCCCGTTAGCTTAGCGTGAAACCAGACCTGTCTAGCACGAAACCAGGTGGCGGCTAACTCGGGACTGTGAGAAGTTTCCTCTCTCTGTCAGCTTAGGCGCACGTTGCCCCTGATGAGGCGATCTGCTGATTATAGATTTGTCAACAGCTCAGTTGCTGAACAAAACCCCGGGAGAGAGAGTATGTGGCCACGGTGCCAAGTGGACTGCCAGTGGAAAAATGCATTTGTTTGTTAATATAGCTGTGGAAAGTCCTGAGAAGTAAAGCCAGCTCCCTGTGCGCCCACTGCCAAGCTGTGGCTTCTACAGTGAAAAATGATGCTGAGAAATTGCATGAGAGGCATTTTGATTAACATGTACCAACTTGTACCTCCAAAACAAAGAGAGTTGAGGACCAAAATAACAGTACGTGAGCCAGGGAGAGACAGAGAGGGGGGCAGTTTGAAGAGTGGAAATAAGCTCAGCGTGCCATTAACTTAAACCACAAAAGAAATATTTTTTTGTGATGCGATGAGCAAGCGCAGTTAACACGTGCATTGTGACTGACCTGTACTTCCACATTTGAGGACATAACATAAAAGGTGGGGAGGCTTGGGAAAGGGGGAAGGAGCAGAGAGAGAGAGAGAGAGAGAGGGAGTGTGTGGGTTGGAGCACCTGTTCCTCCATTGCCTCAGCCTCCCATTGAGGAGCATGGCAAGGGGAGCTGGCCTAGCCTATTTATACACAACGCTGGGTCCCGTTACAGCTGTGGCACAGGGCCAGGCTGTGGCAGATTGAAGCGGGTAGAAAAGAGCAACATGCAGGCCCGGCGCTGTCAGATGGCCGGCCAAGAGAAGAGAGAGGCCTAAATCAGATCACACTGGTGACTTTGGCTCGCCTCCTTCTCTCCACCTTCCGGCACTGGCAAAGGAGAGAGGAAGGGAGGGGATGAAAGGCGAAGGGGAAGGATAGGTACAGACAGAGGGAGACAAAGACACAGAATATAAACAGAGAGAAAGAATGAGGAAGAGAAAAAAAAGAAGAGAGGGGGGCAGGTGAGGTGCCGGGTCGCTGTCACTTGTTTTAAAAACAATGACTCACTATTTTCTAGTTCCACTGAGCTTGGTTTGACCTTGGACTCAAGGCTGCTAAGAGGGAGGAGAGAGAAAAAAAAAAAAAGAGGTGTAGAAGTAAAGTGGAGGAAAAAAGGGCAAAAGAAACAAGAACAGGAAGTGTATCGACGGCTGTTTGACATTTCTTTTAGAGTGACAGGGTACCTGATAGAAACTGATTCCTTGAGTCCATGTCCACCAACCGAAACACCAAATATTCCCTGTAGACATGTGTAGTCCGACAGTGAAACATGTCTCATGTGAATCTTATATCTAAGATTGAAGATAAGATAACAGAGACTCTGATGTCTTTTCAGCAGCCCCTTTCACACTTAAAAACAGAACAAGGGATTAAAGAAAAGTGCTTAAACATGCCTATAATTTAATTTTATTAATTTTATCTGGCAACGTTTCAGATTGTTAGCTAGTCTCTATATCTCCAGCATACTGTTGCACCCCTGCTGACTCCATACTCAAAAACAGCAAACAAAGGCTAAGAATTCAGTCCATATGTAAAGCAGATAAGACATTCATTGTCTTTGTATCTGAGGTTTTTTTCCTTACTGCCCAGTTCCTCATTCCATTTCCAGCCCTTTCTCTTTCTCCCTCCCTGTTCCTCATATGCTTCTGCAGCACAGTGTAGTGCAATAAAACCTTTTGAAAAGAAAGTCACATGAAAGAATTTAAAATGCAGACCACTGAAACAAACTTCATCTCCAAGTACATGGAACCTGGCATGTTTGCTATGACTAAAATGCACTTTACTGTTACTAGGATGTAGCAACATGTAATTCCAAACAAATACACACAATCACACAGATCTATTCAGTCTTTCCGCTTCAGTACATGAGCAATTGCAACAAACATGTTCCATGGACAGCTGGTAATACACAAACCCAATTTTTTTTGAAAAATTCTGGCCACGCCTTACAAAACAGCTAAACCAGGTGGTGCTCCTAACAAATAAAAAGCATGTTGGGGGGAGCAGCATTCCTGACATAGTCTAAGCATTTGTGAACAGACAGAGGACTATGAAACAGGAGCAGGTAATCGACTGCAGGCTGGACTGTGCCGAAGATATAGTGCAAGACAGACAGACAACACACACACCCAAACGCTACACTCACACACAGAGTGAGTAATACAAAAAACATCTGATGTTCCTTTTCATCTTCCCACGTTAGTGAGTGGAGCGCAGTGCAGCGTCTTGGTGTGGTGAGCCTCGGCCTGAGAGGGAGGCAGCCGGGGCTCAGTTCCCCTGCTTGACTTGCAGCCACACGGCAGCAGCTGCAGGGCCCGGCCCCACCAAAGCTAAGACCCGCAAACCAGATCTACATATGAGGCTGGACAAGCTACGCCTGCTTCATGGCTCTGCCAAATCAATTTCTTCCATCTCGTATGGCTTTCTTTCTTTTTCCAAATCTGCCTGTCTTCCTGCTTAAGACCTCTATGGTTGAACAGTGGCTGTGAAGCTACATTTCCAATCCTAACCGGCTTCCAGTAGTTCTGTTTGTCATTTAGCCACTCTGCATTAAGACTGAAACAGAAAAAAAAAGACCAAAAGGGGTTCAGACAAGAGTACGAGAGTTGTGATGGGATAGCTACCCGGGCTGTAGTTCAACATGCTAACACTTTCTTTTGACACTCAGTAGTTTTAACCTCCAGCTAAAACAGTTTAGGGGTTTAGTGGAGGTATTCCCTGTGTGGTGAATGGACGAATGAGCTCATCTGAAGCATAGCAAATCCTATTGATTTGACTGGATTGCTGCAAGGCTGCCAACTCCGAGCTTACAGCTGAATCCAAAATTTGATGCAAACGAAGAAAAACACCCAGAAAGGAGAAAATAATTTTATTCTAACTGCCTTGAAATGAAACTCCAATTGTTTGTGTGTGTGTGTGTGTGTGTGTGTGTGTGTGTGTGTGTGTGTGTGTGTGTGTGTGTGTGTGAGAGCCGGCGACTATAAAGGAGTGAGGAGACAAGTTAACAAGCGTAGGAGATGGAAAGGAAAGAAAGAAAGAAAGAAAGAAAGAAAGAATTTGAGCGATGGAGAAAGCAAAACAGTACAGGAGCAAACAGAGAGACGGGGGGGGACAGACGGACGGACGGAAAAGAGGGAGAAGCAGAGGGGAGGCTAGAGGGATGGAGAGCAGAGGGGCCAGGTCAGTTTAATGGCCCGTTTGTCTGCACTGTCAGACCACCAGCTCTCACTGGCTGCTGCAGGAAAACCTCACAAAAACACACACACACACACACACACACACACACACACACACACACACACACACACAAACATGCAGACACACATCCTGTCTCTCTGTTTCCTTCTTTCCATATCTCTCCCTCCCTCTACCTTTTCCATTGCTCAGGCCTGTACCCACAGCTTCAGTGCCTCCTTCCATTTAAAATCCAACTGAAATTAAAGTGCACGTTTGTCTGCTACAGAATACATATCTTCTCTGTTAATCACTTGTCCAGTGTTCTCCTTTGAGAAAAAAAATCTGAAACCAAAAAATATACAATATAAATTTCTCCCTTTTTGGTTTCAGATTTTTTTTCACAATGGTGCCCCCGAATTTTGCATTAATTCGACAGACAACCGTTAGATATCTATCTGCTTAGGTCGGGACCTTATTTCGATACAGCCAATCAAACCTTGTATACAGTGGTAACGTCAGCCATCTACCATAGTCAGACTTAGGTATACTGAGCCAGACAGCAGCCTGCTACACAACTAAAGACAGAGCCACATACTCTGAACTACAATCCCAATTAGTTAACGGAAGTTTGCAGGCTAGATCGCTAATTAGCTGCTACGCTGAGGTACATTAAACAGCATGTTAACATCACTGCAAATGTTACAAAAGGGGATGACTAAACCTGATTTCAGTTGGACTTTAACAAATTTTTGCAGAAAGTTGTCATTACTGTGTGCCTTTTAACACCACTTTCTTACTGACTGGATATCTTTACACGTGGAGGAGCAAAAAACTGTGAACATGTTACCTATAAACATTCAGTCGTAGGTTTTTGATTATAGACAAAGTATCCCCTTTCCCCCTGCTGTTGGCTTTTCCACAAAAACCCTTCACAGATTCCCCAAGATTTTTTTGATCACTGTCCTCCTCTGTTGGTTTTTCTGTACAGGATATCCACGAGCATGAACGGCATGAAAGGAATACTGACGTCATGTTAACGTTAAAAAGGCCCCCCAGCCCACAAATCACTCCTTGTTACCTAGACCCTGACAGACAGGTCCCTGGAGTAGAGGGTCTGTGGCCACAGCGGTATTGTCAAATGACTTCCATTCATTACGCTGTCATTTAACAGCAAGACATGATTCAATATGGGTCCCCTTTAACTGTAAATGAATTAGGAATGCTTGATGCAGGCTCATAAACCAGGTGCAAGCTCTTCATCTCAGTGTCCCTTTTCACTCTGTCTTGGCATGAGTCCCTCCAGTGTTTCTCTCAGATGGAGGCTACAGTATCAGTCTTGCTACACTGGGACACTCCTTTCACTCCAGTCTGTCCTTAAGTGTCTGTTTTCTTCACTTTCTTTAACAGTATGATGCCTAATCACCAGTTAAACGCTGTTAAAGCAGCAAAAGGCACGTCACGCACACGCACACAGACCAAAGCACGTGTCGACAACTATCTAAAAAAACTAGGTCTGACCTGAATGCTTCAAAGCTTAATGTTTAGCCATAACAGATGCTTCCATCTCTACTCAAATGATTTGTTTTTTTTTACCACAACATATACACATACAGAGTTAGGGTAAACATCACACCACTGCATTTATTCTACAGTTACAGATTCGCAAAACATGTTTCGTAGTTTTAACAAAAAATGAGCTTGAAAGACGTATTCTGGCATGTACAAAGCTTGGTATTAGTGGATTTGTTGTTGTGTTTATCACTGCCAAGGATTAAATAAAGGTCACTGTCTAATAGATAAAACTCCCTTCACTACACAGAACAAACCAGTTAATAGAAACAGTTAACAGTTAATAAAAAAAAAATAATAAAATCATACAAGCATATATTCTGTAATTAAACGATTACATTGACCGTTTGGCCAGTGGTTTTGTGAGGCATGGCCAGATTCTCACCCATCTGGTTTCATGACTACAGTAGGTGAAATGGTGCAGAAGTGGACAGAGCGGTACCGTGGGCACTAGAAGAAGGATGCAGTGAAGAGTGCGTATACTACGTGTAGTAGAGGAGGTCCGTAGGGTGCAGTGTCGCTGGACGTGAACAACACTGTGGTTTGCCAGTCTCGTGCATGACTGATCATGCAAAACTGAAGCATGGATCAACTAAAACCCTTTTCAACTGTGTTATTGCAGTGAGTCTAGGACAGAATTCAGTAGCAGGACTGGACTTATTGACGGACCTCTGAGATTCAGTGAGTTACTCCCACATAGTAGGGGACGCATGCGGATTGGCGAGAGGCCCTGACTTGATTACAAGTGTTGACACTGAATTCTTATAACACCAGAAAAATAATCAGGATAGATTATGGTTTGTTTACAGTAGACACCCCTCTCAGAGAGGGAAAATCAGCTACGATTGTATCGCCATTGGCAAAATTCAAACACACAACAGCACCTCAGTCATATGTTACTATAGACTATATTGAGACAACTATGCAGAAAATCCGACTTTCTGTCATCACACATTAAAAATGCATAAATGAGTTAAATGGGAGTTAAATGCAGTGAGGCTAGAAGTGTGTTTAGACAGGGGAGGTGGGGGGAGCACTGTAGCCTACTGCAAGCACAGCTAGTGCTGTCACCATAGTAACCCATCTCAGGCTAGTTCATCAGGACAACAACAGAGTGCCCCCCTCACCCAACACATACACCATCACATTACACATACAAGCATGAGTGCTCATAAAAGGACACACACACACACACACGCAGCAAACACAACATAATCAGAAAGGTCCATGTGACTGGCTGCTGTTGTTCACAACGTGCTGGTGTACATGTTAAGCATCACTTAGGCCCACCTGGAGCAACCAGGCCTAATAAGAGAGGAGAAAACAAAAAACAAAGAGGGGGAGAGAGAGAGAGGTGTCAAATGGATGATGTTCACACCTTTAAGAGGTTTGAAAGAGGAGGCTTTCCCACCCATACAGAGCAGGATTAGCAGGTGTGTGTGTGTGTGTGTGTGTGTGTGTGGAAGACAGGTCCGCAGGCTGTGGGCATCTGCAGTGTGAAAGAAAAACAAATCACTGTATGAGAGTGAACCCTCTTACCCCTGAACGTAAAAGCAAACGAAGGGAGGGAGAGAGAATGAGAGATGGATATGGGAGTAGAGGGAGCTCCAGCATAAAGAGGGAGAGAGATAAGCCGTTTTCACATATGAAGTCTGGACAATCAGGTCAGGACTATGTGCGGAGTTACCCTTTCACACACGTAGCGCACAGCAGACTCGTTCACACTTACTGGAAATAGTCTATATGGTTTAGGCGAGGGGTGCAGGAGGCAGTGACGCAAAACGTCTCTGTGGTTTGTAATTCAGCATTTTTAAGATTTTCATCAGAAATAAAACAGCTTTTATTTTACAAGAAGTCTTCTCTCCCGTAAGCGCTAGTTATTGCAGCTTTTAGCTGGCTAAATACATTCGGCTGTGAATGAGAGGAGCTGACTGCTGGAAGTCAACATGCCCACTCGCTCGCCGTGAATTGTCTGAACAATTACCCGGTGTATTCACACATGGGCTCACTTGGACATTACGCGGACTTTGTACTAGGAAGCTGGCCGGTTAAAGTCTGTGTAAAGTCCACTCCAACTGATTCGGACATTTGCGTTCACACAAAACGTGTCCAGACAATGTCTGGACAATTTCGGGGTAGCAGTGCATGTGTGAAAGGGGCTATACACAGTGACAAAGCATGGAGGAGGCAAGAGGGAGTAGAAGTTGTTGTGATGCAGCAAACAATTTTGTTGTATTTTTCCTCACACAGAGAACTGATCAGTCAGAGACATACATGAATCACACACAGTGGCTGACGAAGGACTGGTGGATAAAAGTTTAATGATTCAAATCAGACTTGAACCTCAACCAACCAACCAGCCAGATTCAAATACATAATGCTTGTTTAAAAGACATTAATAATCTTCCGAAGGTAATTCTTAAAAAAAAAAAAAATCTAATTTGACCAGATTTGGACAAAGGTATACACATACAGTGCAATTAGATTTTTTCTCAATTGGTAAAGCAACAGAATTATATCAAATTTTATTTATTTATTTTTTGTCTGAAATGCAGACAATATTAATGGTAAAAGGAAAAGGCATTATTTTTATGAAGTTCATAAAATAAACTGCATATATTTGTTCAAGGGGCAGAATAAACAACATTTTAAATGGTAATCAAAGTTCAAAGCATGTAGTTACTACGCAGGAATAATAAGATATGAACTCAAATATAAATCAAAGACAGAATCAAAGACAGCTTTCATGGCAGCCTCAGACAAAAGCTCAACAAATTCTTCAAAACTCAAGGTTTGTCTGGAATTTAGCAAAGAACTGTACAAGCAAACGATTCAAGATTCATCTACCACGCACTGTGGAGTTGTTCAACTTTCTGTTACATCTTTTCCACAGCCTGTTATGCTATAAACAGGAAGCTGTTTCTTCAAATTTTCTTGTGAGACACAAACTTGCATACACTCGAGTTTTCGTCAGTGAGGTCAGAGAGCAGGGGTAACCAGAAAGGCAACCCTGAAACAGCTGGAGGATCAGTGTCCGCCAAAGACGGACACGTTAACTGCTGAAAGTGTGACCTTTAAATTAAAATGTAACCACCAGAGCTCAGATACAGATTCCCATGTGACACAAACATTCAGCCTTCCTCTCTCACACTCATGTAGATCAATCTGGAAACACTGCTTTAAAAGTTTTCTGTCTACACAAAAAAATCTGCAGTCCACTGAAATGCCAAAACAATACAATAACACTTAACACTGAACAATGATGTGTGCAGGTAGTCATTTTGGATGTAAAGCTAAACCCTGGATCACATGACCATACATTCTTACAAAGTTGAATTTTTCTACCATATCAGCCTTGAACAGCAAAAGCAAACATTTTTGATGGTCAAAAACCCGGGCTGCTGTGGATGGAAGGCTACAGTGAATGAGATTTTCTAATTTATGCACATTAGGACATGGATATGGCCTTAACCAGTGTCTGGCCCTGCCTGTGAAAGGCCCTCAAAAGATCCCTTTGCTGATCGCCACATTACAGGGCCAACTCAACATGGATTTTACTGTGTGAAGTCACCAATAGTTAAAATAGGGCAGATCCAAACAGCAACAAGGACTATCAAATCAGATTGTTGAAGCATGGCGTAACGGCACTCTCAGTGTGTGTGCGTGTGTGTGAGTGTGTGTGAGTGTGTGTGTGATCCCCGCACCCGATCCATCCCCTCCCAACTCAAACACATTTCTGTGCAGTGAGCAGAGGTTTACATAAACAGTTCTCTATCTAGGAATGGGAGTCAGAGAAGAGGGCATCAGCTAAGCTCTGTATTGAAAACAGCCCTGCCTAACACAGAACTGTAAGGATTGGTGCACATACTTCAGCCTGACATGACACTGTGTTGGATAGGAACAACTCCTTTGATCAAAGTGTTCTCAAAGAGTAGCATCTCAGGGCTAATTTGAGCATTTCCCTTTCATCTACTTTCACAAGTAAACTAGAGCTATGGTCAGATTGTTGTTCAGTCACACAATGTAAAGCTTCTGTCATTATCAATGCATGCACCTGTTTGCAGCTTAGTTTTTAAGGAAATTGCAGCAGCACCTACATTCTGCATGAAGGACACAAAAACGGCTCGTTTGTCACCTGTAATATATGCAGGCATTTTGTAAGATTGTTAAAACTAACATCGATACTGCTACTAGCATGTTTAAGTTTGGCTGTAATTAAGAAGGCAGATCCAGCTGTATGGACGCCATCTTTCTGACGACTTGCATTAAATTACCTCTGACCAAAATCTCAAGAGAGGCTGGTCTTTCACAGTCCCAACACAATAAAACAATTGACAACTATTTTCTTCAAGAGCGCATGTTTGTAGACTAAAAATCAAATAAGAGGTAATATGTGGCCAAGAGCTGATTAAAAGTTATCAAAGCCAGATATAAGTGTCCAACCTTGAGCACGCTTACACATTATGCCTTACAACTAGACTTCATATCTTAAAGTGTTCTAACAATGTGTGTTAGAAAGCATCAAATTAAATGCCACAGACAAAAACCTTCTCTTGTACCCCTGGCTGGGTATATTTCTCTATTTTTGGCTATTCAATATTTGCTGAGAACACTGTGATTAATAATTATTGTCTTTGCTGTCAAAAATCTGAATACATGTAATCCTTTCAGCCTTTTCAACTGATTATAAAATGAAAACAATGTTAACAAAGTATTGAAGTGTCTGTCAAAAGCAGACAAAACTGAGCACACAAGCACACATGCTACAGGAATGTATTTGCTTGTCGGCCGATATAACTGTGAATTGTGGGAGTCAGAAGGTCAGGTTGTGTTTTTCATCCTCCGTTTGTATTGCTGTTGGAAAAGACTGCCAGAAAACACACACACACACACACACACAGTGCAAACAAGATGAAAAAAATGCATTGGCAAGTTAGGAAGAGTTGAAAGGGATACTCTGAAAGATAAGTGCAGAGAAGGAAGCACTTAGGAAAGGCACCCCAACAGTTAATTTCCTTTAGCAGTACATATTGCCTTCCTGGCCAACACTCAAAACACAACACACAGCTGGTTGAGCCTCAGTTCATGACCCCCATTGTCTGCAGGCTCTGTGATCATGGAGGACCCAAACGTACAATGGAAATCTGCAATCAGCGGTACCGCTGCATTGTGAAAGACACGATTCTGCATGAAGCCCATTAAACGTACAGTAGAGTCTGTTCTAATAGCGAGCTTGAGAACAACAGATAAAATAGCTATATTAACGCAAATAGTGCAATAGGAAATTACTTTGATCTCATTTTGAATGTACTGTATGTAAAAAAAGTAAAATGTTAATCATATGGATTCAATGATATGTTTACACCTCCTCATCAGCCACAGGTGTATTAATATCTTGATTCTGCTTAAACCTACTGAGGGTTTTCTTGTCATTTCTTTTCCTACCTTAAAGTAAACTGAACAAAGTCCTTGAAATTGTGATGGGCTTTTTTCACGGTTTTCAGACATTTTACACACCAAATGATTAACCGATTAATTGGGGAAATAATTGGCACATTGGAGTACATAAATTCCAAAGATATGTTTATTTATTGAACAAATTTAATGTTCAACTTTAAAAATGCACATGTTGATCTTTAAATTAATGATTTAAAAATAAACTAATATATGGGATCCTTAACAAAGACGTTTGTTTTATGATACGGTTTTAATTTTCTTCTGTTGCCTCAAAACTCCAGCACTGGTCTGACTATAACATTAAAACTACACCGTCATACATTAACGCTCGCTAATTTCAACAACGCACATCCTGCAATCTGTCCATTCGATGAATTGGATGTGTGGTGTGTCAAGGGGCACTCAGGGCACAGGGGCTAGTGTTAACAGGGGGCCCACTCTTGTGCCTGCCCCTCTAGTACACACTGTTCTCATGCACGGCCACCTCCTCCGGACACACAAACACAGAAAACATACATTGCCCGGAAGTGGGTAGGTCAGGAGCTGAGAGATGAGATCCTGCAGACAGCCCAGGGTGGCTGGGGTGCATACTGATATACGTGTACACGCACACACACACACACACACACACACACACACACACACGAACAGGCACCTACATGGTGGGCCACTTCAAACACATTCCACAGCATGCACAGCATTGTCTGTAAAATGCCGCCACTGTGCAATTCAGGGAAGAGTGCCTGAGTATCCAAATAGGCTACAGACAAACTCACACACACACACACATTTGTTTTTTCACAAATCAACATACTACTCCATCAGCAGAGTTGGAGAAACAACTATTCAACCACTCTTCCTGAATAAAGAGACTGCTTCAGACGTTTAATATGTGAGTGGGAGATTCTTAAGGCTTTGCAGTGTGTGTGACAGAGCTGATTTAATACAGACAGTGGAAATCATACATAACAACACATGCATGCACACATGCAAACTACCCCTTTCCAACAGAGCTGTGCTTACAAGCCTGAGAGGAACAAGAAGGGGGCAAGGCTCCCAGTTGCACAACTTGTTTTTCGCTAGTTAGACCAGTAGACAGCCCAGCGGTTACTTCAGAAAACTGTTTGCTGATAACTATGACAAACAGCTTAATCAAAATCAGCCAACAGCAGCCTGTAAAAAACACTTATCACATTCTCTAGAATGCAGTCAGCAGATCACAGCCGCATCGTGGTTTTTGTGTATCAATCCTGCGTCCCCTTTCCCATGACTGAGGTGGGGATGTCAAGCAACGTGTGGATTCAGAATGAAATATTCTAAGTATTTGGTTGTTGACCCCCTCCCTCGAGGCGTAAACATCTCAAGAGTGCCAAATATGGTCACTTCCCAGAGAATTAAGTAAATCAGGAACCAAAAACAGCCAATGACATGTAACTCTGAGAGCAAGAGAGGAGAAAGGGGGGTATCAGCAACCCTGTCTCATAAGACCCCCTTTCAGGGGGCCTCTGTTCTGTCTGCATACATGACCTGTGTAAAGTAGCCAGAACATTTCCTTTGAACCTGGCCACTGGGAGCCATGTTTAAGTAATACAACGCACAGTTCCAAAAGTTCCACATCGTTACTAAAATCAAGGAACAGCAAACATTAAAAGTTTAATTAAAGTGATTTGTTCCTTAATTTTAAACTGATGTAATTGCTCACTTGCTCCTTCCATGTGCACTAGGTTTGTGTACTGAAACACTTTGTGAACTTGTGCAACACATCAACTAAAACACTGATGACAAATCTCAAAAGTACAAATCTAGGCCAAAGGTTAAACCAGGGATAAACTAGAAAAATGTGCATTAATTAATTTCAGTGCACTTACACGCCATTCATCATCTACAGTTAACAGGTTTTCCACTGAGACAGTATTTCATTAAAACTAAGATAACACTACACTAGTAAGTTATCACATGGTCAAATATATTGTTTACTTTAAGCAATAAGGTCTCATTCAGTTCTCTCAAACATTTTAAGGTAAACCTTTATCAAGAATATACAATTCAAGTCAAATTTACAGCTGGAAACGTTATTTGACAGTCAAATCATTGTATTTCTATAATTTAGCTCAATCTGACCAAAAATATTTTAATATCACATTTGTATGATAAAGATTTTTTCAGGCGATGATTGTGGATTAACATTTCTGCCAATAAAAAGAAAGTAAACTGATGTTAAGTGGCTTTTCTTCCTCTGTGTGACAGCTTGAATGCAACAGCAGCCACCAATGATCGCACGCACTGAAAACAAATGTCCCAGTTGAAAATGATCACTCCACTGATAATATTATTATAAAGACGAGGTCATTAGGCAGTTTACAGCGGGATCATTGTCTCCAGCTCTCTCTCTCTCTCGCTCTCATCGCTGTTTAGATTACACGCGGTTTGATTACTATGACCAAAACCCTAATAATTCATTGATAAAAAAAAAAAAAAAAACACCACGCAGAACCGACGTGTTCCGGTGAGGAAGTAAATCCACCACCGATACAGAGACTCCTCAGCGTCGGCGGCACATTTGTTTACGTCCAGGCTGCAGCAGCGGCACCGTGTGTGTGTGTGTGTTGTGTGTTGTGTGTGTGAGTGTGGTGTGTGTTGTGTGTGTGAGTGTGGTGTGTGTTGTGTGTGTGTGTGTGTGTGTCGCCGTGAAGAGGCCTCGCCGCGCTCGCAGGGCCGATCCTGCTGCTCCCAGTTTAGACTCGCTGCGGCGGACCACACTCGTCCAGTCACAGCGACTAATCCGGCCCTGGGGCTGGCGCATCCGACACAGGCCGCTAAAATGTGTAGCTTTGAGAGACAGCGCGAGAGAGAGAGGGGGGGGGGGATACTAGGCAAAAAAAAAAAAAAAATTCACGCAGGAATATCAATTATTAGCGCGCGGCCACGCACACGCGACGCCTGAAACGACGAGCCCCTTAATTAGAGCCTGCGTGAAGCTGTACGCATGCGCAGGAGAGCAGGCGAGAGTCCCGTGACCGAAATTACCATATTAATTGATAAAATAAAGACAACAAAATAATATTATTGCATATATCTGAGCTGCATTATCCCCTTTATATTCCACCTGGGACTTAACACCGTGTCCGCGGTAAAAAAAAATAAAAAAAGTGTGTTATTATACTTCAAGTATTTTACACAATAATATTCCTATTGTAATTAATAAACCTCTTTGGTTTGTGTAACATGGCTCAGTCATACTTTATCTTCCTATAATGATGGGATAATCTTAAACAAGCATTATGGTATTTATTTAAAATTGTTGTTTTCTTTTCCTGCATGTGCTGACTAGCACTTGTTTATATTAAATATGCAGTGTGTTGTTGTGTTGTTAGGTGGCAGTGGAGTGGAAAGCCGCGACAAACATACGAGCAACACTGCTTGGAAAATTAAAAAAAAAAAAAAAAAGAGGAATACTTACTTTCTCCGTTTATTAGTCCACACTGGCATATAATGCAGGTGCCGATGATCAAAAACACGATTTGTGCTCGCAGCTCCAGCGTCCACCGTCTCATTTTGACTTGAAGGTAAGTTGTGCTCTCCTCTTGAAGCTTCTCAAAAAAAAAAAAACTCCAATCTTGAGGGAGAAATGTTTATTTCAAAAGGCGCTGGAATATCAAAAGTATTAAACAAATTCTTAAAAATTAAGGTCCAATATAGCCGACTGATTCAAGGCTGGGGGGGGGGGGGGTGATAAATCTATGGAGTATCTTCCCAGCCAAGTTTGTGATGTATGTGAGCCCTGGTAAAACTGCAGACCACTAAATAACGTGATCTTGGGTTCTGGCAACACATGTGCGAGTGAAGATCTTCATTTTCCATGAGTGAAGGCGACAGTCCACGTTCATCTGCTCAGTGTCGGCGCTCCACTGGCTCGAGAGAGAGAAACGACGAGTATTTATTGTCATTAGTAGTAGCAGTGATAACATCCAGGCGCGGAGGGCGAGTCTGGGGGTCCCCGGAGGAGGTGCAGCGGCCCCGGGCTCATCTCTCTGTGATGCACCGCTCCAGCGAGGGAAGACCCGCTTCAAACAAAACAATCGCCAAGAAGTGCCTCGCGTCTCCTCTTCCTCCGGCAGACGTCGGGTCGTGGATATCGCCCGGAAAAACAAGGCAGAGCCCGGAGCGGGGAGGTGGCAGGGTTTTGCGCTCTCTTGTTTCGGAGGTCCACAGGTCTTTTATACTGACCCCCCACCCCCCTCCCCTGTTTGCTGGTATCTTCTCAGAAGCTCATCCTTTTTTTTTTTTTTTTTAAGACTGACGGGAGCACATCCCAGGAAAAACTCCTCCGAGGAGAGAGAGAGAGAGAGAGAGAGGGGGGAAAAAATGTAAAAAAATAAAAAGAAAAGAGAGAAAAAAGAGCTACGTGCAGGAGAAACGTGCGGCGACGCAGCAGCTTTCCCCCCGCTACGACCTTCACGTGAACTCCTTCACCCCCGCAGACCACCGGGAAAAAACCCGCAAAACGACCCGACGGGAGAGAGAAAACAAAGAGGAGGGAGGGGGGGAAACTTGTGGGAGGTAAACGTTACTTCTCTCTCCGCGTCCACCGGGAGGTGGTGGAGGTGGTGGGGGGGGGACACCGGAGGAAACTGTCCGTGTCTCTTTCTCTCTCTCAGATTAGCGCGAGCTGCTCGGTGGTGGTGTGGGGGGGGGCAGCTAACGTTAGCTGGCTAATCCAAAACAAACGAGGTCTCGGCGGCGGAGTTACCGAGAAAACACACACACACACACACACACACGCGCGCACAAAGTCAGGATCCCGGCTCCGGCGGTCGGGGAGCGACGAGGTGAACCGACGCGAAACGAAAAGAAATAAAAGACTTTTAAAAAAAAAAAGACGGGTCAAGTGGGAAAGAGAGAGATAGGGGAAAAAAAAAACTTGGATTCCCGTTCCGTGTGGCGGTGGCTCTCCGTCGGGTTCCCCCTCTTTCCGTCTCTGCTTCCTGCGAGTCTCTCCGCCAGTAAACAAGTCCTGCCAGTCACCTCAGCTGGGCCGCGCGCGGCCGCCGGGAAAACACGGAGCGGATCGCGGCTTCAGCTCCCCCCCCCTCCGCGCGGCCGGGGGTCCGGATCCGGAGCGGGGGGGGGGGACACCGGAGCTCTTTGTCGGGGGGGTGGACGCACATCAACAGCCTGTAGACACTGATGTAGGATGGGGTATCTGTGGAGGAGAAGATCGTTTATATATATATATATATATATATATATATATATATATATATATATATATATATAAATTGTCTGTATTAAAAGGTTCAAACGCAACAATCACCAAGTTTCAAGTGGAAATGTTTTTGTTTTTTTTAAGTTTGTAGACAAAACAGCAGAAACGCAGAAGCCCTGCTGCAATTAATATGTTTCATTGATCTGCTGATTAGAGAATCAGGTTTGTTATGCCAAGTGGGTTTTCACGTACAAGGCTTTTTTTTTTTTGCTGTGGTATTTATGTGTGTAACAGTAATTATAGTAGGACAAAAATCAAAGAGATGAAAAGCAAGTACTGCAAACATAAGATAGAAAAAAAGACTAGAAATATGAAAATGATTATAAAAGATATGTACGATATCAGTTTTTACAATGAAAGAGCTGTACAGTTATACAATATAAAGAATAGTTGCAATGTACAGTGATAATAATTCAAAAGATGTGTGTTAATGTAACACATTGAAACAGATGTGGAGACAAATAGTGGGACCTCCACGTGATTATTTTCTTGTTGTGAATCGTGAATGATTTTCCAAAGGGGAGCAGTCCAGCATCCGAAGATATTCAGTTTACTATAGGACTAAAGGATGAAGAAAAGCAGACAATTCTCACATTTGAGAAACTGACATTCAAGATTGATTGGCATTTTTGTTTTTAAAATGACTGAAACTGTTAATCAATTTTCAAAATAGCTGCAGGGTATTTTTCCTTGATTGACTAATCTTCTCAGCTCTAACCAGTGCTTTTATTGAAGCCACAAGTGACACAATCCTTTTTTTCACTAACAAAATCACGCAGCTAAGCATGTAACAGTTGATCATTTGTGCTACAACTATTTTATAATGATTTTCCTCCAGATTTTCTTTTTTACGTTGTCATAGATCAGTGAGATTTGTGGGCAAAACAAAGCTGCTTCGTGTCATAGGGCAGTGTAAACATTACACACTGCCTTGGCCCAGCAGCCAGGAAGTGAAATACCTGCGTGCAGTAACGAAGGTACACATAGTCCCCTCTGATTTGCATTGCAAATATCCTTATAATAAAACCTGTCCTATTGATGGAATTTAACTACACAAAATACCTGGAAGTCCTTTTTATTAACACAGAATGTTTGACACAGTTCTCACCTTAACAATTGACTTAAAATAGAGCAGTAAGAATAGAGTAGAACATTTGCTTCTTGTTTATCACATAGGGGTGCAGCGTGTGCTCGGATGGGTACACACCGGTCTACGCTGCTAAGAGCTTGTGGAGCAGGCTTGTTGTTAATCTGAGGAATGTTGTTACCCAGTGAACAGAGTAAATGAGGTCTTAGTGAGATTAAATGTCACAGGTCTGAAGGACTAAGGGTTGTGGAATCTAGTCAAAACAGATCTCTTTGTGGTAGTCACGCTGTCTGACGCCAACTGGAAGCACACACGCAGTCTCTCTTCACACAGTTCCCCTCAGGTACTGTACATAACACCAATTTCTTTACTTTTTCAGTGGGAGTAGAGGAAGTTAAGTGAATGGCTTTCCATCCCACTAACCTACCTAGAGTGCTGTTATGAGTCTACACATGCAGCACTTGTGCAGCACTACAGCCATGCTCCTGCTCTGTTGTACTACGACTTCATTTCAGTAGGTGGCACTAAAAATAACTCCAGCCAATTCACTTACTCCAAATGTCAAACAGGGACAAAGGGATACAACGTTGAGAATAAACAGGATTAAGGATCTGACCAGAGAAGCGTAGGGAGCTCTGGGCTATGTCAAAAAAAACATAACGTGATTCTGTCAGCATATACACAGTATTGTGAGAGTGAAGAAATGAAACTAATGAATAATTTAAAATAAAATATGGGTTTTTAAACATTCATAAACATCTTACTTTCTTTTCTGTCACTCACAAAGGCAGTATACTCCACTGGGACAATGGATATGGCAAAGCCGAAGTGCCTGTCAGGAACGTGTTGACACTGGGGGAGAATTGGGATGTTTCCACATGGTGTCTGGTAGTTTGTTCAGACTGGAGGATATGCAGATATGCACAAAGATAGTTGTCGTTTGACCGCCGATGGAAAAAGCTGCAGGGTCAGCACTCATATCAGTGAAATATATTCTTTAAGTCCCCAAAATGTCCTCAGTTATATATATTTTTTTTCTGGCAAAACAGCATAAATCCACATATAAAATTCTCAGCAGTGGCACAACAAAAGATATGCATTTCCTCTTTTCTGTCCCTTCATGTGCAGCAAGGCATTGAAAGTATAACTAAATAAATCAAGTGCAAGATAGCATTCAAGTCAAATTATTGTAGTGCTCTGAAGGTAAACTTGAAAACATTGATGAATGAGTGGACAATGGAGTTGCGTCCATATAGGACATGAGGGGTCACCGAAGGATTTGATTAAGGATGCACAGATCCGATTTTCCTCTCCTGATACCGATTCCCATCCTTCAACTTGGCTTATCTGCTCATACTACCAATCCAGTATCAAATTTCAAACCCAAACCTGCGTACCTCACCACTTGGAACTCCTTCGGATCATTTTCACGCAAAGTAACATGACGTCAGGGATTGCCGTGGCTCATGTTGGCCCCACAATTTAGTAAAACAGAGAAGCAGCACTCACAAGTAAATGAATTGCAAATGCACATATTTGCTTTCCCCCTCCTGCCTCACAACACAAATTTCTGCAACATTAACTCCTACTATGTATTATCTCTGTTTTTCTCTCTCTCTCTCACACACACACACACACAGACACACACACACACACACACACACACAGATGCAGAAGGCAAAACGAACTCCCGCTCGTTCTCCCTGCAGTCGCCTCTGCTGCAGCCTGTAAATGGAGGGATTAATATGTTTGAATGGAGAGAGTCTCTTTCCTTTGTTGGTGTGGAAGGCTCAGTAATTAGCTGCCTGGGGAGCCAGGAAGCAGGAACCTCCGTTCAGCCTCTGTGTGTCTGTGTATGCATGAGGGCATCTGTGTGTGTGTGTATGTGTGTGAGATAGACTATGTCCACCAAGGAGAGGGTCATGAGCTTAAACAGACAAAGTGTTCCTGGATTATCCTCTTCACACGGCCCCCTGTGATTTACGCTTTTAGCACGTTCCTGCACTTCAGGCCCCGTAGGCTGCAGCTGGGACAAACAGGCAAACAACTGCCTCTCCCTCGCTGTCTGATTCCCCTAGTTGTCTCTCAATCACTATGGTATCACCGAAGCGAGAGGGTCCACACCCATTCCTCTCACGTGGAGGAACTGCACGTCACTCACGTCTTATGTGGCACACCCCCTGCACACGTGTGACATCGGAAGAGGGAGTTCACCAAAAAACATACACAACAGGATACATGGGTGACACCCTGCGTACACATTATCTGTGACAAAAGGAAGTTATGTATTTTGGTACATCTGCATACGATATCTGCACAGAATCAATGAATTTCTCCTGTATCTCTCACAAGTTAACGAGGTTCAGATGTATCCTGCATGCAAAACACTGCACTCTGTGATGTGGAACATGATCAGCTCTTCTTCCTGTACAGGTGCTTTGGGTGTGGGGGTGTTATGTGGCTCTGTCTCAAAATCTATTCAGACTTCATCATCATCATCATCATCATCATCATCATCATCATCATCATCATCATCGTGCTTGAATAAATAGCCATCAATTATGTAGTCGTTAGTAATGTTTTATGTTCTGTTTTTATAGTAATGTTTTGTTTTTGTTCATTTGACAGTAACAGAGACACACATTTCTCTACAGTTTATTTATATTCTGTAGTGTATTTATATTTTATTACACTATGTACGTTCCCTGGCTGCACTACTGTTTTTGCAGACAAACACTGCAGACAGTGGTACTTAACCCACCACCCTATTCATTCCCTCAAGTGCGATTTTTGTTTAATTTTTTATCGCAACTTCCTTGGCTCCTCACTTTATTTGTGACTGTTTTTGTCACAGTACACTATAGAGTTTATTATTTATCACCATTTATGTTGTTTTTTTCATGCTTGTCAGTCGGCCGGTCACTTTGGTCCAGACTAAAATATCTCTACGGTTGTTGAATGGATTTACATGACATTTTGTACAAACATTCATCTCCCCCACAGGATGAATCCTAATGACTTTAGTGATCCCCTGACTGTTCCTCTTGTGTCATCATCAGGTCAAAGTTTTCATTTTTCCAATACTTTGGTTATGACTAACTAGCAATAACATAATTCAACTGACCATTTGAATTGTGTTATTTAGCATTTCAATATTGTCTAATTAGCAAATATGAGTATATAAATATTAGTGTAGCTACAGCCTTTCATGTCTAATATACATATAGAATACTTATACTTTATATTCTATAAATATATTTGTTTTACTATGTACAGTATATTGAGCAAAAGTCCCCTTTTATCTTCCGTTCAGTCTGTCACACTGTGTGTGACGCAAATAATCTGAAATAAGAACAGTAGATGCCAGACTAAACCATTGATGAGGAAGACTAAAGCTTTTGGAAAGAACACCGGGGCCGGCTCAAGACTGTGATTATGTGCCCAATGATGCGTTCAGTGATCCAATAAATCTCACACACAGACCACACAACTCATGTTGATAATCCATGTTGATAACAGCGGCCTTTCAGGTTGTCGGATTGATCCATGGAGCTTCAGTTTGTCTCTACTCTCTGTGTGTCTCCGTCTGATCAATCACCTCTGCCACTAATGGTAACGAAGGGGTACACCGTGCCATCTATAAAGCAGTACAAGTACAAGAGTACCTGCATCTCTTACTGTAAATTTTACTTTTACATATAACCATATATGTCTGTAGCATATGTTCCAGTTCAATGCAAATAAGAAGCTAACAGAAAGAAAACAAAATGTCTATGTGTACAACATATGAAAAGATAAATTCTTATTTAGTAGATTATACTTTTTAGCTTTTTTAGTACTAGAGCTTATTTGATAAGTCGATTGCCAAAAAAATTATCATTTAGGTAATTTTTTAAGCATAAATGCCAAAAGTTCTCTGGCTGTAGCTTACATGTGAATTTTGGCTGGTTGCAGTTTTGTTAAACACTTACAGCAAATGTGGCAAAAGCCACTATTTGAATACATAACCTTGTTCCTGACATTGAACTTCCTTTGGTTCTGTATGTCACATTGACAAAGTGACCACTTTGAAGATAAAGTAAGACAAATAGCAGGTTATTTTCTGAAGGAAAGGTTTGACTTCCTGTTTCAGACAGCTCTATCTCTGTCACAGTGTCCCGAACTATAGGACCCTTCGGTAAACCCAGCCTCCGCCCTTGTTATACCCCGCTCCATCATGTGTGTTGTGTGTCCCTGTGTGTTCACCCCTGGTCTGTGTGTAAGACACTTAACCCTGGGTCACACACACTTCCCAGAGAGCCTTGTTTTCCCACACATGGACCACAACACACTTATCTATAAACAGATTAGCCTGTCGAGGTCACCTCTGCTGTCCAGTCCTCTCTTACCATGCACAAACTCCTTTTTTATTCACACATTTAAATCTGAATCCACCATCTCTAATTTTGTCTTTCTTCTTTTCCCCCTTTTTTTCTCTTTCCTGACCCCTGTGTGTCTTTTTCTCCTCCGCTTCCCTATTTTTTCTGTTTTTGCTCCCACCCTCCCCTCTGTTTGTCCTTTTTCTCACACTGATGGGCAGTTCAGGGGGCCATGAGGCCATGTGCAGGGCTAAAGGATTACCTTTATCGTTGATAAGGAACTTGGGAGGATTGTGCATGGCCAGCTTGAACCTGAATGCCCTTCCAGAGAGGATGTGTCTGTGACAGCTTTATCCACATATTATCAGAGTGACAGCGGGAGCAACACATCCAGAGACACAGGCACAGTAAAGGTCAGGTCAATGTCACAGCCCCCCAAGCAGCGACGGGGCTCCGGGGGAAAGGTGTGTTGGCTTCAGGAAGACAGTGTGTGCTGCACAACATCAAAGTATGGCTCTCACACTGGAAACACTATTGTTTTGTTGCTTCCTTTCACACGTAAAGGCGTACATGTGCATGCACACATGCAGCTCAGTTCTTAGAAACATTTCCGTTTGGAAAAAGTTGAGAGAGAGAGAGAGAGAGAGGGCGGTCATTCTTATTAACAGCTGGTTGGCTGCCAAAGTGCTGGTGTCTTAAAAACAAAACTCATATTATTTATTAACTTGTTTTAAAAAAATGTAATTTTAAGATTTCAGGATGAAGATTTTTTTTGCAGTGTGGTAAGGTTTTCTTGGCGGCGACTATTCTTTCCATTAATGATATTGGTGAATTCCACAGTGTTTATGAACTTATTAACAGATCAATGATTGGAAGGATGTCATTTACAGATACAGTTGTGTCATTCTGTGAAATGTGTTTATAGTTTTTTATTGTCAAACTTTTTTCCTTAACTGCATGTGAAATCGTCCGCAGGGTGACGACTTGTGAGTGCAGATCAGAGCGGGGATAAAACATTCCAAGGATTCCAGTGACAAGGGCACCTGACAATGACCCTCTGTGTCCTCCCTGAATGGATATATCCAACGCTCTAAGGATTTGAATATTAATTAAAGCACACCATATCCAAATGATTTAATGAGAGACAAGAAAAGAGTTTCTGTTGCTATGAGCTTCGTATGTCAAGATTTTCATGAAAATTACAAATAAATGGCATTACAAAGTAGGCATTTTGTTGCTGATGCTGGGTGTAGATGTGTGGGTTGATGTTGATTGCACATAGTAGGTTGTTGGATATGCACATTCATTCAATTTCCTACTCCTGCTCCAGATCTTTTTCAGCTTATCGACCAATTCAGATTTAATAGTGCACAATCTCCAATCTGCTTTTCAAGCAATAACATAACAGTATTTCAATTACGGTGTGCACAGACCACACAGACCATGTAAACATTTACTGAACCCATATTATTAACAATACAACACCAATTTAATAACTTCATGTTTTTTCCCTGACCTCCAACCTGAGCCAGCAATTGCTGGAAAATCTGTGGATTAAACTTTCTATTTTATAAAATTACAAACATGCAATTAAAAATATATATGCTATTAACAACAACCTATACATAGTTTTCCTTTGAAATGTATTTACACAAATAAACCCGGTTTATGCAGGTCCAGAGTGAAGAGCGTATTTCTCTCTGGCACATGGAACGCCTAAGACCAAATACGAGAAAGGGGAAAGAAAACATTTAATTACTTCCTGAGAACAAGGCATGGTTGTGGGATAAATGCGGCAGCATTGTAATAGTGTTTACAGAGGAAACAGACCCAGCCGCACACCACCCATCCTGGACATTGCAGATACCACATCCAAGGTGAGAACTACTTCTTCTGAGAAGATCAAAGACAGATTGCAGCATTCATGACACCCTCAGATGCAGGGGAGCCAGGGACTAACTGCTTGATACTCTTGATAGTAACCTGGCCCAACGTCTGCAAAGCTATTTCCCCCCTGTGAACCGTCTCTTCCCCAGACCAAATTAGCAGCAACATGGTTGCCAAACAAGCTGCCAATATCCTTGATTAGTTTCCTTTTCCGCCTGCCTATTACTATTGTTACTGACCCCGTGGAATGAAGCCTAAGTACTGGCCCCGAGCCCTTGTCAGTTGTTTGACAGAGAGGTTTGAGTGTGGGTATGCGTGTGTGGCCAGTTCTTTTTTGTCCCGGAGGAGTAGGAGTGGGGAAGCCAGGCTTTAACTCTTCGCTCTTCCCAAGTCCTATTTCCAGCCACTGCCCTGAAGCATGCTACTTCCACATCCTGTGACTCAGGCCTGACTGACCACAGCGCTGCTATGTGACCCCGGGGTCCAGCGATCTGCACACTGAGAAAGGGAGGAACCAGGGGGCCGTGTTGTGTCTTCAGACTTCCCAGGATGACAGTAATAAAAACAGTGTTTGTTTATGTTCTCACAAGGAGAGGAATGGGGAAGTTGGGGATCAGGAAAGCAGGATGAGTGTAAAAGTTCAGTGAGAGGTCTGGGAGTCAACAAACAAACTGTGGATTTAAAGTTACGTAAACTGGAATTATTGTAATGTAATGTAATTTACTTGACAGAGTGCAAGTGTGTGTGTGTGTGTGTGTGTGTGTGTGTGTGTGTGCGCGCGCATGTGTGTGTGTGCGTGTGTGATGATTACATGCCCAAAAGAGGCCAGCTGTGTGATAGTACAGTGTGTCTAGTCACTATAAATAACCCCAGTTTGAAAACATGAGAGAAAAATAGCCCAAATTAGGACATAAATATTCAGAGTGTGTGCAAAAATAAACAATGTCATCAAGCACGCAGGCTAAGATTAGACAGGTGATGATTAGGAACATGACGTAACTGTTTCAGCAGGACATGTCCTCGCATTTCGAAAATGTTTGTGTGTCTACTTCACTTAATTTTTTGTTGGTGGTCAAAGGTTTACATACACTTACATACACAGTTTGGGGATTTCAAATATTTCTCTAACTGCTCTTTTGCTGCCACAGAGTTGTTGGTACAAAACAAAACAAATACGTTTGGTTGCTTTTATACATTTTCTGTGGGTCTTATATCTAAAGATATGATAAACTGATAGATCTAACTTATACATACAACTTACAGCGCTGTATATTATGAATACTGGGGGCATGAAAAGTTATAAAATGTAACTTTATGCATCTGAACTTCCTGTGAGTGATGATTTACTACAGTTGCCTGTATAAATAGGGCTTGTTTGACTGCATGTATTATATTGAGCCACAAATGTCACAGTGAAAGTCTAAAGGGCTCTGTACAGACCTGAGAAGGTACGTCACTTGGGGCCATCTCAAAGCAACTTCAGGCCCCAACTGCAGTTGGTGCGGATGGTCAGATGTAATCTAAGACTCACCAAAAATACAAAAATTTTCCAGAAATGTGTTGATGGCTACCAAAAGTGGATGATTGAGGTGAAACGGGCTAAGGGACATTCAACCAAATACCAGCTGTGACTTTGTTATATGTTCAGAAGGAGCTACAGAAAAAAATCTAATCCAAATACTGCCACAATATTTATGTATCTTACAGGTAAATATAAACTTCTGACTTCTGAACTGTGCTCTTCAACTCTCTTCAATCTTGAGTCTTTTTTTAATGTTCAGCCATATGGATTTCCTGTGTGTTTGGAGCTGTCCGGTTGATAAGGATTGTTGTCTTATTTGAGCATCCTTGAACTATGATCAATAGCTCTGCCAGGGTTCTTCTATACCCTGTCATCTGCCTGGCACTCAGACAGCAGGAAGATCAGGGCTTTATCTCGTCAGCATCAATCGGACTGATGTTGAACATCACGAGCCACAGAATAAAAAGACTCGAGAGTGACAGGAGTGGAGTGTATCTTCTTATTTGCAGTATAAAGAAAAACGACGATACAAAACACATTTTTCAGTTTGTTTTAGCAACAGCACAGTTAGCGTTCATCTCTTACTATATCCCACTGACTTGCAGCAGTCATGTACAGGGTTTAGCAAAAAGAACTCAAGGCTTCTCACAACCTTCTCCCTGGTCCTGTGATGTTTTATTCAGCAACAACATTTCTCTTCTTGTTGTGCTGCAGCGTGAGATGGATGGAGACGGGGGGGGGGGGGGGGGGCTGAAGAGGTCAAATTGGGTAAGAAGGCCGGCGTTGCAGGTAAATAAAAGTTAGGTTGAGGAGACGTGGTCGGAGAGCAGAGAGAGGATGTAATATCAGTAACTGTTGCAGCGGCAGGGGTCGAGGCCAGCGTGACATTTACTGAGAAGTGCAATTTTCACTGTGCTGAAAACCCCAAAAAGACACTGCAAAGCATCTTCACCCGAACCTGCTGAAGAGCATATAGTCTTTGTATAAGATGTAATACTTTTATTTCAGGCATTTTTAACTTAATTCAACTTAATTGTGATAATAACACAGTTGGTACGTTTCCTCAAGCAAAATTCTGAATGCACGACTTTGATTGGTAACACAGCATTTCTACACAGTGGTATTACTACTTTTCCTTAAGTAACCGCTGGATAACCAGGACGCCTCAGTAATGGTGTAAAATTAGCTTTTGAAAAATGGAGCAGGGACAGAGCAGGGACTATTGCTCAGTCTAAAGATTTTGTCTTGGGGGTGTGTTATCTGTCAGCAGTGGTGGAAGACGTATTCACATCTTTTTAAGTAAAAGCAGCAATACAACAGTTTAAAACTACTGCATTCAAAATCCTTCTTACGAGCTAAGTCTTGTCAAAATGTACTTAAATCATCAAGTACATGTGATAGTAGGTGTTACTGAATTATTGTTACAGGTGCATTACTGTGGATATAGCATTTGACTGTTCTGGTATAAGTCATTTTATCTACATTATTTACTGCTAGATAGTTAAATCTGTAACAATGCATCATATGTTCTAAACTGTTAATTTGTTTTATATGTAAACTCTTAATCTGTAAAGTAACAACAGCTGTCTGAAAAATACTGAGAAAAGTTCAATATTTCCCTCTGAAATGTCAGTATAAAGTAACATAAAATGGAAATGCTTTAATACTATAAGTTCCTCAAAATTGTACTTAAGTGCAGTACTCGAGTAAATGTACTTCAAGCCATTCATTTACTCAGTTCTTTTACAGTTTTATCTATAATTCTGTTATATATCTGTAGTTTCCAACAATACAACAGCATTGTGCAGCCAAGACATGTTCGACATTTTCATTCCAGTGCAACAAATACACACGTTAAAGAAAATAAATCACAGTGTAAAAGCTTAACGACTGCAGAGAATCCTGTAGGTCAAACATCTTACAGGTAAGGCCGTTCATTTATTTATAAAGGGTTTTGTATTGCAAGAAAGCACAGTGCTGTGATCACAGGATGGAGTTTTTCACACAAAAAACATTCACTCCATATTTCCCACATTGAATTTTGTCTTGCTGGTTTCCAGTAGCCCACACGCTCTTTGGCAAGCAGAGAAAGATCTTTTCTATCGGCAAAAATTCTCACAATTGAAAACATCCTCTTCCCCATCTTCCCCTCTGAGACATGGCAGAAGAAACGAAGAAGGAAAAGAATCAATGGTAGAGTACAAAGAGCTGGAGTCAGTCTGACAACCAAACAAGCAGCATCACTATTGGTCTGGATTGGTTGGAATATGATGGATCGGAGAGGAGAGCAATGTCTACTCCACTTTTACCCATTTGTAGGCAGGATTAGTGCACACACAAAACAGATATGACAACTAAAAAATATGACCGAACACAGAATGTTGAATTTACAAAATACAGCCCTTTGCAACTGAGCAAGAATCTCCATTATTGAAACCATAACATTCACTGTTTGGGCTGCATTTTCTATGGAACCGCATTGACAAAGTAAAATGTTGCTGAAAACCTTGGAAGAGAAGAATTTTGCCAAAATGTAGCACTTTTGGATTTGCAATTAATCATAGACCATCTGGTTGGCCTTGACATACCAACTCAGTGGACAAAACATGTGATGGATGACGTTGAAGCTACCCTTGAAAGAAACCTTGGTCTCAAACATCCTCACAAATAACAGCTCAGCCAAGGATTCATCCCTTTTATCAACACATTATTTTACACACAAACACATACATACACACACGCACAAGAATTGATTATGATGATTATTTTCCTCTCAAACTCAAAACCAGTTTCAATGTTATATTAATTTAAATATATTTTAAAACATGTACAGGGTGTGAAAGTACAGAGAAACCTGATAGGTGAACGCAAAAACAGAAAGATATTACACACACACACTTTCTCCCTACACACACATTCATACAAACCCCTAATCTGCTACCCCCGAGGAGTCTCCCTGGTTCCAGGAGGGGCCCTGCACCTGCTTGGGGCCTCCTGGGGTAGAGCGCTGAGGGGGCCCAGGAGAGGTGCGCCTGGTTCCCACATATCACACCCACATACCACCCCCACCCCTCAGCCCCCAGGACCCATCCCAGTCTCGGTTCCAGTCTCAGGCGGAGCCCAAAGCCTCAACTGCCGCGCTCTGCCCCTGCTTCATTCTGTCTCCGGCACCTTTACGTCCTTGAGCGTTTTTACCCTCAAGGCCTCCTCCCTGTCTGAGCAGCGATTCCCAGCCAAAGGCTCAGTCTGCTCGGAGAAAAACAAGCGCTGCATCCAAGCCACCTGCAACCTCTTACCTCAGTTCCAACTGTAGTTTTAAACAGCAGTTTAAAACAGGAATAGTTTGACATTTTGGGAAATACAATTATTTGCTTTCTTCCCAAGAGTTAGATGAGAGGATCAGTACCACACTCAGTTCAATATGAGGCCACAGCCTATCAGCTAGTTAGTTTAGCTTAGCATAAAAACTGGGAACAGGGGGGGAAAAGCTAGTCTGGCTCTGTCTGAAATCAGGCTGCAACTGACAATTACAGTATTTTCATTATTGATTAATATACCGTTTTCTTTTAGTAATCGGTTAACCATTTCAACAGGTCTAAAAACAGTGAAAAATGTGCATCGCAAGTTCCCAGAGACCAAGGTGACGTCTACAAGTTACATGTTTTGTCGGTCCAACAGATCAAAACTCTAATATATTTAATTTAGTATAATATAAAGCAGAGAAAAGCAACAAATTCTGACATGTGAGAAGCTGGAACCACAGAATGCGTGGCAATATTGCTGTATGAATGACATAAACTATTAATTGATTATCAAAATAGTTGATTATTTTACCGGTGATCGACTAATCTATTAAGCTCTGGTTTGAAAGAAAGAAAATCTGTCCACCATCACCTCTGAAGCTCACTAATTAACATGATATATCCTGTTTGTTTAATCCATACAAAAAAAATGTAGAAATTAGACTATTCTGGAGTCTCCGCTGTTGTCATTTTTAAACAAAGGTTTTGTACAGATTAAACAAATGAGATAAAACGTCTTAATTTGCGAGTTTTAGAGGTGCTGTAGACGTATTTTGTAAGGTTTGGATAGAGCCAGGCTTCCTGTTTTCCAGTCTTTATGCTACGCTGAGCTGAGCAAACTGGCTCCAGTTACATATTCGCCATACAGACATGACGTGACATGACATAGGCGTATTTCCCAAAAATGTCAAACTGTTCCTTTAAGTCTGCCACTTGTGGTCAAGTCAGAGGCATACGAGCTTGCCCTTCCAGTATCAGACCACAAAGCGGTATGGGCCCGCTGGGAGATCCCGAATCACTAAAAAGGTGAAGGAGCAAAGAACCAAGAAATTAAGCCTCCCAGCAGCAGCGCTACCTGGGCTCTATACATCAAAGGCTGAGCAGAAACCAGCAGGGGAGGTTTGTTCTTTCACCAGGGACTCTTTCAGCGCCGCGCCGCCTGACAAATAGGCTGGAGGGTTCAGTGCATTAACCCACATGTTGACACTAGGCTGCAAATGCAGAGCGATAGAGAGCCAACAGGGGGCTGCAGGGAAGGACACGCGGCTCCGGCCTTTGGGGTGCAACGAACGCGCATTCGTGCACAGGCGAAGGAAACACACAGGAACGTACGCACACACACACACACACACACACCAAACACACGGCTAAGGAGGCATCGTTATTGCCGGTTGGTTTATCTGGGAATTTTCCCCTTCGGTGGATGTTCTCTGAAACCAACCTGGATTTCACCCTCGGCTGTCACAGATACTGTGAGAGAGGTGGAAGTGGTCCTTCTAGGTGCTTCAGCTACTGCAACCCTCCAGTCAGAGTGTGTGTGTGTGTGTGTGTGTGTGTGTGTGTGTGTGCGTGCGCGTGTGTTTGTGTTTGTGAGTGAAGGAGAGAGCTTCGAGAGGGACCCTCATTAGGGTGTTAAGACTAAGGAAGAGCCCCAGACACAACACAACCACACACACACACACACACACAGACAGAGATACAGAAACACACCGGGAGGCGGGTCCCGTCGAGGGGAAACAGTAACGGCGAAAAACGAAAACAGAGAAACTTCCACAGCACCTGTGCAGACAAGAGAGATTAAGAGATTGAGAGCAGGAGCGGTGCAGCTGTGATCAGAGGACTCCGGCAAACACTGGAATCATCACTGAAGTCTGCAAAAAAGTTTTTACTGTTTTAATATAAATTTACTTACGCAGTAGTGCCTTGTAAACTATAAAACCACTCTGTGGATAAAGGTTAACTGCTCCAAAATTGGTTTGGTTTATTGACAACTTTCTAATATGTTAATAATGTACAATACATGTGTTTTTGTGGGGGATAGAGTAGAGTTTCCATGTCTGACCTAAGGAATCCTGAAAATTAAAAACTGGAAAATTAAACTATAAAAGCAGCCAGTCAATAAAAAGAATCAGTTTATCGACTCATGGAGATTCAACTGTAAATTTTATAAATTCTGAGCCATTGCAAACCATGCCTCAGTGCCTAAGAGTAAAGACAGAAGCAGAGCAGTTCTGTTTTCCATGAATGGGAGTAAGTGTGTGCAAGATAGTGACTCACATTATAAGCTTAATAAGTGCAGCCTTTTACGCTCCCATTAGATCACTAACATTGCAGCACATTCAAAACTTTGGCAAGAGGGGAAAATAAAGAAAAAGAAAAGCCCTCTTTACCCTTTTGCTCCCTCAAGGAAGTATAAAGAAAAAAAAAAGAAAAAAGAGAATGAAAGAAATCTCCTTCATCTCTGTAGGCAACCCAAATCCTCCCTGTAGCTGCAGCCAAAAACTAAATTAAAAAGACTGAAGTGTTGTGGTGTTTAACAGGCGCAGCGCTGCACTGATGGAAGTTCTCTCATGCTTAACAATTTGTTCCACTGCTTTCTGCTGTTTAGAAGGATCAAACCAATTAAAAGCGTACTGTCTATCACACACACACACACACACACACACACACACGCATGCACGCACACAAGCTCAAATATTAGTGGTACCTAAATATACTCCAACTCTCTTACTCCTAAATGATGATTCGTTGATTTATTTACCATTTCCACAACAGGGAGTGCACTTTACAGGTCTGACAGCAGCACAAACCTGCTTGCTATTCACTGGAAGAAACCCTCATTCAATATGTTATCTCATCATGGTTACTTTCATGGTTGGGTGATATTTAGTATTTATTTCAGAACACAGGCAGCAGGCATAACAAATGTCTGGATATTTATGTATTCCTGTACGTACAGGTACATGTACACTATATAAATAAATATATTGTTCTTTTGTCTTTATGTGTATTCTGTTTGTTGCCTGTTATTGATGTAATATAACAGAAATACCTGCCTATAAAGATAATCGGAATAAAAAGCAACATTTATTAAGAAATTTGTGGTACCAAAGCATATGTTAATACCTTTCCATAGCTTTATAGAATCAGCAAATTTATTTTGTTTAATTGTATTATTTAATCATCAAACCTGAAAGTTGCAATTGTTTATAAGTTGTAAAAAAAATGGATCATCTGCAGCCAATTTCTAGAGGGGAAGAGCTCAAACTGGTGCAACCAGTTTACCCAAAAGGTCGTTCTTATTTATGTCTCACAACATAACGAGCATTGGAAAATGATTTATTAAACGTTAATAGCCAATGTTGATGGGTTACAAAAGTCCTGAGTTACAAGTCAAAATGCTCATAATTTTACTCAAGTGCAAAAGTAAAAATAAACTAAAAGTAATCATTAGTCAGCAGAATGGTCCCTGTCAGGGTGTTATATTTTATTATTGATGCATTACTGTGTAGTTAGTTTTAATTATGCTGATCAGATATTTTTTGTGCAGAATCTTGATGTACAGAGTAACTTTATTTGTTAAATAAATGTAGTGGAATAAATCATATAAAGTGGATAACCCCTTTACAAAAGTTGCCTTATTACACATTGGTACTGATTTTACAACCCAGCCGTTTTGAACACAGAGCGTCAAACACTATTTTAAAGTGTCCCTGTGGGGAAAGAGTGCAGGAAGGAACCCATTCAGGTTTCCTGGGTCAAAGGTTAAAAGGGCCATGAATGAGCCCCACAGATCTCGAGGCATTTGCCAAATATAGGAACTCGTACTTAACACATCCCAGACTCTGGAGTCTGTGGAGGAAAACTTAAACGCAACAGTCTCTTTCAACTAATGGGATAATACAACCATAATGAACACGAGAAACCACACCGCTGATGAAGTCATGTACTGTAGTTTCAGTTCAAAAGCAGAGCTGCGGCCCCACAGAGCAGATCACACAGCCAGAGCATTAGTAAAGGCCTGAGAATGGAGGCAAAAACAGCTGTGATTAAACTGAGGGATGACGATCCTCCGCAGTGACACAACCTCATTTGGTCTCTTGGTGGCCTGCATACCTCGGCTTCCAGCTGGCAAAATACCCCCCAGGGATCCTAAAATACACGGCAGGCCAGGCCTCGACCCGGCCAGCCAGCCGTAAGGCGGGGCAGCAGCCAGGGGGCCGAGCTGCAAGCCTGGACAAGCCAGTCGGCCCCACAGGCCTCAGATGACACTCGGACTGACAACACAGCAGGAATGTTAACATGTAAGAATTTCTCAGCGCGTCCGCTTGCAGTTTCGGAGGAGTGATTCCAAAATGACTATCGGACTAAATGAAGTAGGAACCGAAGCTGACAAAGGCACAGATTACCCACGGTCACATGTGGCCGCTGTGTGCTTTTTCTGTGGCCAGCTGCCTTTATTTAGCCATACTTCAATCTTCAGATCACTTCTAAATGAGAAGCAGAGTTAATTTAGGATTCATGGCTTGATCAGACCATCAGGGTCATGGAGGTCATTATGTGTTCCTATTCTAAGGATATGACTGACACACACTGGCCACATGAAGTCACTGCATCCGTCATTTTTAAAACAACAGAGGGCGCAATTTGGTATTTTGGTTTAAGAAGAAAAGGTAATAAAGAGCTCCCACAACATACATACAGTACAATTATTATGCCAAAACAATTCAAAAGGATATGGTTGTTATTGAACATCTTCATACTCTGGAATTAATTTCTTGTGATCCTTTACACACACCTGCCACTCTAAATGATATGTGAACATTACTATGGGGTAAGTCATTTAATGAGAACAAAATCTTACTTCATCAACATCAGCAGCCTCAACAGTCTTCACCAACATAACAAATATCATCACCTGAATCAACCACCAATACATACATACATACCCTTAAACAATGAACACGACTGAAGGTATTGGACATATGAGGAGTGGTGAACGAAAAGACATCTAACGCCACAAAGCTCTACACAATGAATGTTTCCAAAACTTAACCCGAAGATGCTTGAAATTTGTTTTATAATTTGTAACAATATTTCATTTTCCACAGCTATTTCTACATCAGAACCTTTACACCTGGTATTCAATTAATTTAATATAGTGTTGCAACTGTTGGTAATATACAGTAGATGGTGGACGGTTCATGAACTTTTCTGGATGTATGCATGGTGAAAACAATGCTCTATAAAAGGTTATATTGACTGAAGTCCCACTAAGTGAGAACATACATAGATGTATTGAATGGCTAGTAGCCTACCTGATGAGGGTTTAAAATAATTAAGGCTCAGTCTCTGCTGTCTGGGTATTAAGACTATGTTACTGCTCCCAAAGGCCCTCCAACAAGAAGCTCTTTACCTCAAATCATGTTCTGCTCGGTTTAAAAAAAAAGGAATACTGATGCTTCAACCCAAATTTTAAGCTTTCCTGTTCAGAAGAGGAATTTCAGTTTCAAAAGTGCAAATGTTTCAGTTCGACAAACTGAGCTGTTTTGGTTCTCACCACTACTGATCTGTATCACACATACAGACATGCTGTATAGATCTATGAGGCCTATGTTGTTCCTTCTCTGTGAACACAGGAGGATGCCGCACTAAGAGTTCAGGATTGTAGACGGTCATCATCGGAGTCTGGGGAAGATTCTGATGAAGAGGATCATGCTGATAAAGGTGAAGGAGACCAGGATGAGCATCAGCCACAGCAGCCAGTTGACGGACTTCTTGGTGTGCTGCTCCAATCGCTCCGACTCCGTCTTCAGCTTCTCAAAATTCAGGTCGGCCTGACGCATCGACTGGCTCAGAGTCTGGGAGGGAAAGGATGATAATGTAGACATCGAGCTAAACATTGGGCACACAAACTTACAACTATAAGAAGGAAATTATTCAGAGACTACTAGTTTTCTAGGGTTTATAGGTTGTGAATATATTTGTCTTATACTGCCCACTTGTGGACAGAATCAGCTGAGACATGTGGCTTCAGGAGGAGAAAATGTTTGGGGAACAGAAACATAAATTGAAACTTAATAAACTTCCAAAATACATCTACTGTGAACCCAATAACACACAGAAAACGTGAAGACCTAAAATATAAAAACATATTGGCAAAAATTCAACATTGCTTGGACTGTTAATGGTAAAATCTGACACAGTGGTAGGCAATAAGCCAGAAATTTACAATAAAATACACTAATACTGAGCAGTTAATAGACCCTAACTTTGCTAATTTTGATATGTTCAGTAAAACTTTAAAAAAAAAAAGAACTATAAAAACACATCCAACATCCAGTCACATGCTTCATCGTCATCTTGCCTTAATCTTTAACAGTCACCAGCGACTAAAACACAACATCATCTTTGACAAAATTATTTTTGACATTATTATGGTCTTTGCCATTTCTCAAATTGTGTCGTCCCTGACTACCACACAATCTGTCAGCCATTCAAACAAATGCAGAACATATGTATCAAACAAGTTCCGTTCCTTGTGGGCTACCTGTTTCACTGACTCATCAACAAGCCGAGGCTTCTGAACATTTGAGCTTATTCCCATTAACTAGTTTGAAACTGAATCTATGCTCGTCTGAACGTGTGTCTATAAATGAAACTATACTGAAAACAGACAGGGTGACACATTTAGTTTTGTCATTATTTTAGCTGGTTTAGCAGATTTTAGTAACACTGATGTTGTAAATATAGTATGATTAAAGTAAACTGTACTGTGTCTATCCAGTTACCTGGTTGTCCTGTTTGATGATGTTCTGTGCTGCCAGAGTGTTGTTCTTCAAATTTCGGGCCAGGTTGAGCATGTCCTCAGCAAGTTTCTCCTGCAGGTTGTGGTGGTGCTGCAGGACGGCCTCCAGCTCTGCGGCAGACTGACGCTCATCCAGAGGAAGACCTCTGCACAAGGAGGGACAGCCTGATTAACATTTTACTGCAGGCATGAGGCAGAGGCTCTTATCCACAGTCACAACTAAAAGTGATGAAAGTTCCTAATGTTACAATCTTTAAAAACCATTTAGCAGTGTGGAGCGACGCCTGAATGATAATGATAAAGATGATACACAGACCCAGACAAAGTGTGATACACTAATGACACTTTCATAATTTAACAGAGCTGGGAATGAGCCTGAACTTTTCAGAAGCAATCACTGGTTGTTACAGTCATATATAAATAAATACAGAGACAGGGACAAGAAATAATGAAAGAAAAAATGTATAATTTTACCTTCTGTTTCGCAAGTCTGTTTCCGATGTGCCTATAGAGAGGAAAGGAGAACATCACCTTCCTAAAATATCCCTCTCAATCAGACGTCTGGCTTGTTTAAATATTAGGTGGCATTTTTCAGTCGAGATGCTGAATTCAAGTCGCCTTTGAATTCCAAAATATTTCTTACCTTTACCTGACAAACCCTGCAATGACACAAAAGAAGAAAATGTGTGAATTGGACAGAATGTGGGAGAATCTATTTTCTAAATCTAGTTTTTCTACCAAACCTTAAAGTATTTCATTTGGAGAGCCCAACTTTTGAAAATAGAGTATAACTAACTAACCTCAAAACTAGTTACTGCATTAGTTGAAAGCCAAAATACAGTCTTAGCTTAGGAGCGAAAATGTTCAACTTTTAAACAGTAAACCAACTGTAAATGAACTACCAGCTGGAGATGGAACCAGTAGTGCAACAGAAACTCAACAGTGTAAGTCTCATCCTACCGTGCCGAGCAGCTCGTCCCTCATCTCTCCCGTACACCGGGCCTTCGTCTGCATGTGGACCGTTTTAGAGGCAGGCATCCTCTCACTGGCTATTGTGGGCGTTCGCCCGGGGGCGAGGAACTGATTAGCTAAAGCTTTTTCTGTTGTTGAAGACTGTGAACGAGAACAGAAGACACATGAGATCAGAGATCATCTTTTGAGAAAACTCAAGAGACCCATAAAAGAAAGTCTAAAGAAGAACTGATTGTTTCACGTTTTTAGGTATCTTCGATGTACAGTACAAATAACAAGTACGAAATACAGAGAATGGACTACTGTTGTAAACACAGCCATAAATATCAAAGTGCCAGTAACACACCCAGTACAAAATATGGAAAATGGCCATAATCTTGAAAGTAATAAATATTGCCACTGACCAGTTTCTCTGCCTCTAGAAGTCCTTTCAGAAAATCTACCTTTCTTGTATATTCAGTCAGTAATTCTGGTGTGGGTTTGCTGGAAAAGACACACGTTGTTATTGAATGACAGTATTATTAAAACTATGTATAAATTAATTCCACGACCAAGCACAATGCCAAGCACAAAGCTCTAATGTTCGAAAGAAATTAGAAAATGCATGAGACAGGGTGAGATCTGCCTGAAGGTCGAACGGCTTGCAAGTGTTGCAAGTCTTCACGTTGAGTGCAAACATTTGAGTACAGCAACTTGTGTGTTACAAACTAGCAATAAAAAAAGACAATGAAGGTACATGACAGTTAAAGGGGGCTGTTACCTCTGGCTTTTCCTCAGAGCCACCAACATCTCCTGCAGCGCACCAACATACTACAGGAGAGAAAACACAAACCGGGATTGTGTAGGTTAGCTGACATTTTTACGGACGATTATATAGTTTGAAACAGACGCGAACGAATATTTCAATAAGCAAACAGTTGAAACCGGATGAAACAGCAGACTAGTGACCCCTCTGGTCCAGTGACAGCCTTCAGGATGACACATTAAAACAAGAGACTGTTGCTACTAGCCACTAGACTTCCCTTAACTGTGCAATCTACTTTGATCTGTGTATCACAGATGGTATATGTGTGTATTTATATATGTTTATTATATGATGTCTTGGTGGTTTTAATGTGGTGTGTGTGTAATATTAACGCGACTGTTTGCTGAGGAGTCCGTGCAAGAACACAAGCTACAGGTCAACTGTACACTAGTTAAATTTGTTTTTTAATGTGTTATTTAATGTGTTTTTAATGTGTTTAACACCACTGAAGGCACCGTGTAGAAAGCCCCTCAGTGGCGACGTGGCTCACAGCTGCAGCCAACAACAATAACATGCTACATGCTAACTTTGGCTAACGAAGGTCACAGAAACGCTCCGCGTTTAAATCTTCTCACCTTTTCAAGTCTCCACTCGGTTTCCCCCCGTTTCTCCGACGCTATAGACTCACAGCGAGATAATAACCGGATGAAATTGATTTCTAATCTGGAAGCCATGTCTGAGGGGCCGACAACACCGTCGCGGCAGTGTGACGTTACACGGCGCGGAGCGTCACGGCGACTGTCCGACCAGCGTCGGTGCGTGCGCATTTATCAACGGGTTCGCCGGGCGGCAGCAGCAGGGGGCGGCAGGCAGCAGCGCGGAGGAGATACAGGAAGTGACGTAAACATTCAGATCCTGTTACATCCGGTTCCACCTGTAGGCTGTTTGTAGTTTAACTACAGCCGGAGATGAACTGTCTCTGGTGGAGCGTACATTAAGAAAACAAACAAACAAACAACATACGAGCCTTACTTTAAGAAATGTAACTACTGTATCGAAGTTGTCACAGATACCTACAGGCTCCAAGTTTCCTCCAGTCGTAGGCAGAATAATAGACTCAGTTCCAAACAATTGTGTTATTTTTTAAATCATCTTTTCTGTGGCTTCACAATATTTATAACCTGCGGAATTCTTGGACTGAACATATTCCACTTCTCTGGCTGACGGACGCTGTCATCAAGTTGTAATCAGGCTTTATTATAATCTTTATTTATTTGTTTATTTATATTTGTTTTAATTGTATATATGTCGAGATGTGTGTGTATCTGCCTTTGTTATTTTTATGTCTGCCTTTTTAAGAACTTTTTTAAGTGCCATATAAATTACCTTTATTGTTATTACTTTATTATTTATCAACCACACCAGATTTGTTAACAGATGAAACCTACATTGCGCAACATGAGACTCACAGTCTAGCGTTAAATATTTCAACTACGCAGAAAATGAGGATTTCCTACCAAACGTGGTGTTTGTGCTCAAAACTAAAGAGCCAATCAGCTCTGTGATCAGGCGACGGCCAGGCGTTTCCCATCATGCCCTGGGTCTTGCAGACGGTGGAGAGCGGCTGCGGCCGCCTCGGTCTCGTGAAGTTATCGTTGTCCACATGACTGCATGACTTGATTTAATCTGTTTTAGTTGCATAAGCCACCAAACCTTATGGTGTTCATAAAAAAACAACATTTTTTCATGGGTGCATAAGCCTTTTCAAATACTACCTGTTCCGTTCACCTGGTTGAGAAAGGAAATGTCCCAAATAAGACCACTAATAAGAAAGTGGCCTGACTGAACATTTATGCTGTTCATGCCCTCCTCTGGGGTCTTATTTGTGTCCATTTTTGTTTTTCACCTCTGCCCCCAAGACTGTCTGTGAACCCCACTCACAGAATTATGGGAATGGGGAAGAGCCTGAACATGAATATAATAGTGTGACCGAATAATGTACGCTCAAAAGTCCATACTGCATTTGTGTGTAAATACACTGACTGTAATGCTAACCCGAAAAAATGCAGTTTTATTTTGATAAGCCGTTTCCTGCTGCTTCTGACCTCATTTCATTTGATATCAATTACAAAAGTGTGAGGGAGTTAACATTTGATGTCAGAATAGTAATGTACACTGACCCACTTGCTTAGAAAGTAGGAATAAATAATGTCAACTTAACTTGACTTCCTTGGATGAGAGTAGATTCAACCAAAAAGGGCACTCAACCTATTTTACCTATCACTGTCAATTTACTAGTCATGAGGCGTACAGCACGGCTTGTGTAAACAGTTGTTTATATTCTGTGGCTTTGACGGAGCTCTAAGTTCTTAAATTAGGGTATACCTGTTGATCCCGAAGAGTGGTGCTAGATAGATACAGCTTTCTTTGCCTTGTCTGTTATCCACCAGGTTGTGGTGAAATCCAAAACATTTCAAATCGCTGCGGAATTTGTCAGGTGAAAGCGTAGAACAAAGACAATGTGGTACAGTAATGTAATTTTGCAAAAGCTGAAAATCTATTATCTCTATTATTTTAAATCTTATCAGACTCCTTCCACTGTCTTGTCGAAACATAACTCTTTACTTACACTATTTAAACAGCCAAAGTTTAGGCGCAAGTTAATATAACTATATCCCTAGAAAATATGTGATTAACAATCGTTTACATGAAAAAACCTTTGACAGTCTTCGCAGACTGAATTTTTCATCAAAATATTAGTTATAATGGGCTAAGTGTATCTGTTAACCCTTTCTGTAAGAGATTCATTTATGGGGAATGTATAAATGAACTCTGATGGTTCATAGTTTACATAAAAATGTACATAATCTGCATATTCTTTCCGTCCTCATCATCTACTGTATCAAAAGGTTACTGTATGTAGCCCAAAATCAACACTGAGAAGCTTCTGGACTGAACCTGATCAAAACAGACAGCAGCAAATGTTACAAGCATCATGTTCTGTATTGTCATGTTAATACTAATAACCATTACAGTTCACGTCATTCAGTCCCAACCATACACTCTCTGTTACACATTACACATCAGAACATCGTCCTCATAATCCAGACAAACTAACATACATCATTCAACAGCAGTCAGAGAGGAACATTAGTATTACAATTCAAAGAAAGTTGGCCAAAGCTGTGCTTCAGCAGAACCGGCTCCTTATGGGACTGTTTCATTTGAGGGGCAGGTATGGTACAGCTAAGTGAAGCCAAGTTCATTTTAGAAAAGGGTATGGTGAGTTCAAGGACTTCGGGATTTAAAGACATCGTGGCACGGCTGTTGCATTGAGGCTGTTTTTTTTTTTTTTTTTGTTGATCAAAGGAAAAAGTGGCGTGTGCTGCTCCCATTTCCCTTTGCTACGTGAGGCAATGACTTCCTATCGGGGGGTTTGTTGTGCAGTAGGTGGAAAGGTGGAAAGACACTATTGTCCATTGCAGCCTTATTCACGAGGCACCTATACAACAGTCACAATGGGCATGTTTACTGTAGGTCCTCGTTTAAAACATGTCTTGTGTCGGTTCAGTACAATAAACACAAAAAATATAGACAAAGGTACCCTCTCTTTTTCCAAATAACCCTCCCTCCGCAAGCACTGTCTGTAACATGACATGAGAAATGAAATTTGTCAACTTACTGTACATTACCAAGGCACTAGCTAACATTTCAGTGAGCATGTTTGGCTCATTAGGAGTACTAAGAAATGAAAAGTGCGACTGGAACCTGCAATATTTCCTTGAATAAGCACAAATGTGTTTAGAAAAACAGGAAAAAGAAAACAAAATTGCTGGTCCGTCATTATGAGGCTGCAGAAAACAACGGAATTCAGCAACAGGAACCACTATATATTAAAATGGTAGAAAAGGTGCTTGGCAACGTCGTATCCAGTTATATTTACTGTCATAGAGGGCAACAAGCCTTTAGACACATCTGCAGTTCCTTGATTGGTTTTCACTAACAACAGCAACTGGAACAGACTCCATTTTGTGTCACTCCTGTTTAAATGTGTAGATCCACACTGGATACTTCACATCTCATCTAGTTTATCATGTTCCTCTACTGTGATTCTTTATTCTTATCCTCTCCAGACTCACTACAATCCATCATTGTTCTCTGTGGCAACCCCTGAATGTCATATTCATTTCCTTTTGTCTACTCAGATGTTGATGCGTTTCTGTTCTGGTCAGATGTCATCATCCATATAAGGTATGTCTGGGTCAGAAAAACGTCTCTGGCCCTCCGGCACTTGTATGCCGGGGTGCTGGTGCTGAGGAGCGGGTGTTACCATGGAGATGGAGGAGGAGGAGGAAGAAGCAGAGGGAGGGCAGGAGGAAAAGTGCAACAACAGGTCACACTCTGGGCTGTCGATGTACAGGGACTGGGTGCTGTCTTTGCGGCGGCCGGGCTGCTCTCTTCTCCTGACCAAATACTTTAATGCTCGACTTCCGGGAGGGGTGTAAGTCTGAGCTGGACTCGAGGCCGCAGAATGGGAGACGACACCTGGGGGGAGTTTGACTGTGTTCGGGATGACAGGATTGCGGCGTTTCAGCGGATGCCTGAAGGAGGCGTTGGAGGATTCAGAGGTTGAAGAAGCGCAGCTGAAGACAGAGGAGGTGGAGCTGGCGGGGGTGAGGTTTGGCAGAGAGACGGGTCCACCGGGGACTTTGGGTCGCTGGGCCAGGTCTGACGGTTTGGGTGGACAAACCGGCCTGTATCTCCTCAGCTGGGAACCGCCTTGTCCTGGAAGAGAGGGAGGAAAGAGGAACAGTTGAGGAAGAAGAAGACAAACATGTTTTCCCTCAAAGCTACTTGTTAAAGTCACAACAATCCTGAGAGGGGGAAGACCAATGGAAGATCATGCAACCATGTTATCTACCAAAAATGATGTTCACTGAGGCACAATTAGACAAGCAAGATTGGATATGTTGTGCCAACTGTTCAATTAATGAATTTGGATAAAGTTTGAGCATGCTTCTGTGCCACACATGCATTTAAATGCATACATGGGTGTGCCGACGTATGCACACAAACACACACACACACACAAACACACAAACAGGGTTGCTGTTCCTCCAACCTGCCTTGTTACAGAGCAGACGTCACCGCCCCCATCACCATCACTGGTCCAGACCTGCACCACAAAAAACAGGAAGGGCCCAACCCAGCGGCCCCGTGGTCTGGTCAGAAACCCATAGGTGAGTGAGAGAAACAGGTAGACGGAAGGAAAGACCAGACTGTATCATAATACTGACCATCAGGCTCTGAGTTGTGAACAGAGGAGCGCTGTTGCTCGTCCAAAAGACTCTCGGAGCTCAGCGAGGCTTCGGAGTCCAAGTTCTCCTGGTCTGAACCAGGCTGCTCCATCTCTGGCAGTCGGCACGCCAGGTCCTCTCTACAGAGAAACGGAGGACATCAGAGAAATGAGAGACCGGAGAGGGACGCTGTACCGCGGTGAATAGAGAAATGTTACAGAAAGCATCCTTACTTCTCCTGTTTGATGGACTTGATGCGTTCCACCAAGTTCTTCTCAGCCTCTGTGTCTGAGTCCAGAGGCTCGTTCTCAGGGACCACGCTGAGATCAGAACTGACCTTCTCGTGCACCTGCAGAAGACAGAAGATCACACTCTAATACTTTAACCAACTCAACTTAAAAAAGTTCATTATGTAATTACTATATAAATGTAATTATTTATATAATAATTATACAAAAAACATAAATGGCCACAAAAGACACACGGCTTTGACCCAAATCTGAAACTGATTCCAGATGTTGTTAGTGAGGAAAAGAGAAGAGGCTGGATGGAGTCTGTTGCATTCATGCATTCTGTGGCACATCATTCCTGCAGCACCTCTGTGAAACCGAATAACTTATAGGTAGTAAAAACAAATGCTATGAAAACAACAAAAGAAGCTTGTAAACACACCCCGACAGAACGGCTGTAAGGGGTTTACATATGCAAAAAGTTCATTTTGAGCTATGATAAAAGTTAAAAGATGCATCACCACAATCCAGGAACAACTGAACAACAAACAACATGACTTTCAGAACTTTGTGGTCTTGCAATGAGACAGGAAGACATCTGAGTAGCACAAAGATAAAGCTTTGCAAGTCATACTATTGTCAGACCATTGTCTTGCAATAAGACAATAATAAAAGTATTATTACGACACCAACCCAGAACCATCTTGTCCTCTCATAAAGAGAACAAGAATAATGGCAAACAGCAACATGCAAACTACTACCAGTTAGTAAGTAAGAGTAAAAGGGATTACGGGAAGAAGGATTTTTTCGTAAACAGCCAGAGCATCACCCACATCTAACATGCCATGCACAGGCGCTTTTACATGGCACCCTACTACACACTACAACTACTAGATCTACTGTACCAGGAGAACTCAGTGATACATACCACCACTCCTTTGTTAGGAGCTGAGAACCTGAGAGGTAAATGCCAGTAGAGCTAAAGAGAGACAAGGAACATTGGCCATGTTACCCATGTAACCTGAGAACAACAGTATCTGACACTGGGGTTATTGTATGATTTTAATGATGCAGGAAAATGTTACTAACTAGGAAAGCTGTATGTGAGTGTATGATACAATAAGACATTATTGATAAGTGACTTTTTGAATGATTACATGTATTTCCTTTACATCCAGGCATGAGACTGAGCAACAGTCTAAAACTTCATGTTGTTGCCATGGTTTTGAGACCACACTAAATAAAAAAATAAAAAAAATATATCCAGAGCGAGGCAGGGTTGTTTTTCTTACTGTGTTCTGTCTCTTGAGTTTGAGCTGGTTAACAGCCAGAGCCTCCGCGTACTCCAGCTGCTCGATCTCCTCCATCTTCTCGTTGTAGCGTCTGATCTGCTCATTGATGACCATCTCTACACACCTACAGGGGGAGGAGGGAACTAGATGTCAAACAGCAAGTATGTGTGCAGACTTACAGGGCTCACTGGTTATGCACGTATTATATATATGTGATATTAAAAATGCACTACAGGACAAAGGATTCATTTATATAGTGGACAGTCTTACGTGGTGGTCTTGGCAACATCCTTCATGCTGAGCAGCGGGTCAGCGCTATCCGGGCACCGCAGGATACATGGGGCAAAAACTATGGCTAACGAGTTAGGAGACATACGGTTGTGAGCCTCCTCTTTACACACCCTGCAAGAGAATTAATTAGATATGTAGTTTGGTTACATGTTCATATAATCCAAGTTGTAACTAAACTGCTGATAATGTTCGTAATAAGTCAAGTGACAAAACAGCCACCAAAGAAGGCCACGATGAGAGAATCCCTACCTGACGAGGTGGAAGATGATTCTCTCCAATGTGTGGAAGTTTGATGGAGGAAGCTCCTCCAGAATTTTGTATATAGCTTGAAGCTGCTCCTGCTTCTCTGGCAGTTCTACCAAGAGGAGAACACATAAACAACATAAATCAAACCCCATAATTTATCATGAACACTAATAGTCCATTATATTTTCTGAAATGCCTCCATTCCATTTTTAAATCAAGACTGCTTTCCTCCTCAAATGTCAACTTTTAATTTCACCTCACTACTATCCATTTGAAAAACACACAACAACTTAAACAGTCTACAATTCAGCAACAGATATAGAAAAAACTGAACAGAAAAGATTGGCTATTGTAAAATGCTGCCCCCTGGTGGGAAACGTCCTCCTCACCAACTGCATGCAGGAAGTCATTGTAATGTGTGAAGGTCATGAGTGGATCTGGTAGCTCCCTCAACCACTGTTTCACCAGGCCCGTCACTGTGTGGATGGGATAATCTTCGAGGCAGACCAGGTGGGGGTCTAAACACATTGATACAAAAATCAATAAAAGAGCCATGAGAGAGTTTTTATGTATGTTTAACTTAAAAATTACAGGCTGTGTTAGAAAAAAGAAAGCTGATAAATAAAACAGCTGTAAATATCAAATAGAAGGGGTCTAACCGGTCTCTAGTCGCTGGTGCAGCTCTTTCATGCGGTTGGCAGAGCCAGACTTGCGATAGATGCCCTCGGTGTAGAGGCCGATCATCTCCACATGCTCCAGCAACATCTCCAGCACTATGGGAACTGGGTTCTTGTCACTGACCAGGTGACACACACGCACACCAAAGTGCAGACCACCAGACTCTTCATCGTTCTGTGGATTCAGACAGACAGCAGCAGAAGTCTACTTAGCCAGTCCACTTTCCACAATCTATCTACAACATCTATGGAAAACACACAAACTTCACTACAGTAAAGTTTACAATCTGATGTTGAATAAGATAACATAAGCTTTTACTCCAGTGTTAACATCCTCTGGTTGAGACTTTCTTGAGAAAATTCCAACATAATACTTCAACATATTAATGCAACATAATACAGAGAGCAAATGTCCTGCCCCACTTCTATATAGGTATCTATTTCTGCACAGGCTAGTAAAATTTCAACCCCATATAATTTTAACAAAGACTGACTGACTAAGACTAATATTGAATCTAAACTAAATCTAAACTAATCCTAAATAATAATTGAATCTTTATTAAAATGTGCATGCTTAACTTTTTACTAGCCAGTACTGTAATAGTCAGTCATTTATCTTTAAATAAACACAGAGCAACTGCAATTTCCATTTTTTAGACTTTGTGAGAAAGAGTCCATAGGAACAGAGGCCAACTGAAAGTAGTACATCGACTCTCTATACTGTATAAAGACCAGCCTCACTGCAAATCCGTATATAAAACATTAATCCAGGCCTGGGATTTCTAAAAATAAAAACCTACCTTTTTGACACAGAAGGTTGAGCAGTTGGTTACTATTTTGCAGAGGCACTTCTTGTGGCACACCATTTTACAATCTGTAGATAAGATTTTAAAAAATGAATAAGTGCAGGAACTTATTTCTTTATGCTTTGCTGAAAACTTTAATCTTAATATTTGAATAAAATAAATAAAATAAAAAGAAGAACAATTGTTTTGCTGCTGTGTTAACTCACAGCTGCACATGTAGGCCTTCTCCATGCCCCAGATGTAAGAACTACACTGGTCACATGACTGCATAATGTTGACCTGGTAGTTGATAAAACTATGATCCAGGGGGCTCTCCATCTAACAATACAGACAGTCACTCAATTAGAAATCACAAACTATATTACATTACAATTCATTATTGAACTATTGAAAATGAGGTGAAAAACATTAGGTATATTTTAACTTTTCATACTTACACTTTTATCTTTTTTCCTCCTCTTCTTCCTGGCTTTAGCCGGCTGAAAAACACACAGAGAGCATAAACATGGTTACATTTTTTTTCATATTTGGACTAATTCAACTGAATGATAATTAATCTCAGAGTTTTACCTTTGTAGGCTCAGCCTCCTCCTTCTTCATCTCTCCCCTGATGAAGCCATCCAGCACCGACTGGAAGAGGTTGACCACAAGTTGGACTTCTCCTTTCTGCTTGTCACCTGCCAGATTTTTCACTTTGCTCTGGTAGCCTGTCATCAGACCTTTGTAGCCAATGGTGGGTTTCTGGTAAAGTCAGGGGGACAGAAAAGAAAATGAAGAAGAGGAGACGATGATGAGGAAGAACTTTGATCAGTATGTATCATGTGTATGCTTTATGTGCCTGTAGACGGACTCACTGGGAGAGAATACATGGCTTTGATAGTCTCTCTGAACTGCATGGTGGCTGTTACAAAGATGGCCTCTGTGGCTGACAGCGACTTCCCCCTGGAGCGGAAATCATTTACCTATAATGGAACACAAACAAAAAAAATGTTTGTGGGTAAACAAGATAAAACTATTTCCTGTAATAAGTAAACATCTGGTCGGCTTTCACTCACTTGGTTGCCCAGGAACTCATCGAGGTGCCGCAGCTCATTGGCGTTGGTGATTTCCCGATCCAGCGAGGCGTTCCAATGCTCAGAGACCCGTGTGGCACGACTGATCTTTATGGTGGGGTTGCGGCCTAAACCTTTACCAGCACGGTCCCCATGTGGCTGGGAAAGAGGCCGAGACGTTGGGGCTGAAAAGGAGGGAGAATGTTTTCATACTTATAATCACAAAGTAATATCTGTTGCAGGAAGAACAGGAACAAATGTAGACTACTTCTCTACTCCTTCCTAAAACTAAACTCAAACCTCTAATGCAGAATGTACAGTGTCATGGAAACTAAACCAAGAGTAACTCAAATCTGTTAGCACTGAGCATGATCCAGCACGGGTCAGTATTTTCTCAGAAAGCAAACAGCAAGATAAGTTAAAGCCTGAGAATAATAGTGATAATACACCTGTGTTTTCTTTCCATTTCATACTTCATGAGGTGTGATGAATGTGGACTGCAGCAGTCCAGCAGTTGTAGTGCAGTTGGTGTTGGACGATGAAACGTCATTAATCTCAATATTTAATCTTAAAATGACCACATAATTTCCTTTTTATTGATCATAGTATACAGCTGAAAGACTCCCATTTTTACAGGCTTTGGGCAAGTGGCACCCAAAAAAAACCCCAAAAATTTAAAAGAATAAAGTTAAAGTAAAACCCTTTAATTCTTCTGAAACTCGACAAGGAAAGACTGAACAGTCCCATGTTTGTATTATTTACCTTCCCCCACTGTTGGCCGTTCATTGAGAATTTGAGCAAGTGTCAACTCTCCGTTGTCTGGAGTCTGGGCCTCCTTGTGCGGTCGTTTCTTCAAAATCTTGCTGAAGAAACCAACTGACCTGCAGGGACCAGAAACACGGGAAGCTCTAAAGAATCTTCGCAAACATTGTTAAGCAAAACTGACATAGTGGGGGACTGATGTTCATGCTGGATACAGGGGAGGGAAATCTCACAACTCATTCATTTCTAACAGCAGTAAGGTTTGTTTTGTGCTCTTGATCATGTGCCTGTTTGTAACTCCCTAGGTTGTTTCTTGGCAACAGGCAAAACAGATAAATTAAGTAAATAACTAACATGTCCAATTTTAAAAAATACCATCAAACCTAAATTGTTGTGAAAGAGTCCGTTTTTAAACATGCCACATATTCAAGCACAGCTCCAGCAGTGTCACCATAGCAACAATACAAATTAACAAACAAAGCAAGCCACCCGATGGAGCTGTTTGATAAAACTCTGGCCCAGTGACTGAGCCTTAAGCGTACATGTCTGGCATATAAATCCATTCAGAGTAAATTCACTTATCAGGAATTTCCTGCTATGAATGTGCAACACCACACAAGGAGCTGAGGATAGTTTGATTACACAAGGCGAATAGTTTTCCCAAGAACTGTCTGACTCAAGCAGACTTTTAGAGGATTAAGATGAAACTAAAAAGGATATTTTTAGGAGTTTTTCTTTTAATGTCTTTGTCTCAGCAGTGTATTAAACTACAGAATCTATCTTTACTGTTACAATAGACAAAGTCGCCCACTGGACACATTGTCCTGCGCTTCACCCATCTCAATCCTGTCCTTTTCAAACAAATGTATGGGTCAAAAGCATTTTTTCCCCTGCTTTAAGTAGCAACCCTGCTGCTTGCCATAATCATACCACTCGTCTATAGGCCACGCCAGTGCAGTGCAGTACCTGTCTGGTGTGGATGGGATGGAGTGTGCCGAGTCAGAATTATCTTGATGCTTCCTTCTAAAGGAGCTTCCCTTTGAGCCATCACCATAGCTTTCCAAGGGGGGACTCATCTGCAAAACAGAAGACAATTTACAAGTGATGAAGTATGTGCAGGATAACTGGACCATAAAGGATGGATTTTTACAGCGTAAAATGTCAACTGTCAAAGGTTTATATTTGAACAAGCAATTTTCCATTACAACAGAGGCACATTTACAATACCTCTCTGGCTGAAATAGCACCAGCCCCTTCAGAACCTGGGGACAAACTGTCAACTGATGAGGAGGCTGTTTCACTCCTGCAGACGAACGGACAGAATAATATAAATGAGATATGAATCAATTTATGAAACGCTACTAGTGTTTTAGCACGGACAAGTGTTTAAAGAAAGTTGCCATATGTTAGGGTCAAAACATGAAAGTAGATCTGAGAATATGATCAGAACAGAAGACGTACAGCGTTTGTTTTTTCCTCTTTTCCTCCTTGCTGTGAAGTGAGGGAGGGCTGGTACTATCAGGCAGTTCTCCATCACTCCTCCTCCCCCTCCACTTCTCCGGCTTCTCCTTAATCGCTCCAGGACGGCGATGCAGGTTTACTGGTCCCGCACTCTCACCTACACCGTTTCTCTCAGGTACAGGGTCAGTGGGCTGCAGGGATAACGTAGATGGACGAACAGGACCGGCTGTGGGAAGAGAGGTTTTTGCCTCCTTCTTCCCTCCTTTGTCCTCCTTCATTTTCCAGGCCACGAAGGTGTACTGGTCCAGCTCCTTACTGTCTGCCCGCTCTTTTAGCTTAGAGGCCTCCTGGCTTTTGCTCTTCGGCGGGGATGGTTGATCCTTGCCGCTGGCTGAAGAAGAGGCTCGTTCAGTCTCTCTCTGGTTGTGCTCCAGCCCTCTTTGTCTCCTTTGCTCTCTCTTCTCCTGGCTCCTGGATGACTGGCCCCTGTTAATAGCTGGAGGTCGTACTCTCTTTTGATCAGCATTGGAAGGTGTATCACTGGGAGCCTGTGCGTTGGAGGTGACCCCATCAGAAGGCCGGACAGGTTTTGAATCGGACTGTTCTAGTACTTGGTTCTCCAAATCCTCCTCTTCTTTCTCATCCAGCTGGGGTCCAGCCTCAGCCATGGTACCATTGGTCTCCAAATCCAGTTCCTCATCCTCCAGCTCTTCATCCTTGCCCTGTTCCTCCTCTGTATGTGAGCTTGTATTAACCTCTCCAGGCTCTTCTCCTCTCTCCTCCTCTGTCTCCTGGACAGGGAGGTTGTCATCCAGCATCTCCTCTGTGACCAGCTCTATATCTGGATCCTCTCTTGTTTGTGGCTCACTTGTCTCCGCCTCCTCTCTCTTTTTCTGTGCTTCCTGCTTTTTCCTGGCTGCCTCTTCTTCCTCTGCTATCTTCCTTGCATTCTCCTCTTCTGCCTTTCTTCTTGCTTTTTCTTCTGCCTCCATCCTCCTCCTTTCTTCCTCCTCCTCTGCTTTTCTCCTTGCCTCCTCCTCTTCTTCCCTCCTCGTTCTTTCCTCTTCTTCTGCCCTTTTCCAAGCTTCTTTTTCTTCCTCCTCCTTTCTCAGTTTCTCCTCACGCATGGAGTGGCACCTGTAATACACAAAACATAAATATGACAGCTCACATACATTTGTAAAAATGTTTTCAGAGCTTTGTATGTCCATCTGTGGTCCAGCTGACTTGTTCTATACAGGACTTTTTAGTGTCTCTGTGCTGTTACCTTCTGCGTGCTGAGTGACCTCTGACCAGGGCTTGTATCTTGGTAGCACCCTGTTTTTGGCGGTTGATCTCTGATCTCTGTCTGTGCCCTCTCCACACAGCCTGGATCAGAGTGGCTGCCCGTCGCTCTTGCTCGTCTTTGCAATACCTGCGCCATGAACGCTAAGCAGTACAGGTAACAGGACAGGACATATCAGTATTATACTTAAATTCTTTCATAAATATTAATAGTAATAATAGGAACATAACAAACAAAATGATTATACTGACATGACAGCCCCAAAAATAATTGTTGCATCTGTGTTTACCTGAATCAAGATGGCTGCCTGTCTCATGTCCAGAAACTCTTTCCTCTGCAGGTGAGCTCTGAACCAGCGCTGAAGGAAGATGATCTTACGCATTACGTCCTTGTGCAGCGTGTCCTGCAGCTGCTGTCGCTCCAGCTCCTTCAAGAACACCTGACAAAAGAAAGCACACCAGAATTTACATGCACAGAAGGGAACAGGAGCAAACACAGACAAGAAATGAGGTTTATAAAGGTGTACTGGAAGAATAATAGTCAAGAGCAATGACAAGAGTTAAGCAGTGTACCTTAGTTTTGCCTATCTGGTACGTGGTGGGGTCCAGGCCCATTTTCTTGTCAAGCAGCACTGAGATGTCCTCTTTAGACGCAGTGGTGTTCTTTGGCAACAAAGACCTGAACTGCTCTAAGAATTCCTGCAGGATAAAGACAGAAAAGATAAGAGAGGACTTATTTGGTAGAGATGTATGGTCAAAACCTCTTTTGACCTTTTTGACCTATGGTCAAAATACCAAATATTAAACAGTACGTATTTTACAAAGGTGTCCATCATCAACAATTTTTATCATCATGGCACATGAACCAGCTTCTATTCAACATCAAAATTTTACATCTTCAGTGCATGGTGTGACATTATTTTGGTGCGTGATTATTGCATGGATTTTCCAAAAAGAGGAGTAACTTTACAGTACCTGGAATGTGTACTTGGATCCGTAGCCTGACCTCCTGATGCGAACAGTTTCCAGCATTCCTGTGTATCGCAGCTGCTGAACCACCAAGGCCTCATCCAGATACATCTCCTTCTGCTCATACACAAGGACACAAGAAGAACATTCAGTTACACTCTTACCATTTAGATACACATATTAACCAATGATGATTTCTGTTTGTTTGAAGTTTGTTTAATAGATTTATATATGAAATGTGATTACACTGCATCAATTTACACTCAGGATTTCCTCTTAAAATGTCCTTAAGCTGAAAGAAAACTTCAGTATTCATTAAAGAATTCAATGATTTGAACAGAACAACTCAGAAAATGACTTAAGATAACAAAGTCTTACCTTCTCAGCATTGGAGCGGATACAACGAATGAAGAAAGGCTCTGCTCTGTTCAGAGTCTCCAAGAGCTTGGTCAGAGAGGTCTGGAGAAAACGGGGAAAGGGGTTTACTGAATGTTCAGAATTACTGCTCTAGGGTGGTTTTGGTGTCTGCGTGCAATGTACAGTGCTGTTGTATGGGAATGTTACCTGGAACTGGGCACTGATGCTGGGGGGCTTCTTCTTCTTGTGCAGGTGGAGCAGAGACTTTGTAGTGCGATCATGCAGCGTCAGTCTCACAATGAACTTCAGAGAGCGAGAATCCAGCAAACTCTGCACAGCAGCAATGCATTAAATTATTTTCCTTCTTGAACTTTAATGAAATTAAGGCAAACTAATAAAATCACATCAGACTAGTTGTTTTATATGATTTGTATAGTCTATTTTCTTTATCTGCCACTAAACTTGGGGCCTTAAGTCTTTTCTCTGGTTTACCTTGGGGATGACCTGCCTCTGTTTGGTGTTCTTGTTTTTCCTGTGAAAAAGGAACAAAGAAGAAGCAGGGTGAGTTAGAGAGAAGTGTTAAAGGAGGCAAGTGGACGGAATAAGTAGTTGATGGAGTGTGTGAAGCCGGGTTAGTGTGGACTTCTTCATGCGTCAGTCAGTGATGAAATCAAGGTTTGCACCTGGAAGATGGGATGAATGACGACAAAGACAAGGCATAAATGAATGAGAGGGTAAAGATGACAGAAAGGAGGAGGGCGAATGCTGCAGGAGATGGGATGTAACTCATAACAATCAGCGCAGCAGAGACTCACCATACACAGACAGACATGCTCTTTTGCTATCATCACTACATATAGGACTCTAAATTTATGTTCAGGTTCTCTCTAAATGCAGGACTTGCTGTAAATTCTAACATGCTGCGAGGCCACTGGGACATATTTTCACAAGATGCTCCAAAAGACCTCACATGCCAGCACAGTCTTCTGATAATGTTCATGCAACAAAGGTATTTAAGGCATTTTCAGCTTTAGCCTAGAAGAAAACTAGATAGTATCTACTACGGAGCTAATAATGTAATGTCTGCTGATGACGCAGGAGTGTGTTTGATGTTTTTTATTGGATTAGATCACAAGACTTAATAATCCATTGAAAAAGGTGGCTGGTTATGTTAAACTGGTTTATGAACTGAACATGGCTGGTCAAAATGAGTTGAGGATTATCTGTATTGTTTAGACTAAATAAGCTTTAATAGGAGCATGTTCTGCCTGAGCCAACTGGACTGGACTGATCTGGAGAAGAGCTGATGCCAGGTCTGTCTGCAGACTCACTGGAGGATGTGTCGAGGGAAGCGGAGGCGACCCCAGGACTGCAGCAGCTTGCGAGGGTCTTCACCATCCAACTGCAAGTTCTTAATGGAGCTGATGATCTCTGCATGCATGTCTCTAATCACACCGAACACACACACACCCAGTGTGGAGAGGAAAACAGGGGAGGAGTATGGGGATCCGGAGAAGGGAGGGGGAAAAAACGACAAAAGGAGGAAGGAAAGGGAAAAAAAAAAAAAAACGTAAAGGGGGGCGTGGTAGAACACCACTGTTTGGACACCTTGGAAGAAAACACACCACCACAGTTACCCAAGACAAAGAACACACACTGCAGGATGGCTGGGGGTCTGATATCAAGAGGAACTTCATGCTCTGCTCATCCATGAAGAATAACCCAGAAAAAGAATTCTCTCGCAGTTCATGTTTGTGTACATGAAAACCACAAGACACACTAGACCACCCAACCATGCTGCCATATCCCTTTTTAAGAACAGAAAAACAGACAGACAGACAGACAGACAAACTGGGTCTTGTAGGGGTTGTATTCACACCCATATCCCTGCCACTGTGATAGTTAACATGCAGAGCTGAACTGACGTTCAGTGTGGTTGGCCGTCTGTTTCCATGCTGGGGTTGTTACTGGCTGTGTGACTGTAAATTGTTACTGGTGAGGCTCTTGGATTTATGGTCCTTTCATTGCGACTGGTGTTACACATGACACTGGGTCTGGTGAGGTTAATATGGATCTTTTATGTTTCCCAGAGCTAGTCCATGCAACACTTTTCTATACTTACCATGACTGACCATGAAAACAGAGGTAAGGCAGTGAAGGAATGGGCAACATGTATGGTGAAATGAGTCACAGTGAACCTGACCTCTACACCTCAGTGTTTGCAGATCTGGTATGGGACAGATGATTAGATAATGTGCTGGAAGATTCAACTCAGCTCAGGATCTGGTTTATGAAAAAAACAACCCAGTAATTTTAGATCTGAAAGCAGGAGGTATAAGGTCAAGATTCAATAGGCCCAACAATCCAAAAATATTCTTCACGGTTTGTTTCCATTCTGAGAAAGCTCTCCCAATTATTTCTGTCTTTTTGACTTGGGGCCTCTGTAAATGCAGGAATACATGTGTGCTTCTAAAGCTCCACAGTTGATATAAGTAATCTGGGTGGCTAATCAGAGTCGGGCAGTACAAACACCTTCCTGTGCTCTATAGCAAGAATAATAAACGTGAGGAAAGAGAGAATTATCACAGCTACAGGAAAGAATGGGGATTTCAGTGAATGAAGAGAGGGAATGCAAAGTAAACGGCACCGTCGTTGTAATTTGTTATATCGGTGTAATGAACCCATTGATACACTGGTTCGGATTCAAGATCAAGATTCAGATATTTTTTTGAGATGGGAGGAGACTCACAAAATGGAGAAAACTGATATCTATTGATCCAAACCAAACACATTTCCTTCCTGCTTGGCCTCATGTCTTCATTCCTTTCTCCTGTCAACCAAATTCACTTACTTCTTACTCTCATAGCTAGCAAAGATGTCTTCAAAGGCCTCTAGAGGGCGCTCCTCTGAGTGATCAAAGTAGAAATCGAGCATAGAAGCTCGTCTGTGGAGGGGAGAGGAGAGAACCGCACACACACCGGGGTCACCAAAAGGAGGAGAGGATATGGGCGACTGAGATGAGGTGAAGGAGGATTCATCTGTCAGGGTGACGTCAAAAGCTGTGTTTTTGACAGTTTTTATAGATTCAGTTCAGATAAGTTATAGTAACTCAGCCGAACAGAGTTTATGTTTCTGACATTCTCCTTCCTCATCTCATCCAACAGCACAGGATAAATGTGGAGGTCCACAGTTCACCAACCATTTAAAACATTTTTTTCACCTATGACCAGGAGCATCAAAAAGGAAAAATGTTGATGTGTAGTTTACACGTGGAGGAAAGGTTGCAGCTTCATGAAGGCTGTATATTATATTGATCCTATTTAAAATAGTCAGTCTGTGTTTTATGAACGGAAAGAGATATTAACCACAAAGTGAACAGAACCGACAGTCTGCTCCTCGTCCACAGATGCCATGACAGACAGATTTCTCCAGAGGAGACAGAACTGAGAATTAGAAAACCAATCCAAACAAAGACCAAGTGAGACAAGTTTCATAGTTTTTATATTCAATTATGTACATTACTTACTTGTACATTCTGTCTATTGGGGCATTGGATCGCTGAAGCTCTCCTAAAGGAGTTCTGGAGATTGGACGGACAACACCTAAAACAAAAAAAAACATAAACACAAAATTAATATGCATTATTACAAGTAAAACATTGTATATATCATAACTCAGTTTTCAAGTAGAATAAAGCCGATCAGAGACATAACTGCAGCAGTTTTTGTTGTTTGGTTTTTGTCTTTACTTTTTTTAATCTTGTAAATCCACATTAAAAGGCTCCTACGTCAATGGGCTACGTCAAAATAGAGAGGAGGATTGAGAATATCACAGAAAATGTCAAAATCTCCTAAAGCCTCAAGTTTCTCCACATTCCTCTATGTGCTGACCTAAAAAAGCTAATTACAGAGCAGAGAAACTGCAGTGGAGAAAAGACAGTATATAACCCTTGTGTACTGTACATCTACCTATAATGAAACCAGTGTACTTTTGTGTTCCATCAATACTACCTTTACAATAATTCGGACTAATGAAGACTAGAAACAAGAGTATAAGTCTCTGTTTAGCATTAACAGGACTTGCGTAATTTAGATAGTGTCAATAAGCCATCAACAACAAAAAAGTACACTAAGAAAGACATTGAACCAGAGAGATTAATTCACCCGGGAAAGGCTGGCACTGTTAGACTGATAAAGTACCTGAAGTTTTGGCAGCCCAGGAACGTCCGGCTTCGTTAAAAGCAGCAATGCCTCTGATGGTGGCGCGCAGGATGCCCCATCGAAACATGGCCACTGGGTCCATGCCGATGAGCTGCCGCACATATGCACGGTCGCTACTACGCAATAATGCCACAATGTCTGGACGCATATGGTCTGTGTTCTTCTCCCGGAAATCCTGGTGAGGTCAAATATACCAAGAACATTACAAATGGCACCATCAACACACAAACAAATGGTCTAGGTCATATTCAAGTGTAACAAGTATAATACAAACCCTTCCACTCATGTTACCTGATGTATGTCCTCCTTACCTTGATTTGATATTTGACTTTCCCAGCAAAGTGTCGAATGACGAAGGCAGGCTCCATGACTGGTGTGGGGACAAAGTATTTGTTCCCTTGGTGCTGTTGCTTGAATTTGGCTAATAATGTCTCATCTGTGGCATGGGGAAAGCTGGAGTACAGGTACAGAGATGAAGAAAGAAGGATAAATAGAGATGAAAGGAAAGAAAATATGTGCCAGATTAATGGGGCGCTTCAACTGAATTAGACCAAACGTCATTCCTACTCGCAGCCATAATTCATCAGTGAAAGAGTACAAATCATCTGTAGCTGTTCTTACTTGCTCTCCTCATCCAGCAGGTAGAGCAGGCCAGTGGGTTTCTTGCTGATGAGGTGGATACAGCCCACATTATCTGTGTAGTCGATGTTGTGCCAGGTGATTCCCTCTGCTTGGTACTCCTCCTGTATGAGGGAGGACAGAGGACTCATTGGTGGAATCAAGCAATCATGGAATTTCACTGTTTGACAAAATAGCTAAATATTTAAACAATAAATTTAACTTTGATTCGTATTCCTGTCGTCACCCAAAACTCTGAGGGATAAGATAAACTAGCATGACCTAGTATGCAACTTTTTCTTCCTTTAGAGATCAGGAAATGCTTGGATGAGTCACTGTTTAGGAGGTCATTATTATAAACACAGAGCAGAGAAGAGAGTTGTAAGTTGAATCACAGGGGAGCAAATTTTCTGATGGTGTGTTGTTCAGTGCGTCATGTAAAAAAGATCTGGGGGGCGGGGGCGGCAAACGAAACAAGATCACTCACCTGCTCTAGATTGAAGATGTGGTGGTTGAAATAATACTGGAGTTGCTCGTTTGCATAGTTGATGCAGAACTGCTCAAAGCTGTTGGTCTCAAAGTCCTCAAAGCCAAAAATGTCCAGGACACCAATGGACAAACACTGGAAAAAAAGACCAATCGAACACTAATGAGGAGCAGGAAAGGAAATGTATAACAATCATCATCCCAAAAATAACTATTTATAGCATTTAACGATGTAAAGTGTTCTTCGGTCTTTTTTTTTCACTGTTATTCTGCTGTTGTGTGTGTGTGAGTGTTTGTCTCTCACTGGGACAGATTCCTCCATATCTTTCTTGTTAAGCAGTGCGTGATTGATGCGAAGGACGATCCAGTCAAACAAGGCGCTGTACAGAGATTTGGCCATGGAGTCTCTGGCTGTGATAGCCTGAAGGGAGAGGATGATGCATAATTGTGACAAAGACTTGAATAAAACATAACAGAACAGATGGTAAGGTGCCATTTCATAGGGGTCGTTTGAATTCAGATTATATTACAACAAAAGTCTGATGGAGGCAAACATAAAGGAGGGCTTGAAGAGATAAAAAAAAAAAACAAAACAGAAAAGGAGTACATAAAAAGTTGAAAGTTACAAAGTGACAGGAAGGAGAGATCTACTGTACTGTAGATGTTATATCAATAAAAACGCAGAAAGGAACACACAAGGCCACCAATTAGTGTGCAGTTGGACATTATTATAGCAATGACAGGTTGCAGAGATGTCTTTATGGCTGGGGCCTACCTCAGAGTGGCTGTAGGGGAGGATCAGCTTGTCGTTGACTGTTACCGTTTTCCTCTTTGTCAGCGCCTCAACCAGCAGCTCCTCTTTAACCTGAGAGAGAACCCACACAGATTAATGCTGATGGTCTCAGACAACTTGCCAGACACAGTTACGTATGGAGTGACACACATATGTTACCTTTAGCAGGTCAGAGAGCGTAGCCAGGACCTCTGGCGGTCCCACATCCAACCCCTCGTCTCGGCCTGTCGACTTCCTCCTGTAGGTCACGTTGCCCAGATACAAGATGGCCGAAAGCACAGAAAAGATCCTGCAACACAGTCACAAACATTGCATTAAACTGAAAGCAACAACAACAATACAGTCTTATGACAAATGCAAGAACAACGCTACATATACTGTTCATCAGTCTTATCTGTTTTATGTCAACACCTAGTGAACTGAAAAGGAGCACTGTCTGGAGCTGCATCTGCACACTCTCTCTAATAAACTGCTATATTAGATAGATGCAGATATTGTTGTGCTGTTGGTGCTCTAAAAAGACTCTTTGTTGTAATTTATATTTTTTTGTAATGTGACTCAATGCTTAGACCAAAATAACCTCTGTTTCCAGGACTCAGTGGAAAAATGCTTCAGGATGGATTTTCAACACAATCCCATGTCTAGAAGAATATTATGGCTTTTTCCTGGATTACACACACTATACTGAACATGTTCACTGATTCACTTACTGTTTCTTGGTGGCAGGAAGGAAACCAACCATCTCCATTGCCTGCTGCAGCCTTTCAAAGTCATGACGCAGGTCTTCCTCGTCTTCTATTTTAAAGTTTTCCTACAAGGAAAGACAGTTGTTAGTATAGATGTATAAAGATGACAAAAAGACAGCAAAAGCATAAAATGGACACACAAACAGGTGAAGAGCAGAGGTGAATGAAAAGGAGGGAGAGAACAAAGACTGCTTCATTAACATGCAGGACACGTGCGCACAGCAAGCTGGGAGTGTACACAGCAGTTTATTTAGAAGCTTGACAGTCTTGTGAATGGAAGGGCCACACACAGTGAGTTATAGTGTTACCGTAAAGGTCAAAGCACACACATACTGTTTATATTGAATGGACAATAAAATGCTGAATGTGATGGGACAGGGGAGCAGTACTGTACCTGCTTGAGGTAGAAGTAGTCTTCAGGCGGCAGCAACTTGAACTCCTTCCTCTCCTCCTCTGAAGCTCCCAACAACAGGTAGTAAAACACGTGGTAGTTCCTGGAAAAACAATACACATCCTTCTTAAAGCCTGTACTACACACAGACTGTACTCATACCAAGTTATTAAACCAGGAACATTTTATTTACACTGCTCTTCAAAGGATGAATTAATTTTGATATGCATCTGTGATTTGTATTATATATGATGAGCAGCTATCAGTGGATATGAGCTTCATGTTTATGGTCATAAATAAGGGGTAGTTTTGGTGACAAACCAAGAGTCAACACATTGTAAAAAGCTAATAGAAAGAAGAAAATGTCTGGAGATTAGTGATGTTCATATCAGTTTTCCACTCGTGCTATCAGTGGATAAAGCACTTGGGAGTAATGAGTTTCCACACTTATCACTAAGAAACAATGACATCATACTGTAGAGTCACTCCCTGACTAGACAGGCAAGATGCACTGTCAACAGCAACTGTGGGCTAGGTGATCAAAAGTACACGGCCTGAAGCCTGAAGGTAAAAGAAGTGGGCTTGTCAATGGGAGGTGACTACATTTCCCAAAACTAGCTGAGAAAATCTGGAAAGAAAATGTGAATGAGTAGCACTCTCACAACTCAAAACAGCAACAGTATGTTTTTATAAAAGACATCAAGCACTTGAGCTGAGCTGCTCTGTGGTAGGTTGTGGTTTTATAGACTAACCCCCATGAGAGCTAGTGTGTATCTTTATCTGTACGAATCTAAAATAGAAAGACCAAAACATGACTTGCGTAGTTTGAAAAAGCCTTCCTGTGTCAATAACAATTAAATTATTACCACTTCACAGCTTATTACTACTTCATGGCTGAAGCCTTGTTGTATCTAGGAGTCTAATCTTATAACATCAGTAATACAAATTACTGCAAGTGAGACGACCGTAGAGGATTAGCTCACTCCCCTAACACTCTGACTTTATTTCTGGATAACCAAAGCCCAAATATTTGTTAAATGAATGTTAGTCACAGAAGTAGCAACAGACCGGTGGTCTAGTCTGTAGTAAAAGTCACAGTGAGTAACAAAGGCTTGCCTGATGTGAAGGAAGAGTGAGCAACGACAAGGTGAGTGAGGTGGTCTGTCACAGAACTGACTGACATGAAAGTTTCTTTCTCATTTTTTTGTATTGCAACAGTTAATTCTTAATTCACACAAACCTGAGTCACTGGTGGTCACATTAAATTTAGGCAAAACCAAACTACCAAACTATCAATATGATCGATTACTGCTACATTCAAAGTGCCAGTCCTACCCAGTGTCCACACTGTACAGTATAAGTCCACTTTAATGTCATTGAGTGAAATTATTCAGTTAACTATGGACACACAGCTTATAAATAATAACATAAGAACATAATCAAGCATTTAGATGGCTAATATCTCAGTCTACAGTGTCTGAATATGTAAGTACATGTATGTGGGTGTGTAAGTGTTTAGGCAGATGGACAGACTAAAGACTGCAGTCTTCAGCTGAACTTCATATCCAACCATCAGAGGTTGTTTGTACAGAGGGCCCCTTGAAGGTCAGTTGGGGTGAAGGATCGTGAACCCTCCAGTCCCCCCTCACCTCTCGTTTTTCTCTCTGGAGACCAGTCGAGACTTCTCCAGGAGATACTTCTCAACCACAGCCCTAAAAGACACGGGGAAGAAAAACAATGAGGATAAATCACTGAACACTAAAGGTGTCACTCAGCTCTGTCTGTGTGTTTGTATGTGTGTGTGTGTGTGTGTGTGTGTGTGTGTGTGTGTGTTTTCAGGTCATATGTGAAAGTGGACTAGTAATAAAAAATGAGGGGAGGAGCAGGAGGGGAGGTGAGGGCAGATGGTCTGAACACTTGAAGAGTGAACAAAGTGTTGAAGATACAGTTGGATTGATCCTAATACATCACAGACACCACATAGCAACACACACGACAACAACCAGACAACCTTGGCAATAATTTACTTTATTTTACCGTATAGCCGGACAGAGAAGACTGGCAGGGTACTGCAGGGGTAGAAGTATGCCTTCAGACCACTGCAGTCATGAGATATGCAATTGTAAAAGCAGTGGTCTCTACCCACTACACCAGGCCAAGGCCGTAAAGTTGTCTAAATCAGATTTTATAAGTCAGAGTTGTTTTTTCTTTAGCCAGGCAAAAACAACACTGACGCCAGTCCTCATGACACACTAAGAATAGAGCTGTGCTGTGAGAAACATATATTGTGTCCATCTGCTAAAACTGCAGCCTCAAGTTCATACATCTACTATGAGAGTATGAGATGTTTTTGACAGGACAGAGCCTTGTGGCGCACCCTGAGTAACTGAAAGAAATTCAGATTAGGCAGTCCCTTGAAACCGTTCCAACAAGTTCCAGACATGCCATACAGGCGTCAACTGTTTTTAAGGCAAAGTTGAAACATCTATAAATATGTAAAAAAAAATACAGGCCACGTGGGCTTTTACTGCTTAATGCTGCTTCTTGAAAAACTGAAGCAGAAGTACCCCAAGATAGGCATCTGAACTCTTTGTAAATAGGTCCAGTATTTCACATTTGTTGGTGCATGTGGAGGTAATTTGTTTCATTGAAACTGTTTCACACCTGAACCCTTTCCAGGATCAGTTCCAGTAAATGCTGCAGTTGGACAATGTCTTTCATATTTACATCATGATATATACATGTTATGTTTCTAAATGTATTTTCAGGGGTTTCTAGGCATTAAGGCTGGGTAATAAATTCATCTACAGGGCAACCACAGGAGACAATATCTGAGTTCTTGCCTGTTCATACAAACTGATCTAATGGAGAACAATACATGTTTGCAGGAATGTTGACAAGAGCCTCTTTTTAGAGAAGTACAGAGGAGCCGACCGACACGCAGGCTATACAGTATATCTGTCAGCAAGAGAAGTCTCACAACACTTACATACAGAAACAAACATACAGCACATGTTAACGCTCAGGCATCTTTCACTGACACACCACCTCCTTTTTACACCTCCTCTAGTGTGTGTTTCTGTTCATCGTTCTGCTCTATCTCACTCAGATCCCAGTGAGGAAGGATTAGCCGGATTGAGACCCACAGAGAGAGAGAGCATAGTAGTATCCCGTCTGTCAGTTAGTCAAGCAGAGCAGAGCGGAACAGCAGCCTTCCCTTTGTTAAATAACTTCTATTGACTGTCTGAATGGCTACCACTGGAGATGGAGAGATACACAGGCAGCCTTTGTTAGGCTTACAGAGCGGCGCTCTGGTGGAGTCCAACACTTTACTGATGTGAAGCAGAAGACTACACTAGCATGTGTGGTGATGGTAAACTATGAAAAGTGTTTTAGTTTGAATTTTCAGCATTTCCTTGTCGAAGTGGGTTCACTCTGTAGCACAGACAAGCATCAACCAACTAAAATCATCCCTCCAGATTGGATTACAGACCGTACTCAGGGTAAGCAATTCAATAGAGCGCGATGAGACCTGGTGCCATTAGGAGATAATCAGGTTGGGGATGCCCACTTACTGTGGAGCTGAGCAGCTGTCGCCACAGGCATTTACATGTTTCAAATCAAATTTTGAAAGCATGTTCAGAATAATTTACTTAATTTCTTTATTCTGTGAGCATAGGCTTTTCAAGGTTTAGGATCCATCTTAGCAGTGTGCCTTTTAAAGCAGAAAGACATAAGAACTGTTAAATATGTTTATTTATCGCAAGTCATATCGTCATCGCAATACTGAACAATGTTATTGCACACCACAGATTTCTTCATATCGCGCAGGCCTAACAAACATCAGCGTAACAAATTTCACCCTATTAGCCTTTAGTCTAAACATTGCACCGAATCTTCTCTGCAGCCCTTCAGCTCACACAATTATAACATAACAGTATTGAGCAGCTCTTCCCCTCTCCTGATGAGGAAATGAGGAAGTGACACAGCTGACCAGAATTTGATGCACCTCACCAGAGTCTGACTGCTGAGAAAAAGGAAGGACATGTTGGTGGTTGAAAGTTTCAGTCTACACACACACTGCACATAGGGGGATCCACATGACAGCCATAAAAAAAGAGCAAAGAGGAAGATATTATGCTATAGAGAGGTAGAGGATCCTGATGATGAGCCACATGAGGATACAGAACACAAAAACAATTATTTAAATGTCCCTGTATGGTGTTACTGCAGAGGAAGGCAAAGGGGCTTGACTTCACTTTATGTGAAGCCTTTTTGAGACTGGTTCGTCTCACACACACACACACACACACACACTCACACACACTCACACACACTCACACAAATGACACACATGTACCCGCTGTTAATTACTCACCCTCTGACCACTCCACTCTCCAGGTAGTTAACTTGGATGAATTTACCAAAGCGGCTGGAGTTGTTGTTGTGGGCTGTCTTGGCGTTCCCAAAGGCCTGACAAGGAGAACAAGAAAGGACAGACACACAGGGTAAATTATAGTGTATGAAGTATATATTTAAAAAAAAAAAAAAAAAAACCCATGCAGCGGATTACCAAATCAACCAACAACTTCTTAAGATTAATGCAACATCACTACAGTCAAGTTTCTCTTTCAATTTATCTTGAGCTTTTCATGAAGTAAACCAACACTGAGAGGAAAGCTTGACTGTTGCAATTATGTACCAGAGAGTCGTGTCTTGGAGACCATATCAGGCTTGATTTTAAGATTTCAAGAAACACTGGCCAATTCTCTTTCTGCTCATTGTTGATGTTGACCTCTGCTGAGTTTTAAACTTCTATGGAGATGCTATTGGATGCAACACAATCTGGGAGTGTACCTTCAAGTCAGCTCATCTATCAGCACTCTCACTGAACACAAACAACAAATCTCCATGACAACAAAGAAACTAGATAGCCAAGGGGTTAAATCTTGTTTTTAAACAGCAGCTGAGACTGCAGTAGGGGGCTGGAATATGTGTGTGTGGGTGTGTGAGTGTGTGTGTGTGAGTGTGTGTGTGTGTGTGTGTGTGTAAGTGCGCATGCTTGTGTTGAGTTGTGGATGTTGGGGGGTCTTAGGAGGGGGTAAGCATCTGCAGCTCGTTGTCCCCTCTTGCCACCCTCTCTCTCTCTAAAAGAGAGAGAGCATAGGTCAGTGATGATGAATGAGGTTGGAACAGCCGTTCTGTATAGCAGTGTCAGACCAGAGACAGAAAACGAGAGGACCAGGGTTTCTCCAGGCCTCAGGCTGATGCTAATCCAGCCGGGAACATACAGCCCAGCCACCAGGCCTCGCTGAGGGGCCCTGTTTATTGCATTGATCCGGTCACAGAATAGCTCTCTTTTTCTTCATGATGCACATGCTCACATGGTTGCAGATGGAGACTGACACACACACACACACACACACACACACACACACACACACACACACACACAACAAAAGGCCACCGCGGGGGAAGTTGACTCAGTGCATGTTAAATAGGAGCCACATTGTGTCTTCCAAAGCAGTTGCAGGGTGAATTTGATACAGTGGTGTTGGGGCTGATTAGAGTTAGGGGGCACAAGCACAAACACACACACAAACCCATACAGGGTTTTGATTGAGATTCCTTAGGATGAACCGTTGACCTATTTTCATGTTTGCTGCTCAACTAGACCTACCAGTCTTGCATTAGCTCTTTTCTTGTATGGCTAAAACATTTCTTCTCTTTTTATCCATTTTAAATGTTTTTTTTGTTTTTTTTTTTACCAACCTTCATTTTTTTCATTGCACTAAAACCATCAAATCAAAATGTGATTTTAAAATAGCTTTGACACCTGAGGGAAGTATGAGTTGTTGCTTGTTGATGGATGACGAAAGAGATGCTCAGTTTTTTTCTTGTCTCTGACCAGAATTATCCGCCTTCAGCCTTCGTTTTTTAGGGCCAGTAAGTGTGTTTTGGCTCTGATACTCCAAAGTGTCTCACTGCTCAATGCTGCCCACTGTGCCCAGAACTGTTCTGATCACCCCCACTCCACAGACACAGCAGCCAAGAGCACAAAACCCTGGGAAATCTCTGCAAAGCCCAGGCCGCTGCACCATGGAGGGAATGCTAAACATGTCACAGCATCTTTCGTATTTGAACTTGCCCATAAGCAGACAATCTGATTGGCTGGAAGGCTCAGCAGGTATGGGGAAGCGGACCAGCCACTTGCCAAACCATGCGCGTGGAAAGAAGTGGTCCAATCTGCATTCTAACGAAATACCGGTTGCTCTCAAAGAGTATATGGAAGAAAAAGAAGAGAGACAGAGACAGAGACAGAGAGACAGAGAGACAGAGAGACAGAGAGAGAGCTGTAGTGTGTACAAATCTGCATGTTGCAGGTATGCATATCCTGCAATAATTTCATGACGTACAATGCTGTCTTTAACTGATTCCTCTCTGTGGTGAGCGGACTTCTCTGTCAGCCAGCTCCCCTATACATTTCCACTTCAACAGAACCAGACCTACGTGATATGAAGTCTCATATCCCCATTCAGCCCCCTTACACACACACACACACACACACACACACACACACACACACACACACACACACACACACACACACACACACACACACACCTCTTACAAACCAAACTAGGGGAGTGTCTCTAAAACACTGAAGTTTATGAGTTGTTTGTCTCCACAAGCGAGTGGGGCAGAGACAAGAAAGTATAAATTATATACTTTAAAGGGGCATTAAAATGTAAGGTCTAGTATAAACTTGCATGAACAAACAAAAACAAAAAATCTATGTAATGAAACAGTCTGATGTTGTGATCAAGATTAGATGTTCACAGAAACAACACATTTTAATTTGCTTTCTGACTCCTCAGAAACAACTTTCTGCGGCCTGAAAGTTGTCCTACTTCCCCCAAGCATTGTGTTGTGCTGCTATAAGTCATGTTTGATCTGAATCTGAGAGCATTACAGTTTTTAGCATTTTTTGCAATAATTTCAACATGTCTAGTGATATGCAACAGAAAAACTATTTTATAATCAGTACAAACTTAAAGCTGGTGCTTGGGTACCAGGTCTTATTGCTATGACACTGAGGCATTGCTGCATCTTTTAAAGTCTAGCTGCTCAAAAGAGCTTCAGTTAAACGTTTCCACAGACGCTGCCAAGGCCCTGACACTGACACCTCACTACAGTGTAGACACACTCACAAAAGGACTCTAAATAGTCCAACCGCCACAAAGACAGTTCCCACATTCTCAGAGGGCAACGGAAAGCACTCATGCAAAAATTCTTCAAACCTGTAGATGGACATGCTCACTCTTTTTAGCTGCAGACAGTTTACACTACAACTATATCAATCATGTTCTCTTAACTCAACTCAAGTTCATATACAATCAATCTAGTAATTTTTTTTTTGTCACATATAAGGTACAATCACAATGAAATGTGATCTGGCCAGTTCCTTCAATTTGTGCATTAAAAAGAGTTTATTCCTTGTAATCTGTTTTAGTTCTTAGACCTTTCAACATGCTTCTGTGATTATCCTCCTTGAATTGTAGTTCCACTTTCTACCTGTAGTCCCCTTTTGCCTCTTTGCTCTTCTTACTGCTGCTTTAAAGCCCTAAGGTGTAGGCTGCAGTGTGTGTGTTTTATTGCATCCCGGATGGTTCTGGTAATCCATGGTTTCTGGTTGTGGAGTGATTTAACTGTAGTTTTGGGTACAGTTCCTTTTGTTGTTTCACAAATTAAATCCACCACTGGCTCAGTGCAGCATTGATGTCATCTGATACGTCGACGACGGTGTCCTGGAACGTGCTCCAGAATGCGTCACGTAGGGTGGCACCTGAATGGCCTGACCATTTTCTGACCTCTTGCGTCACTGGGGGCATGCGTCATATTCTCTTCAATTACAGGTTAAACTGGAGAACCAAGCAGCAAGATAATGAACTATATAATCACTGGCAGCTGCAACGTTGAGGCAAAACACCAATGGTACTTAGTGATGAAATAATCACTGTTTGTTGTTGTCCTGAATGTGAAAAATGCCTTGGTGAGATCACATGATGTTGGCAGTGATTGAATACAACCACATCTCTACACAGTTCCTCCTCTGTGCTTGGCCTTGGTTCAAGTCGCAACGATATCCCACCATCTACACTTAAACCCCTCAAGCTTAACTCAACTGAATCGTTAACAAAGAATTGATTCTTTGAGGTACTAATGGCGTCAATGGCACTTAGAGGGGCTTCGATTCAATGACAGTGAATGTTCCAATGAATGTGGTTATACTGAACCACTTCATGAATGTACTGTAAGAAGGTCAGAAACAAATAATGTTTCTAAACTCTTCCGCGATGACAATCCAATCAGCGCCAAGGGTGGGACTAATGCTGTTCTCAAGCTGTGTGCCTGAACCAAGGAGGACTGATAACAACAATTGCTACCACTATAGACAAGATAGACCTTGGTATCTAGGCTGTTCTAAATTGAAATAACGCCATCATAGTTTGTTTTTACTTCACTTTTCAACGCTTTTAAAAACCACTCAACCTTTTTTTTTTTTATTGTTCCTAAAATCTTTAAAGAAATTTGGAGACATGCTTTTGAGTTTAAAACAACATCAGACTGAAATAATTTGCCGAGCTCACTCAGATTTATTACTTCTTTTCATGACTTCATGACTTCTTTGCTTGCTTAACATAAATCTACTACTACGTTCTTGTTTTTGATTGTATTTACCTTAATTTTTAGCGAAGGACCCCCTCGAAAACGAAATGGTGCATCTCTAATTAAATTCAAAGCCAAAGACAAATCCATGAATTCTTACACAATAAAGCTTGTATGAAAAAATTTAGGCTAGTTATCACATGACAGCTACACAGCAGTAAATTAACTACAGTGGAAAACAGCTTGTGTTGGATGACAGCATAGTGGAAACAAAGTAGTGGTAATGGTGGCTGGGAGAAAATAAAACTGTAATTGCTTCAGTGTGCAATGGTTGATTGTAATAGATGATCGTTATTATTAGCAAAGGCTGGAAAGCAGATCAGACACTTCCATGCACTAAATTTATAGTAAATGCTATGCTTTGCTCAGCTGTACAGGGGATCAACTGAATAATGTATAACACCTCATGGAAAAGGGCTAAATCTGAAGTATATCAACATAATCACAATTACACAAGCAACATGAGGCAGATGAAGCTCAACAGAGGTGCCCAAATTTCTGTTTCATAATAAACTGCATAAAAATCTATATTTTAGGGACAACATCTAAAAATATGAATAAATACACAGAAGCAAGTACTGACTCAATCAACAAACAGGAAAACATTGTGTATAATAATCCATGTTGAGCCCAGTAGGAAACTGGAGCACACAGCTTTTCGTAGATCACTTATTAATCCAGAGAAAATATTTCCGCAATCCATGTCTTTGAGGCGTGTTTAGTCTGAACATCACAGACCACACAGGCATCAAGAGTATACACCATGTGTGGTGTCACAACTGATAATGACTCCACTTTGCTGCAATTCATAATGGCAACATGAACTGAACTGTACACCGATGTAGTCAGTCAAATTATAACTTTTCTGCAGCTTTAATTGACATAAGAATTCCCTAAACAAGGAGAGTTTGCAAAGCTGATTGAGATACAGTATTTCAGTGTTTTCATGAAACGTCTAAATCATTTCGTCTACATATGCATACAAAACAAAGGGTCAAGTAATGAAGACGTAAGAGGTTGGAATAGCTAGAATAGAGTTTTCAAGCACTAGTTTTGCTCCTCTTGTGGTCTGGTTTTTCACCAGATTGGAGCCATTTTAAGCAGCTCCACCCATGTCTAGATGGGTACCACATCAAACCTTAGCTTGTGGTGCGGTCAGTACCATGAATAGACCCAGAAGTGGCCTGCCGCATGCTGCTACATGTAAGCTGTATTTGGCGTGTATAAGGAACAGCATATTCTGCTCTCCAAAATGAGTCAGAATGGTATGATTACAGTAAGGCCTTTGTATACTGTATGTGTGTGTGTGTGAGTGAAATTTATCACACGTGTGCATGACGCAGTGACTTAAACTCAGTAATGCCAGCTTTTCCCAGACTTACACACAATGCCACCCAGCTTGACCAAATATAGCATAGGAATAAAGAGGTGCAACCCATAACTAAGAGATAAACAATGGATCAGCAGACAGAATGGCCAGCTACTCCTCTGCACTTCCTGAACAACAATACAGTACTTTGGTGTATCCACACCCCTGAAGGCCCTGAGCTAGCAGCAGAGAGAACTACTGCCGTTACTTCCTGTGTCGTAGCTGCTTCCTGTTAAAAAGGGTTCCGGATGATAGGAACTTCCTGTCTGAAGCTGAGACAGAATGGCATGGAGGAGGCTGAGAGGACTTATATAACAACTAGGAGGTTAGGCTTTGGTTAAAAGGCGTAACATTATCTCACTAACTGGTCTGGAAATGATCTCCTCCTAACATCATACTTTATATCAAAAGTTTTTTATTATTTATGAGCAAGAAACCCTGGTGTTGAAAGTAGACTTTTGATCAAAACAGCTTTTTTTCATGTTAGAAATTGATATTATTTCAAGTATGTTTTTATCTTTTGGGGACCCTGAAAGTTTGCATCAAGCTTTTATCCAAAACAAACTATTTGACTGATAACACACTACTTTCTGCTGATAAAATTAATGCTATTCAGAATGCTGCTAGAGAGTGGCATTGTTCAACCTATTCATACCCTTAACCTCATTATTAGGTCCTAAGATGTTCTTTACCTTTGAAATTACAGAGCTATCAACTTGTATTTTTAAGACAGCAGATGGAGTTCCATGTGGATTATTAAATCTAGGATATGTCAAACCTATTTTTTTTTTTTTAAACATATCAAGGAAGAATAAGTTCAACTGTCTTCTGATAAACACACTGAGACAAGAAAAAGCTGTACTTCCCTATGATTAGCACATAACTCCAATATATTACTTGCCCTGTCAGCCAACTCTCTGCAACTGACGATGGCCCTGTTGACATCAAGAATAAATAGGCTTCAAAGGCTGGCAAAAGAAAACAGAGACACCAAAAGAACCACGTAACATAGGATCAACCAGTTGGACCAGTTCTCAAGAGAAATACTCATTTAGAGCCAGTGAGCCGTTCTGCAGGTACAAGCCTGATTTGTTATAACTAAACAAAGTACTTGCATTATTTTCAAGACAAAGGAAGGGAATTTATAGAATAGAATAGAATAGAATATAGAATAGAAAGAAACGATACAATAAAATAAAGTAGGACAGAGGCTTTCCCACATGGTTTCAGGTTGGGGCCATTCAGCCAGCAACACAGCACAGAGTCACAGCACCACAAACAATGATCTCATCTCCTCAAAATGTGTGACCCAGGCCTAGAGACCTCCCCTATAGCTTAACACACACACACACACACACACACACACACACACACACACACACACACACACACACATTTTACACCACTGTAACCTGATCAGCTTCCATGATGATAATAAAAAAAAAATAAATAAATAAATAAATAAAATCCTTTTGTCAAAGTTAAAATTCCTCCATTTTGGTAAACGTATCTAATAGTAAAATTCTACACTCCATACATAATGCCTTGACTTGAACTTGTCAGGAAGAATGCCCAAGAGGTTGACCATTTGTGTGGAGAGAAACAGGGAACATAATTTCAGAGGAGTTATTGCTTCCTCTGTAAAGCAACTTTTGTTTGATGTCAGCCATCTTATGAGTGTGCTGCAAAAGCTGGGGGGTGTTATCAAATCTTTTCACATAAACTAACTTAGGAGGGCCTAATAGCATGTGATAGTGTGGAAAAACCTACAAGCAACTGCCTCTTTACCCAGAAAAGTTGAGGAGAAAATGCTGCCAGGGGGAAATGTACAGCTGTTCAATAGCCAGGATGATTGACTGACTGGTCACAGACGGAATCCAACCTCCACTTCCTCCACTGACCAGGCCAGCGAAGACAGAATCCGTCTCCCTGTCTGCCCCTACAACCACAGCTCTAGACTGGGCTAACACACACATACACACTGCATTCTGGGAATGAACGGCAGAGTGGCAGTGTGTCTGCCAAAGGGACCAGAACTGTGCTGATGGAGGGGAAAATCTCTGCATCCCCCTGTCCCCCCCTTCTCTCAATCAGCCATCCAGAACCAAAGACTCTGACAGACTGACACACATCAAGGGACCAACGCTGCACTTATTCAAATGTAACTGAAAACAGCAGCAGTTCCGTGAGTGAAGGCTCTAGTACGGAGTCAGAGGGTCTGGAGACGTGACAGATGATGGATTGATGCACCGTGCCTGGATACAAGTTACTGTGGCTGCCTACCCTTTATTCTTGCCATCTATTCCATAGTATTGTTTGTTCCAATGAACTTACTTTCACAGATCAGGGGGTTTTCACATTTCAGCAGTTTTGTACGTCGAATGAACCACATTCCACATGCAGCTTTTCTGGCTAAAGATCTATTTTTAGCCACTACTGCGAAATAAAAAATATGTAGAGGAGATTCACTTCCAGATCAAAACTGAGAGTAATTAGATCCCCACACAAAGGAGGGCTATTAAACAGAAACTGAAGTACTGGGATTTCTGCTTTTTGTTTACATGGTATTCAGGTGATTATGCAGAGATAGGGGGCTTCCCAGTCTGATATTTACTCAGCAACCTCAGGCAGAATTTAATTTGATCTAAGTTCATCTCTAGTCCTTCCATATATCTCAAATCAGAAACATACATCCAGATTACATCGCGGACAGGAAGCACTCTCAAACATAATATGACCTATGGTCATACACTTTCATGCGACCCACTAAACACACGCACACAACATTCACATGTTCTCACAAATTCAGCAGAGCGAGAACAGTCCAGAGTGTTGAAAAAAATAAATACATAAGTGGAGTTAATCTTCTAGCGATGGAGCCCTACACTGCAGAGTACAATGTGAGACATCACTCAAAATAAACCATTGCTGATACGAGAGCATGAGAGTGGGAGCTATGTGAAGGCTGAAAATGACTTCACAATAATAACCCTGCTTGAGGTCTGACCAGAGGTAAATTCTTCCATATGTGAAAGTGGAGCAGACCCCGTTTCTCATTACAGGGATGAAAAATAAACGAAATCAAGTTAACTCTGTTCTTTGCCACGTAGCTCAAGGATTAAACTCAAGCAAAAACAATACTGTGTAATAATTTAAAAAACATTTTTTGTTAAGCAATGTGCTAACAGATGTCTACTTGTCTGCATTCAAAATATTTTTAATGTGAATGCATGAGTGTGGAAAGATGTGATACACAGGTAAAGCACTGACTTTACCTGTGTATCAGTGAGGCAGTTTATCACTCTAGTATATCAGGCAACTATGCAAGGGTCTTTCAGAGTCCTTATGACGCAGTTGAACAGACTGTTGTTCAGTCCATCTGTCCAGAGTTAGGTCTGAACATTGTGCACCATTACTATCAACCAGCTGGCCATACACACATATTTAACACTACATAGATTTAAAAATGAAAAATAATTTATTGAGTTTTTATGATTTATTGATAGCTATTCTCCCACAAGCTATTGAAAGCAGTAACTTACATAAACCTTTCTGTATCAGTCTGGCTGTAGTTTTGGTTAATTCTGTCCTGTCAGCAGTTGCAGAGAGCAAGCATCTAGTTTCTAGCAGAAAGCAGGAAGAAAAGCACAGTCACCTGACCGAAATGGCAACAAAGAAAGACCAGCTTTTGGTCAAAAACGGCTCCAAATGAAATATATGTCGTTCATATTTACTTCAGGTCAAAAACAGAACTCATGATGTTACACAATCATTTACCCAAAGAGACCAAGATTAGCACTTGCATTTCAAACATAATCAGAAACATCAATGTTTGCTCAAAGTAAGTTGAGATAGAAAACCAACATACAGCCCTATCTTGTCTAAATTCCCACAGCATTTTCACAGGCAAGGGGCCAAAAGAACGCTTAATAAAGCAACTTCCCGTCCTCTTTTTCATTTCTTCTTTCTGAGTAGACCACAGTCTTTATGTCAAATTATTTTACACTGCATGCAGATTACCATATGCCCCATTAGCACAGCCCACTCACGAAAAAGTGCAATGAGTCGTGGCCTTAAAATAGATTTTATATAGATATTGCTCAGTGCTGCATGTGATGTGACAGATTCATGGGATGTTTTATCATTCATAACCACTGAGCTAGAGATGATTGTTGTAACATAAAAAAAGTCTCAAAATATAACTATTTTGCATCCTCTGCCTGTATGTGTGTGTGTGTGTGTGTTTTGCATGCCATAGCAACATGATGAGTCACTTTTAAGGAAGCACTGTCATTGTTGGAAATGACTTACTTAAAAGAGTAATCTTTTCACAGCAGACTGAAGCCAGTAAAGAAAATAAATGTGTGAATTGCTATAATAGATCATGTGTGACATTAAATGATTTCCGTGTGACTAATGAGATAGACACACGAGAAGCTCTGAGCTAATTGGGTACTATCAGACTCACCAGTATCACTAACACAATTTACAGCATCTTTCATTCTTTCTTTTATTGTTTACCGTCAACCTTTAATCTGAACTGATTCCAACGAGAGACTTAAATGATGCTCCTCGCAAGTATGAAAGAATTTCGTAGAGACAGACGCTGGATTTTATACCACGGTTTTTATCCCATTGCTCATCTCTTAACAAGCATTAACCCGCTTCCCCAACCAGAGCAGGTCACTTCGCTAGGAGTAACAGTGGGTCACACTTTACCAGTCACATAAATTTTATAGAAGAAACAAACTCAACATGTTGTCAGTCAAAGTGACTGTTGAAATAGATGCAGGCAAAAAAAAAGAAAAAAAGAAAAAAAAACTGTCCAATCATGCTGCTGTGTTAACATCTTACCTCCAGGACCGGTCCAGCTCCCAGTATGGTCCTCTCCACACCGCTGGCATAGCCCTTCTGGCTGAGTGCAGTCAAACAGTGGATCAGGAAGTTGGTACTCTGGGTTTTGCCTGAGCCACTTTCCCCAGAGATGACGATGCACTGGTTGACCCTCTTCCTGAGCATAGCATAGTAGGCCACATCTGCGATTGCAAAAATATGAGGCTCCAGTTTGCCCAGCTGGTGGTTCTCGTACATTTTGACGTACTTTGGGTTGTAAATGGGCAGGAACTTGAAGGGGTTGATGGCGATGAGGATGCTGCCTGCATAGGTGTAGATCTTTTTCTTATGAAAACGTGTGCGCAGGTTGTTTAATATGCTGTCCTCATTGAGGACGGGGAGGTTGCAAAGGTCTGCAAAGTCATCCTGTGGAGGGGGAAGGAAGCCCCTGGCGGCTAGCCGCTGTGCCTCCTGCTCCTTAGACACAGGTGGGAGGTGGACATAATGGATAGTGCCATCATGGTTCCTCTCCTGGATCCGAGAAAGGAAAAGACAAAAAAAGAAAAAAAAGCTTAAATTAGCTTAACTTTTTACTGCTGAACTGACATACTATCTTTCCGAGACAGCTAAAAATATTCTGAGTTGTTTGAATTTGTTAAAACCAGGGGTGAAATTATATTGGGAAACATTTTGCATGTGGCAAATTTTTTGACTTGAGGTATTTTTTGTTATATCTTTCCATCACTGGTGTGTAATTTGTTATCTAGGCTGACTACTTGTTTTTGTTTCTCACTGAAAATGGCAACAAAGAGGAAGAGATAGCAGAAGGAAGTAGAATGCAATAGTCAAGACAGTTGTCTGATTTTTTTCTCAGGGGTCGATATCCACTTAGTCTGAGAACAGTGTGCTGCTATTAACTCTACCTGTAGTAAGAAGTAAAAGCCAAGGCTCTGAGGGTGTTGCTCCTGGGCTTTCCGAGGCCACAGCAGAAACCTCTGCGCTGGCAGGTCTCCGGCCTCTAGCACCCACTCTTCCCCGCCACATTCCTTCACCTCTGCCAGCACATACATTCGACCAGGGTCCAGCCCCAGTGCGGTGGCAGCGTCAGAGATCACTGAGGCTGCTGTTGCATCCTTCTGCACCCTGATGTAGTAGATAAAAGTAATTACTAAGTTTGACTTTGGTACTGGGTTAAAGCAGTTCATCTACTTATTAAAAGCAACAAAACTAATTATGTCAACAACATCATAGCTATATATAAACTGTTCTACTTTTCCACGTTCTGGCTGTAATACTGTAGCACACTCACCTAAGGTTGCAGCAGGTGGAGGACTGGGAAGCCAACCGTGGGTAGATCTGGAGCAGGTACGGGCGGCCATCTTGATCGTTTGGGCTAGCTGGCACACCTCCTCCACCTGCGTTCGTTGCCATGGTGGCAGCGCCATCTCTGACACTCATCCTGAGCCAGGGAGAGTAGCCTCAGCATGCCGCACCCACTGCTTCCCTCTCACCACCCAGCACCTGAAAAGGTTGATTAATCAGTGACAATCATTTTTACTTCAATAGATCCACAATAGTGCCTGGTTATTTTGCGTATTGACCTTGGATCACAATAAAAAGAGGCTTTCTGCGGCCACAGCAGAAACCTGTGGTTATAACATTTGGCATGAAAGAGAAAGGATTGACTCTCATGCCAACAATTAACTATTCTATTCCAATAAACACAAAAAAGTGGAACATCTGATTTTAGATCTGTTTTTTTAATAGCTTTGGTACTGTCAATGCTATGGAATGTATAATTAACAGAGATTGTATCAGTTTAAACACGTGGTATCAAAGTTCAATACCTCTGACAGCCTTACTCAGCACCAGTGTAATGCCAGTAGAAACACAGTAAGAAAGTGCAGTTACTGAACAGTTTCCAATATAAAGCATTGCAGCTTTCCAGCAGCCTAAACAATGCGTCATTGCAGCTCTGAGCAAGCATTTTAAAATGCAAACAAAATAGCTGATTTTCAAACAAATTCTCAAACCACATGGGAAGCTCATCCTTAGTATTTGAACCTTGGAATTTTACTTTCTGGACATAATGTAATTCTGCTATAGAGGTGTGTCTTAGATTAGCCTACAAAAGAGGCCCATCCAAGTAAATGTAACTGTGTGATAGGATACAGGCCTTATAAATTAGCAACAGATCATTTGAGGGGCCTGTGTCCCATCAAGTTATTTACTTGCCTACACGTCTTTCTTTGTAATCAGTGGTTTATCATAAAAACATGTTAAAACTCTGTAGACTACAGTGAGAACAGTACCCCAAGAAAAATACTATTCCCTTATACCAAACATTTACCAATCACCATTGAAATGTTTCAGAAATATCAGAAGAGTGAGTAATCAGGTGTGCATCACATACTGTACGGTGAGAAAACTTGTCAATAGCACCTCTCACTGTGTTACACCTTCTGCTACATTAAAAAGTGTAACTATGCTAGGCCATTATCACATGGCTGTCAACAGTAAACAACTCTACATGCTACATGCTTATGTTGAAGGATACAGGTTTGGTTACAGAATGGGCTGGCGGATCAACACAAAGTAGGATTTGTGTTGATCTGCCTTATATTATTACTTCATAAACTATCAAATGGCTGCAAAGGTTTGCTTATGTCTGTAGGATCCATTTTGTGGTTTTCCTCGCATCTAAAAATACACATCAGTCACCAGAGTAGGTCCAATGAAATTAAACTGCACTTCCATTTCGACAAAATAAAGAGAAGAACATTCCCCTTACTCTACAAAGCACATGAGCCTGGGAACAGGGCTCAGACAACAGTGGTGGTCATGACTCAAATTTAATAAAACTGCAGTGCATTGATCATATCACATGAAGATAGCTTTGCCACTGAAACTTTACCCTAAGTTGCATCTGCAGATGCTGCACAGAAATTGAACCCTTCCGCTCAATCATAGCAACCAAGACACAAAAACACTGAGGGGTAAACCACAAATGGTGTAATGACTGCACATTATTCACTCTAACAGACAAGACACCTACAGTGATGTATGACGTAGAACTTGGTGGCAGGATAAAGAGTTTAGTAACTTCTCACCACAACAACTCATCTCTCCTCCCTTGGATAACTCAATTTTATCAGCTTGGCAAGGTCCCAACACCAAAGCTGTTACAACATCACAGAGTCCGGAGCAGATTATTAACTGAGAACAAAGTAGACGTTTGTTCCGTCGTTATTACGGATATCACTGATTTCCTGACCGAGGTGAAGCTGCCTTGAAGATATATCAGGGTATTTTATGAACAAAACCACAATAAACTAAGGGGGCAGGACAAACTTCTTAAAGATGATTCACATGACACAAAACTCACTGGAGTCAGTCAGGTTGAGCACCAATTCTTTGAGAAACCTTTCATGTAACAGAGGGCCATGAAAGGTTTTGAGGTTTTTAATTAAAACCAATCTCTCTACGTAATTTCTAGTTGACAGTGTATTAATCAGTAAAACCAGCTGATGTGGTTTTTAGTTGTAATGAAAACATACTTTCAGGCCCCCATAGCATGTGGCTATATCTACTGTAAGTTATGAACAATCATTATCAGCATTAACAAGGCTTTATTACACAAGACAAGATTCATCCACAACATTTACATGCGGTTCTGTAAAAGTTAAGCAAAAGTTCATGGCATTCTGACATTCTACATTTCTGCTTAATGGTCTCACGCATTTGTTTCAATGAAAACTAAACTTTAAATACCAATCTATAACTCTTCCAAGAACACGTGGCTATCTGCGACCTGTACAAAGAAGAAAGAGAACAGATGGGTTCATCCATGTATTGTAGAGTAGCAGTTTTCCACACCACACTACTGTACAGTAGTGAGTAGTCAGTACAAAATCATGTAGGGCTAACACTACTCTGTAATTAGCACTCAAATCGTTGTACAATCATACGTCTTTGTACAAGTTCACTTCACCCCACACCCAAATTACTTACAGTGTCAGTTGCTGCTTGCCAGACTACATCATCACTGTTGAACAGAAATCCTCGCCAACATTACTGATTCACTTAAAGGCAAATCTTTGAAGTAGTGCTGAGGTATTTCAGAACTAATTCAGTGTAACATTCAGCTGGACCACAGTCAACGGAATATGATCCAGGTTAAGGCCGTCTGTAACAAAACATAATGCAGAATAGTGATCTATAGTTGAGTATGAATCATACACACAGCAGCTGGGTAAGGTTGGTCTAATGATAGATCACATAGTGTGGTTTTGCATCACTAATGCATGCTGGGTAAACTGTAAGTCCCTCTTGGGGAAACAAGAACCTGGTTTAAATCACTGGATGGCAGGCAGACTGCACTGCTTTGGTAACCTAATCCTGGGTCGAGTCCTGTAAGCAATGAGTCCTACAGTTTATCACTTTTATCATTCAGGCAGAGACAGTTTATTTTCTCAACCTGAAAAATAAGAAATGTTATAGTCTGAGATATGCCCAGAAAAAGCAGGCTGAGGGAAAAGAGGCTCTCAAAGGCGTCTGCATGCATGATGAAATCAAGTTCTCCATTCCTCCATTATAAGGTTTTGTTTTCACTAAAACTTTCCAGAGAATGATATAACCAATTATGCTCATGTGTTCTGTGGAGTTATCATGAATAATACATATACACACAGACAATCCACTAAGTAGCCATTTTACAAAGTAGCCATTTAGCTCAGATAAGAGGATAGCTCAATTCAATCATGTGCAAAAATATCTAGTTGAATTATGCAAAGATAAAGTTTGGTCTCTTCCTCTACTGTTTAACCACGGGAACTTTTGTCGATTAAAGAATAATCACAATGTCACCCAGCAGTTTATATCTCCAGAAGTAATTAACACCTCTGATTTGGCATGTCTTGTTGGTTAAACAAAGCACATGGTGCTGCTAGTAACTGATTAAGTGTATTTACCCAATATATCTGAGTTGCCTTAGTTGATGCTTTTGCATTGTTCAAGCCTCTTTCAAATACAGATTTCTTTTTGCCCCTACGATGCATGGGAATAATGTATAATAATAATAATAATCTGTTTAAATTTCTGTTTGTACATGTTCATAAAAATCAATAATAGGAATTTGTTGTTTAACAAATACAAAAAGTAGAAAGATCACTACATACTGTAAGTGACCAAATACAAAACTGCAATGACAATTATATCTTAACAAAGCCAACTCTGGAATCATTTAGACCACAGCAGAGAATTAGAGGAAAAATAGAGCAACTTGAGACTCATGAGCTTGTGCCTTTGCCAGGCTAGCTGACCACAGTCCCAAAAACATGCAAGCCAGTAAAATGCCAAGGCATGCAAAACTGTGGAGACCACAAAAGACAGCATCATCATTATCCTCCATCATGGGCCCTGTCTGGTTTAAATCTGTCACTTTAACTCCTGAGCTGCTCTCTCAACTAGTTTCAAAATAGCAAACATTAACGTTACAGTATCTGTGTGTGAGACGTAAAGCATTTCATCTCAGTTTGTGTGGAGAGAAAAAAAAAGGGTAGTGAGAGAGAGAAAACTGAACAAAGAGAAAGAGAGGAAGGCATAAGGAGAGATGGGGTGGGGCGGGGACCCTTCTAAAAGTGAGACAGAAAGGAGAGAAGTCCCAGGGGACAATCAAAGGAGACAGACTCGTAGAGATAATACAGCTTCCTCCCTGTGGAGGAGATCCTCTGCGAGGATGCCCAGCATTCCACAGATAAGACCTGCAGTTGTCTGCTTTGCGTAGGCTTAGCCTGGCACTTTAGCTGCTTACTGAGGGTTGATGGGGAGACACTAGAGCAGAGGACTACAGCTGAGGGTAGAATGGGGCTCTTTAGCTGCTTACTGTGGGCAGGAGGAGGCATTAACGACTAACAAGCTCCTTAAAGCAGAATTTGTTTTTAAAACGGTACCACTCACTAACCTCATCCTACCTAACCCCTCATTATCCAGTCAAGAAGAATAGGCTTGCAGTAAATTAATTCCACTGTACATTCATCAGTAAGATAAGTAAAGATTGGCATACACACAGAACTTTTACTCAGCTGATTTATCAACAATATTACTTGAACCAAGAACACTAATTTAACAGCAGGTATCACTACTTAAAAGTAAGGTTTATAGTTATTTTTCAGATTGAGTTCCTCCTGTCTTTTCTAAGACCACACATGTTCATGTTTGGACTGCTGCACTGATTTTCAATCCTGTCACACGGGAACTATTAAAGACGGTCGTCTTGGGATCAATATTTCACTCAACCACGCTATGACATATTTAATTTTAAAAAGAGAAAAAAACTGCCAAACTTGAAATGGAAAAAAACACGAGTTGCATAAAACAAGCACTCTTCTTACTTTATTATAACTGAAGCTGGAGTTGGAAGTTAGAGCGAGAGTTGTTTGAAAGTCAGTGGCAGAAGTGAAATCAGCCAACCAGGTCTTACTCACTTCTCCCAACTCCTACTCTGTTTTCTACACCCACCTTCAAAGAAATAGCAAAGATGAAGAGGAGGAGCAATGGTTAGTCTAGAGTGCCAATTAGTGGAGAGAGAAAAGAAATATTTTGCCTTTATATGGCCAGTTGTTGTAGTGTTTATGATCTCATTTATAGATGTGTGAACGCCTTGAGTGTTATGCTCTTAGTCTGTTACAGTAAATTATCCTCCTAATGGACCTCCTGAGACTGGCATTATATATATATATATATATATATATATATATATATATATATATATATATATATATATATATATATATAGACAGTATAAACAGTATAAACAGCGTAGCCATTCATTGCTAAGACACCACCAGCTGACTCTGTGATCTGGCAGGAAGTGAATGACCCAGTGACACATAGAGGGTGAATGAACTTCAGCTGGAATACTCTCTATGTCTCTATCTCCTTCTCACTCATCCAGTCTCTCCCTAGCTGTATGCCTCCTACTCCAATAACACACAAAAGAGGTGAACCAGAAGGAAGCAAGTTATGATGTCAGCAGTGTGTGTGGACAAAAGATATGGTGACTCCCAACATTCCTCTGCAGCGTCTCATGAGTCAGGGCTACAAGCAGCTCCTATCATTGTGAAAGGCATTTTTCACTATTTCTGACATTTTATACACCAAGGGATTTGTTTGCTTTTTTGAGAAAACAATCAACAGATTAATCGATTATGAAAAAGTTTCAAGCCTTATATAATACTACTACTACTATTATATACTATATAATTAAGTGGAAACTGGAATGTGCTTTTCTGTCCAATGTAGTTGTCATTTTCTAATTGAAATGAATATCCATTACATTAATTTGGCAGTCACTTTTTCCCCTCCATAGTCAGGGGGAATTTGGGGTTCAGTGTAAGGGTGGGTGATACGGTCCTAAGATAATATCACAATATTTCACAGTATTACTGCAATAAGGATATGCTGATATGCTTGACGATATGACAAAATAATGAAAGAACATTCAGTTGCAAAATAAGTGTTGTAGTTTTACATGTCAACATAAATGTAACTGTGAGCCATCAAATGTTCAGTAAAAACTCAAGATAAATTATCTCTCAGTTCTTTATAGGATTGACCCGAATGCTTCGAAATCAGTATTCAAATCACAGAAGCGGCTCTCCACTCTGGATTGTTTATATGAGTAAATAATGACCACAAGTTTGAGTTTGAGAGTATGATGGTTTGTGATGGAACTAATTCCTCCACTGTGGAGCCGGTAGCAATTTCAGTTTCAGCCACGCTTGTTGTTGCTGTGTGTAATGGTATGACGTCATTATGGCAATAGGTCAGAATATTGTCATTATCACTTCACACCCCTAGTTCAGTGTCTTGCTCAAAGCCAAGACACTGTAGACAAGAGGAGCCGGAAATTGAACTACCAACTCTTATGATTAATGGTCAACGCACTCAACCACCTGAGAAATAATTCACAGATTGATTTAATTAATTCAAACACAATGGCAATGGCAACACAATTTGAAGTACAAATATTTACAATAAAAATAACAAAGAAAAATCAAGAATAAATTGTGCCAATAGAGCCAGAGTCAGGAGGCTCCCCATATTATGAAAAAGATTATTTGTGTTACCAAGTCAGAGTTGAACACAAACAACATACTCTGGAAAAAGGGCAAATAAAGGGGATAAATAGGGCTCGTTCAGGGCTTCAGAAACCAAATTAAACTAACTCCTTTCAGTTTCAACAGACAGTTTGTCGAAGTATTTAGAGTCCTTTTAAGAGCTATTTTAGTATCATTAGCAGTTTTAATTTAATTGAAAATATTACCATGACCGAAAGAAAAAAGCAACAAGAATCCATTCAACTGTTCTGGAAGACCCAGTCTTAAGAGTAAATGCAAGGCTACACTTCCCATCATGAGTGCTGTAAAGGAGAAATTTCTGGATCTGACTCACAAAAGATGACCAATGTAGGTGTAATTGTGGGGCGAGTGATTGTGACTATGTAATAACAAGGGCGGCTCCAGAGAAATCACACTTTCACACAAAAAACTACATGCCTGACTGCTTCATGAAGCGACCAAGATTCTGGACAGGCAAAAAATGCTTATGTTATCAAAATTTCTCCTTCTCAAGTAGTTTCAACTACAGATAAATGTTTTCACACTTCTGAATAATATCACAATCATACTGTGTCCTATATAGATTGTTCCACAGCTTTGCTGAATCTATTTATTTGAATGAATGAATAGTTCAAATCCATCCAGCCAACAATTCTGATATCTTTGGAAATCTTGACTAGAATTTAAATAAAGCTCTGTGGGTTTAAACTGTGCTTGTTCCAAGAACCTTTGCTTGTAATGATGGACCTGCCAAAGGCTTTGTGGGGTTGAGGAGGTCAACTTATTGAACATCTGTGCTAAACTTAAAAGTAATCATTTTGTTTTACACTCAATTTCAAATATTTAAAAATCCCCAGGTCCACCTACACTCCTTCCATGGTACATCTGTGAGCCTTGCTGCAACACTGTAGACCTAGCTTCATTCCTCTCCCCAGGGAAAGTGGAGCCGGGGCCAACTGAAGTATCCATCACCACTACAACTCTCCCTGCGTGACCTAATGGAGATGAGAGGGGCTGGCTCTTTGCCAAAGCAGGCTGCATTGTCCTCTGGGCATAATAAGAGACAGAAGCAAGGAAAGTACAGATTCACTCTGTGTGTGTCTGTTTGTGTGTGCTCCCCGTGGCTTTTGGCTTATGTGTGTGCATGTGCGTTCTCTTAGGGATTCATAAATGCACTCAGGACTTGTGTGATAGAGATGGAGATTGCTCATGTTGCTGCTGAGTGGTGGTAAATCAGCTTCACAGCTGAGGCTCTATAGGAAGTGCAGATGCACCCAAAATGGCTGTGAATGGATCAGAGCCCTCCCACTAGAGCCATGTGGCCTATTCAAAGGTGGAGCCTTTTGTTTAAAAATGGACCAAAACCTCAATCAGGGAATGAACTCATCCAACAGACACCAACTGGGCTCAATAAGACAAACACAGATAGTGAGAGAACTATGGAGAGAGTGAGGGGAAAGGAAGAAAAGGGCACTAAAAGCTCATCTCCTCCCCCCTGTCTTTAAGTCAGCTCCCAGGCTGGCCAGCCATGAACAATAAAACCAGAGCTGAGGAGCATCTGCTGCCTCCCTCTAAAGAAGAGGATAAAGGAGAGAGGAGCCGCAGGGATCCAGTCTTTGACTTGTTGATATTACCCTATTCATTCAGTATGGAGCCCAAGCTCATGGTCAAAATCCTCATCTCTGCCACAAGTAAGCTGCTAGAAAAAAAAGTATGAAGGTTGCAGAGAAAGACACATTTAAGCCAAACTGCAGAGTGGAAAATCCAGACCATAACTAAACTCCATCTAGCCAGCTGTCTGTCAAAATAACTTACCATAACTGTGATGGATAATGCTAATCAATTATAACATGGTCGCCTAAGTGCACGCCATTGATCTGCCACTCCCAATATCATGTGTCTGAGTCATGTATTGACAAACTGAAGCGGACTGCTGTTCATTTGACATCCCTCGGAGGTAGGTATGACCTCGTATTACGCACAGATAGAGGCTTGTTGCAAAACACACTGGACAACCTACTTCGTGGTTGTATTGCTCCTCAAAGGCCTTCACGCGTCAGCCCGTTCTGCTGTTCCCTGAGGCAATCCAACATTAGTTTTAGCCACAGGTTTATGAACTCCTACTTTATGTACATTTCACAGCAGGTCAGTAATCCAAGAGGCCCGGGTACAGCCTTACACTACTCCCCCGTGTCTCGCCACCAGTCTGCTTCAGCTGTACCACTGTGTTTTTTAACTGCTTCCTTAACTGTGCCCCTTTCCCTCCACTTCTCCTATCATACCACTGTCTTTCACAGAATCTCCCCCAATGCTACTACCCTCCAATGCCTCCCCTTCGACCCCCGCTGATCACCCCCTTCTGCTCCCCGCCTCCTAACATTTGGCGCTGCTGCTCTAACTCTGTCCAGATGCCAAGCCACACAGAGTAGAAGAGAGTGGAAGCTCAGTCTTGAGGGAACTCTGCTAACTATAAAAACCCATGTCCTGTGTTTTTTGTTTACACATAATGTCCATTCAGTATTCTGTCATCCAGTCAATCAGACCTGAGGGCATGCCCCAGTGAGCAAGGTAAAAAGGCCAACAAAACAGATTTAAATGAAACACAAGATATTATAAGTGTTTTGTAAATCACTCAAAACATGTTGCAGAGTGCTGCAACAGATCACTGTGAAGCTGATATGCAAATATACATGCAAACTCTCCCCAAATAATACCTTCAACGTCTGCCTAGCACAGACTCAGGTCCCAAGGTTCTTTCATTCAGAGGTTAATACTGGTATAAGACAATGCATAGCAACCAAGATGGTGTATAGAAATGTATGTTTTCAATCAGTGTGATGAGCTGCAACTCTAGATTTAAAGCAGCAGCGTCCACATGAAATACACCAGACTAGTGAGGCCATAGCATGTCTGACTTAATGCAACCCAGAAGGCTCTGCTGAGTCTGACTCGCTGTTTTGGGATTCTACGCTGGTTGGTGGTGACAGGAGTATCCGGAGAGTTTTCCGGACCACTCATCTCAGCCATGTTGAACTAATGGACTAGTGTAGACCAGCAGTGGCCAAACACAGTACAATGATGACATGTAGAACGCTGGTATGTTCTTCATACATTCAGGGGGTGGTCAAAATAAGAAACACCAGTATAATATAATGTAGGTCTAATCCTCCAACAACTCTCCAACAGACTTTTTACAACTTCAAAGAAACCAGTCAACAAATGTAGTTTTGGTTACTAGAGTTCAGACAGACTGTTTTTTGCAGTTGGAAAGGACTTGGTAAGATTTAATTGGGGCAGCAGTGACATTTACATTCTGGTTGGATTATTTTATAGGCAAATGACAAGGGATCTTTTTTCTGATTTTACTTGACCATTTTGTTTGTGGAAATAAAAAGAAAAGACAAAAGTAGGTTCTCGCGAATGATGCAAAGGTGGAATTTTCTTTTGGGCAATGGCTACTGTACTGGGTTCCATTGAGCAGATGTTCATGTTATTGTGTCCACCTCTTGTATATATCAGTCTTAAGAAAGATACTTCAGCATCAAGAAGACCTAATTAAAAAAATGCTAATATTTGCACAATATGTTTACTGGATTCAGGAGTGTTTGACATTAGATGAACAGCGGCTGCTCAGGATGGTCTCCAGTTAAGGAAACACTTCCTTCCCGTTCAGCGTGATAAACCACATGCACAAACACGCACAAGTGTTCAGTATGTTGTCTGTAGATGTGGGGCAGCTGCAGGCAGAAATCAGGAAGAAGGGAAAAGGAAGCGAATGGAAGGAGGTAGACAGAGGGATTATTGTACACGCTCACTCATGTGGGCTACCCTGCTCTAAAAACACTTCCCAAACACATGACTCCATTGTAGCACCAGAATAGTCACTGCACTGCAGGTTCATACTTATTTAAAATCCCTTGGACCTTACACATGCCAAAACGTACAAACAGCAGGGCACAGTTGCAAATTCTTGATCTCAAAACTGATTCTGTTTGTAAGCATTCATCCCAGGTAGCAAGAACAAACTGTGATTTGACCTAGCCAACACAAACTAAAGCCTCAGCTCACTCTGCTATGGCACCGTGTTTTAGTGTGGGTGGCTCAAAGAGGTGGCAAATCATGCTTTACCAACTGGAAAACATCTCAGTGTTTGTAACATTACTTATTCTACATTTTATACATGTCTTGACCTCAGTTTGAACTTAAAAGTGGGACAAAAAGCAGCAGACGGGTTAAAAAGAAAAAAAAAGAGCTTGTAATAAAGGATTTGTAATGAAGGAGAGTAACAAAAGGAAAAAAAGCATAATCTCAGACATTCTTACATACAATAGATTATTTGTGGTGCAGCTAGTATAATCTATTGGAAACATCTTCCCTGTGGTGTGTCCTGATGATGTTTGGGTGGCCTGGCAGACTTACACACCAAAGTGTGGATGATAAGCATTTAGGTCTAACATTCTTATTGTACACATCTGCATGGTTTTAAAAGAAGTGGACTAGACATTAAGAAAGAACAAACCCGACGCACAGCATTTTATTCTACTCCCTTTCCTTTCTTCTGTACGGATCACATCATGTCTTTTAACACTCCCCCTCTCCCACCTGAGCCAGACATCCTGAATGATTTCTGTTAGATGAAATGTAACTTACATATGGAGCCATTCATCAATGACCAGACGGCACAGTAAAAATAGAGCAAAAACAAACAGAATCGCACAGAGCACAGCCAACATAGAGCACAAAGCCAAAGTCTACAGTTCCTGCTCCATCTCCCTCTCCTTCTACCCTCAGCCTGTCTCTTTCTTTCCTTCTCCTTCCCCATCTGTGCCCTCCTTGTCTGTACTCTTCTGTGCTTTGCTTTTACGCTTTCACTTCTCTTGTCACTCTCCACAGTCCTTAAGGCCTCCAGTGTTAAGACTGAGCTGCAGTTAGCTGACTGGGACACAGAGTGCAACCCTAATGCTGAACACAAAGTGCTAAAAACACTCCCAAAAGACATGCCTTGTGTTAATATACTTGGATTGGAAATGTGTGTCAAAGGCTTACATACATCACAATAACACTGTACCAAAAAAAAAAGAGAATGTAGTTCACATAAATGATGCCGCATTTTGTTTTCCAAAGAAGATCAAGCCTTGTCACATAGTAATCCAAAAATAATAATTTCCAAATTATGTTAACGGATATGCTTATTGAACATAATCTGATCAAACTGTAATCAGGGCAATACGTGAATTGTTTAAACACCATACTCGATTTTACTCACTATCACAGTAACATTATGTGATGTACTCCAGTTTTACTCTTAGGTTTGAAGGGCATTTCAGCCAATAAACACAATAAACTAAGATACACTATACCTAGAATTACAATTACAATGTCATGCGCTTCTAGTGGCACTAGTCCAACACTGTGCCACCTCCACCATTGTCCTCTGTAACACACTGGCTTGCTTTTGCCCTGGCACATATAATGGGAATGGTTTGTCACCTCTACCACTTTGCCTGACTGAGATTATTCATTTTTTCCTTGCATCATTTCAAAAAAAGTGAGTAAGGAATGATGTTGGAGTCTATTTCCTTAGACTTGTCCATAACTCTTAAAGTCCAACACAATTTGTCAATATAGGCTACTTACGCCTCTAAAAGAGGATTTTGGTGGTATTAAGTATTAGATTAGGTACTGTTTTATTCCCTTTATGGAGTCTTACAATTTCAAGCTCATTCTTAAATTGCTCTCCTCCTCTGTATTTGCATCTTCACAATATCTGTGGGAGATGCAAATGCAGGCTGTTTACATAAGTACACAAAAAAAGAGAGATCATAGCTATAACGTCAATAAATAAATAGTCATCATGCAACAGGAGTTCAGGTTTTGTATAATGTATAACTGCTGTAGTGCTTTATATGCACTAAAACAACCCACTGACTCACTGACTATAGTGAAAGATAAAGCATGTGAGATGAGGTAGATGATGGCTGTGTCAAATGTGCTTGTTGGAAGCAGTACGGACTGCACTGATGCAAAGTGCTCTTATTGCTAGTTTCTGTATTTGGAGTTATGGTTAGTTTCTGTTGTTTCCTTCCCCTACAGGAAGAAATGATAGAAGATGTAATTATGATAGACATTTAGGTAATTAATAATGATAGATACACCTATTGCCTATTGATCCAATTTTGCCGGTCACCCTCAGGGCTGGACTATGGTGCAGAGGAACAGTAAATAGAGCCTCAGGGTGTGGCCTCTCTTTGCCCATAATCCAGAGCCAAGGGACAGGATCAGTGACCGCAGAGAGGATGGAGGGGGAGGTTACAGCACTCACCACAGCCATCAACTAGTCAGTCAATCTGTACAGTCTCCTTCCTGAGGGTGACCACTGCAACTGAGGGGGCAGGGAGCAAGTGACAGAAAGGCTTCAAGTCAATATCTGAAATACAACCAGGGATTGGATTTGCTACACTTCGACAAACAAAAGTAGTTTGTTGAGAAAAAAATCATGCAAAATAGGCTATGTCATATTCTATTGTGGACAGTTATTATTTTGTGTGTTTTTGTAGCTGTCATGTTTTTGTTTGGTGGCCCTGTGTGGCTGCTGCTCAGTTTTGGCTGACAAGTTGCAGGCTCTCACAGGGAGATCTCCGACCACAGGAGCCTCTGCCAAAGCTAAAGCCCATGCATCAAACTCACTAACGGAGACTACAGTAACTCATACCACCTCATGTCAAAAAAGTATAAATATCCCTTCAACATGAACAGCTAAAGCGTCAAAAAGCCACTACCCAAACAAAGAGTAATGTAGATTTTAACCTAAATGCCATATGAAATCAGTGTGCTTAAGCTGCCTGAAAGGATCTAAAATATGTTTTCCATGACGTTAACAGACCACTTTTCACTTCACTGTGGAAAATTCTTGAGTTGTATATTTTGGTCAAAACTTTTGTTTGGCTTATAACTGTGTCTATAATCAGAATCTAAACAGGCAGATTTGGTATTATCATAATTATTACAATCAAGCTTTGATCCCAATCATCTTGACTTGATGTGTTTGGACCCTGCAATGATGGCTGAGTGAAGGCACAACAAACAAATGCACTCTAAGTAGGCCATCCCTAAACACTCGGTCTGCCTTTTCCTCACTTATACCCTATCATTACTGCTGGGTCTATTTATAAAGCCCATAAATTCAGTTTGCCACATTGAAAGAGCCAAGTTACCAGGGAGTTTGTGGAATTGATGACTTTAAAACCTCACCACTCTCCCTCTCTTTACCTCTCCTAGTCTACTCACACAGACAGCCTTGCTCACTCACTAGCTTTCTTTTCCTTGCACTCTCCATCTGGTCCAGTCTCCACAAAATACAGGTCACTGCAAATCCACACTGCAAAGCTCAGTTAGAAGCTTTCTGCAGAACACAAGGTTTTTTCCTCTTTTGCCACGGAAAGGCAGACCCTGGAGCATTCCTGTCACATTATTGCACTAAGCACTGAACACTGTAGGTACACAAAAGCGCACACACACACACTGGGGTCCCATTTCTCATATTCTGGCCTCCTTCTTTCCATTTCCCTCTTCCTCTGTCATCATACACCTACCCAGCTTGCTTTACTGAGTGAACAGGTAACGTCCTATTTTTACCCACACATTCAAATCAGCTGTCAACATCTGTGATGAGAAGATATGAAGATGAAGCCTTTTTCAATGGCTGAAGATTGTAGATTCTGCTCACCTGAAGTTATAATACTAGCACCTGAGCCACCTTACACGTTTACAAAAGGCATATGACACCTAACCCAGCCCATCCTTGTGTTCTTTAACAGCAGTGTAAGTAACACACAGAAATCTTCCTGATGAACACAGTTAATAGAAACACAAGCCTCTACATGTCTGACTTTTCTTGCCAAGCCCTTGGCAATGAGCTCTCCACTATACCTCATGAAGTAGCAAACAAATTGACACTTAGTCAACACTCGTTTCTCAACATTTACAGGACCATGTCTAAAATATATGTAAATATAGTATAACAAAAAATGCAAAATGGTCTACTGTTTAGTCATGCCCTTTGTGAAAATATTATTCGGATCAGTTAAACTTTGTAAGAGTTTAGCATTGATCCAGTGATAAGAAGTGTGCAGCATATGCCTCAAGATGGTTGATTTAACTGGTCTATCCGACCTGCTGAGGCTGTTCTGCAGGGCCTAGGGACTGCAGGTATCTGCGTCATTCCACAGGTAGCCTACATCATCTTCCCAATACACCAACTGCACATAGAGACAACGCATGCTGCTAAGGGACTCACTAGAAATAACTTTGCTGCAACAGCACACCGTGGTTTGACCTTTTCTTCTGTCCTCGTTCTGTCAGAGACCTAAATTAATCAAATTATGAGGCAAAACATAAAAAGAGGAACAAAGTAACCTATGAACAGCCTAACACTAAACTCACATGATCAGGGTTAATACACAAACGCTACATCCTTGTTTTAAAACAGGGAAACAGACAAAATACAACAAACCTTAATGCACCTATATTTTGTGTTTTTATAATCATTTGAAATGGAAGAAAGTCAGCCAACCGTGCACAATCTGCAGATTTTACTCAAACAAACCAAACAGTGGGCAAAAACCAGACTTAAATGCCAGTGTGGTTGATAGACACCAATTTTATCTAATTTCCCACACTATTTATGATTCATCAAACAGTTGTGAGAAATGAAAGTTTCTACGTAATTTAGGAACCCCCCAATACTTTCAACCCTGAAAACAAGATAAGATAGACACTAGACAGAGGTGTTGACAGATCCACTGCAACCTCCACAAAGTTGCTTTGAACAACCGGCACACCTACAGTCATCAGCTACAAATATAATGCTCATACATGCTAACCACAAGACACCTACGGCCATGAAATTTCACATGACATCAATGTAAAAATAAGCCAAGGCAATTTCATTACCATTTTTCACCCACCACTTCATTACTGTTGCCTGTAAAAAACATTTTGCAGTTCTATAAACTATTTTGCTTGCTGTGGTTGTGGTGTCACAGCAGAGAGCAGCTTGCCTGACAAGTAACATATTAAGAAACAACAGCAGTTCCTCTAATGTGGTTCAGGTTGATGATCCAAAACTTCAGACCTAAATTTATTAGAAACACTGGTATACTACAATAAGCTGGACACTGCTTCTATTGATGAAACCAACAGCTCTGTAGACTGAAAAGAACCAAAAAGCCTAGCTGAGATAAGACTTATTTATAGTGTCATCTCTGAGGAAATTAATATTTAATGGCACACAAGGTAAACTCTGGTGATTGAAAATAAATGTAATGAAGCTGAATATGAAAGCGGAGTCTAAGGAAACCCTCAAATCTCTCCTCAAGTCTCCTCTGAGAAATGTTGGCACGGCTATGATTGAGGCAATTATCTTTTCATCCGCAGTTTCACACAATTGCATCCGCCAGGATGTGAAGACCAATTACAACTCAAGGCTGAGCTAGAGATGTAATTGGTCTTCCTTCCCCTACCCCCTTGTTTTCCTCAACCACTGTCAGTTCTGCAGTGGGCCTTGCACAGTGCCAACCATTAGCAGGGGGCCATATGGCCCTTTTCTTTCAGATGGCTGTTCTGTGGACGGCCTGAGTGTTTAGAAGCACTTTAAGGATGTATGGTATAAAATTGGCTGTTTACAATCATTTGTAAATTTTGGGACAGGTTTGTAAATTGTAAAAAATAAAAAAAAAACATTTTGCTTAATAGCACAGATCCAATTCAGATGCAATTCATACATGTTTAGACAGCATTATGTGTTCATATATAAATAATATCTGTATTCAGTTACATCCAATCTCTTCCCTTTAAAGTTCTAAATACCTTCTATAATTACAATTGTAAGACAGGAAAGATTATAATAAATGGAGATTTGACTCTTAAGCTTTCTCTGAGGGATAAGGATGTTAATTAGATTTTGAAAATGACAGATGGGGACCTTGATTGGATTGAATATGCCGATGCTTGATCCACAGCACAGTGTAGTTGGCAGGGACTACACCAAAGGGTTTACAGGTGTAAACATCCACTAGACCTTCACATGCCTCATGTGTCACACTACCCATTACAACTGGAGACGGTGGTCACTTTTTTGGTCAAATTACTTTTACTGTCATTAATTTGGTTACATTGTGTTTCAACATAATTATTCTACGACACTCGCAAAGGTCATATTAAATAACTATTACATTTATACATTAATACAAAGTCATAGTCTTGAAGACTTGGCTGTCTGGTTGGGCTCCTCTTTTTATGATAAGTCATTGTAATGAGATGTCACTTGCTTTTATATTCCATGCACAAGCTTTGTAGTTCAAAAATGAACTGTGGTGTGGTCTTTAAATCCCAAAACATCTGATGAAAATGGGTCCCTGATAGTTTTGTTATGGCTTGTTGTTTAATCATTTATTCATTCATGTTATACAAATTACTTGCTATTATCAGTGTTCTTATGGATTGTTACCAGAGGAGAAATCAAACTAAACCTTAACAAAATAAAATAATCAAAATATACTTACTACTTACTTACTTACTTATATACTATTTTCCAGTAATTTGCTCAAAAAACTACACTCAAACTAAACGGAAAATAGAATGAAATATGACAGGCAATTCCACGCACTACAGGTTGCTGCCCTACCTACTTGTTTTGCAAGGTTTCAGTACAGTTGCTAAACCTTCCAGCAAGTGAATATTTATATTTTCCACTTTTTGGTATGACAGCTTATGTCAAGTCATTCCTGAAGTCCTAGGTCAGAACATGTGGCTTATTAGGCCACTGAGCTGCCAGTGTGAAAGAAGGAAGTTTAAATACATTATTTCACCATGAGGAAATTACTTGCTAGTTAGACCACTGAAAGAGTACAGTTCAGACCAAAGTCAGTCAGAGAAATGAAAAGAGGAAAACAGAGAGGGAGAGGAACTTCCAAGTGAAGTGCATATGTGCATAATTTTAGTGTTCCTATGTATGATTACTTTTTTCCACCACCAAGACGTCAGGCATGTAGCGAGAGCTTGGTCCTGCAGCTTGTGTGGAAGGTTCTGTCAAGGTTTGGCCAACGTGCTACTGTATGAAAGGAACAACTACAAAACGATCACATCAGTGTGATTATTTAAGTGACGCACGCACACATTTGCCATGCCTTAATATTGATGAACATTTACGCTATATCATGATATTAAAAGAAAATTCCTGGACAATACCTATCCCATAATCCCCATAACAATACTGTATCAATATATCCCCTAGCTATAAATAGATCTGCTGCTTCATTTTTGCTGTATTATACTTTACCTATGGCTGGCAATCATGGCTGTACTCAGCCATAAATTGTGCACCATGGAGGGCACACAATAACAGTTATGATACACTGGTAATTTGGATAAGTTGTAGTTCCCCCCTCTCTAGACTTTTCTGGTTGGATTTATGTCAAGGATTCAAGAGTCTGCAAAAAAAAAAAATTAAAAAAAATAAAAAAACTCAACAGCTTTTTCTGAAATCCAACTCAGCCTCATGGACTCCAACAAAACAACAACCCACTGACATGCAGGCAGTCACATTATCAGCCAGGCCTGGGGGACACTGCACTGCAACAGGTCAGCCTGCATTTCTCAGCTCATTCTCGCACCGGACGCAATATGCTACTGTGGCACTGATCAAACAGGCGACACGCTGTTATCAACTATCATCATCATCACAGTCGGCCAGGGCGGCCGTGTGAGAAAGCTAGTGAGCTCTCTCCATTTTGTCTTGAAGCGGGACGTTGAAAATCCCCTAAACTTTCCAACAGAGAACGGTTATAAAGGTTAACGCTACCAGGTGCAGATATTCACCGAGCTACTTCACAAGAACTTCCTTCAACCGCTCTGTCAATGCGGTGCCTGGTGGCCGCACAAAAATCAAACACAATATCCGTCGACGGCAGCAAATCTTTCGACCGATTCATCATTTGGCCATGTAAACTTTTGCCTTACATGACAAGCTCGCACAAAGCCAAGTGCACTAGCAAATGTAACGTACCTTTCCCGGCGGTTTTTCTCATTGTCTGGGCGTAATCCTTGACTGCATTCCCCGCGATACAACCAAACGGTGAAAAAAAGGGAAAAAAAGAAAAGGTTAAATGTTAACCAGGTCTCAGCTCGTCGGTCTGTGTCGGTTTGTTTGCTCCTTTGATGAAACCAAGACTCGTAGGGGACCGGTCTGGCCCCGGTGGACTCCCAGACAGACAAAGCTCCCAGTTGAGTCAGCGTGAAGGTTTGAAGCCGGGGCGGAGAGAAAATAAAACGAGCCGACAAAAAAACCCCAAAAAACGCATCCCACTCACACACTCAACGTGATATCAGACAAAGAAGAGCGGTCCACTCTTTCCTCACGGAGTGTGTGGCTTCAGACCGGCTAACCAGCTAGCCCGGCGCTACTTCCTTTCTCTGTGCCTAAATAACAGAAGCAGTCTGAGCGGCGGAAAAAAAAAAAAAAAAAAGTTGAGGAAAAGGGAACAAGCCAGATTCTACACAACGATGGCACCCTGTTGCTTTTTAACATTTGTTAAGGCACAGCGGCCCCTGCAGGACCACAGCGGCGGTACTACACGGCGCGTCGCGGTAGAAAGAAAGAGTCTGTGCATCCATGGTGCGGACATGTGGCGCTGGTGGGGACGAAGGAAGGAAGGAAGGGAGGAAGGAAGGAAGGAAGGAAGGGAGGAAGGAAGGGCAGCGTCAGTCTCGTGGTGAGATGAGCTGATGCTCCTGCGTTCTGTCCCCCGGGGCAACGTCCAGCTGAACGTTCTGTTGCTCGGAGCAACCACTGCCACAATTCCATAGTCACTTTAACTGACATTCTCACGTCCACCATTTTGTCAGATCTGTGACCAGGCAGATGTTGACGGGCTTCTTTTAGCTTCTGCCCAAATGCCTTTGTGGCAGCATTATGTGTGGGCCCTCTTTTCCCCTCTCTGCTTTTAGTCTGTTTTGTGACTGTTGACGTGTGACATCTCAATGGAGTTTTTCTGCCACCAGTTTCCTGCAAATTAACTGTGTTGCTCACACAACATCCTACTTAACAATAAACAACTGCTGTTCTAACTGTAAGACCTATTTTACTATTTCAATGTGTTCTATGTTTACTAGATTAATAAGTTTTATGTGCTTCGCATGGGGATTTAATGTTGTCCTGGCTACTTTGTCAGCTAACTACAGTTTACACTTTGGTAAATCCTGTATCTTTGTTACTGTACCAGTTAATCTTTAAAATACCCATGGTCTCTTAAACTCTTGTCCATGATATGGTTAGTGGTATTTAATATGTTTTCTGACTGTTTATCACTATCTATTTATTCAAATGTATGTTGCATAAAGTCGTGTCTGCCATTTATTTATTTATTTATTTTGACATAGTTATAATTTTCAAAGGTCAAAAACTGTTTTTTGACATTTCATAATTTCAGTGAGTTTTTTTTTTTTGCATCTTCTCCCAGTCTTCCAGTGGTGCTGTGAAAATGTAATACTGCTTTGTGGCCACCAGATGATGACTGGTAAACACTATGCAAAATGCGCCATGCATCCACATCTGTTGGAACTAGATCAGGTTTTATAAATTGCACCAATTGGCCAGATGGTGTCACCATAATAAAAACGTCTATACTGTGACCACTAACCTCACTACCATAAGATTGGAATTCCATTTTTTTTTTTTCAGTCTCTTTGTTTTTAGCACCACTACCAGCCATTTCTCCAACAAATTGTCCATAACTGCAATTCGATTTTTTTACACAGCCATTTTTAACGGTCTCCATCATCCTTGTATCACAGAGTTCTGATATTTGTAGTTTTTTGACCACAACAAGCAATGGGTGTTGATGTCAAAGACTCACAAAAGGAAGGGAGGTGGTTTCCCTTAACGGCTAAAGTTAAACCGCTAATCAGGGGTTTTGTTTATATAAACAATGAATCAAGTGGATGTGTGCAATGTGTAAGGGCTGGTGGTGCAGTGGGTCTGTAAGTAAGCAATTGTTTGCATACGTATAAGCCATAACAACTGTACAAAACAAGAGCACAGGGGTGGTGTATGCCATGGAGAGCCAACAGTCATCAGGTTTTCATTACAACTGGTACCCTCAATATTCAATCGTCCCCTCTATTTAAATGAGTGTTAAAGACTGAGTTGGTGGAAGCTTTGCTTATAATGAAAACCTGCAAACTGTTGGGTCTTTGTGCGACGTGTTTGTCCACTCCATGGACTGTCAGCTGGTTGGGGAGCCCCAAAGTGGTCAAAATATCAGTTAATGCAGCTTTAAATGACAGAGAAATAACATTGAACAGAAACATGCTGCACTGCATGAGCTGAAACTTTAAAAGGGGAACTCCACTGATTTTACACATCAAAGTCTGTTTACAGATGTCGGGGAGTAATACTGGATATGTGAAAAAGTTGTTTACAGTAAAGCCTTTTCTGGCTTCAGAGGGAGCTGTGCAAAATCTAATACACTACCCTCTAGTGATGTCACTTGAGTCAGCATCAGTTGGAGCTGAAGACTACAAGAACATGAAAAAATGGTGTGGAGTTAGAAAGAAGTGAGCTTACCAGACTGCAAACTTTGTTTGAGGTATTACGATAAACACATTTCATAGTATTCCAGTCTGAAAAGTCTACAATCATCAAACAAAAGCTGGCAAGAACAAGTTTCTATGTATATATAGTAACAACATGGTGTTTAGTTATTTATGTATGAAGAAAACATTAATAATCATATATTGTTATGTTACTAAAAATGAGCAACAAACTATTTTACTCAATAACACATGAATTATTCCTCATTTAGTTTTTGAAAACCTTACATCCCTCTGCATTTGGCGGACTGAGGATCTTCTATGTAGTTTGCATGTTGACATAGGTTTCTTCCAACAGTCCAAAGACATGCAGCACAGTTGAATTGGAAACACTAAATGTCTGTAGGTGTGATAGACTGCCAACCTGTCTGCATGCTCTCCCACCCAGTGCATATTGGAATGGGCTTCAGCCCCCTGCAACTCTCAAATGATAAACAGATATAAAAGATAGTGGTGGAAGTAGTTTGGTGGATATCATTGGACAAACAATCATATCACTGGACTGACTTGTGGGTACAAGCACAATCTTGTTTAGAGCCAATACAGTAGAAGTGTACAGGGCTGGCTCTGCTTATCAGTTAAAAAAAAACACACACACACACAAACACACGCACTTGTGGTTTAGAATACGCACTTTGTATATTTTCAGAGTAAGGGCGTTTTCAACAGTTGTGAGGTGTTGGTAACACCTCAGGTTGCAATTGCGTGTGTATTTTCTTTAACTGTTTTCCTTTTCCTCTTTTCATTTACAATTATAGTCTAGCCACAGCATCAATAGATTTAGATTCATCAACATCTATTCCATACCAACATTTAACTATACAATTCACTGATGCGTGTCTGTTTTTCTTCTTCTTTTTTTTTTTTACATCTCAGTACTGAAAAGGAGAAGTTGTGTTAGAAATTAGCTAACTTGATTTCGCAGGGAAGGCCCATGAATACTATCTCATTAGTTTTACACCTGAGCCACGGTGTAGGACAAGTCTGTCACTGTTATATCACCTTTGTATTGTTTCTGTCTTTACATGTGCTCTCCGTTCTTGCCCTTGAATGGAGAAACCATGCAAACTGCTGAGTAAAACCACAGAAACATATTTTTGATGGACATAGATGGAAGATGACAGATAATACCCACTTGTAATTTTTCTTATTACTAAAATAATAACATTCCCTATGAGCATGAAAAACAATGTTTTCTTAGAGAAACATTTGGGGCATCGGTGAGATAATAGTTATATTTTCTCAAAGGTTTCATTTGACCCTTTTTAGCATGCTTTTGAAGCATTTGATAAATGATAATTATAGGGCACTGATACAATTAGAGCCTACTTTGCTGAACGCTTGAAATATATAATCATAGCTCTTTGAAAACTGGGCAAATGTGTTCAGCCACGGGTTCTGGTTTTGCTCATATTTGAAAAGTGGTTTCTTGATTTTGGGGTCTGGCATAGCTTTATGATGCTTGCAAGATGCCTCATATGCTGGTTCTCAGTATAATATGTGTTTATGGTTGACTTGAAAGTGGTCATGGTCTCAATGCCACTGCCTGTCTTATGGCATGTGGTTAGGGTCTGCTGGTGCATGGTTGGAGGTTTGTTAAAGTCAAGTGTGCCATGCATGGTGACAATAACAGCATGAAGTGAATTGTGTGACGGTGGCTTGTCTCCCCAAACCAACAGCCACAGCTGTGAGATGAGACATATGAAACCCTCTATCTGCAGGGAGGGGCACATTTCCATCTGATTGGGATTTCCTGTTTTTCTCTTTAACTTTCTGAGAAATATTGAGAAAAATACATTTTACCTAGCCCTGGCCTTGGCTAGATGCCATGCTCTCGTAAGTGCAAGTGAGATTCTTGCCACATATCCTTAAAAATATTGAGTCATGTTACTTTACAAAAACATTTATAACTGTGTTAGTGTGGCACGTGTTTTGAAATAGCCTTTCCCGTATGAGTTATCATAGGACAGCTTGAGCAACAGGATTGGATGTGCTGTTGTAGTAAGATTAGTGTGACTAGTGCGGTGCCTGTTCGGAACACATGCCCGCTCACTTGGCTCCCGGTATTGCTGCACAAACAGCAGTGATAAATATAGTGGATTGGCAGTGTTTTATATTGTTTATAATAGATTGTCAATGTGTTTTCTTGCCAGATTCGCTTGCGGCAAGATGCTTCAACTCAGTCTGCAGGGCCCTGAGGCCCTGCCCCGCTGCTGGACAGAGCGCCAGTTGCTTGTTTATTCAAAGTTTATTCACATTAAACGTGTTACGTGTCCAAATTGCACCAAATGTTACACTGCACTTCATTAGGTCCTCAGCAATACACCCGCCAAGTGTGAAGTAGATTGGAGGAACAGTTCTAGAGATATAAGAAAGAATACGAAGGCTAAACATACATACATATGTACATACATACAAACAGAGATTCCTTGCTTTATAGTTAGATGTCCAGGGAAATCATGGTCTTGATGCACCAGAAAAGTGGTGAAAATTCGTAAAATAGATACTTGTCGAACTCTTTTGTCTGTGAAATTTTAGAATTGTTGGCAGATGTGAAATTCTCACAGTTGCTTTGTCTCTTTACAAGGTGATGGAACAACAGTGACTGCAATTTCTCTGTTGCATATCAAGTGTGTGTGTATGGTGTGTGTGTGTGTGTGTGTGGTGTTTTGGGTGTGGTGTGTGACTACCTAAACTTCTTTGGCTTACTTCCCCATCAAAAATCTGTTGTCAGCGGCAACTACGGTACCTTCTCTCACACCAGCAGCCAGAGTAAGTACTCTCCAATGCACAGAATTCCTTCCCTCAGCAGCTATGATAATGACTTGTAATGCATTTTATCAACATACAGTAGAATAAAATTAGAATGCAGTGTGAAGTATTTTAATTTCAGATTTCAGAATTTTCACTTAACTCTTGTGCAGGTTAACACTTGTGCAGCATGCAGTACTTGATGTGGAAAAATGAATGTATTTTTCACATTTTTGCTCAGATTTTATTTAAAACAATGGGAACCTTGAAAAAAAGCTTTATGTTTCTTTAGTCTTTTTTGATTAGTTGATTTAGATTGATTGTCACTGAAGACTTCTTTTTTTTTAAAACTTTTTTTTGCCCATTTTGCAATTATTTCTTCTTATTATTATAGTGCAGTAATTCAGTCTGCATTGTTGCTGAGGAATTTTAAGAAAGCATTTTCCAGCATTATAGTAATAAACAACATGTGTATTTCCTTCATGTGGTGATTTAAATGCCCTCCGCAGCTGCTCACTCATCCTGTGTTAACCACAGCTAGGTGTGTGAGTGTTGCGGCACATGAGGGAGGTATTTAAATGATGCCTTTTAAATTGATTGATGCACCGTAATGAGGGAGCACACAGTACGGTAATGAGAGCAAGGGGAATTTTCTTTTATGTTCGCATAGATTCTGTATTGAAATTATTCTTATTTCTTTGTCTTTTGTCTCCTCAGGTGTCTGTTGTGCACAGGCTGAGCTCCAGTGGTTAGAGTGTGACGATAGCCTGTTTGATCACAGGAGTTCCACATTAATTCCCCTCAGTTCAGCCTGTTCCCACTTGACCAGCCGCTGCTATGAATGTCTTCTCCTCCCTCACTTCTTCCTCCTCGTGCCCCGACTTGTACCACTTACCCAGTTACCCCAGCAACACCACCATATCAAACGCCACCACAACCGCTGGGATCAGCCATGTGATCCTGCGGCATTACAACCACACTGGTCGCCTTCAGAACAGGACCATCTCAAACCCCCAGAACCACATCAGTGCCTCCACCGCCCTCTTCCTCTTCTTCAGTATTTTCATCATCCTGGAGAATCTCCTGGTGCTGATGGCCGTCATCTCCCGCATACGCCACAGCCGGCGCTGGGTTTATGTCTGCATTGCTAACATCACACTCAGTGACCTCCTCACCGGTGCTGCCTACGTGGTCAACATCTGTTTGTCTGGCAGCCAGACGTTTCGGCTCACCCCTGCTCTGTGGCTGTTCAGGGAAGGTATGCTGTTTGTGGCCCTGGCAGCGTCCATATTCAGTTTGTTGCTGATTGCCGTGGAGCGTTACACCACTATGATCAACCCACTGCCCCAGAAGTCGGCCAGGAAGTCCTACTATAGGATCTACGGCTTGGTGGCACTCTGCTGGTGTTTTGCGCTGGTCATTGGCTTCCTCCCCTTGCTGGGCTGGAACTGTGTGTGTAGCCTGCACGGATGCTCCACCCTCCTGCCGCTCTATTCCAAGACCTACATCTTTTTCTCTCTCATCATATTTTTCATCATCCTCCTGGCTATTGGCGTGCTCTATGGTGCCATCTACTGCCACGTACACAAGAATGCACAGCTGGGTCCTCAGCGCAGTCGCAAGCGTTCCTTGGCTCTGCTCAAAACTGTGATCACCATTGTTGGGGTCTTTATGCTCTGCTGGGGGCCACTGTTCCTGCTGTTACTGGTGGATTTCTTCTGTGTCTCACGTCAGTGTACACTTCTGTTCAGTGCTGACTTTTTCATCGCCTTGGCTGTCCTCAACTCCGGCCTGAACCCCATAATCTACGCCCTGGGCAGCAGTGACATGAGGAAGGCCATCACTGAGCTGCTATGCTGCTGCTGCCTGACGTCTGGCCTCTGTCATCCAGACACATTCACATCCAAGGAGACCAGCAGCACCTCCGAGAGCAGGAGGGACAGCCTGAGGAACAGTTTCAACAAGATCAGGAATCTGAGCGTGGCCTCCCCACCGTCAACTCCTAACAAGCCTCGCAGGGCACCCAGAAAATACAGGCTGAGCTCCACCACCAGCTGCCTGTCAGTTTCAAGTGGTTAAACCACAATGTGCTCCCCTCCCAAGCAAACAAGACCTGTGTGCACTGACACACATCTAACCGTTTCCTCTCAGTTTTGGTTTGAATGTTCAATGCTTTGCCAGCAGGTACTTGCACTGATGATTACGCACAGTCAGAAGACCTGTAAAAATATGAATGTATCCTTTACTTTGCAATAATATCACAAAAAGCAGGAGATTTTTTTTATTGCCATACATTTTTTTTCACAATGCATTTTACACCTTTCCTGTAATGATCTGTTCAGATAAGATGTACTTTATTATCCTCGAGAAGACCTTTGGCTAAGTGCTGTTTCACTGTAGCAACATATTGCTATTACCTTGTAAAATAAAAATAAATGTTTTTTGTATGTTTTATGTATAAAAAAAAATCTTTATGGATATTAAGGCAGATTTTTTACAAGAAGTATTATCTACATAAGAGTTAACATGGAAATGTGCAGAATGGTAAAATACGTATATACATGTATTGCACTGTGCGTGTGTGCACATTTTGTGCCTGATGTTTAATTGTATACAGAAAACTGATGAAAATATAAATAAAGTTTATTTTGCTTTATATATAAGTGCATGCTGTTTTCAGTAAGTATACTACCCCTGCTTTCCTCTGGAGGGAGACACATCATCGAAGCCTTGACTGGCTCCTGCACATGGATCAGATGATTCAAAATTTTCCCAGCCTGAGAATATACCATACATGACAGTAACTCCAACAAAAATGCTTTGTAGTTTTCTAAATTTTCCATATAAAATGATGTATTTAAATCTCTGCCAAAAAAAAAGATTTTTTTTCACTCATCAGCTCAGTGCAGGCTTTGCAAAACTCACGTGACTGTGCATGACAGAAAATATTTTTGATTTTAGTTATTTTAAAGCCTTGTTTCTTTGTTAGAACTAACAGGCTTTCTAAAATGACTTTTCCGAGCTGCTCTTCCTTCCCTGATTTTCTGACAGGATGAGTGATGGAGGTTCAGTACAGAGGAGGTGAGGGCTGGGACTGCAGCCCCAAGGGCACACACAGCCAGGGCTAATTGATAAATTCATTATGACAGTCTGCAGGGTAGATAGATAAGCTTTAGCAGATAGTATGCACCTGTAAGTTATAAAAGCTGTACTGTACCCTTGCATCTGCAGACTGGATCAACTTGTTTTGTCTTGATGTGTGGTTTTGTTAAAGTATTTTCACAAAACCAAACCAGCGGGCTGTTATTCTACAAAAGCAGAGTATGCAAACTGTGCTCTCTGTTAGTTTCACTCTTTTATATCACTGCAATGGTTCAGTAGTAGAAGGTGTGGTCTCACTGTTGTGAGAAGTCAACACAATAAATTATATGCATCAGTATAATGTGTGCTATTTAAAGGTTAAGTTCCCACTTTCAGTACAATGTGTGTACTTCATATCTTAAAGAAATTACCATTTACATCTCAAATATCCTGTTACTCAATAACATTAAATATTTGTGACTAATTAAGCAACAACTAAAGTTAAAGTTCAGAAAAAAATATCCGTAGTTATTATTTATTAAGCTTTTAACACTCAAAACCAAAAAATGTAGTTTGATCAGATTTCATTGACAGGGACACATCAGCAAACAACCAACTGTCTTCAGATTCTGATTCAAATGTTGCTAAATGCTGATTTGGTGCTCATTCAGTGACATCACCTTTTCCAAATTTAACCCTGCCCACTTCAAACCAGTGAGAAGAGCACAGGCAAAAACATCAAGAAAATTGCAAGAAATATTCTGATTTGTGCAGAAAATATTGCGTTCATGTAGCACTAAATTGCTTGGAGAAAGATGGTAATAAAGAAAATATGTTTTTAGGCCCTATAACCACGGTGGACCCAGGCCTGCTGGAAACTACATACAATTTTATAAATGCAAACGACAAATAAATGTCAAAAGGCCTATTTTGTCCCACCAGTTTGTTTTTACTTAAGTGACAATTCAAATCCTACGTGTTTTATTAAGTATAAAACATTTTAAAAAACATTCACATAATAATGTGTCAGCAGGCATCCTGAAAATGATTGATGCATTACAACAGGTTTTGGCTGAAACTATTGATTATTACAAATTACTGTTGACTTATCAATCTGCTGATAAGAGCCTGTGTGGTTGTCGTGTGTTCGTGTGTATGTGTGTGTGAGTCATGTTCACAAATCCATGCTGACGATAAAAGAGATTAAGCAAGGTGGCAATATGGTGAAAATGTCCTTAATCCTTCTTTTCTCAGCCAGAATTGGTAGGATATTGTTCTAAATGCCTTAAAGTGTCCCTGTAGATTACAGTCCTAAAGCCTTCAAGATAGCGTTTGCTCCATTAGCCTCCCCAGGAAGTGCATTTTCTCATAGAGGTTTTTTTTAAAAGCTCAAACATGATACTGGGATTTTCTAGCCATTGTCTAATGAGTATTTATTTACACTGTTGTAGCTAATATGCTGTAATTTTAAGTGCTTTGTCATTTTAACATAGATAAAATAGGTAAATATTTTATTAAACAACATATCCCATGAGTTTTAGTGACAAACATGCTCTCACAGCTTAAAGGTGGCTGTGTTCAATTCAGACAATATAATCAGGCTCTTATCTTTGTTTCATAAAGAACAATGAACGAAGAAATCACACTGGAGCAATTACAAAAGAGTAGAACTGAAGATAATCTGGAAAATAGGTGGGACTTGATCTTTATAATACATTGTCTATGCAAGCAAGGAGCAATAAAATCAATCAGTTTAGGAATTAATATTCAGCTTGATACTGTTGGTGGAAACATATCAACAACTAAGATAATAATCAAAAAATGGAAAGTCACCGTAACTTGAAAAACAATTCACTTGCTTATCAGTGATGACTTTTGAGATGTTCCACTATACTGGCAGCCTGTCATGCAGACATTCCTGTTCAAGGTGTATGTGAGCTGCACAGGCTCGTCAGTGACGACTACAACATGGAAATGAGGCGTTGAGGTGAGGAAGGAAATATCTTTGCTTTCATCCTTTTACCTGAAATGGCCGCCCACGCAGCGGCTGAGGTGATTGTGCAGTGTGACATAACAGCAGGAAAACACACACATGTATTCTGTAGAAGCACATGCATACTCATAGAGGAACATGCCCATAAACACACACACTGTAAATCTGGTCCTGATGTCCTTTATGAGGTTTCTGAGAAGTAAGGATGTCTGAGGTTATCTCTCCTCAAAATCTTTTCTTGTTTTTTGAGGCTGTGGAAGCAAACAAGTCATTGCTGGTTGTGTATATGTTTGTGTGAGTTCCCCTCACATGGATTCCTGCACCTTTACGGTTAAGAGTAGGGGATAAGCCTCCCTCATCCTAAGTCCTGGCACAGATCCAGGTCCGGTGCCTGATGAAAAAGCAACGGCAAATTCCAGGCTTTATTAGGTCTAGGCCCTGAGACATTTGTTGTATCATATTTGACATGTCAGAGGCTGATCACCAATCCACGCTGCTCTGTCTCCTTCTCCCTTTTACAACAACAAGGCTTTTTCTCTGCTCTAAATGAGGTACGATGGGTTAATGATGGTTGCGTGCAGACACAGCTATGTCCTCAATAATTACCTCGCTGGCTTTGCCTCCAGGTGTTCAGCAGACAGCTAATGATGTACTGTCTGAGGAGAGGGGAAGGCAGCGGGTGAGGTGCAGAGAAGCTACATGGGGGAGCGTGTGATACGTTGCCATCAGCAGTGCCGCAACTCGATGGCACACAAGCTGCACAAAAACTGAATAAGTCATAACAGCCTGGAAAAAGAAGTCATTTTTTGTAGTTTGGCCACCAATCCCATCAGTTATAATAAGAGTTTACCAGCTAAACTGCTGAGATACGGGACTGACAGCTTTACAATAGATTCCACATGGCATCGCTGACAGACACAGCAATCACTTTAAAGGGATACTCCACCCAAGTATCAAACACAACCCAGGGAGACATAAAAGGGGTAGTTTGCAGCTCTTTCAGAGCGGATGTCAACGTGTTATGAAGTGACCCAGTTTCTTGTAGAAAAAATACGCATCAAAATGTCTATACAAACTTAAACCGCTCCTGCAGTGTAATCTACCTCTCTGTGATTCAACCATGTGCTTGCTCTTTTTCTAACAACTCATTTACTTTCGCCCACATATGGCTAAATGTACAGCTTCTGGTTTCAATACACAACCCTATCAAGCAACTGCATGCGTTGATTTGCACACATTAAAGTGGATTCCTAATGCAACACAATACACAGTAGGCTTTGACATCAAGCTTCTTTTTTTTTTCAATTTGTTGGGATATTCCAAGGCCTTCATCTTTGGTCTCAAAAATCATTTAAACCACCTTCACCTCTCAATGCTCAACTGCTCAATCCTGAAAAAAAAAAACATTCAGCAGGACAAAGGTGAGCTACTTTGTCTCAATATTTATGGTTGAGTAAGATGGATCCCAAGCACCTACACAGGGCTGGAAAACGAAGGTGAGGTTGGTTCTCCCAGCATGTCATCATAAATGCCTCTTGCATCAGCTCTTGAAAGAGTCTACTGAGTTTGTTTGGGATTTACAACATGATGATGCATTCAGAAAAATGAAAGAACTCATTACATGAGAACGAGATCCAGTCATAGCCTACTTTCACCTAAGGCTCACACTACAGGATGCATTAAATATTAACTAAGCACAGTTTTACTAAAAAAAAAAAGTCTATTGGATGAAGAAAAAACCTATAAAGTTAATTTTTTTTTGAACTCAAATGTTTCCAGCATTGTATCTATGGCTGTTAAATCATTGTGTGAACACATCACAAACCACTTAAGTCTATTATAAGAAAACCTTGCAGCAACAGCACAGTCAAAGCTATAGAAAATGATGCTTCAGCTCCAGAAATATGATTTTACTAGTGTCCACGGGGCAGCAATGGAAGGAACCTATCTGACTCTAATCCAGACAGTAGCCAAAGAGGAGGTTGGAACCTAATGTATATAAGCACCATAACTGTGAGTGACACCACACTGACAATAAATCAGAGCTAAGACACACAACTCATCACACTGTCAGAAGTGACAACCATTGTATGGGCTGGGGTAAAGAAAAAACAGCCCCACAATGTAGTAAATGTCTGAAATTACAGGAATGCATTGACTCAGATGATGGGGAAAAGATTATCATTCCTGTCCAGCTGACATGTTATCATGCATACATGGAGGTCACATGGAAATCTGTAACAGAGAGAGCCTGTGACATCTTGTTCTGTTTTCTTCTGTGCCTACAGATCACGGAAAAGTGAAGGAAAAACCTGCCAGAATATGAGACATAATCCAGTTGGAGACGGTTTAAAGGTTTTTGTTGCATGATCTGCAACACAGCAGAGCGTAAAGCTGGAAAATAATGACTTACATCGGCCCCTACAATGGTTTAATGGGCAATATAATGTAAGTATTGAAAGTTTCTGCAGAACAACGCATGCAATGTAATGAAAATACATTTTGTTTGAATACTGGACAACTTATATCTTTAATGATCATTAATTTGTCATATTTTTTTGCACTGCACCTGTCTACAATATCCACATGAGAAAACACAAGCATTTTGGTTGAGTGTGAATAAGTGACCATATGTGCAAGGGGCATGTGTTTATGTTTTAAGTGTGTATAACTAACCGTATGTCAGCATATGTATTTATGTGTGGCATAAAGCAGACAGTAACAGCCAGGTGTCCGTTTGGTCATGCAATGGTTATCTGGTCTTTCTCATTCACACACAGGATGATTTCATAAACTGGTGGCATCAAGAAACTCTCTTTATTTAACCCAGCAGACTCGCTCCCTGAGAGAAACTCTAATTTGGCAACTTTAAAGCATCTCATTGCACGTTCAGACATCAATAACGGCTGTGCAAATATCCAGTCTTGTGGTTACAATTATACCCAATTAATCAATGTGTTTGCCATTTTCCTTTGGGCAGCTGACATTATGCTCTTGAGAAACAAAGAGAACAAAAGACCAGGAAGGGCTTCCTCGCTGCATGTCCATACGAACAAATCAAACATTTGCATAATGGACCCTTTTCTTCTTCACGTGTCAGTTTCGGTCGACTGCACCTGGCTGAGGAAACTTGTCTGAGGACACTATACAACAACGCCCTCTTCTTCTCTGGTGCTAGTGGATCTGAATTAAGATTTATGTACTTTTTGTTCATAGTTTTGAATCTTGCATGTCTCTATAGTTGTGAACAAACACAAACCAAACATGTTATTCCCATTACACATATTCGGTGTCTAAACTGAGGAAACAAGAGGAATGAGGAAGGATGAAAGAATAGGGCAAGATGAATTGTGTTAAGTTGTTTCTTAATTAAAAGGGAATGCAACGCCACAGCATCTTCGTTCTGCGTCTGTTTTCTCTGTGTCTTAATGGAAGAATAGCTCTGAGGTACACAGACTGTTCTGGAGAGATTTACTCTGATGCCAGTGTGGGCACATGTGGAGGAGGAAGGGGTCTTAAAATCTTCACCATCTCTGGGCGCAGCTGTTTCCTCTTTATCAGATTCTAGATAGCGGGACAGCAGCTACAAAGGAGAATGGGCAAGAAGTTATAAGATATAAAATGATGGGGGCAGACATACTGTGAACACAAATTCTGTTATTAACCATTATTTAAAACACAAAAATAAATAGCACGTTCAAACAGGATGGAAAATTGCCACAAGCACACAACAGTGCTTCTCCATTCCTCTTTCATTGTGAGTGTAAAAGACAATTACCCATCACAACACAAGTTTTCTCTTGAGGGCTGGATGTCGGCCATCTGCAGCGACTTTCCTCTCAACCTTGGGAATGTATGGGAGCATGTTTTCTCTCTTTTCTTAATCCCCTCTCTCATTCTTGGTGTGCTTTGGCTGAGCACCGTGACCACTTAACTAATTGTGTTGTGAAAGATTTTCCAAGGGTGATGATTCGGCTTGGGTTTCCAAAAGTTTCTTAAGTGAGGATGCAGGTTTTCTTAGAGAGAGGCTCTGCAGGGGACTCGTTTAAAAACAAGGCTAAGACTCTACAGCCATGAAGTGGCTCTTTGAGATAGTACTTAGGAACAGTGGTGCTCTGAGCGAAATGCTAACATCAGTCTGCTGACATTCTCACAGTGCGTACGTATTCCTCATATAGTGAAATATTTGAATAGGTTTTATGCTGCTAACAAAAATCATAGTTCGTCTATATTTACTTATTATGTTGGAGATTCTGAATGGATCCGTTACACAGAAGCTCTCTTTTTGCCTGTCCACCTCGACAGAAAGGTCAGAGGACAGTGAAGAATGGGGCGTAAACCCTCTACCAACCTCAAATAACACTATTGACCCTGAAACACTGAAAATATGATGATGTCAAAACAGTACAGACTCTGTATTAACATAATAAATCCACGTGAGTCGTCTGACTGAATGAAACAGTTTAAAACCTCCTATTGTACATATGAAATCAATAAAGGATATTCTTAATCACTGTCAGTCCGACTATAAATCCTACACGACTTCACCCACTTGAACCTTGCATTTCAAAAGCATGTCACTCTTCTCTCATCGCTACGATTACTTTTGAGAGGGTTTGGGCTCTGGTTTGTGACTTGTAGGTTTGGAGGTCCTGTGCTGCAGCAGCGGCCCCACCGCTGGCCTTGGTTTTTTCCATGAGGCCTAAGGAATGGAAGGAGCTGAGGCTTTGTAGAACAGATGTTCCCGCTCAGCTCTAAACCAAATTACGCAGCCAAGCTCACAGCCATGGGCCAGAACCGCACGGATGCTGATTGAATGGTGGAGGGGGCAACAAAAGCAGATCAGGCTCAATAAAGCAGCCACATCATGAAATCTGGTCAGCCTTTGAGGCCTGAAGATAAAAGGGATATTGACATCGCTATGGAGACTAAAAGGAGAGCTGGAGGCTTTGGTCAGGGTACCCGTCTCTCGCTGTGTGAATGTGTGTGTCTGTTTTCATGAGAACTCAAGAATGTGTATTTTCATGCTTTTGATTTTGATGTATGAAATAGACAGCCTGCCACTGGGTGTAACAAGTGTAACTTAAATAGAAAGAACCTTTGACCTTTTGCAGTTTGCTGGAAATCACCTGCTACAACAGTGACAATGATTAAACCACTATCATCACACTGGTGGGGGTTTTAGAAACTCTGAGATTACTGAGTCCCTCATCACCCAGAACATTTTGACCAAACGGCATACTGTCAATAGTCCCATTCTTTTATGATTTGTAATTAAATAATAACTTTTATATAGTCAGTTACCTGTTCAGTAGCATTGTTTGTGAATTTTATTTCCCAACATGAAGAGGAACATGAACAGGTCAGGGGGGATAAGACTGCTTATGTTTAAAAAGTTGTATAAAGGCCATTTCTTCTTTTTTTTTTAAATTGCCTCAAGTGATATTACTTTGGTTGGCCCTGAAGACTACAAGTTTGAAAAAGAATAAAATCTGAGGGTGCAGAGTTAGGAGGAAGTGAGTTTACCGGACGTCTAGGCCACTGCTCATCTCCAGTTGAGGCTAGTGGCCCGAGGCTGCATGAATCTCTATTAGCATAACAAACCCGAATCTCCGACGAAGAACATGTGGATTAAAGAAAGACAATTGAATTGTCCATTTCGAATCTGACTATATTATTGGAGGAGTTTACCTGAAAAAATTAAAAATCAACAAATTTGGAGATACGTGGTTTTCACTGTAAAGAGATAAAATTCTGGGAAATAATGAATCTTTTCCTTCAAAACTGAATATATTGAGTCTAAAAACGTCATGACCTCAGTTTCCTCAATGGTAGCTTTGACTCTGAATGGTAAACACATTGCAACCCCATTATATTTCAGCAACACAGAGATAATCTCACTTTTTTCTTTTCATTTATCCTCATTTCAATCTTTGCTGCGTCATGCCTTTTTGTTTATCCTTTTATTCTTTGTCTCCACCTTTGTTTTTTCCCTGCTGCAACAAGTTTCCCTCCGAGGAATAAACAATGTTATCTTATGATAATGAACAAACAAAACAATGCTAGAATTCTTTCTCAGGCATTTAAACTTTATTACATTAAATCGTGGCTGGATTAGTAGTAAAAAAAAATGAAACATTGGTTGCACCGGTATCATTAAAATAAATCATGCTGCAAATGGTTGAAAGTAGTTAGAAACTTACTGACATTTAGAATAATGAACTTCATGCACTGTCGTCTTCCACATTCAGTTAGATTAAACGCTTACACAAGTCACAGCGAACGTGTCAGTGGTGCCACCTGGCTGAAACACTGCCCTGAAGTCACTATCACACCGCTGACACAATGAAAAAAAACAACTTTCTGGGGTAATCTCCTCGAGGTTTGAATGGAACATTTATCCGCAGAAATTCAAAGTAACAGAAATACAATTTTACGATGCCAACCACGATCAGAGGAGTTGCCGGATAGCGGATTCATCATGCTTGCTAATTAGCTTCCATTTCCCCGTGGGTATGACATCTTCAAGATGAAGCACTTTTTCCTTTGGTGTCTGAGAGTTAAATTGAGAGGCAGGGAGGAAGCGGCATTGCACACATTCCCAATCACTGATAATGGGGACTGGTGGGTGACATCAATTATACAGGCATAGCAGACATTTTCCTGGGATTACCTGACAATGAACTCCAGTCTCAGTCTGGCCTTTGACAGCACAGAAAGACAGAAAAAGAGAGAGAGAGAGAGAGAGAGAGAGAGAGGGAGAGTCAGAGAGAGAAAAGACATGAGTGAGACCTGTTTGCAGCCTTTTCAAGGGAATAATGCTGAAATAAACATGAAGGCCGGGCAGAACAACAAGATCGCCTGCATCAGTATGTAACAGTATTCACACATCGGACTCGGGACGCCAGGGCCTACCTATCAAGCAAATAAATGGTAAATCTGCTTATGAAACATTCATATTTGAGCAAAGAAAGCGACAGTCGTCTGACTGGAGCCGCACCGCCTTGCATACGCTTCAGGGTTCAGTGCCGTCGCCTGACAGGTTGGAGGGCTCTGGGTCGATTTTCATCACGGCCAATCCCTCGAGCCAAACGCCCCACACCGCTCCGTCACGGGCGTGGCCGAGGAAACGCGAGAGCACTGCAGAAGTCATGTTGAACCTGGGCTGCCGTGCTGCATGTTCAGCGGAGGCTGATGAGGCAACAGGGGACATAGATCCTGCTGGTTAGTGGGCTCCACTCCTGTTCCTGCTGAACTGAGCCAGTTTTCAGGTAAAACACTGATACCAGTTCAGTAGGCACGGGAGGGCACAGCCCGGACATTACTCCGTTTGACAACGCAGTGTGCAGTCTGCATGCTAATACAGGCGGCGGCGTCTTAAAATCCAACAAAAGGGATAAAATGATATGCAGCATGCAGTGTAGGAACAGTGTGAGGGTGAATTTATTTGTTTGCTAAGCCCAGCAGCTGCTACGCTGGTCAAGCTCTCCGTTCTTGTATGGCACATATGCTGTTTACAATGCAAACAGTGGCTGAATTACAGCACAAAATTCTTAATTATTTGCAATGAGTCCTTAGTTTCTTATAGTAGTAGACAAATGCAGCATGAATAATACACAGCTAGTTGTAAAGAGGGCATTTTTTTTATGCAACCTGTAACTCCGACTAATGATGTTTGTTAATGATTCCTTGGCCTTGGAAGTATTACTGTAGATATAAGATACTTAGCCAGATATGCGACCGTAACTTGCATCAGAGCAGATATGTGCAGTGTTTTATCTATTTTTTGCACTTTTGCTCGTGTATGTGCTATACACCGTTTTAGCCTATGGCGAAATTTAAAGCTTGACAGGCCTGCCATGCCTACTTACGGTTGCTAAGCTTATGATTAGACAATTGATGCTCGGGAGGGGTTAATCAAATGGCTGACTAGGTGTATTCAGGTTTCTTCTCCCACACATAAGTCCAGGCTGCCATGTGGCACCAAAAGTCCTGGCACACTAGTCCTGAGCAAACTCATTTGGACATGAACTGGGCATGCCCAGGCGGGTCTGACATTTAGGATCACATTCCTAAAATCGCAACACAACCTGTGGCATTTTTTTGTCCATATTAAACCTGGTTCAGCGTGTTTATCTGATGCACTTTAAAATACGTTTAGTATGCATGATGATTCTTGCCAGATGTATAAGGTGAGATAAGACAGTTGTTGCTTCAGGCAAACATAATATTTAAAAAAAAAATAAAAAATGGTACAGCTAATCTCACGTCTGGACCGTGTTGCACAATCAGGACCTGCATTTGGTCCTCATTAACACATTTAACCCTAAATCACTCCTACATAGGACCATGATCTTACTGTGTTCCCACCTCCCTCCCCCCTCCCCGCCTAATCTCTCGTCACTCATATCCTCCTCCCTCCTCCTTTCTTCATATCCGAGATCATCAAGTTCCTTCCATTCACCGGAACAAATCCCCTCCGTCGAATCAACTATTTCACCTCAGGCACTGAACTTAGCCACTGTGAACAACACATAGCAGGGATCAATGCTCACCAATTAGCTAAGCTCTGTGCCTTTAGCAAGTGGGTGGCTGGCTTTTGAGGGAACAGACTCACGCAGACCTTTACGTGACTGCTCAGGGGGAAAGTGTGGCGGGTTTCAAAGCCTGCAATGCTAATGATGTTGAGTTTTGCTTTATATCGTGTTTCAGAGTGCGCTGCCAGTGGAGGATCCTCGCCTTCATTTTAAACATCAAAATCCTGTCCTTGTTTATAAATCTTAGTTCCAAGACCCAAAACGGGATCTGCCTCCAAAAAGTTGTTCCTTTTGTGTGAAGCTGTATGGCTCCCATATGCATTTACATCGACTTCCTGGCCGATTTGAAAGGGGAGGATAGTGAAGACAGTTTAAATTTCAGACAGCTGCACATTTAACTGCAGCTTTAAATGCATTTAGACAGTATCTAAGGGAGACAAGTGTTCTCTCCCAGTTTTCTATGTGAGAAACTGATTCAATAAGTTAACCTTGTATAGTCCACAGCGAGAATTGATCACAATATCATCTAACCTCTCCAATATTTATTCTTTTGACTCCATAGCAACATCCAGTGTCATATGATACCTGAAAAAAACAGATTATACAAAAGCATCCCACTGTGGAAACATAACGCAGTCACCTGCTGAGCTGTGAAAGAGTGGAAATCCCTGGCAATGTGATTTTTGTTTCTCTTTGTGCATCAAATCACGGTGCCAGGAACCCTCCCCACCACAGCCAGGGGCAAAGGCTGGATCCACTCTGCACCTTTCTGCCCTTCCCTGCCCTCTGTATATTCTCCAGCATCCTCCTGGACTCCAGATGCCCTCGTCCACAGCAGCTGTGGAGCACCTGTGACCTGAAAGAGAGAGGAAAAGAGAGATGTGGGGTACATTACTCATCAGAGACTTAACTAAACTTTTACATTAGAACATGATCTGATGATAATCTGTGATGCACAATTTATCTCTGCAACTACAAATATAAAATTTGTGGGACGTGAGGAATGACTCTGCAGACTTCTCCGTTGCACAGATCAGCAGGATGCAGCAGATGTGGAGTCTAGCTGGAACATGCAGAGCCAGCTACCTGGTCAGTTTGTTTGAAGCAACTCAGGAGCAAAAAGAAAACACGGCTTGTTTGAAATGGCGAGGGCAAACTGCCTGGTGCTCCTGGATATCAATACTCTCACTATAAAATGTCAGCCGAGGAGAACATGCACCATAGGGAGATCCGGGGGTTGTTTTTTGCAAATAATAAGCAAACGGTGACAAAAGGATATGGCTCTCTTTTGGCTTTGTTTCCCATTAAACAACTGGGTTTCAGGTCAGAGAGCTCTGCTTAATTTGTTTTCACACTGTAGAAAGAAAACAGAATTATTATTTTTTTAAAATTGGAATGTCACTGTGTGTTATTATCTTTTGTTGTTGTTGTTTATGCTGTTTTACAGGGAAAATTCCAGGCCCACCCTGGTAGGGAAGGAATAATAACAGGATTGTTGAGCGGTGAGGAGGAGGTTAGGGCTGAGGCTCAACAGTCTCTCCTTGATTGCTTTTCATACATTGTCAGCGTCTCCTCACTCTTTGACAGTAAGAATTATTGGAGAACCACATCTGGAGGGAGGGAAAATCAGATCAGGGTATTTTGGAATAATCATGTCATCATATGAATCATTCTACTTGTAACCTGTTTTCCTTCATTTCTGGACTTTAAGATAGTCTCCTCTGGTTAACTGGGAATTGATCAGAGCTGAGAAATACTCCAGCACATAACAATAATAAAATGGTGAATTGTAGTTTTTACACTTCTGTACAAATTTAAAAAACAAGTCATACAGTGACAGGTGAATTTCTTTACCTTTCGACAAAGCCAGGCCAACTATTCTCCCCGTTTCCAGTCTTTGTTGTATATTTAACAGACAAACATGAGAATGGAATCAATCTCCTCATCTCTCTGCCGGAAAGCAAGTGTAGTGTATTCCTCAAAATTAATAACTAATTGTGCTTTTTTTGTCTAAATTTATTACAGTATATATGCCAATGATTTACTAACAGATTACAGTAACAACTTGTGTGCCAATTCCAGTGAAGTCCATGAATGAGATTGAAGGACAGACTTATGAGATTGGTTTAAAAAACGCTGCAGGAGTACAGATCCCATCCGAAAGCACTATCATCAGTGCATTTTGAAATCTTGATAATTAGAAGTTCACAAGACCTGTCTTTAGAAGTCAAAGCTCTACTCTTGTCTACACTTGCAGGTACATAAAAACATTACAGTGTCCGCTGACAGGCTCCCAATGGCATCTGCACATAATTTTATAAAAGAACTGCATGTCTTCCAAAGCCCTGGTGTTTATGTGCAGAGCCACAGTACATGTTGTACAACCTAACAAAGGCGTGAAGAATCCTTCCAGACGGAGAAATATGTCTGCCCTGTCAACCAGTGTTAACAGTCTGCCCCTCCCTGCACAGGAATCATGAATAAATATGTTTGTCTAGGTTCTGAGATTGTGAACATAAAGTTGAGCTTCACTGAACAGTTGTAGGAAAGTGGCATGAGAAATTGTGTGTGTACGTGTGAGTGTGTTGTTCATTTGCATGCATGAGTTGGAGTGTGTTGAGTGTAAAAGAAAAGAAGAAAATATGTGTGAGTGAATCAAAAGGAGTGGTCATGCCCTCTGACATGTGTGTGAGTCAGTGTTTGTTTGCTGGGTGTGAAAGCTCGATATGGGAAATAATTGATTGATGACATTGTGAGGTTTAAATGAATGGTGTGATGATATGACATATCTTTGGTAAGAATGGTGAATTACAGGGTGGCATACAGAGGTTGGATGTGTGATAATGAAAATAAAATATCTTACTATTATTCATAAGTAGTCTTCAAGTTATTTTTTAAATTCATTTATGTTTTGTTTTTCCTATTAAAGGCCAGAACATAGTATAACAATTCATAGTAAAAATTCACAAATTATATGTTGAAAGGGTTTTTGTGGGGGAGTTTTTCCTTATCTGGATCAAGGGTCTAAGGATAGAGGGTGTTGTATGTTGTACAAAATGTAAAGCCCCCTGAGGCAAATTATAATTTGTGATTTTGGGCCATATAAATAAAATTTGACTTGATTTGACAAAGCCAAACATGATGTATTCAAATGTTTTACGTGTATGTATTTTTTCAGCCCAACCAATAGTCCAAAACCCAAATATATTCATGTTATGATCAAATATGACAAAGCAGCAAAATCCTCACATTTGAGAAGCTGTAACAAGCAAATGTTTGGCATTTTTGCTTGAAGTTTGACGTGATCTCCTTATGCCCATGACCCTCATTGTCATTTGTTTGTGAAAGCATAATGTCATGTCTCCAGTTTGCACAAGTCTGAATGAACCGAATTTACAGCCTGATGGAAAGTTTTATTGTACACGTGGCTGAAGGTATGAACAAGTCACCACATTTAGAAAGTGCTAGGTTTGCACTCCCAGCCGAACAAAATGACCTCATTCACGCAGCCTGGAGGAACTGCTTGTTGGGCAGAAGGCCGAAGGAGAGTGGAAATAATACTGAGCTCAAGTGGCATTTGGTAACCTAAAAACCAGGAGAGGCAACATTTACGCACACGTGAATATCAACAATGTCTAACTTTCTTTGTGTTGCATTGGTGACCTCTCCCTCCTTTTCCTTTCAAAGGTGACAAAGCCACACCATTTGCTGGAAAGAAGTTTTTCATGTAATTCTGCTTTTGGCAGTTGGCAGTGTTTACGCAGGAGATGTTGTGATATATGTGGGGGTGACCGCGGGTGTAAGATTCACATCTGAAGCCAGCCGTGCAGCGCTGACGTCACCCTGCATCTCACACATCGGTGCCACTGTGATTTGTCACACTGCTCTCACAAAACACAGGCAAAGTGTTGAGAAGGAGAAGGAGAAACAAGAGACGCAGAGAAATACAAATATGTGAGAAGTCAAACTGCATTAGAAAAGCCTTGTCATGCTGTACTAGTCTTTAAACAGTGCAAAGCTCTTCTGAAATGTGAAGCTGTTTTAGAGACACAGCCTTTTCCGAACAGTGAACCCTTCAAAGCAAACTCTAAAGGGGTCAGTATGCTTACTACAAAGTGCTCGTAGCATCATTAAACAGGGTGTGAAACCCCCACACCAGCTGTGTCCGACAACTTCAGTAACAACTGCTGGACAGGTGTAATATTCTTTTTCACTTTTTGAATGTCCAAACGAGCGCAACACTATAAATGCCTTCCAGAAGAATAAAAGTGTGCGTCATTATCCCCATATTTAAACAATTATCGCATCTCCTGCTCCTGCACAAAGGAAAGCTTTTTGCTCTTATCCTGGTGCTTTATCAACTGCTTCAGAAACGCAGAGTAAAAAGGGAGCAAAAAGGTGAGAGGCTGGAGGGAAATAACCGAAAGAACTGGTGTTCAGACAGAGCCTGAGTCGAAAACAAAGTCTCACACAGACAAAGTCTGGGCATCTGTTGCTGGCTAGATTACAACTAATGTCTGTATAGTTTTTTACATTGAGTTGAAATTGTGCACCATTTCCCCCATTTGAACAATCATGGCTCTCGGGCCTCTCTATAGCGGCAGGCCTTTTTCCGCAGCTCTGGGTGTGTCCGTTCGGAACAACTATAAACACATTTGCCTTCAGGTCAGAGACACATCACACCTTCTGATCAAGAAGAAATAGCACAGAGATGTTATATACCCACGTTTACTACATCGGACACAATGACTTGATCGGGGAGATAAAACATGGGACCCCTGTCTCAACCAATCACACCTCTGTAGGAAACTTAAGACCCTATGAGCATTAAAAAGTCATTACCAGAGCTTGTTGGGTCTGAGCTTCATTATTTAGCTCATTAGATCACTCAGTCCCGATAAACCAGCCCTCACATGTGACTGATGAAAGGAGCAGGCATCGGGCAGGAGCTTTTTCTCATGTCCCATTAACAATAATCCACTTTGCATAGCGTTAATGCAATTTGGTGGGGATGTAATTTCATGCAAAATCAATCATTACCATCCTTTTCTTAGAAATGAAACAGAATAAGATATAGGAGACTAAACACATTTGGGAATTTTACGTCAAAAAGTACTTTATACTAAATCATTTGAATGTTATCTTTATGGAGGCACTGACTCAACTCTTATAGGAACAATGGAGAAAGAAAAATTATCCGGCCCTCTGACAGGAACATGATCCATTATAATGCATGAGGGGAAATGGTACAGCTGCATTAAAGCCTGGCATAGGCTATCTCTGGATCTGATAGTGGCTGCTATCTCAGCTATTAGCTAATAGCTGTGGCTACGCTGATAACATTTTGACTAGAAGGGGAAAACTTTCAGCCGGGACCAGAGAATGAAGGGAGGTGTTGTACAGAGTGAAAAGGACAGAGAGAGAGAGAGAGACGCACTAGAGATGGTAAAAATATGAAAAAGTAAAGCGACGATACATGCAGTACACATGTGAGAGTGTGTGTGAGAGTGGCATACTGTGGCTGTGCAACAAACCTCAGACAAAACAACATTTATCTGCTGGGTTTATCTGAGGACACTGGGATGCATCAGTGCTGCTATTAGAGCATACCCTAGTAAAGTCTCATACCAGACTCAACTAAACCATCCTCTTTTTTATTTGTGGCACACCCTGAACACCGTGTTCTTACTCTTTCAGACACTACCTATAAGAACAAAAGCCCACTAGGAGTCCTTTATTTCATCTGCGTTGTAAAATACCAGGTTGAATTGAAATGCAGCAGAATGCGGTGATTCACCGTCTTATTAAATTCAGACAAAGGTAAGGAGGGAGCGAAGGAGGTTTGGGAGGGATTCTTGACTGACTATTGAGATGCATCCGTCAGCATGGCGTGTGAGAAGGCCAAGAGGAGTTGGCGTGTTCGGATTGTGACCTCTGTAACCGGCAGGCTCCCTCCCACTCCAAGCATGCAATCTCTCCACAAACTGAGGCCTGTTTTTCCACCACACATGGCTTCAATTGGAGACTGCTGCTGCTGCTGTGTCTGCAGCTCAAAAAAAACAAAACAAAAAAAAAAACAGTCGAGCGACAAACCTGATTATGAAATCACTGGCGAATGACTGGCAAACAGATAGAGCTGGCAGTGTCACATAGTTGTGGATATTTCTGTGGTGCTCGCTGAATTGGCAGAAAAAGATATGGCTGCATACTTTTCTCTTGATTTCTTTAAAAGTCCCTCTCTATTTGTGTGCATGCATGTGTTTATGTGTGTGAACAAGCCTGTTTTTTAAAGTCTCGCCCCAGCGCCAACAAGGCAAGCTGTTTACTACTTGGTTGATCGTAAAAAGTAAATATGCATCAGTCGGGGCCTATCAAAGGCTCCTTCATTTGGTCCCTGGCTAAGATGGCTTTGGATGTGCGCTGTAATTGCCTCAGCTCAGACGGAAATTCTCTGTGGTAGACGCATGGCCGGGCTGAAAGAGCTGAGGGAAACCATGCTGTCTAGCGCACTTAAAACACTCTGCAGTTGATCTGAGAGGAACCAGCGGACACACAGAGTGCGGGGAAACCATGAGAGAGGAGAGGGCCATGTGGCCGCACACAGGCGACAAACGGGAGTAGAGTCACACAGGTGCACCTCTTGCAGGGGAACACACGCCGCGTAAAGACATGTGCTCACGCTCACATAAACTCTATCGATGACAGCAAAATTAGAAGCTGAGCCCAAATAATAAACATCTGGTCATTCTTCCCGAGACAACGCCCATGTCAACCCCGCCGCGGATAGTGAGCCGATTCTGAAGTGGAGTTTGGATTTAAAGCTGAATTAACTGACAGTTCACCACCAGGGGGCGGATCTTCTCTCCCGAAAACGAGAACAGAAATAAAATACATGACGTAAGTTTATCAGGTTGCCATGGCTGACTTGTTTGCATCAATTACCTTCTAGCAGACACAGAGTAACATAGACATGCCATTGGAGTATTGTTTCCGGCCACCTGACAAAAGTAAGTCCATTATTCATTCGCAACATTCATTGCTTGCATGTTAGCTTTGGGTTGTTTGACTAACTCATGCAGAAGAATCATCTGGGTTGGTAACTTGATAAATGTTCAACTGTCTTCAACAGCGAGTCTTTTATTTTTATTCTTTGCCATTTAGTGTTTGCCGTGTGTTGTTAGCCTCGCTACGTTCGTTTTCGGTAAATGGCTGCTTACGTTATTTTTATTGGGGGGGGGAATCAAACTCATAGCTTATGTTCAAGCAGGGAAACCAAGAAGATATTACAAAAAGAAGCTAAAAGACGCATACAGCTGCAGAGATGGGTGTCAATCGTGGGTCTGTTTAGCATTACGAGTGACTCTGTTGCATTAAACAATTATTTATAATTCGTATTAATACCGAAGTATCACTAAATGCAGCTCGAAGCAGATATATATAATTCTTTATGTTCCACTATTACAGTAATATTAATTTTTCTCACTTTCTCACTTAAAATTTCTCCAAAAGCATGAGCCTTTGTGTCACATGTCTCTTACACATGAGACCAACTCACTGATTTAGCAGAGCCAGATAAAGCCTTGGAGCACGCTCAAATATTTGAACTATTTTTCCAAAAATGTTCTGTGCACTTGACTTTAGGGTTAGTTTATCACATCAAACTCCTTTTCCAAACAGTGGTGAGATTATGGCGTTCTACAAAACCCCCCACAGTCATGAGTTTTCTGAGAAAAAGTGCTGGTACAGCAGCCAAACATCATGCAAGTGTGTGTGTGTGTGTGTGTGTGTGTGTGTGTGTATAAAAGAGACAGAGAGAGAGAGAGAGAGAGAGAGAGAGAGAGAGAGAGAGAAAGAGAGATAAATATTATCTGGATTATTTTTTCACACAGATCAAAATCAAATTCAGGTTTATTCAACTTTTATGAGGTTTTTATTGATTTGGCCTCACAAAATCCTCTAAATATCCTCTGTTACGCTGTAAAGTAGCCTTGAGTAAATAAAGATTTTATTTTTCACTCAACCCACCGAAACATGATTAAATCCCCCATGTCAAATATCTTTGGTGAGCCAATGATGGCTGTAAAACAAACTACTTGTTTGTCATACAGACACACTGTGCCATCACAAAAACATCAAAGCTACAGTATGACAACTGCATAAACTCCATAACATCAGACTGACGCTTTGATCGAATCTGTTGTTGTGTATTCTGTTTGTGACAAGTCAGCTGCCAAAGGAGAAAAGGATGAAAGAATAAGGAGAGGCACACAGCACAGCAAAACTAATAAAATTTGGAAATGGAACGCTATACCCACAGAAGGAAAAGAGTCAAAGGAAAAAAATGTGCGTGAAAAAAAAGCATGTGAGAGACAGAGAGGGGTGTTTGCCACTCACCATGCCCACAGGTCCGTTTTTGCTACTCGGTAAGTCTGAGTCACCTCAGAGTTCAGATGAGGATATGCACAAAGTGGAAGAGTTACCCCTATAGGGAGGACTCCACTGACCAATTTACTGGCTGACTAACTAACCATCTGACTGGCTAATGACTGATGAGACAACTGCATGGCTGTCTGACTGACAGCGTGACTCTGCCAACTGTGACATTTCAGATCCAAGAATCAGTCGGCAGTGCAATCCTCAGGGTCCAGGTCTCCCGCTGAGGTCTCGCTGCCAAAGCTGTCCTGTCTCGTCATGTCCTGCTCTGTCCGGGGCCACTTTCCAGAGCTCGGCAGCCCAGCGAGAAGCAGACGAGGGGGCAAAAATGAAGATCTGTCTCCCCTTGTTCCCACAGTCTGCCAGGAGGGGAGGAGAGGAGTGGAGGCTGCTCTGTTCCCATAGAGGTCAGATGTGGAGTTAACACACCCAGCCAGCAGGCTGGTAACTGCTGCCTGCCCTGCTACCGGAGTTGTCCGCCCCTCTCTCCCTCTGTCTCCTCCCCGCAAACCTGATAAATCACTCTGGAGACACAGCAGAGCACCAGCCCACTCAGCCACTCACACACAGCCAGGAGTAACAGTAGAGACAGAGAGAGACTTTCAACCAGTTGTCCCAAGAGATCCACTGTCCATATGAGAGTCTGGAAGCAGAGCTGCCAGTTCTCCTTCCTCCCTCCCTCCTCCCTATCCCTCCCTCCATTCTTCCCTCCTTCCCTCCCTCTCCTCTTTCATTCCCCTCTCTATTTTTTTTTCTTTTTTACAGCCTCCGCTGAGACACTCTTATTGTGGCAATTGCATTAGCCTTTACCGAGCGAGGAATGGCTCTTAGTGCCTAATGCAATGTTGTGTCTCTCTGTCTTTGTCTCTCTTTCCCCTTATCTCTCACCCCCCTCTCTCTTTCTCTGTCTCTCTCCCAAGTGTCTATCAGTTTGACATGTACACGTACACATATACACCTCCTCTCCTTCCTTCTTTGCAGCTTTTCTTCTTCCTCTGAATTTTCCCTTAAAGGGACACTGTCTCTCTTTTTGCTCTTTTCGTGGAGGTGCTGGGGGACTTTGAAGGAGTCCAGGTGCAGGATCATATTTCTGGACTCTGAGAGGCATCGATTGTGTTTCTCTGTTTGCTTTGTGATCGTCTCAAATGTTTACCCGCTATTACAGAACTAATGGTCTACTGTGCCACTGCAGGAGATATGTATGTAGAATCAATGAAACAACAATGGGCAGAAAACCCATTTAACCACTTAGTTTACGACCATAATAACATAGTCAGAAGCATATTATCACAATATACCATAATGGATATTGGCTGCCCTTAGTTACTGTTGCTACGCCTTCAGCTTAAATGTGCACTTTATCGTGCTAAAAGACTGAGGCTAAAGGTAACAGGTCCCAGGCAAAAGTTCAGCCTCCTCACAAGGTGAAAGGTGAAAATAGACAGCATTTGTCTTGTACTGCAGTGCAAAGCGAGCTAGTCCTTGTGTTGTGTTAAGGAACCATGTAAGATCAGAATATTGTTATGCTCTAACATAACCCTGTTTAGATGCTTTGCATACATATAAACTTAAATCTAATAAAGAGGAGGATAGGGCTGCTAACGTATATCAAAGCCTAAACTCTGGCAGCTTCCCTTGCAGTGGAGAAACCCTACGCAGTGGATGAGCTAGTCGTGAACAGAGATTTGTTAACGTGACCTGTGACCCCACTATCTTACAATGTTAGGCAACGATGTGCTCCTTGGCCTTGGAGGTAACGCTTGAATACTACTGTAGGTAGTTAAAGGCATTTTGGAGCACAGAAGCATAGGAAAAAAAGTTTACAAGTCAAATCCAAAGTCTCAATAGCCCAGGCATCAATGTGTTCAACCCCGTAAATCACTCTGTCAACAAGCCCAGTAGAGGGGTGACATTGTTTCATCTGCAGGCACGATGCAGCAGTTCTGGACTTGGCGTTTAAGTCTGACACCGGAGAGTGACAGAAGGCCCAGCGGAGAGTGCGTCTTGTAAGTAGAAAGTCACGGATTTTATCCCCACAAGTGTGTCCAAAACGGCTTTTCTGTCCTGCTGAAGTGTCTTAAAAAACGATGCTGAACCCTCATACACGCTGTACAAAAAGTCAGTCGGGGTGAAATGACATCACTTTATTAAAAAGTAGAATTTTATGTCATTAATGCACAGTAGAATATGTGAACAAGTAAAAAAAAAAAAGGGTAGGGACATCCTAATGATGTCCCTCCGAGGTAGAGACATGGCCGCCGGTGGCTCTAACTGCTGCTCCCTGCTGTAAATCTAAAATGATTAGAGGGAAGCAGCTAAGATTAGACTGTATTTCAGAGTATTACATGTCCAGACATAACATCCATTAATTAAACTCTTGTGTTCTCTTTGAAGTTAGATAATATCTTACAAAAGCAGTTTGGGGGACAGGAACTGCAGCCCCTGCAATGTTCTTGGAGCCGTCTGTCCGTCTCATAACTCACAGCTACTTTATCAGTGCGATCTATCATTGGACTGCACAAAATTAGACTTCAGAGTCTTTTGCCGGGCAGGGATTTCTACTTTTCTGAGCTAACAGCAAAGGAAACTACTGATGCTCTTTCCTCCTGAACAATAACTGGGTGTGATAGGAGCAACAAATTACAAAAAGACATGTAAACTTACCTGTAATGGCACCTAGCCATGCAGATAGTGTAGGTTTAATTTGCACAGTTTCAAGATATACGTCTCTGAGATTTTTGCCTCCGTCCCAGTACAATGGAGGTGAATGGAATTTGGTTTGTGGTTCTTAAAGCCGCATTAAATTAAGATTTTCATATCACAGTTACAATGAATCAGATGTGTAATGCGAATGGCTCAAAGAGTACTCAAAGACACTTTGTTATCTTTTTTTAGTGAGAGTTGTCATTTTCCCCATCAAATTAAGTGATATGTTCATCACACTGATGTCATTTTCAGTAGACATGGAAGCTTTGGTGCTGGTTGCTCAGAGCAGCTAACTAAACGTTTTAACGTGAATTTAAGAGATATGCCAGTTTAAGAGTTATGTTAGACTTACTGAAAGTTAAGTGGACTTACAAAAATATATACAGATGTGTCGATCCCTTATATACTTAGATATACGCTAAGATAAATGGTTACTGTGAAAACTGTTGGAATCTCATCCTGCAAAAAAAAAATATCCAAAATAAAGGGAGCACTATTTCTGAAAAGTGATATTAATGTGGTTTTCAATGCTTTGAGCAGCACAAATAAAATTCCCTTTACCTCCACTGTATTGGTGTTGTGGAAGAAATCTCAGAGATGGATATCTCAAACCCCGGGCAAATAAAACCTCACTGAAAGAAATTACTGCCCACTCTGAAAACTACAGAAAATGAATCAGCACTTATCAGAAAAAAGCTTCACGGGATGAAAACAGACGTGGAACGACCACATTAATCATAGATCATGTTGCCGCTGCCGTCTCAGCACAAAACAAGCCATCTTTCAACAAAGCGATGGATGTTCATTTCTCAAGCCAAGGTGTTGATGTTTGCCTGTATTTCTCATATTTTCCCTCTGGGCCTATTTGTTTGTTTAAACTAGTCTGAAGCATTCAGACTTTCCAGCAGACGGAGCCAGGATAAAGCAGAGAGGCAGGGTGACCGACTGGGATCAGACCCTCATTTTCAAACCAAACATTCAGCAAAAAAACCAAGCAGAGTGGTTTCACTGCATGCAATGAATTATGTTTTGTTACACATTACTATGTTACAGTATATAAACAGTGTCACACATTGTTTGTATGATGCAGCCCTGTTTGCAGAGAAAAAATACTTCTGTATTCACATTTTCCTTTTATACCATAAATCAACAGTACTGTATATCAGGACACTAGAGACATTGTGCCAAGCAATTAAATCTTCTTTCCATTGTGACATGAACTAAGTGGCATCATCTCCATTCTAGAGGAGCGATCTGCCTTTTTAAGGTAATATCAGAGCAGTTACGAAAAATTCTTAAAATGACAATCAATCAGAGCTGTTTTTATGTCTTGTCATACCAAGTCTCAAGTCAAATCTCCCGTCCATTAAGGAGAGATTGAGTTGAAGTCTTATCTAAAGTTTTTCTGGGGGCATGATGTAGATGTTTGACTGTAGATATATTATAGAAAATGAAGGGAGAAAGATGGGGAATAACATGCAACAAGATTCAAAGTCAGTGCCTTAACCTCTAACACAATGAACATTTCAATGCACATAAGTCTAATAATTAGATACGTGTAAGGCTTGAAATCTCAAGTAAATTAATCAACAGTCAAGACCAGGTAAAAGAAAAAGAAAATTAATATGAAGCTTGCAGGACTCAAAATTTATTCAGTTGTTAGGGTAAATATTTTTGCAGCGTCTTACTCCTGTCCTGAAAGTCTTCATGTTTTGATATTGAACCACATTCTGCCAGAGCGGAAAGATCGAGAGGTGAGGCTGATGACAGACTGAGGGAGACAGACAGCCTGGCTGCCTGTCTTTGACTTTTCCAGGGTGGGCTGAAGACAGTGCCAGCGGGGATGCCATGCATGGTGCGGTGCCGGGAAAAGAAACCTACGCAAGACATGGGGGAGGGAACAAGCACATACACAGACACACACTTTTGCACACACACACAGACACACACTTGTTATATACAAGCCTTTTACTAAACAGGGGGCATGACCCCAGAATTTGCAAGTGTACGCACGCACAAACTGACAATAGCACACTACACAGACACACGTGCACACAAGGATTTCATTGGACACCCAGCTACAAACCAAACACTTGTACAAACACACACATACATAACCTATGCAAATGAGCTCCAGAGGCTCCATGGCATGTGGCAGATGCCCAGTTCTCCTGCCCACATCCTGTTTCCAGACTGAACCAGAGCTCGCCTCTTCACACGGGGCAGCAGCATGGCCGCAGATGAAAAATTACAATGATCAAAGAGAGTTTTTAAATGTATATAATTTCTGTTTTTCTCTTTCAATTCATTTAAATCATTCCCAATTCCACCCATGCGCGGTACAGCTCCGTGTCAGTCTCACTTTTAGATATTTTTCATGTAGTTTTCTTTTCACCTCTCCCTATCCAGCAGAGTTGAGAGTACTTGATGCAGTTTGTTGCTCAAGGGCACTTCAAGCATGGCAAAGGCTTGCTGAGACAGAGTTTGAACTCAGATCATAAGTCTCTCCTGCTCTAGAGTCATATTGTATAATAGGTCCAGTTTTTACAGTCCTGCACCTTTTTGTAGCAATCATATCTTCAGTGACCGTTCAAACACCCTCTCTGCAGCTGCCCTCAATTTTTAGCCAGATATAGTCGGAGAAAGTAGCTGAAATGCAAGTCAACACACACATATACCCACACACAGGCAAGCTAAATGACTCTTTTGAGTTAAAATAGACACATATGTTCCCTAAAGCTCAGGGACTTCTTGCTGTAAGCCGTTAAAGAGAGGGATTGTGTGTGATGCATGCTGCCCGGAGGGCTCTCTGATCGAGTTCTCACTCGTTCTTTCCCATACTTCAAAAGCATAAAACCATCTGTAGCTAAGCTTATAACAAACTGTACAGCCACATGTGTGTTCATTTTCAATACGCTCACTTCTCCACTCTGTCTAATGCAATGGATTACACACCTTTTTTTATGTTTTATGAGTCCATTTTCTGATTCATTCATTTGGCTTGTTTCACAACAGACACTTTGATTTGTCATAACAGGAGAAGCACTGGTCTACTAATAACATTAACAATGGCTCGGTTACATTTTAGTGTCTCAGTGAGTCATGACAGTGAGTCAGCATGCACAATACCATGGCCTGGGCATCATGAATGTTAATAATTACACTTGTGCTCTTCTTGCTACACAAAAATGAACCGTTGAGAAAAGGACATTAAAATATCAAATTGAACTTCAAATCAGGAGCCAGAGAAAAAAAACACACAAAGACAGAGAAGCCCCTTAATCCAGTACAATAGATCTTTATGTGATAACAGTATCCAAGGATGTGAGTTGTGAATTCAAGAGTACAACGGCCAAAGAAGAAGGATGGAGTAGAAGGAGGAAGGAAGCAGCAAAGTAACATAAAGGAGTAGCAGAAAGTGGAGGTGTCATGTGTTACAGAGGAGGGAGTCATGTGACAATGGAGGGAAGGATGAGGAGAGGTAGGCAAGAAAAGACAAGCATATGTCGACTGTATGGCTCTTCCCAGCAGCCCTGCCTGTGCGAGGGGCTCAGGGGGAAAATCCTCAGGGACTAACTGAACTCTTCGCTTCTCTGCCGCCACATCTGGATGACACACCACCGCCCAGCATCAAAGAAAGGGACGCTGTGGACGGCCAGACAGGTGGCAGGGCAGCACACACACGTAGAGTATGTATACCTACACAAACAAGGTATAAAACACAGGCACAGATGTAAACATGCACAAATAAAAAAAGACACCCAGATACTACAACTAAAAACTTCTTTTTGCGGGTTTCGTATTAATTACCAGACTTTTTTAGCCACTGTAGCTGAATGGCTTTATTGGTGGTAATCATAGTCTGTGAATCAGTCCACCACTTTAATCCAAACTGAAATAACTCAACAACTTGCCATGAAATTCTGTATTGACATTTATGTTCCCCCGGAGTTGAAGCTCACTGATGTTAATGATCCCCTGACTTATCCTTCTAGTGCCACCAAGACAACAACTGTTTCAGTTTTCATGAAATTTGGTAACATTCATGTCCCCCTGAGGATAAATTGTCAAAACTTTAGTGATCCCAAAATATTTCATCTAGTGACATCATCGGGTCAAATTACTTTGGTTTATGACCAAATACCTGCAAAACTAGATATTTCCATCATTAATAAGTAAGTACAAAGTACATAAAAATTTGATGATGGAAAATAGCTGAAGGGGACCACATGAAGAATAAATATCCAATAAAATTCCAGCGCTGGCCTGATATGGACTGCATTTACTGCATGGTAGTGCATGATATATTGACAAAGCCAGCTGCTTCCTGCCACTGATTTCTTTTGAAAAACATAAACCAGAGCTCTTGCTTCTCACCTAAGGCATCTTGCAACACTTCAAACATCTTTTCTTCTCATCTTTTTAGGTCAAATGTTAGTAAAGTCAGATAATTAAAACACAGACTGAAACTGAATCATATTCAGGTAAAATCGGTCCTATAAAATGTAACTGTATGATTCATTTCTCACGCTCTGAATTCAGATTGCACCAGGTATTTCTGCTGGTGGGATGACATTAATAGATATCCTGTAACCAATACCTATTTTCTGTTTTTCTTAATCATCACTTCAACACATGGACATTGCACAGACTGAACTAATCACCACACTGCACTACAGGAAGCTGAAGCACATGTTGGGCTGAGCACCCAGTGGGGCAATTGGAGCAGAGTGCTCCCCATACACTCCTGGGCTGTCACCCACCCCAGTGCTGCTCCTCTGCCTGCCGGTGGTGATGGACGACTTGTGAGGGATGATAAATCGGCTCCTGTCAGGTCCTGAACACATCCTCATCTGGGATTCAGCCATAAGGAGAGAGGAGCATCACCATCGCCCTGCATTGTTCTTTTAAATACAGCACATATTCCTGGAAGCAAGATGACTATTAACACACAGTATGATTTGTATGAGATTACGTAGTAGCTTCCATCATGTCATATTGTGTAGTAGGAATGTAGCAGGGAATGTTAATGTGAGGTTGTTGCTCTTCGTGATGTTGGCTGATTTTATAGATTTGAATTGAAACTGAATGATTACCATTTTTCTAAGGATATTAGCGAAGATAAATCAGTCCTCAGTGAAGCGCCGTGAAGAAACACACACATTGCTGTTGTACTGCTGCTGGGTCTGGCCCAGAAAATAAACTGAATCCACTGTTCTCTAATGCATTAAAAGGCAACCAAAACAAAACAAAAATCTCTATGACAAACAGCATCCACTCTCCAAACATTTCCTCACTGCTCCGACTGGTCTGGACAGGAGCTCTTTATTTCATGGCCGTGTTGAACAAGGCCTGTACGTGTGCCAACTCACTTCTGTAACATAATGGCATCATGATGGCATCAATATGTAGTAAAGTAACTAAAGAAGTAAAGAATTCATTCAAAAGCGTTCACAGCAGTGAGAGCCCTGGGTTTTTTCTTACAGGTATGTATTTTATTTTATCTTTTAAGGTTTTTCATGCACCCCATATACTTAAATTTCCTGATTGCTTTCCGTTATCCGCTCCTTTTGTGATGCTTTGTATTTGTGGAGTTTCTCGTGTATTTGAACCCTGGGAACTAACTGTGGACAGCATATGTACCTGCATGACAAAGCACAGGTATGCTCATTAAGTTTTGAGATAGAATATTAGGGACCATTTGCCCTTGACAAAAACGTTCATATACTGTAGATATACAGCGATATAATAAGTCATCACTCCATCACAGTCCACAACTGGCACAAACGTCATTCACCCTCCAGACTGGCTCTGGTTTTTTTGCATGAACTTGACACTCTTTGCTTTCATCACTCATTTCATCACATTTTCTTCATTTCCTGTGTGCAGCAAGCAGATGGATGTGAGTTTGAGTTAAGGCTTGAGCGTTATCTGTGCTGAGTGAGAGAAGGGCCTCAAAGCCAGAAGATTTTGAGCTCCTTCTAACCAAAGAGCCTCTCTGCTATCTGGAATACAGTTTCTCACTGAGGTGGTCAGTTGGCTTTTATGAGAGTCAGCAGCACAGATGTTTTGTGTTTGCGTGGAGAGATCAGGTTAACGCCCCGTGCTGATAACGTGTAAGCAGCTAGGTCGATAAGCTGTGGGGTCAGTACTGAAATATCCAGAGAGAGAGAGAGAGAGAGAAAGAGTGTGCGGCCTGTGGTAAGAAAGTCTCATTTCACACAAATCGCAGCGCAAGTGCAAACAGAAGCAGACGGAAACCATTCTGTCTCTGCTGCGTGCCCTGGTCCAGATTACTTCCTGAAGGTTCACCAGAATTTCAATCAAGTCCCCCCTCCTCCTTCCTCCCTCACTCTCGTGCATCTGGCAAACACCAGCCGATATTTATATTTATAACAAACAATGAATCCACGAAAAAAAAGAGAGAACGATATAGAACAGCTCGGGCAGTGTGGCTCAGGAGGCAGGTACCGTGCTGTAATGACTATGCTGTGACGGGCTGCTGGCAAATATTGGACTTCCCTCATAAACCTCCAGCAGCAGCTGGATGGAAGAAAGTCTCCAACATTTCACTCAACCTTCTGCATTATCCTCACAGCAGCACGGCCAATTACAGACCAGATGTGGCAAAAGCCCGGGGATCAGGCCTCCCTGATTGGAGGAGATCAAAATCTCACGTTTGATTCTGCCTCTTGATTTTAGTTCTGCTGAGTGGATCTGAGGAATCGGACGGGTCATCCTGTCATACGGTTGTGCTCTTTTAGTCAAAAAACATGTGACAACAGTTTGACATTTTGGGAAATACACTCATTGGCTTTCTTGCTTTATTCCTTCATATATCCATGGTATTGATTAATATTAGGCTGGAGCTAGTAACTGGTTAGCTTAACTTAACACAAAAAGTGGAAATGGGAAACAGCTTCCTTGGCTCTGTCCAATGATAACAAAATCCACCTAACTGCCCCTCTAAAGCTCACTAATTTGCACATTATGTCTCATTTGTTTAATCCGTACAAAACTGAAAGTGTAAAAACAACTATTTGTGGCTTCATGGGAAGTTTCGTGCCAGACTACTTGTTGGTCTTGCACAGTGACTTCTGGAGTCTCTGCTGGATGTCTGGGAACCTCACAAAGACGACAACACTCAAGAAAGTCACTGCACAAAGCCAAGAAATAGTCCGCATAACCCCCCGTAACATCGCAAATGATCATTTCTACACTTTGGTTTTTGAACAGATTAAAATAAGTGAGATACAATGTCTTATCTGAGAGCTTTGGAGGTGCTGGTAAGAGGATTTTGTTTCCTCTGGACGGAGCCAGGCTGTTTCCCCGTTTCCAGTCTTCATGCTAATCTAGGTTAACCAGCAGCTGGCTCCATTAGTGTATTTTCCAAAATGTCAAACTATTCCTTTAAGTGGTAATATTCGGGTGAAGAAGAATAGTAATGGAAGAAGCTTGGCACAGTATTCTTCAGACGGAAGAAGACAAGCCTGAGACAATCACGTCTGTATGTTCGGAGGAGCAACAGCCCACTGTAATAATAACGTACGATCAGACATCGAGCCGTAAATACGTGAACGCACGCCACACTGATGTGTTTCTCTCTTGCCATCTGAACAACTCAAACCTGGCAGGCAATCAGTCAGCAATCAGGCCAATCAGGCCGGCAAACAACCAAAACAAACAGCAGGAGGGTGAGCGATGGTCGGACGGTGCTCCCGTAGGCCCGGCCTGACCTCCGGGCGAGGCGGCCTCATGACAAATTGGTGGTTAAGCCCAATCACAGTGATCACACATCCTACTCCTGTGGGCCTGCTAAATGGCTCTATTCTCTATGTCAACCCCCCATTTCTCTCCCTCTCTATCTTTGAACTCCCGACTCTTTCTCCCTCCAGGGGCTCTAACACCCCCCCCTCAGTCTGTCTGTCTGGGCCAGAGGGAGGCACCGTGGGAGTTTAATTGCCTCGTATTTCCATGAAGCCAAGTTCATTACATTAACAGCTCCGGCCCACGCTGCATACTTCTAACCTGCTGCAATTTGTTTTTGTATTTATTAGGCTGGCAGAGAGGCAGCTTCCCGCTCAGCTGGGAGAGAGAGAGAGAGAGAGAGCGGCTGGGTGAGGGAGAAGGTCAGAGGGAGCTCAGCAGGCACAGGCGTCCATTGTGATGCGCCAGCCGGGCCGGTAAAAACATGACAGGGAGGCACAGGCGGAGAACGCAAGGCCTGCTCGGTCTAGGAGAAATCAGGGTCACTCTGCTGGGTTTGCAGAGACACGAGGCAGTGAAGGAAGGACGAGAGGAAGGTCAGAGGCAGTGTTGACTCACAGAGTAAACGTCACTTTCGGGGGGTTGGAGGAAAACTTTTAGAACAAATTGTCTCCAATTTAAATAAGTAAACACAGGAGAGAAAATCTTGATAATAAAGAGACAGCAGCAGCCGCCTTAATATGTTCTAACATGTGTGATATGTTATCAGCCACAAAACAACTTCATTATTTGGTGCCCCTGCATGTTCTATCTGGCTGATATAGGCCGGCAATATTTTTATATTATCAATAAATCAAAAGGTATGCAATGTTAATGGGGGGAAGATTTTAGCACCTATCAGCTGATTGTTTTGGTTTTATATCCGGCAACTTTAGCCAAGTGTTTTGGTTCACTCTCACTGATCTCTTCGACACAGTTTCTAGCAGCAGCAGACGGCTCACTGCACACTGCCAGTCCAGCACCAAAGATCAGACAAAGTTGGTAACGAGCAGATGAACATTGTGGAGAATTCAGCAGCCAAAGAAACAGATATTTCACACAGGACTTGGTAGCGACTAAAAACAGACCTTAAGGTGACTTACATTCATCAGGTGGACAGAAACACGACTCCAAAGTTGCTGGATGTGTAAATAGGCACATTTGCCATAACAACTTGATAGGGTCATCAGCAATGTGTTCATAGCTTGTTCTGCTGCCCCCAAATGGCCAAACAAGAAAAAAAGAAAAGAAAAAAAAACTAATGCTGCTTTAATTTACTGGATATAAAAGGTAAAAAAAAGTATTTGTCTATATGCTACCTAAACATAATCGATAGATAGATAGATAGGTAGATAGAGAGATAGGGAGATAGATAGATAGGTACATAGATAGATAGGGGTCGCCACTTTGCACAGCCTTAATGGGCAGAAAGAAAGAAAGACAGACAGGAAAGCATTAGACAAGATCCTCTTCCAGTATGATACTTACATTCCCAGCATTATGTAGAAAGTGATTGCGACATACACACACCCAAAACCACACACCCATGTCTCCATTCATGAATTTCTCTCTGATCCCCCCACTAAATGTACAGTACACACAGTACTAGTAGTCGGTCATGACACATGCAACTCTTTCACAAGCCTGGAGTTCCCAGTTTGCCACACATGTTGCAGTGACAAGCTTGTAAAGAATTGGAGAAGCGTACAGATTTTGAAAATAAGCTTCTAAAAATTCTGTATTGCAAAAGTGCGAATCCACCACAAATTCCTCAGCATAGTAAATCAGAGACAATATGTACCCTTTACTCTTGTGCAATGGCTGTGATGATACTGTGAGAGAACCACAAGCTAATCTAAAGCAGAAACACAAAATGGATCCACTCGAAACCTAGGAAGAATCATGGTAATCAGGGAGAGCAGTAAAGTCAGATAGAGCGAGAAAGCAACAGAGGAAAAAGAGAGAAAATGAGTAAGAAACAGAAGGATATACTGTAAGATGCAAGAGGAAGAAGAGAGAATAAAGCCAGACAAATGAGAGAGCAAAAGGGAGAGAGAGATAGGCCGAATCCACTGGCCAGCATGAGTGAGCGTCTCTGAAAGTGGATATGAAGGCGGATGAGCCACGCCAACCTCCTCTGACCGCATTAACAAAACCTAATGGAACGGCTGGCTCCAACAGGCCTCGTCATCCATTATCTGACTGTTGCCCTGCGCAACCAAATAGGCTCACGGTCTCAGTGGCTGCAGCTCAGCTGTCATACACTATGATCTCCCTTTTGCTTTGTCTTATTTCCACCGGCCTTAACGAAAATGATTGGTAAATCAATTTGCTGGTACGTAAAGAAGCCTGGGTAATATTGCCTCCACCGGGCCTGTGGCCACAAATCACTGTAAAACCGTAGGAGAGGAAAGGAAAAGGATGGTCACATTTCGTATTGAGAGGTAGCCATCATCTCAGTGCACACACCAGGTCCGTCAATACCAGGTCATCTTGAGAGAACAACCACACTTCAAACCCTCAGACTTCATCTTCCAGTTTCAGTGGGATTTTCAGTGTATTTTCTATCCTTCTAGCATTTTTCTTTTATCAAATGAATAGCAACCGCCCTCTAAAACACAAAGACATTTCGGCTCTGCCCTCTTCAGTGGGTGGTCCAGGTGTCCAATATTAACATCCTATTCAAGTGGTGGAAAGAAACTTTATACTTCAACTTCACTGCTTTTCACAGGGAGATATTGTACTTATGACCCCTATACGTTTTATTGGCAGCTATAGTTACTTTACAGATTAAGATCTTATATACAAAAAAATAAAATTCATTTATAGTTATGACATGTTGCTTTCCACATTAATTTAAGTACATCAGTTATAATAATCCAATGATATAACATTGATAGAGGCCATTCTGGACAGTTTGGATACTTTAAGTAAATTTTGCTGATAATACTTACACACTTTTACGTAAGGAAATATTTGACTGCAGTAGTTTTACCTGTAACAACGTACTTTTACATTTTGGAGTACTTTTACTTAAGTAGAGGATCTGAATACTTCTCCCAACCCAATTCTGCTGATCAATAATAGATCGAAGTTTCTCCTTAATATCATTCAGACTCAAATAATTCAGATACTGTATCCTCTGACCGTTCTATCTTATCATGGACCCCCTCACTCACGCTCGCTCATCTATCGACCAAGCAAGATCTTGTTATTTTCCAAGCTTCTGCTCATTAACAAGGGGGTTATAGCGGGTGGTGTTTTAAGGAGTGAATGACTCAGAAGATCTGCTCCATAGGTCTTGGTTAGAAAGACCACCATTGTGTGCTGATAGTGGTGCCTGTGTGGAGACTTCAGCACAGCTCCCATGCCAGAAATCACTCCCTCTTACAGTATATCTTTGGTATTCTGTGATTCTGACCTTGTCGTTGAGCGGTTTTAACACTTCAGTGTGGCCAGTGTTTGAGCAACCGTCCAAAATGACAGCATCCTCTGAGAATGGGAAGGGGCAATAAACTGAGGGGGAGGGCTACTTACATAGGCATGCTACACAGAAATTGCTTACTTACTGCTAGGTAGCTAATCTCTCGTTAATCCACGGTACTTACCCACACACACACTGACTGCACCTTTTGTGTGGTCGCACAGAGAAAGTGTTTTTCTGTGGCCGGGGGTCGAGAGCAAAGGCTGGTCTGATTCAGGACATTCCCAGGAGCACTGGAAAGAAATGAGGACACTGAACAGCTCATGCATTGTGTGTGTGTGTGTGTGTGTGTGTGTGTGTGTGAGAGAGTGTGTGTGTGTGTGAGAGAGAGAGTGTGTGTGTGTGGGAGAGAGAGAGTGCCTTTGAGTCTTCCTTGCAGTTTGCACACAGTCATGTTTGGAAAAATGTTAATGTTTTTCGACGAGGCGACATCAAGTGCAAAATGTGACCTCGTGCATTTTGCTGAGCCACTGTGTCGGATGATCCTGTGACAGGATGACATGAATTTTTCAGGAATTTGATTCATGTGACACGAGTGCTGCCGTGCCACTCACGCAACATCCATACAAGAACATTATTTTCCCCTTGAGACAATTGTTCTTTTCTACTTTTATCTTAATGTTGAGCAGTATGTTTCCACTGTCAGCGGATCTCCAAATGATAATTTCTCAATAATGTTTCAACATCCATATTGGTTTTGTGGTTTGTTTGCTGCTTGCCCTCTCACCCGCCTGGGCATGGATTACTCATACAACAGGAAATAATGACGCCAAGGTCCATTAAGTGGGATGGCAGGACATCATATCAGCATTAATCTGCCACTTAGCAGTGCAGCCCCGGGAGCGAGAGACAAGGAGCGGAGAGAGAGAATATGATTTTCAGCTCTTCCCAACTGGACTCAGGCTTTTAATTTTTATGATATAAAACTTTGGTCAAAAGGTCTGGTGGAAACAAATTGATTTTGGTGAACCAGTGACTTTCCTCTAGCACCACAATCAGGCCAAATTTTCCATTTTCAAATCTATTCACCTGTTACTCATAAACACAATTAGTTCCTGTACATGTTCATGCTCCCATCATGAAGAATCTTTTTTGATCTTTTTATAACCCTTTTACCCGTAAAAGTCACATTGAAATTATTTAATTTTATTGGGTCAGTTTATTTGTATACCCACAAGTGCAAGATGAGTCATCAAAATATTTGACTATTACAGGAAGAGAAAGAAATTTATTTTTTTTTTATCGAAGTGCTTACACATATTGACACATGCCAAGAAATAGAGATAGCCAGAGAAGAAATCTAAAGTACCTAATCTGTTACAAAGCATCTTTTCTCTTGTTTTTACATAAACATGTTTTCAACATGGTCCCTGCCAAAATAATAAAAAAAATTAAAAAAACATGGAAAATGTATTTTGTATTCCACCATGTCGTTCATACCACCATCAAGACAAAACTCTGGCCAGTTAAACAAACTATACTGTCATATGCAGTTAAAAAATGACAAACTTGAGAACGTCGGCCTTATTGATCTTTCCTTTACATGTAGGCTGCAGTGTAAGATCGTGGTGGACAGTGGACAGTTGAAAGAAATTGATCACTAATGCCATATATGATTTATACATTTAGAAATAACATTGAATCATAGACTTCAATCAGTGTTGGTTCAAGGGGCCTTGTCTCTTCAAAGTACACATTTTTTGCAACATTGATATTATAAGAATAAGACCCTTTTTTTTTGTAAATGTATCTGAAAAATAATCAAACAGCCTAGTGTAAGCCTACTGGTTGGCCATTTCTGACCACTGTATTATTTTTAGTATTTCAATATTATTATTTTTTTAAATTATTTTTACAGACTTGTCTGTGCTTCAAGAATTACTTTATTATTGTGTGACAATGATACCGTACTTACTGGGCGCAGCTCTGACACAGTTATAACATTTTAACATATAATAACACTTTTAATTTAACATATAATAACACATTCTTAAATCAGGTCTGAAGCTTTGTTGTAAATATCGGTCACGGTTAGTTTCTATGGTGTACAGCGCCATCTGGTGTCCTTAAATAATACACGGCCCTTCGGTTATAGCTGTCCCACAAGATCCCTGAAGGACCCTTGACTCAACTCAGGCGACGCATTTACTCATCAGATGAATATTATAAATAAACTCGCACTTTTTCAACAAACAATTACGCTGTACGACTCTATTTTCATGACCTGACTGCAGTGTTGTATTTGTCGTAGTCCCCGTCCAGTAGTAACCGGTCGTCCAGCTGTTTGCCTGATCGCAAATATTGCTCAGTTGCTCCGGTAGCCGTTTGCCACCCCGAGTCCCCGGCTGTCAGGAGCTGAAAGTAGTATTTCATCCGTAGCTGTGCGCCGACCACGACCGCCACCATGTTCGAGGAGGCTAGTGAAGTGTTTGACAACATGTTTAAGTCGTCGTTTCCCCTCACCTTCATTGTGTTCATCCCCGCGGTGCTGATCCTGGTGTCACCGCTCCCGGCCGAGGCGGCTCACGAGTTCACGGTGTACCGCATGCAGCAGTACGACCTGCAGGGGCAGCCCTACGGTAAATACGGCCGCCGTTTCTCCGTTTCGCCTCGCAGGGACAAGTGAACGCGTCGCCGTGTTACCGGGGCCAGTTGTCGTGTCGGTTGTCATCGCCGGCTGACGGTAAATCACCGGAAGTAACGTTTCAGTGGCAGCGTGCGGGGCGGCGTTAGCCACCTAGCTGCTAATGTGGCTGAGCTCTGCTGGGATCAGGTTGATTAGTCCTTTAAAATGACACCTGAGCGTCAGTTTTCAGCGTGTGCCCCCTCAATAAACTGTAATCATGTCATTATTACCGGTATCAATAGGTTAGTGGATTAGCAGTGCTGCAAAAAGACGCCAAACTTAAACTGGACAGACACTAAACGCAGATTAACTGTTTTTACTATGAGATGATGATGATGATGATGATGATTAATAGATGGATTTGTGGGCGGTTTGTTTGGTGTGTGAGTGTGAGTAAGTTTAGTGAGGATTTGGCTTTCTAGCCCAAGGTAAAGCGAGGGAACATTGCGGCTGGGAGAAAATGTTTTTAGATGAGAATGATTGAAAGTCACCAGACTTGACAGAGAGATCAGTCAAACCCAGCCCGTTTGTTGAGCTCTGTGTCAAGCTCCTGAGTGTGATTCACTGTTTCAGCCTCAGCATCAGTTTCTCGATACAGCGGCATTTCATTCGAGTTAGACCGTGTGTAACAGCTCCGATAGCAGGATAAGTCATTCTTGCCCTTTGTTGCTGACACAAAGACATGAGTTATTGTATCACAATTGATGATCAGCGTGTCTTCGCACCCTCAGGTACCAGGAACGCCATCCTGAACACGGAGGCTCGTACTGTCGAGGCAGAGGTACTAAGTCGCCGCTGTGTTATCATGCGGCTGGCAGACTTCTCCTACGAAGAGTACCAGAAAGCCCTGCGACAGTCGGCTGGGGCGGTGGTCATCATCCTGCCCAAGAACATGTCTTCTGTGCCGCAGGACATAGTTCAGGTATTAAAACACTTTAAAGTGTTGTCCCATTTCTCCCCCTTCACCCTCCACTGTTTCCACTTTGATTGTGTGTTCGATTGAAATGCTATAATGCCACAAAGCAGGACTTCTCTCTACCTACAAGGTTTTTAAGTGATGCATTCGGTATCGAGGGCTACATGTGACACACGTGAATAGCTGGGAAAGAAAGTACAAATAAGGGTGGTGATGCAACATTTCTCTGCAGATATACAGCCCAAGAAGAAGAAGAAAAATTTTAGCCATCCACATTTTTGTGCCACTACCTCCCACACATCTGTTTTGTGTTGCATTTGTTTGTGTTACGTGTCTTGCCCAAGGGCACCTCAACAGTGGTGAGAACACTGTGTCTCCAAAACAAAGACAACGTCCTGGATTTGCAGTGTACAATGTCTTTCTAAGCCTTTACTGAAATTGGATATTATCCCACTAAAGCACCCTGTGCAAGTTATGACTAATGAGACTTCCCTCTTTATGAGTGGGATGATTACTCTTTCTGTAAAGCAGAAGTAGTAGGCATTTGATGAGTTGCTCATTTGGTTACATAACTTAATTACATTTTTGGTGAATTATTGTAGAGAGAGATTTTTTTTGTCTGGGTTCCAGAAAAGCTCTGTTAATTTGTAACGCAGTATTTTCTCTGTAGCTATCTCCTATCACTGACATTCCTCTCAAAACATGAGCAATACTGAACTTGCGGGGAATTAAATCAGATTTCCCCTTTAATCCAGCTTCAATCCATCAGCATCTCAGGCCAACAAATGGAGCTGTGTAAATTAGCTTGTCAAACATGCTGTTCCCTTTTGTTTATCCTGAGCAGCAGTTTATGGAGCTGGAGCCGGAGATGTTGGCCACTGAGACCATCGTCCCCGTCTACTTTGCCATGGAGGACGATGAGCTCCTGTCCATCTACACCCAAACCCTGACATCCTCCTCCTCACAGGGCACCTTATCAGCAGCTGAAGGTACAGAGTCATTCCCTCGATTACCTGTCTGTATTATACACAGACATAAAACGTTGACTCATTTTTGAATTTTAAAAAGTCATGACAAGGTAACGTATGTGGAGTGGGCAGTCAGTCAATTGTAATTTGATGTTTTCTGTTGTTTTCTGTAGTGCTGCTGCATACAGCCACAGCCAACGGCTTCCAGATGGTCACCAGTGGAACTCAGAGTAAAGCTATCAGTGACTGGGCCATCACCAGTTTAGAGGTGAGAGCCTGAACCATATTCTGAATACAACTGCAGCTGAATCAGTGTGTGAAACACAGACTTCGATTAAGTGTTACTGTTACTCGTAAGATTAGAAGGGCTTTCAAAGGTGTTTTTGCAAATTACAGATTCCAGTATCATTTATATTTTCATTATTTGTGGAAAAAACAGCTTGAAATGGAAAAAAGAACGTACTAGCAGTTCTGTATACACAGAAATACCCCCAGAGGCACCGGACAGAGGGTTGAAAGATAATGTTACAGAAACATCAGGCAGAATGGGGGCTTGGTGGTTAGGACTGTTGACTCATAGCATGAATGCCCTGGATTTACCTCTGTCTTGGTTCTTTCTGTGTTGGCGAAATTTTCCTCTGGGTGCTTGGTCCAGTTTCCAGTCAATAGGCATGAAGCTCAGAGGAACTAAAGACTGAACTGAATCAGACCAGTCAGATTAAATGTTTCTTGTATGGGGATATGATAATTTGCAAAATATCTAACACTGCTCATTGTTCTGGATTTGGTAAGGCTTCAGTATTAAATTACATTTCTGTATTCTTAAACAAGATGTAATTTTGTAGTGGGTTAGGGTTAGATTTTTTTAAGTTGGGTATTTGATAAAAGGGTTAAAAGGCTCTGTGAGAAGGCACAAAGTGGGGCTTGGTCTCTACCTGTTGCCAGTGCAAATAATGTTAATTTGGGCATTGATAACTAGACCTTTAGCCCTGTCTCCAAATTATCGAGGATCCACTTTTGAGGTGGAAAAAAGAGATTCCCTCGGTACCTGAAGCTGTGACAGTCAGTCTTGTGTTAGTTGGCGAGGGGGGGTATTGTGTGTTCTAATGCCCAATGTTTTCTGCACATGTGGATTTCAAAAGAAGTTATTTATACATATAAAACATATATACACACACTTTCTAACCTGGCATGACTTAAAATTGCTTGGTGCTAAGCTTTTTTTCTACTTTGCTCTCAATGTCAAATTTGAAGTAATAAAAGAGTCTTCCACCCTTAACAACAAGGAGATTATTAATGCTCATTGTGCGATCATGTGAGTGTCGTATCATTCTTCAACTGTTTCATATTCACATTTCAAGAATCGGTTGCTGCAGTATTTATGTCATTTTTTTTTTTTTTTTTTTTTTAACATAAGAATTTGTGAAGGGATTTGAATGGCTTTGGTCATTGTAGGAAGATAATTTTAGATCAAACAATTTGAGTCAGAAAGGGTGACTAAACTAAGCAGGACTGAAGTGTTAGTGCAGGTCTTTATAATCTGAGCTTTGTTTTAAAATCACAAGGAAAAAGTGGTTTAGTCACACTGCAGAGGATTAGGAGACATACTGAGGGTTTAGTCAGAGGTCTGTGGTCAGGAGGTCGACTGTGACCGTAAGCCACTGCAACTCTGCACCGTCACGCTGCCAGCCTGAAGTTTAATACACAAGGTGCCTTTGGTTTAGCTTAGTCTAATGCTTCAGATATTCTGTTTCTGCCTTCTGTTTTATTTAATTTGTGTAATCGCTCTGTGTTTATTTGTCAGGGTCGTCTGGCTGGAGTTGGAGGAGAGGACCTGCCCACTATTGTTGTGGTGGCTCACTACGACTCCTTTGGTGTTGCTCCAGTATGTTCACGACTCCTTTTTTCCTCCACATAAGCCCAGAAAGTACAGGGTGCTTAGGAGCTGAAGAAATATTTTGTCAGCAAATATCTGTAGGGTTTGACAACTATTTAAGTCTTGAAGTTGATTCGTCTCACACACACACACACACACACACACACACACACACACACACACACAGTGTCTCTGAGCATATGAGTTCAGCACGATAACATAGTAATGCAACACGACCAAAAGAGAGCAGTCCAGGAAGCTAATCTATGTGTGTGTCTCTGTGTGTGTGTGTGTCTGTGTTGTTGTTTCCAGTGGCTGTCCTACGGAGCGGACTCGAACGGTAGTGGAGTGTCCATGTTACTAGAGCTGGCTCGTCTGTTCTCGAAACTTTACACTTACAAGCGTACACACGCTGGGTGAGTGGTGACGCCAGCACTCACACATTTTATACATTCATGTTAACACAGACACTTTAGTGAAGCCCTATGCTACACACTCACATGTATGAAGAAATCGAGTATTGATTGCGGGCCTCAGTATTTCATCTGAACACAAGATAAAGTATATTTGTTATGTCTATTACATTTGTTATAGTTAGTGCCATGCCCCAAATGCTTTTTAGAACTATATTGAACATTACCTGTGCACTCTGCTGGCAGCAAGAATCACATCCGAGTGTGTTAAACACTCAGTAATATGGTACAGGCTCAATCTTATGTCTAAATGTACTTAACAGAAGCTGAGTGGAAGGACTCACTTCCTACAGAGAGTGGGTAGTAAAAGAGTAATGGACTTTGCTGTAAAGTCTCTGTCTAAAATAATTTCATCTGTATAAGTTCAAAGTCCATAATTTTAAGATTTGCCTTTTGATTTATTCCCCACATACACTAAAATTCACTAATCACAACTCTAGTCTCTATGTCTATACATCCTAGTATCACACATGGTCTTTTATCAGGTTCCCTCGGGCGATTTCCCTTGCAGATTGACTCATTTGTGAATCATGTGGTGTTTTCAGGTACAACCTGCTGTTCTTTGTATCTGGTGGAGGGAAGTTTAACTACCAGGGCACCAAACGTTGGCTGGAGGACAATCTGGACCATACAGGTACTGTTCAGTAGTCCTACACAATGCTTACAGAAGGGAATACAAGTATTCATGCAACTGGATTTGGTTCGATATTCAATTTTGGGGTCAAGTGTTTAAATATGTACCATCTGTCTTTTAGAGTATAATTAATATTAATATTGTATATAATATTATAGTTAATATTTTCATATTATTATAGTTAATATTTTCAACTTCTCCTTGTTGTCTATCCCTTTCTCCATAGACTCCAGTCTGCTGCAGGACAACGTAGCCTTTGTATTGTGTCTGGACACTCTGGGGAACGGAGACTCTCTGCACCTCCATGTGTCCAAACCTCCTAAAGAGGGAACCCCTCAGTATTCTCTGCTCAAGGAGCTGGAGTTGGTAAGATCCCCAGGGCTTGATACACCATCGAGTTCCTTAAATTAGTGAGGCTCTCACCACAACCTCGGACAAAAACATGTCAAATCACACTCTTATTTGGCAGCAGATGTACAGGTCTATATTTATAATCTCATAACCTATATAGAAATACAAGTGCCCAGGCAAACTCAACAGCAGTTGTACTTTCACAGTCACATCGTGTGAGTTGTGAACTATAGCACATGTGCTGCTTCACACTAACTTAACTTGTGTGCTTGAACTTGAAGTTTTTTTTTAACAAATACCAACTGATGTGTACAGTTGTAATTATTAATTGATTTAAAAATTAAAAATGCATATGCCAAAGGTTTTACACATGCCCTGGAGCCCACATCTATATATATATATATAATCTTTTAAGCTTTTCCTGATACGTGCTGTTTGAATCAGTTCTGCTCTTCTTTTACTGTTAAACCCAGATCATATGTTAGATTATTGACTGTAATTCTGTATTTTATTTCTCTCCCTCTCATTGCCTTTCAGGTGGTTAGTAGTCAGTACCCAGAGGTCAAGTTCTCCATGGTCCACAAGAAAATCAACCTGGCAGACGACATGCTGGCCTGGGAGCACGAACGCTTCGGGATCCGCCGGCTGCCGGCCTTCACGTTGTCCCACCTGCCATCCCACCGCCTGGCACAGCGCTCCAGCATCATGGACGTGCGGTCAGTGTCCCCCTCCTCTCGCCACGGAGCGGGAGAGCCCCCTGCTGGGTGGGTTCATTACTGCAAGTCTCTAAATCACCGAAAGAAAACAGTTGAAATTGTAGCTGCCAGGCATTTTCATTTGTGTCGTTATCGACCCATTCCTTCCCACCTCTTCTCACCCGCTGTGCTCTGTTACATCATGTTAAATCCCTTTGTACACCTGTAATGGAAAGACTGGAGTTTTATAAACTCCAGTGCATAGCTTACATCATTCATGACTATTTATGGGCCTTAGTCAGATGTTGAATGAGCGTGTGAGGTTTCAGATTGGATACCTTCTGAATGTGGCACCTTTGTAGTTTTTTCCACTCCCCTCCTTAATCTTATACTGCTCCTGTAACCATCCATCTCCCTATCTCTCGGTCTGTTAGAAAACTATTTATCTGTTGTTCTGTGCAGGATTTCACAGTTGACCTTTCAGCTGATTATATATTTGTCTTCTTTTCTCAAACTTGTGTGGATGCTCTGCAATTGGTTTCTCCTCTCCCTCTCGTTGCTCAGGGTTTCTGGTTTCTCTCCTGATGTTTTGGAGTTTTTCACCTCCTCTAACTGCCTGCACGCTTGTTTGTGTCTTACAGGCCTCATGTAGATTTGAGGAAGCTCAGCAGGAACACCAAGTTGGTAGCAGAAGCACTTGCCAGGGTCATCTACAACCTCACTGAAAAGGTAAACACACAGATGGGGGAAATATATTGACACTAGATACTATGTCTGCTCTCTGCCTGTGTTGTGACATTTGTGTTGTTCATGTACTACCCAGGGGGCTCCTGGAGACCTGCAGATCTTCACTGAACAAATGGTAAGTCACTAAATTCAGTTGACCTTCTGCTTTGAGTCTGATACCCCATGAACACCACCTCAGTGAAATCATTGCTCAAGATAAGGGTACTTTAAGAACTAAAGTTGCAGAATTGAGGATCATGACATGACATGAACTGAATCCACATTCAGAAGACCTGCGTTATATAAATATATTGTGGGATATTAAATAAAGTGGTGGTGTAGCATTATACTACTATGACTCATCCACCCCTATAGCCTGGCAGCGCCAGACTAATTCGCAAATGCGTATTAGTCTGGAACCTCTCAGTTCGTTTTTAATTTCCAAGGGGCGTTTCCTGTCGTACGGTACGGTTTTTACCAACATTAAGTTTAAGTGCAGTTGTTTGTTCTTCCTTTATAGAAAATGTACAGTTGAGCTTGTTTAATATGCCGCTATAGTTGGGCGAAGAACGCTCTGCATCAGCGTGGTGCAAAAAATTATCACCTCAAGTCTGGTTACAGATATGTAAAAGAAAGAAAAAGCACTACACACAATTGGCCAATTTTGGGGGGGGGCCTGTCACAGTCTCTGATGGATATCGTATGTGCAGCTCTACAGCCTCTTAAATGAGTGTGCTCGTACTGTACGCCTCTGTTGTGCAGTTAAATAGTTTTTGTCACGTCAGCAGGTCCAGGAGGAGCAGCTTTCAGCGGTGGTGGACTGGCTCACAGCACAGCCCCGAGCCGCTCAGCTGGTGGACAAAGACAGCAGCGTGGTGTCCACTCTGGAGTATCACCTCGGACACTACCTCAAGGATGTCAAGAGACACTATGTCAAAGCTGACAAAAGGTAAAGAAAAGGGTGGAGACGGACAAAAAAAGATCAATGCACGGTTTTATTTATTATGAGCTTGATATGCAGGATATTAAACCACTAATACTGTAAGAAAATTTACAATGTTAAGATCAAATGTTTCCTGTCAGTCATCATGTGACAACAGAATTTAGATGCTTAAATGCCTAAAATATTTAATAATAATATATAAAATAATATAAATCAGACGGTAATTGTAGATCTAATGGTTATTGTACTTTGTGATCTGCTGTTTTTTTTTGTCATGATGTCTAAGTAACAGCTTTTAACCCTCTCGTCCTCAGGGATCCAGAGTTTGTATTCTACGACCAGCTGAAGCAGACTATGAATGCTTACAGGTACGCTTTAATGAGCTCCTCTGAGATGCTTCAGTATAATTCATACTCATTTACTGTAGCGTTGTAACGGCTATCTGTAAAGTTGTGAGGTTATCTCGTCTGCTTTCAGTTAATTCTCAAGTAACTTTATTTAGTCCATACTAGTAAAATACATCTTTTGATTGTTTCTCTTTTAATAATCACTCTTCTCTCTCTTCAACTCTGTATCTCACTGGTGATTCTCTCTACCTCTCAGAGTGAAGCCTGCTATTTTTGACTTGTTGCTGGCCGTCTGCATTGCAGCCTACTTAGGGATGATGTATCTCGCTATCCAGGTAAGTCACTGTGTTCATGCAGTCTGTAGCCCCTTTCAGACATGCACCACATTACATACAGTCAGTTTTACATGTTTAAAGTGGCTATAACAGATATTTTATTGTAAAAATGAACAATGTGAAAACAATGTAAACAGGGTTTTAATATGACTGGAATTTGTAGCTCTGCTCGGCTTTACAGAGCATTATATAGTGAGTTTTGGCTGATTGTATAGCTATCTGATCCGTAAATGTATTGTCAACGCTCTAAAGTGCATGTACACTACCTGCTTAGCATCAAACAGCAGACCGACACAGTTAGCGACTAGTTGGTGAATATAGAAGATTATTTAGCAGCTTAATAACCAGATATTTCCCTCGGGAGTTGGTGGACACCAAAAACAGCTTAAGAGAGTGAATAATGGATTTATAGGTGATCAGAAACACGACAAATAGATGATAATGTTGCTCTGTAACTGCTGGATGTTTAAAATAAGCAACTTTTTGCTAACAAGTTCACCAATCAACTTGAAATGTAATGACAGAGAATGTGTCACAGAGGCACAGCGGTAGTCGGGCCTAGTAACATTTCACACCAGTTGGAATTGAACGCCGTCATATTAATGTAAAGGCAGCAGCAGCACAGTTTCAGATAAGCACCGAGAGATATTCACTGCACGTCTTGTTCTGCCTTCTTTAGAGCACTGTAATAAATGTATCACTTCATTATTATCTTAGGGATGAATGGGCCTTGGCACTTGTGGGCACTATTATCGCATTATAATAGATATTAAACTTAAACACATTGATATGAGGTTTCAGTGAGGAGGCAAGTGTCCTTCCAGCTCACAATGGTCGTTAATTAAGGCCTCAACGACAGCGAGTTTTAAAATAAATCACTGTTGCTTTTCCAAAAATATTAGGAGCATTGTGGCTGTTTCTGTAACAGTTCTGTCATGTTTGAAGTAACCTTGTCCTAACTGAGACCTGTGTTTGAAGGCCCAAAAACACTGCTAGTATTCCATGTCTGAAAAAGGCCTGTGAGATGTGCAGATGATTTATTGTTTTTCTTGTCTGGAAACATGAAATGAACACCGTCTCTTGTCCTGTGGTCCTCTTGCAGAACTTCGGAGTCCTGTACAGTGTTGTCCGTAGAATCACCCAACCCAAGACGAAGACCCATTAAGGCGCACACCGTTTTCTTTCTTTCCAGAGCCCACCCCTTTCTTCAAATCAAGAAACTTTAGCCAGTAAGAACACAGAAGCTGGGCCGAGCTGCTGTTCTCATGATGGTTTTCAAACCAGCAGAATCACTTCATTTCTTTCATCCTGATCCACAAACTATGATGTCAGATCCTGTCCTGCTGCCAACTTAATCCATTTGGTCTCATGGACCAGAATAATCAGGAATCATTTTTCACTCTCCCTGTCTTCATGAACACAGATGTCTTGTCATTCATTTATGATTATCCCTTGCATTGGAAATATTTCATTATTCGACTTTCATATTGGATGTAAAGCAATTTGTCCACACCTCTGAGATGTAGATGAGATTAAGCGGGAGTTTCTGATGTTGCTGTACCACCGATCACTCTTCATTCCTCCTCTCAGTATACTGTACGAGTGATCATTCTGCCAAACTGACGTCATGTGTTGTCTCAGGCAGCTACAGGGAGAAACTGACCACACAGAGTTTAGCCCAGAATTTCTTTTGTCAAGAGATGTTTCACCAACCTTGTTAAAGGATAAATTCTCAAATTTCTAAATTTGTTTCAATACAGTACTCACATTCCCTTGAAAACATTGAGATATTGGTCAATAATTATTCCTTCTCTCCAGACTGACTGTGTAGAGAGCCCCTACTAAATCCACAGACCCCGTTCTGAGAAAAAACACCTTATGTTCCACTGAAGATACATTAACAAGAACCTTATTAATTAAGAATTAAATTTTGCATAGAAAGGGCTGTGGAGTTTGGCTTCCATCTTTTTAGGCCTGCAACTAAATTATTTTCAATTAGTTTTTCAATTAATTGATTGATTCAAATTGCATTTTCTGTCTGATTAATGATAAATGCCTTAAACGAATAACTGGTTATCAAAATACTTAAACCAATTTATCATTTCATCTCCTACAGTGTAGGTGTGCTGGACAGGGAGCTCCTCAGAGCCAGTATAGAGAAGAGGAATGACCACAGGCCAATAACTTTTAGTGTACATGTGGATATATGACTATTGTGTTGAGAAAAAATCTGAATTTATTCTTTAAATGTTCAATAAAAATGACTCCTAACACAAAAATTGTTTACGGACAAGACGAGTTGTCTAATTAAAATGTGAAGTAGTGTTTAGATAATACTGATTCCATTGCCTTGGTAGTGAATTTATTTAAAGAAACATTCAATTGAATGGAAAAAAATCATTGCCAAATAATTATTTCATGTATTAATCTCCCCATTTAATATATATATAGTTATAAAAATCACCTTGACATTTCCTTCTTTCTTTTTGTGTCGCCTTTTTCGGTAGTTGAAGTTTGTTTCCTCTTTCTCTGTGTCTTATTTTTTAAGTCGTTTTTTTTTTTTTTTTAATCTTTAAATGATTTAGAAAACTCATGCTGGTAAAGTAGACTCATCTGAAAGCTGATGTTAAAAAAAGGTCACATGCAACCAACTTTTTTTGTCTAATCACAGCATGTGTGTTACGTGTGTAAGAGTACAACGTGATAAAAAGACAAAAGTCCCCTTTACTCCTTTTTATCAGTAGAAAACTTCTGCTGGATGAGACCTTTTGCTGACTGTAGCAATAATATGATTTGATTTAATCAGACATTTTGCTCGAGGGCACTGCAGTATTTATACACTGGACGTCTGAAAATGGGCAATTACACAAAGGGTGTTGGATTAAATGGGAAAAATATTTAAAACGCACCTAGAATATTAATTTCATGAGATATTGGTGTGTGCAAAATTAATATTGCAGTGTCTCCTCAACCTTTTCTCTGCCCTGGTCTTGCCTTGTTGTGGTTGAATGGTGTTTATTTGCTGTGTTGTATTTTCATGTTACTGCATGACCTGTGGATCCCAGCCCCGTCACCATGGTTACAATGACAGGATTGTTCTTTTCTTGTTACCAACACGAGGGAAATACTGTGTGGTACCTATTCATTTTTTATTTATTGAAACAGTTAGTTTTCATTTGTGCACTGAAATGAACTCTCCTCTGGTCTGAACTCTGTTTCACCTCATCCACAACACTTGATCTTTGCAATGAAAATGATATCAGTTGTGATTAAAAAAATTAAAGTAAAAGAAATTGCAGGGAATACGTCTCTTGTTTACTGACATGTTTTATTTTATGGGAAAAAATGAAACAATAACATTGGCTGAATGGTATTAAAATTGCGTTACAAAAGAGCAAATACGTCCTTATCAAGTGGTTAGATTTAGAAAATCATCAAATTTAGTTTGAAAAAAATGGGGCAATTTGTATCGCTTACAGCATATATTGATGGTCCAAAAAACATGTATAATTAAAATACACTTTCAATTAATGAGTTTAGTCACCGATTCTTCCCAGAAAGTCATAAAAATTCCCAAATTTTCCCTTTCCGTTTTTTCTAAATTTGTTCTACTAATAAACAATAAAAATAATACTAATAAATTACAGTGCAATTTATAAGAAATACCTGCAGAGCTTATCTGCCCATCATATTCTGCTAGTTGCTTCTTTTGCTTGTCACCAGCTCCCACAAACACTTGCCTCTTAATTTGGGTGGACATTTTGGCACAATAAAACCATTCATGAAGATACTTTGTGTCATGAGCCTGTGAGCCAGTTCAGGCATACAACTCACATCATATTCAATACAAAACATTGCAACACAGCCTTTGAAATAGAGGCTGCTTTACTGTTCAGTTTGCAAACACTGCAAATTTTATCATCACTCCCTGATCATCATTGTGCTGATCTGATCAAATATATCATATTGTCGTTGCAACACAAATCCACTGCAGCCTTTGCAGTTTTCCTGCACAGTTTATAAACAGTTTTTATTGTCACTCCCTAAATTTATGTGTTGATTGTAATGTATGGAAATGGGGAGTGACGAGAGTTAGAACCTAGACACCACATATATCACACTCAACTAACCATAATACAAATCCTCTGGAGACTTGGCAGTAAGGTGGTCCTGTCAATGCTGCTTTACTGATCAGTCTGTTTCATGTTTTGATTGTCACTCCCTAATCTTCTCTCTGCTGATCTAAAGTGTATTCAAACAAGAAGTGATGAGCCTATTAATGTTGCTTTATTAGTGAGTTTGCAAACATCTTATCGTCACTCCCTGATCTCCTGTGTGATGATCTTGGTGTATGCAAATAGGGGGTGACGAGGTCAGACATCAAACATCAAGTCTGTACATTCACAACCTTCTGTTCCAGGTGAGTTGTCTGACTGAACTGGACTTCACATGTTTCCAATAATTTAAACTGAACTGTAGGCCAATGTTGTATCGGATATTTAAATAAGAATCAGCCAAATCCATGCAAAAAACAGAAATAAACTGACAATCGCAAAATGTTTTTTCTTTCAATTTCAGTGTTGTCCCTTTGGGGTAGTAGTCTGGGGTAGGCGACATGGATAAAATCCTCTTTCACGATATACGTTATTTCATATCATGATACTGATATACTGTACATGGTGGTATAATTCATTTTTCTGAAATATCTACTGAATTAAGCATTAGCTAGAGCACACCTGGTAGTTGCTGCAGCTGTTTTTGGGTTATCCATCAAAGTAAATACCTGAAAAGACAAAATGCTTTAGATGCAAAGTATAAAATCCAATATTGCCATAAAACAGCTCATTGATTTACAACATGGCCCACAATGGCCTTAAAGATGTTAAAGGGATAGACACCACGGTATAAACAGTACAGCAAATTTATATCGAGTAAGGTTATATTTCACCATATCGCCCACCCCTAATAGTAATTACTCGTTCACACATTACATCACACACATCACAGGACTGTTTGTAGTATGACACAGTGGGAGAGAGGTTGAGAGATCCAAGGTGCATCTTTTGCACACAAGTCCATACCAGAGTTGATGGATGAGTCACACCTAATCCAGATCACAGGTTTTTGTGGGTTTACTGCAAACTTCACTGTCAGCTGTCATCATATAACAAACATATCAGAAACTAACATATCCAACATATCCAAACTATGGATAATCTAATCTCACAGTTGAGCTGACCTCAGAGGTCACTTCCTGCCATATCAGCATGCTAGTTACACCAGTTCGCCACGGGACTGTTAACGTCCAATATATTACACACGGTAACATGTTTGATAGACCATGTTACTTCATTTCAGATGTAAAAAGGACTACAGTAAAATGAGCCAGCATTCAGATTAAAAGGAAGAGATCTGAGACTAAATCCAGATGTTTGTAATGTTGATGAACAAAACGACTCTCCCTGGTCCCTGGAAACATTTCATCTGATCAGACTATCACCAACTCATATACATCAGAATAAAACAACACAACTGGAATACTAACAGTGCTCTCAGAGGAAATAAAACAGCAGCAATTCCAAAAAACAAATCAACAATAATAACCTGAACTACAGCAATAATAATGATAGTTTAATGTAAAATTAAAAGTTAGTTTGACCTTCCCCCAAGTGCTGACAAGGGGATTGTGGAAGACAAACAGATCAACTAAAACAGACAGACGCTTCTCCTACGGACAGACGACATCTGCGGCCCGCTCCAGCAGCACAAGCATGCTGTTCATCGAAACAAGAGCTTGAATTTGATCGAGAAGGTAGGAAGAATAGAAATATCCCTTATTTTTTCTACAAGTGTGGCTGCTGTTTCCACCAACACATACAAGTAAACCAGTGGGATCTAGGGAAGCAACTCGCATGAAATAGGTCCTTTTCACTGCAGTTTAATTTAAGGTGTTCGCAGTACAGATGACATCAAAAATCTTCCCATATGTGGGATTAAAATAAACTTTAACCTCAGTACTTCCCATCTTTTAATGAGGTATATCTAAATTACCCACATTTAAATGCCACATGAAAAAATGGATCCCACACTGGTTTGTATGTGTTTGTCAGCCAACATTATATGTCTTCAGTGGTCACTGATGCTTCAGAAAGATCCCTTTTAGGACATTAATAAAGACATTATGATTACATAGTGAGAAGATTTTTTCTTCATTGTTTGTGAGACAATTTCATAGCATAATTCCAAAATCATTCAATGTCATGCATTCCTGAATACCATAATGTGTGCATACATAATGTTCTTATCATACTGATTTTTATCTTTACACAAGTTCTGGGCTATTATTCCAATTTTCTGTGAACCCGATAGCCGCCACCACACACTAACTGGTTATAAATATTTTTCTAATCCATATTGTTTAAAAAAATTAAATCATGAGGGTGACACTGAAACCCAGTCAATCGATTCTAGCTATTTGCTGTCATCAAACCAGCATCAGCTTGTATGCCTTCATGTCAGTGCAGCAACAGATGCTTTGCAACACACACGGAGGAAAGACAAAAATAAGAAGAAGGAAAAAAAGCTTTTCTATACAAGAAGTGAATATTCCCAATTCCTTTTGATCATCAGTACACGAGATAGAAAGATAAAATAAATCGAACTGAGAGGTGAAATGTTGTGAAATGAAGGATTTCAAAAGATTCAGCTACATCCATACTCTCCACATCCTGAAACACCTAACCCCCGCACATACCTAGGAACACCAATGTGGCTTTTAAATGCAAACTAATGGACGCAGGGGGCCAGACCTGTGCGGTGGCCACCACTGACTTGTACAATGATATGAAAATCAATACATGTGGTGAAACAGCACTAGACAGTGCCACGCAGGCTCTCCTGCATCACTGCAACCAGGAAAGCAATACTGAGAACAAAGCAATGTTTCCGGTTTAAATCATGTTTTTTTAGCCTTTTTTCTCTTCATGTCTGGAGTCAGAGAGGATGGACGGAGGTTGAAGAGACTAAAGGAGGAAAGGAATTCATTAGGGAACATATTTCACTGACGGCAAACACAGATCACCCCTATAGAATTAGTATATTGCTTGTTTACCAGGTTACTAAAGGTTACTGTAGGTCTAAATATCTACAGAACCACTACAGGCCTAAACCTTTTCCTTGTGTGGGTGCTGTGGCGCTGTTCGGGGTGGCAGTGATGATTATGACACCCTTAACTGGTTTGTTTCTAATGAATCTATCAAATGTAAAGTTAGCAACAATAAGACAAAAAGTCACCTGAAATAACATTCACAGTGCTCTAATATAAACTGAAAACAAAATGACAGTGATGAAATGAAATGTTCTAAAACAAATATAAAGAGTAAAAACTCATCGCGGCCTAACTTGGTATTTTCCTTTTCTTTTTATGACACTCTTCCGTTCAGCGGCATTTTCAGTATGAGCCGTCCGAGGAGGGCGTCTTGTCTTGCTTGTACTTGTAGCCTAGTGCCAGGTGGTGGCTGTGGACAGCCTGTTATAGGTGCTTCTCCTTGTTGATCCCGTTCTGCACGTGCTTCCTGCAAAAACGAGAGAACAGAGAGAGTCAGGAAACGGAGAGCTAAGGAGTCTCGGACAGGATGGGAGGAGAAGGGGAGAATAAGCCGGTCAGGTGAGGTGATCAGCAGATGTGAGGCATTAGCGGGATATCAGCAGGGTTCAAGGCCGGGCAGATAAGGAGTGCCACATAATCACATCTCCATATGGTCTCAGGCTCTTTGATCCTATCTACCTGTGACCGCTAGTTACACAAGCTCAGCGGGAGAGCTGCTCTTTCTGCATCTTCACCTGCCCTCAGGCGAGGAGAAAGTTCCAAAGGGAGAACATTTTTAACCTGCTTTTTGGATTGTACCACAACAAGACAGCTGAGGCAGTTTTTTTTCAGTGAATATTCTAACAACGCCGTATAATCAGCGGCAGATGATAGAGGTACACATGACAGTCGGCCTATGGCCAGGAGGCTAAAGGCAACTCCTCAGATAAAGACAGAGGAATCCATAACTTCAGATAAAGTCACAAACAGATATACTTGCAAAGTGCTGAATACTTATTTACACATAGAAGATACCACTATTACGCAATACAATGGCTTGGACATTTGGACATGTGTAAAACCTCCACAGATTAAAACAAACTATTTGTAAATCTCTGTACATATTATTCTGCTCAATCTCCTCATATAGAGGCATAACTATTATCACAATAACTGCTACGATGGGTTAAGAAGGGACACTGACCTTTTTTACTATTTTATTATGCGTTATGTTATTAGACCGTATTTATACTGAGAAATATTTATTAGCCAAGCTATTATTATTTGCATCAGCCCACTTTTTGTTCAGTGCAAATGTTCGCATGCCGACACAGTAAACTAAGATGGTGAACATGGTGAACATTACACTTGCTGAACATCAGGATGTCAGCGTTTGACTCAAAGCACCACTGTGCCAAAGAACTTACAAAGCTGCTACCATGGCTATAGAATATTATTACGGTATACCTGGCTATGTGTCAATATTGTCTTAAATATTTTAAATAAACTTTAAAAATGTGTTGATTTATGAAATATTTATTTTGGTAAGGCCCAGTTCTCTGTCTAGCAGCATTAGGTCAGCCGTTACACTGCAAATAGACCTACTCTTCACAGTAGTTCATGTCTCCACAATGACCTGTTTTAAAACCAATGATTTATTGATGTGGAAATTCTACAAATAGCACCTTAAACTGCTGGTTTAGTTTCCTGCCAAACCGCCTGCCGCTTAAAAAAAACCTCAACATTTGCAACGAAACTCTGCCAGCAGTTGGCTGGTGTTTTTTTTTCCGACCCTTAGCTGAGGTTTCTCAGTCGGATTAAACAAATGAAAGGGTCTGTTGGTGCAGCTCACCCCTGGGCAGAGACATGATGTCCAGCACCATCATCGTTGTTTTCTGCCTGAGGGGGTTTGAGCAGGCCCGCTGCTGCCTTGTTGCTGTCCTCGTCCTCGTACTCCCGGACGTCGTTCACTTCCTTTAGCTTTAGCACCTTCACCACGAAAACTACAATGAACTGCACAGAGCCCGGGGGGGGGGGACAGAAAGGAGGGTCAGATTGTTGTGGCAGTTACTGCGACAAACATTGATCAGAAATGCTTTCTGGGTTTACGTGAAAAAAAAAACCTGCGTGTCCTCACCAAGAACCAGTAGATGTTCATGAGCAACAGTGCCAGAAGAAGAGTGTTGAAGAAGAAATAGAAGGGGATACTGGGGACAGACTGGAGGCTGGACACACATGTGGCATACAGCACTTTGAGAGGGAACCAGTAGAGACGGAACCAGAACCTGAGAGACAGAAACACAATAAACACCACAAATAGAAACATTATTCATGTCTATTCAGTTTTCGTGAGTGATTAAGATCAAGACTACAAAACATTTAACTGTGACAGAAAACAAATGGGACGAAAAGAGGAGAGGCAGAACATTTGTGTGCGTGTATTTGTTGAGCCTCACCAAGTGATGCTGAAGCTGACAGAGCCCATGTTGGACAGCACGTCGTTGAGCAGGTAATAGCCTCCTCCTCTGGACTTCAGGTATACATTGAGCTTGGTGAACTCTAACTGGATGTCATTGATGTCGTGGAGGAACAAAACCAGGATCCCTACGTTGTGGTATCTGAGGGGCACACAGTACAGTATGTGTATATTTAAGGTTATTTTTAATACAAAGCCTTTACAAGCAGGCGTATGTCAATGTAAGTTTTGTGCACCGCAACCTCTCTTAAACATGTATAGTAAAACTGTAACTGTAAATAGGATATTGTCAGTCAATAGAGTCTGCAAAAGAAATATATAACGTTTATTTTGAAGGCATGTTTCCGTCTCAATTCCCAGATACAAAAAAATCTATTTTCTTTCAGTTACTGTGCCTTTATTTAATCTTTATTTAATTACAAAACTGTTAACTGAACTGAAATGTGACAACTGTGACTCCTTTATCCCAGTTTCTGTAAAATCACTTTATTTGCTGCCAGAAAGCCTGACAAGCATACACTGTTCTGTTTTATATTGGTGTTTCAATGTGTAAATGCTTAACAACAAACCAACAAAGTCAATTTTTGTTTTGGATGTATTTTGGGTGCCTGGCTTTGAAAGCGTGTTAATGGACTACAACAACCAGAGTAGTTTATCAAACATACAGTATGACATTTCTTTGTTTGTGTGATAAACAGTTTTATGCCCATCCAAAACCTTTAAGGGTCAAAAGTAGATCATTTTGGACTTAAAAGGCACAACATTAAACTAGACAAAAATACCTGAAGGCGTAGGAGAAGCTAATGAGTGCCAGCGTGATGATGTGGTGTACCACCATGACCGCCGAGTCCTTCCTCCATGCGTCCATGTAGACTGTAGCGTAGATGGAGTGGCCGTAGAAGCTGCCTTGGATCAGGTAGGCGATGGCGATGTCTGCAGGCACTGACATACCACTCTTCCAGTCTGGACACACAGTTAAAAAATGTGAGGAGAAGTTAGGGCCTGAAACGCTCATTAGGGATGTCAGCTTTCACTTTAAAATCAACTCACTTAATTTACTTATTTACTCCAACTTAATTTAGCCTCAGTATGAACTGTCCATTGATGAATGGAAATAAATGACAACAGCATTTGCTTTGTACTGTTTGCATTTCAAGGCCTTTTACTTCAGAATACATACACTACAGTAGATATAGTCTTACTTTTTTGTTTAATTACCATCACCATAGCGGTTACGTTCATTCACATACATTTCTTTGTTGTTAGCAGGATACATCAAAACTTATACATTTAGTGAAAAGCCATTTTTGTGCATTTCTGGATACAATATGTAATGTCATCTGTTCATTAATAAGCACTTTATAATTTGTATGTATGATTTTTTGTTGAACACATTTTTGCTAAAGTTGATATATGAAATATGTGGATGAGCCTACCATACCATTTTACTTTTATATAATTTATTTGCTGCTACCTGCCAATTTGCACTATTGTATATTTTGTATGTTTTGAATGATGTGCTGTGTTATGTACGTTGTATGTACCTTTGCTGTACTTTGGGAGAAGCCAAATACAAATTTCCACTGAGGTGGACAATATAGTCAATCTAATCTATTCTAATCTAATCTAATCTACACAGCTTGTTTCAACCATAAATACATTTGGTAACATTCTGTCTATAGGTGGCACTACTGCAACGTGATACATTTACATAGCCATAACTGAGTGTCCAGTATGTCTTCATATGAAAAATATAATCAAAATAAATTTAAAGAGTTGTGCAGCCTTTGGCAGATGTATGCACTCCCTGAGAGCTTTTTATTATCTTCCTTCTAAGTTTTCTTGTTGTAATTGGGAGACTATTGCTCACACAACTAGAATTACTGCCTTGCGGTTGTATGCCTCAACCAACCAATCAAGTTGCAGCTTACATCCATGTCTGTCTAGACTCATATAATATAAGTAGTGAAGACTTTGAAGGAATTTAATAAAAGGTGTTAAGTGTATTTTCTGGTGAAATGGAAGTTATCACTAGATGACGTGTATGAATCCTGTTATTAATTATCAGTGAAAAACATGCTGTCTCCACTTGTCTTCACCTCATATGCTTGGCCAATAAATGTAATTCTCATAGAACACACAGTTTTAATCATGAAAGTCAACAATGCTTCAAATATGGATGTTGCTGCCAAGAAGATACAAATTCTAAAACGCGGATGCTTCACACAAACACATCTTCAACAGAAGATTTATACAATCACCACAGTTTCAAGGTGGGCAACCAAGATTAGTGCCACCAAACAACTATCCGACCAAATATGGTCACAATCTCTCTTTCTGTTATGGTGTTGAATAACAGCCAAAAAAGTGTTTTTGCACAACATTATTTCACAGTGAAGTTGACATTTGACCGATCCTTTTGGATATAAAATGTCATAACTTCATCATCTTATCCTATTAGACACACAGATGTACGTACAGATATACGCACAAACGTACAGATGGATGGATATCACAAAAACATTATGCCTTCGGCCATGGCTGTCACTGGCGCAGAGGATTAATAAACCAGAGGGAGGTTATTGTATCATAACTATCACAGGGTTGGACACCGGCTTGCCAACAGACGTATTTACTTCAGGCTCACTGCTTATCAGTGCAAGCTCAAGTGGAAGGGACAGCTATCTGTCAACAACACAACTCATTGTCTCACAAAACCACGAGGTTCTTAACTGTCTGTGGATGCCGGAGAAAAACTGTAATTTTCAAAAGGTTAATCATGTAATTTAAAAGATGAATACATTTTGTATTAAACTGATTCAAAAACCTACATGCGTGATAAAATGATTAGATGTTAAATGTTCCCATTATTCTATTTCCTTATCCTGAGTTATAATGATCAATCAATCGATGAAATGATGACCATTTACACTTTAAGATATGTCCAAACTAAAATTTAAAAAGTGGTTCTCTTTAATTTTAAAACATACAACTAATGTCCCCCACTATAAAGGTCCAACCCACAGAGAAGTAATAGAGGATTCAGCAGGATCAATGTTATATACACACATTTAGACACAAATACAGTGAAACCAATATCTCCGGATACTGAGCTATATACAGTAACTTCTGTACCCAGATGTGAAGGGTAAGCTGGGGGTGAGGAGGGATCAGGTTTAACCTCCAGAGAATTAGAGAGAGTTTCACAGGCAAAACAGGCCAAATGTACATTACAGCTAATAGGCTAGCTCATGTCTTGGGAAGCTATCAGATGATGGACGGAAACTTTCTCCTCCGATGTTTGAGTAAGGTTTGTCTCTAGTGGGATGGGGTTACGTTCGGGCCTTGTGTAATGTTTATTGATTGGACCTTCCGTCATTAAACATTAAGAAGAAGGCAGCTAGATGGATCACAACAGAAGAGTTGCCAAGGGGAGGCATGGGAACTGGAGACTTTTTTTTTTTCTCCTGGAGACTGAAGCTTTTTTCACCCTTTTTTCTTCAGAATAAAGAAACTCTGCCCCTCCTCGCATCTACCACTGTGCTACTCTGATTTCTCCTAATTTTTCCTGATACTTGCGATCTCTTTTTAGCTTCCCATCTGTCTCTCTTTTCCTGCCTCCCTAACAGTCCAGCCACATTACACTGCCTCTGTACACATCTCGGGCTGACAGCTATTAGAGGTGATGCAGCTATTAAAGATGAACCTGGCGCTGTCAAATGGGCTTTGCTTGCATCACTCAGAGCGATGGAGTTGGACCACAGCCCTGACACCCTCATATCTGATGGGAGAGGCAGAGAGACTATAAAAGACATTGTTGTATTATAAGTGGAATACCCATTACACATCTATCCTCCATTAGAAATGCAGTAATAGTCATCATACAAGGTCTCTGTCATGACTCATGGTGATCAATTTAATGCAATGTAATGTAAAAGTTGGGGCAAGATTTAATGTATCCTATCATTTAACGTTGCTCTCATTTGGATTGTTGTTATATAATTTCTGTCCTTTTAAAAATTATATAAAGAATAGAACTTGAACTGTCTACTCGTAATGGGCCAATACTAATAATGAACCTAGTGAATGAAATGTGCAGTAGGTAACTCTTTATTTTTTACTTTTTGACTGCGAAAAAATCAGGTTCCTTTGGCTCCTCCACCACGCCTGCACGAAGACAACCAATCAGAGCAGGGGGAATCTCTAAGTGTCAATCACTGCTCGTGCACACGCTGCTCGGCCGCCCTCCCAGCGCACACTCGGGGCAGTTCAGGCCCCGGCTGCCACGTCCCACTGTCGGGGCCGACAAGCTCCCCGCTGATAGTCTGCTGATTCGATCAATCCGCTCGTTCCTCATGGCGGCAGGCTCAGGGGTCCCTGTGTGACCGGACTATCTCCATTGCATATTCTGCCATGGAACATGTGCTGTCCTTCTACCCTGCGCGTGCCTGTTGGCGTCCTCTGTGTGGAGGGGCTTTGGAGGCATCTTAACTACTGCCCTTTTAAAGGCTGCATATCCTGTATGCGCTGCCATTGATATCCCTCTATTTGAATACTCAAAGTGGCATTTTACCCCCACGGAGTCTCTATAGGATTAGGCTGTGCTGCCTGTTTAAATAAATGAAAATGACTTCAGCATCTCATCTACCCTGAAAGGTTAGGTTAGAAAGTAGCTCAGTTACAGTACTATTAAACACACTTTTTCTGAGGTCAACATTTATCTAATATGGACTTGTTTCAAACGCTAAAAAGTACTTAAAAGGAGTAAATTCAATTCAACATATTAAATATTGATAGATTATTTAAACCATTACATGTAAAATCATTCAAATAACTGACCCCCAAAGAGGACTAGAGCATGATGAACTGCAAATGAATGAAATTTAAATGACATTACATTATCTGTTCACACTGTTGTGTATCTTACTGTAGAAGACAGAGGGCGGATCATGGAAAAAGGAGTAGGAGCTGAAGAAGAGCAGGTAGGTACTGTATGACCATGACATGGTGTAGAAGACCAGCTTCCACGCGCTCTCCGGCATCTTGGCAGCATCTTTGGGCAGCAGCCTCCACCACTTTGCTAGAGGCTGCAGGGATAGAGCAGAGACAGGAACCACAGTCAGACAGCGCAGCGGAAGTTACGAGAATGAATTTAGACTTTTTTTTCTAGGCATGCAGCTGGGTGAAGTGCTGGGCGGCCTTTGCGCACCATAACTCATTCATTTAGATGGTGTTCTTCTACAGAAGACTCACAATTCAATATGTGTGGTGAAGCAAACAATTCTGTTAATGCACTGTTGTGGTTTTCAAGCTGAGACGAAATCATTTAGTTGCTTTGGTTTATGTTGTTCCATGATATAAAGGCATTCAAATATTATAGCTTTTTTTAAAACCACATACTTATTACAGGGAAGGATGAGCAGGGACATTTAGAAAGAAATCTTTTGGATGGACCACAGATGTTTTGTAGAGGGATTGTAACTGTTGCAACAACTCTATGCACATAAACACTGGCCATGGAAAACAAACAGGCCTAAAAGAAAGTTAAAATGAAGATATCAAGAGGAGAGCGTACATTTCATTTTTTTATACCAGCATCCTCTACACCTTAAGATGTATTTAAGAATGAATATTTAAGAATAAACTTCAGATGATTGCTTATTCATTTATATAGTGGTTTACATTGAGATGTCGATAAAACGTCTAAGATTACCCACTATTGGCTTGTTGCCAGTGCTACTGACAGTGTCAGGATGTTGGCTGGATGCTAGATTACAGATACAGCAGATGTCGAGACTGTTGCATATGCATAGAATTATTTAACTCAAATAACACTGGCATATGTCTCCCCTTCCTCTCGCTGCGTCATTCTCTTTTCTGACACACGTGTACACGCACCGTCATCAGTAAGCTACAGTACATTACAACCATGTGATCGTCTGCCCACTGATACGTGTCTTTCACAAGTTTGCTTATGGTTTGCTGTGCAAGTAGAAATAGAGGAAGTCAGCAAGAAGGTTCCTGACGTCCTGATGTAGCCTGATAACATGACCCCACCTAGTCACTAGTGGGGCCATGTTATCTTCCCCCTTCCCCTCCCTAAACGTACTGTCTCCTCAGTCCCACCCTTTGCCTCCCCTCTCACTCTTTTCTCAGCATCTATCTCTGAAAGAAACTCTGAGCATGCGATTATCAACAGATACACGTGAAAGGAAATAACTGATGGAGATAGCTATTAACTGATGGAGATAAAGAGGCGAGCAGAAAGATCGGTGAAATAGGTAAGACAGGTTCATCAGTTAAGCAGTGAGACAGGCAGGTGTTCAGTGTTTCATAGCTGTGCCAAGACAGGAAACCAGACCCAGCTCGGCGCCTCATAAACAAAATGCCACGCACGCACACACACATCCACCACTTGGAAGGCAATGAAATGGTGTAACAGGAGGCAGTGCAGTGAAAGTTGCCGGTGTCAGTGATACAGTACATCTCAGTCAGTTGTTACCAAGCCGCTAGTCTATAGGACATGATACGACCAGGCTCAGTGACCGGTTACATGACAAATTAATGGGGGGAGTGTCACTATGGCCAAATGTAAACCATGTGGTCACATTCACAGAGATTCATAAAACTGTTTCTGTCTGATACTTGTCCTGTCTTTTTTTTAAATAATTTTTCTCTTCCTTTCTCCTTCTCGCTGCCATTTTACTTTACTTCTGTGTCTTTTTCTGCTGTTTTCTGGGTTTGATGTTCCCTGCATCACACACAAGAAAGTCAAAAAATAAAAATTAAAAAAAGGGAAGGAAGCTGACAGGGCAACGCTGATGTGAGATAGCAGGGAATAGTGACAGACTTTCTGGTCCTCAGTCGTAACACATCTAGAAAAAAAAAAAGATGGCAGCATCCAGGGGGCACATGAGCCCAACCGGTGCTGCTGATTGGTTGAGACTGTGGTGACATGTGGCGCATGTTCAGTAAGTCATCACCGGAGTGCAGGACATTCAACACATTCTTTTAAGTCTCTGAGTACATCTGTATCAGTCCCTCACAATCAGCCCTCCCATCCTCCTTCAACCCGCTCTCTCCCCCTCCTCCCCCTTTATTTGTCACTCTTCATAGCTCCCTCGTTCTTTCTCTCTCCACCCCTGCGTCTCCCCCCTGCCTGCGACATTTATTTATAGAAGCCAGCTGTCGGTACACAGCATACCCCCCCAGTCTCCCACCACATCACCCCCTCCGATACACAAAAACATAAGCCTACGCACACTCACTAAAACACACTAGTGGCTGACACAGGTTACTGCAAACACCAGCCATGCCTCTGCAGCTCATAACTTACTTGTTAATCGCCATTACTTTTGTCTTACTGCTGGTACATCTCTTACTAATGCTTCCATATTCACAGCCTATCTGTTCTATTTGCCTCTATACTATTCTACCCACTGTTTCACTCTGTCCTGTGTGCATCTAAAACATCATATCCTGTTCTTTCATCCCATTTCCTCATACTGCAACTAAACCCAGAAGTGACACAGCTGTCTTATGAGTGTTGCTTATGAGTGTCAGCCACATCTGACAACCGAAGTGGTAATGTGGACTCCTCAGGTAGGAAGTGACAGTTAATGCAGCATATTTCTGCATATTATACAGGAACTACAGCAGACATCTTGACAACTGTCTCTTGGGAAGGAATCAAAAAGGAACAGAGTGGTCTGTACTACACGTTGATATGTTACCACCATTATTCATGGCTACTGAAAAGTCAGCTAAAGGCAAGGACAGTTTACCTGTTAAGACCAACATGAGCACTGTTAAAAATAAAAAACTCATCTTTTCCAACAACACAATGAGACACTATCAGGCAATCAAAAAGGGTAAAAACACACATTCCTGGTACATTAGATTACTCCTTAAATTGAATGCAGAATTCTACAGTTTACTCTGTGATTGCTGTGATGGAGAACAAAATAACTGTATATAACCATATATGACAATATAACAATAATTGTAATGATAACTTTGCAGAGTTGTCAAATCCTTCTTCATAGTAACATAAACCACTATGTACTCAAACTGGACTTCCTGGATCGTATTTCCTCTTCTAATCGGTACCCGTAGCAACACAACCCCATCAGAGCAGCCCCATGCATTTTTTAACGTAGTACTGTTTCTGGATTCTCACCCTACATCTCTGTAGATCATTTGGATTTTCCTGATTACATCCAGTTTCAGTGTTTAAGCCCTTGCAACACCTGTTTTCAACAGTAAATAACCCCCAAACCCAAATTTGTCTGAAGCGTATTACTGCGGATCAAAGCAGGGTATTAAATTGGTCACCTGCTATTTGCAGTGGCATGACTGTTTGTTGGGGAAATGTGATGTTTTAGCTTCCTGACTAATTTTGGACAGAGGTGGTCTCGCGGGTAAGGATAAGGGTTGGGTGATATTGCCCTAAAATAGCATCACGATATTTCTGCGATAAAGATATTCTTGACGGTGCCCCGCTCAGCTCCGCTTATATAGGTAAATGATGACCGCAAGTTAGTAGTTAGTTAGAAAGTATGATAGTTTGTGTTGCTGCGTAACAGTATGACGTCAACAAGTCGGAATTTCGCCATTATCAAGATATGGATTTTTAAAATCATCATCAAATTATAGTATTAGTATTATCGTGAACAATAGGATATGGCACACTCCTACTCTATATTCTGGTCCTGGCCTTTAAGTGTCCAAAACCACACACCAGGGACAAAATCTTTGTTTCAAATGCAGAATCTGAAAAGATTATATAACCAGCCTGCCAATGGCTCCATTCTTGTCTCTCTGTGCCAGCCAGCCCACCGTCGCACTGGGTCCTATCCACCCACTCTATCTATCTACCCTTTGGTTTTCTGTGCCAGCCTACAGAGTGGGGGTATAGTGGGTCAAGGACACTGTGATAATCTACTCGTCCTCTGTCGGATAAATGACAGGGCCTTGAATTACACTCAGCTGGGACCTGCGTCCATTCAACAGCTCGCCCTTCTCTTCCTCTCTCTTTCTCTCTCTGACGGACAGACTCTGGTTGAACTCGTTCTCGAGCTCAGGGCATCACTGGATTTCATTTCACTGCCCGCGTCTTCCAGCTAAAGAAAGAAGCAGCCTTAAAGCAGAAGGAGAAAAGGAAATTACAGAGGCAGAGTGTGTATGAAAGGAAAAGAGTCAGTGTGAAAGAGACTTCAGGACAAATAAAGAGGTTCCCTTAGCAACCATGCAGGGATGCTGGCAAAGCCCTACAGTCTGGCTAAAAGCTTCCACCATCTCCCTTCCACTCCAGTCCTTCCTCATCCGTCCTTTCCCCCTTTCCCCTTTTTCCCCTACTCATCTGCAGCTGCACCCCAATGCTCTCCCTGCGATGAGAGAGGGTGAATTGACTCCCCTGGCGTGTTGCATAAGAAAGTAAACTGGGCCAGTGAGTCAGGATGATGGCTCATGTGTGGATCTATTCAATAGGGCTCACTCTCTCATTCCTTCAGCTCTGTCTAGCTTCGATCACTCCTGTTAATCTGACGTCACTCTGTCCTTCTCAGTGTCACTTTTAAACCCAAGTCTGTCACAAATTCCCTCCGTTCTCTTTTCATCTTTTTCCAGACTGGGGTCAAATAGGATTCACAAAGGCTAATGCAATGGACGACTAGAGTTCTAGACTATATTTACATATGCAAGTAAATATAGCCCATTTATCCGTGATTAACAATTTATAACAGTATTTCTGGCATTTTTTAGACTTTTCGAAGTAGGTTAGCCATTTTCCTTGCCACATCAAATATCCTCTTTATTGCACATCTATTCTACTTCACCCCAAACAAAATATCTGCCTCTATAAAGAGAAAATGATCTCACTCACCCAACCGCCCCATCCCCCCTCTGTTTATAAAGGTGATGAGCTGTCATTGAGGATAAAGCTCTTGCCTCAGACGGAGCCAGAAGGTTTCTGATAGTACTTCTTTTGCTACATTTTTTTCTTGTGGGGAACTCTGCCTTGTGCGGGTTGGTTGGTTTTCTATGTGACAGGTGGTAAAAGGTGTTCAAGCTTTTAGGTTCAAAATGTAATAAGCACATGTTGCCTGTCCTCCTTGTCTAATCCGTCTAGTGTGCTTCTTCTTTTTCATTACTTGCTTACTTGTTTTTAATACTAGCTTACCAACAAATAGTGCTAAAACCTTTCAACTCCAACTGTAGATTGATTTTTAATGGACAGTTTTAGTAGCCTGACTAATCAGACTAAATTAGAGCTAAAGAGCAGTTAATGTTTTTTCACGTTATTTATGCATGTCTTCCATGTCTCCAAGACTTCTGCCTCTCTTCTAACCTCTCCAAGGGCCTCATTTATAAATGTTGCGTAGGCACAAAAGCAGGCCACGCCACTTTCTAAGCAAACTTTGCGATTTATAATAAACAAACTTGACAAGAGACTGTGCGGTCCTTTACAGTAACTCTGACCCGTGCGTACGCGCAGAAACTAGAGAAATGAGAAACTGCGACTCTGATGGCAGAAGGATGAAACGGAGAAACAGTGCGAAACTGACACCATTAGTAAAATAAATCAAAATATTACTTCTCACACATCATATATGAAGATTCTGTTTGCAAAAATGGATAAAGGCTGTTCTTACAATGAATAAATAAACACGTGTTTAACTGATCCTCCCTGGAGTGTGCAAAGATAAAACATGATTAAGGATAATAAATACAGAGATAACAGTCATTGCTAGTTAGTTAGTAGATAGTATAGTTTCATATATTGTTATCATAAATACCATATAATGTGTTTTATAATGTGCTTATTTTTTATTGTATAGCACTTTGAAACAGTGTTTTGAGTCATCAGGTGCGTCTTGCACATCTGTGTCCCACTCTGCCCCCTGTCACTGCTCCACTCAGGAGGGATTCCTCAATAATTCCAGTAGACAGCTCCGGTGTCCACTGTCCCGCGCCTGTAGCACCAACAGTGTAAGACTATGCGCCCTTTGGTGTCCACTTTCTTGTCGCACCACTTCTTTTTTATTTCGGAGAGGGTCTGACTTTCTGAGCCAGCAGCATTGTAATACGCACACTGTGTCCAGCAAACAACGTTTTTTTCTTCTATCAACCCTCCTGACAAGAACTACCATTTCACACATTTTTTTAGCCTTTATATTTGTGTTTGCCATGATCGTCTTCATGCAGTCAGTATGAATGAATATTAATTAGGGGCGTTTCACTGACTATATATAGGCAACTATGGGCGTTACATGAAGCTCGCAAAGGTGCGCCACATTTTGAGCTGATTGTGATTTGTAAAGGGAAACCAGCGTAGGACATGTGTGCGCACTGTATATAATATATATATAAATCTTTGTGCGTAAGCACTTTCTGTGCTTCGTCCATACAAAACCTTCTGACGTGAATCCTACGCCAAGTTTTATAAATGAAACCCCAGGTCACTAATGTTGGGTAATGGAAGCTTTTACAGTCCATATCCTGCGTATGCACTGGAAACAGCAGAGGCTGATGGCAGACAGTGACTACGTTTACATGCACAACATATTCATTAGTGTAGAAAAGTCACTCACTAATCTAATCACTTTGAGAAGGAATACACATACATATATGCACACACACTGAAACAATCTACACTGCACTTCTCCTGACAATGTGCCTGTCAAGGTACCAGATGGTTTAAAACCTGTTTCTTATTTAAATATATTTGATGTTTGATCTGTATAGCAGCAGGTTAATGAACTTGCACATGGAAATACCAGAATGAAAAGCAAGAAAGACGCATTTCTTGGTCCCTGCATTGTAGCTCATTGCAACATATGTTCTTTTGTCATCAGGGTTAAGCTTGTGTGTTCTCACGACTGCAAATGAGTGATTAACTGTTATGTATTGGAAGTTGCTATTTTATATATAGGATGATACATATATGGTAAATATTTTTGGGTTCAAACTGTGAGTCAAAGAAAATCCCTCCTAGCCATTATTTACCCTCTTTTTATATTGGTTATTTTTGCTCAACTTGTTTTTTACACCTGAAGACTGTTAGTCTGACATGGTTACACTGTATCCACACTTCAGTAATTTCAGTCAAAACAGCTTAGTAAATGAAAGGTGAAATGCTTTGTTGTGAAGGTTGCAAGGACAGAAAGATACATTTTCTTTTGAGAAATTAGCCCAATCATATCATATCAGGGCCTTGAAGGATAACATTTAGACGAGGCACGGTCACCACTGAGCAAACTCCTTTTCACGGAAGTACATGACTGGAGGAGCACCCACATTGCATCCACGAGTAAATAAATGACCACAATTTGACTGACAGACTACAGCAGCTGTCATGTAAAAAACACACCTTCTGAAACATTTGAATTTGTTGACTTTAATGCGCTGGGGCCCTCTGACTAATTTTCAGGCCCCCTGTTGACTTTCAAAAGTGACTAGTTTAAAATCTAGCCACTACTCAAGTTCAAGGTGTCCGCAGATCATGGAACTGTCTTAAAATGCCTTTGAATCTGTTGTGAGTTGACTGGTAAGGCGACTATTATACACACTTGCAATGCTTTGCCTCTGCTTATTTTGAGTCCAAATGAAACCTGCAATGGTTTCAGTTCCTCCTGTATAAATAAATTAAATATATTCAAATAAGGAATTGGTTTAAAGCCTTTCTGACTTCTGTGTGTGAGCATGCATATGATTTCCCCACACATCTGTGTCACAATTTGTGTGCGAGTGAGTAAGAGAGAGAGAGAGCAGGTGCACCTGTTTAGGAGCAGGTCGAGCCTATTAGTTGATCCCTGTGGACGCATTAACCCCATACTTGGTTGTAAAATCAACTCCTGGAGACTCAGAGGAAATGAATACGGCCTTCGCAGCAAAAGGATTAAGCTAAAACATAAACTCAAGTTTGGGAGAGGGTTATTCATGTGTACACAATCTGTCTAGACTTGTCAAAACTACAGTTACAAAATAGTGTTCTTTTTCATTGGGTAAAATCAGCTGCTAGTCCTAAACATAGTTACATTTACACAGCTGCACATTTTTACACCTGCCTAACAATTAGACAGATAAAGCTGTGAGGTGATGCCCTGCTGTACAAATCTGACCCTCATATGCCACAGTTTCATAAGGAGTAGTACACAATTACGTAACAGCCTCTTGTTGTATTTGATTGTACTCTCTAGTGATGAAATATAGCTTGTTTCAGTTTTGATTATTTCTACATTCCCTTATCTTTGTTGCTCTGTTGTTACAGCAACGATTAGAAAGGCTAAAACTACCTAATACAGAGCAGGAGAGACCACTGAAGAAAAGTGTTCATCCACCTCCTTCACATTTCATTAAAAAATCAAATGTATGTAATGTATGTTCCTAATCTTATTAAATATGTGACAGGACAAAGCACTACTCACAAAAATCAACAGAAATGTCCTGAGCTAATTAAAAAAATGTATCAAGCAAAATTGTTTCTGGCACTTGAACCCTTTTCCATGTAATACAAACACTCATTCCCCAATGATGCTGCTCCATTTTGTAATTTGTCCACTCTGCAGGTACAAAGCATTGTTTTCCTACCCTGTTACAATTACTCCACACACACAACAGAAATAGTATACAGCAATACACACATACTGTGGCAAACAAGTGCCATACAGTAAGCTCTTTATTTGATGCAGAGCGGGGAACATCAAGCTTGTGATGTGTGGTCATATGTTTCTTATTTGTGCCCTGATGAGTATATAATTATCATAGTGCTGTCTTTGTCTCTGCCATTATATATGTTCCCACACTGCAGAAGGAACAAAACCTTTATGTGGATACAATTTAAAATCTGTATATTTCTGGAATGTTTAAAGCAACAGAACAAGAGTGGAAAAATAAGAGACATAAAGGTTCAGTCTCAGTGAAGTGTTAAGATATTCACACAAGCTGCTTCCTGTCCAGACTGACAGCTATAAGACATATGGCTCTCATTCATAATGCACTACCCATGCTGTTTGGCAACACAGAGAGAATGAGGACTGACTGTGTGTATCAATATAAATTTGTGTTTATGTGTGCGTCTTCAGCAGGCCAATCTATGTGTGAATCAAAAGGCGGTTGTTCTTGAGCCCACAATATCCACCCACAGATATCAGATTGATGACAAAATATTATTTTTTATTTAGAGTCTTTCATAGTGGATTAATGACTCTATAACTAATATTTTTTTGGTCTACGTATTTTAGTCATGTAATTGTTTTCAAAGTGGCTAAAAAGATGCAAACAAATGTGGAGTATGATACACAGGCTTTTTAAACCTTGCCATGGCAGCTGAATAATAAATACAAATCTAGATAGCAGACTATGGAAACCTATTGATTATTGTTGACAATATCAATCACCAGTTCCACAAAAGACAGAATTTAGAAAGTAATCAGAAATCTTATATGTTGTGATACTGAATTACAATATCAAATTGGCACCTTAAGATTCAATATAGTATCGTATTAAGAGGTCCATGTTGATTCCCATAATAATAATAATAATAATCGCTAATAATTATAACACTGCTTACAAGACAACATAGACCTGTGCAGTTAATCAAACAATGTAACCCTTTATCGATTTATTTTATTTTAAAGAATTCTCTTAGAATTTACACATTAACATCTCCAAATGGAAGACTTTTGTCATAATTTTCCAAAACATCATGTCTTTCAGGGGATTTTGATGGTTGAGAAGACAGTATGGTCTGTGTAGCCTCTCTGACTCACACCGTGGCTACAGTCATTTTGTTAGAATCTGTTAAAAACTCTGAAATTGCTGCCAGATGCGAGTGCATTCCCCTGAAGGACCCACTCTCAACCTTCAGGTCTGGGCTAACTGCCTATGTGCTATGCAAACCCAATTCCAAATGGTGGCTGGGGACGAGACAGAGACAAAGAAAGGTGAGGGCAGAATACAACAGATAAAAGTTAGATCAAAAAGATACAGAAAAAAGAGAGAAAGGTGAGATGATGTGAATTGAGGGGAGAGGTGGACAAAGAAAAAAGCCACAGGCAACTATTTTGATCCCATTTAGCACAGGAAAGTGCACTCTTTCTGATGTGAGCCCATGCATGCACCAGTCTCCTCCACAGACAGAGAGAGAGAGAGACTAGGACAGAGAAACTGATTTAACTGCATCCCAAGAGTGCTTCTGCGATCCTACCCATAACTAAAGGAAAGAGAAGTATCCAATTCATTACGGATGTACCCAAATCCGATACGTTATTCGAGAAAGCACAAATAATGCAATGCATATTTCTTCAACCCGAAATTGCTCGTTATTATTCGGAGTAGAAAAACTCAGCTCCATGATGTCTGGGCATCAGCCATTATGTTTCTTCAAATAGATTTATGTCATTGTGGATGGCCACAAGATAAAAAAAAGTCCATTATGTTTTCAACATAGGACTTTGATATCACTGACTAGTGGAAATGCACAAGCTGAAACGATTAGTTGAATAATCGATTGACAGAAAATTAACTGGCACTTATTTTGATAGTAGTTCAGTAATTTTCATGCAAACATTTGCTGCTTTTCCTTCTAATTATTTTAATAATTTTTCACAACAAGCGTTGTGAACGTGTCCATTCGGGCTCTGGGTAATTGTGACAGGCATTTACTGTATTTATACAAACCAAACAATCAATTAATTAATGGAGAAAATAATCAGGAGATTAATCCATAATAAAATCATTATTTGCAGTCCAATACAAAATTTATGACTGCCATTTTTCTGTACATTTTCCTGATTACTCTTGCATACTTTTACTTAGGTAACATTTTTGATGCAGGATTTTTACAGTGTGGTACTAGTATTTTGACTTAAGTAAAGGATCTGAATACTTCGTCCCCCACTTCCTAAAAGTATGTGTGAACAGAGCATTCAAAATTAACTTGGGTTTCCTCCGACCACTGCGCTCTTTCACACTGTTAGAAGGGAGACAGCTGCCAAGTGTGAAGCCTACAGTGGCAGTGTGTTCTTGACTAATGACAGCCTGTCTACTGTGTCTTTCTGGAAGCAAGTAACTTAGACAGAAAGAGAGAGGAAGAGGAAAAATATGGCTGGTCACAGCAGCTATGTAGCGGTCAAGGCCTCACAGCACATTCCTGTTGGCCAGAAGAGAGTCGGGCAGTCACAGTCAGCAAACAGGCCTGATTCATGATCCTGCTTTGTAGCCGGCGGTACATATGGCTGCTTTAGCTATGATTCACCATGTTGAAGGGTGCACAACCACTTCCCCTGTTTTTTCCATCAGTGGAATACTTGATAAACCTGCTGTCTGTATTTGTTTGGGAAATACAGCAACTCCACACAAAGAGTCTTCTACGAACTGCTTCATTAAATATGGAATACATCAAACACAGAGAACGTCTGAACACACCTGAAACCTGCATTATGATTATTTTTCCGGCTGATCGATTAATCATTTAGTCTATGAGATGCCTGTCGCAACTTCCGAGTCCAAGGTGACGTCTTCAAATGTCTTGTGATGTTTGACCCAATAGTCCAAAACCCAAAGATATTCAATTCACAATGATGTAAAACAGAGAAAAAGAAGAACATTTGAGACATTTAAACAGCAGGAAATAGAGAATAGTTTGTCTCACTTTTTTTTTTTGCTCGACGAACGACTGAAACAATTAACAGATTATCAAAATATTTTGCAGGACACTGAAGGATAGAAGATGTGTGGGTAAAGGGTAAAGTGTTTGCTGTAATTTTTAAAACTTTAAAATTGTTGGTACATAATTAAAAGTGCTGCCAGCTATGTTAACAAATAATAACATTTACTGATGCTGAAACGTGGTTGTTTACCTCAAAAAATTTGACATGTCAAAATAGTTAATATAACAGGTCCAAATGCTTTGAAAAGACAGGAATATGGAATTCAGCTGCTAAACTTAACAGGCAAGCCACCAAACACGTCAGTAGGAAATCTGAACTGCACAGCTTGATGCTGAGTGCATCACAGGTTGGAACAACCCTGCAGGCAGCCAAACCCACAAGTGCACAGAGCCCAGCATCAGTGCAGCCAGCCATCAGACATTCAATGTTTTAAGACACACAAGATAAGGAACACTGTGGCATGTTATATATACAATAAGGTAAATGTAAACAAATATGATGGATTTAATTCAACATATATAACTGCATCTATCACAGTGACAAATGATGATTCATTAAAGCACAGCCTCTGTGTGAGAAACAGGGGGGCTGACAGTTCTGTGAACCTATAAGTGCTCCATACTTGTGATGTACTGTGTGACACACTGAAGCACAGAGCAATAGATCACGTGTCAGGTGATGGCGAAAGTGCTGCTCACTTAGACGCTATGTGGTGATGAACTGGATAGCTGAGCCACGAGGGGAGAGGACTAATAATAACCAAACTTCATAACAATTGCTCGCAATCAGTGTCAAAATTACAAGCAGGTTTCACCTGAGTAGGCACTTTTGGCTGAATGGACTGCACTTCCCCTTCACCACAAATCCAGTATCAGGTTTCTCTCTGCGGCTCTAATGTACAACAATGGGCAGGGGCTTAGTGGAACGTGATCTGGGATCTGTGGTTGGGGGACCTTGTCGAACCTCAGGATGCTTTCACATTTAGCAGCAGGGGATGAGGTGCTACTCAGCTCTATGCAGGGAGATAAGCTCGGCAACGGGGCTGGAGCTGGCAAGCACACTGCTGCTCTCCTCTTTAAGTGACTGCTTCAGTGTGTGTGTGTGTGTGTGTGTTCGTGAGGGGGCTGCGGGAGGCATTTATGAGAGCGGTTATAAACTGCTGCTGCTAGGAGGGTTTGACCACTGCCTGCCTTGTTTGTCTTACTGAGGAGCTAGTGTGTTGCGTCTTTCAAAATACATGCTCTGATGCTGTTGGATGTAAAAAGTTAGGTAGTGGACAGAAGTTGCATGTGCATGTGTGAGACACCATATATCCAACACATGCATGTGCGTGGTATGTGTCTGCAATTGTGTTAATGTTTGGCTGCTGCATGCTGAGTCAGCGGGCTTGGCTTCAGCTGCACAGCCCCTCAGCCCACTTCTCCTCTCCATCCCTTCCTTCCTCTAGCTCTCTCTTCCTTCTCTGTTTATTTGTCCCCTGTGATAACCCCTTCTCCTTTTGTCTAACCCAGTTTCATTATTTTGGCTTCACTCTCTCTTCCACTCAGGTTTTATAAGATAATGGGGAGTTGCATGTGCATGTTTTTGACTGACAAAATGTATGCAAACACAAACATTTATACCTGAAACCTTAGACACTCTAAGCAAAAAACACACGTGCACATGAATGCAATGCACAACTCTTAAACCAAACATCTACTCTTAAGTCATGCAAGCAAAAAGAGAACTAAAACTTCACACATGTGCAGACTGAAGTTAAAAACACAATAAGGTAGCAGTACAGCTCCTTTCACACTCGCCTATGTGTCACAAGACATTTAGAAGATTACTAGGTACAATTCTTCAGAATTTCAACATATAAATGGTAAGCTTTTCACCACTTAACTTATTACTTGTTCAAATTTGAAAATGCCAATGGATGAGTCAGGAGATGTTTATGTAACAGTAGAGCTCAAGTGGCTTATCAACAAGTTGTGTTTAATTTAACCTGAATAGGTGCTGCTAGAACTCAACCATCAAACCAAAAGTGAAACACAATGAAACCGCTCACTCCACCACGCAGTACTTTGCAAAGAAGCCATCCCCACCCCTAACACTTACCTCACCTCTACAGCATGGTCACTGCCATTGAAATTATGGCAACATGCGGAACCTGGTTTCACTCGTTTGGTTCACATACACACAGAAAGGTTGACACATACAGTTCATGACAGAAAATGGTCCATCCGACCTCTAGGTTTGACATTATGACCTAGCTGTTGAACAGCCTTGTTCATGGACCAAGTTCATTCACCATAAAAGTAAGCGTCCATCCACAGTCTTAAGTCTAGCAGTGTGCTTTGAATATAAAGATTCCCAATGCAGAAGGTTGAATATCTCCTGAAGAACGTCCACAGTGGACTCTTCTGTCAGTGAGTGGGTTGAGTCTCGCACTTGTGTAGGTTACACTCTGTAATCAGGCTTGGTTGCTGTCATTGTGATACCACTGACTGAGTACAACAACCTCAGCATACAACACAGTCATAAAAAATCAAATAAAATCAAGTATCACTCAGACTGCTTTCATATTGGGAAACTGACTGTACTGGGGAAAATGAAGATCAGAGTAAATGTAGATTTTAAGTGGGTCAACTTTCATTCTTCGAACATGACTGGGAGTTCTGTAAGTAACAAAACAGGAAACTAATTATTTTATCTATCACCTCTTGTGGCAGATATATTCTATAATTCACCAGCAAGTTCTGCGCACAGAGCTTGATTTTAGATAAGAAATTAGAGCTGCAACTAACAACGATTCATTAATTATCACAATAGTTACAGATTTGTGTTCCTTCCGAAGAAAAATCAACATTCATTCATGTCAGATCACATCATCACAAGATCACAACAGGATATGATTACACAGTGCTTTGTCCACTGATGTCTAAACTAACATGTAATGTCCATGAGGTTTGCTGAGCTCTGAACCTAATTAAGTATGTGTACTCACAATTGTCCATGCTGTCATTTATTGTGCTCATATTGTATGACAGCCTAGCCACTTTCCTACATAACAGGGCCAATAGCAATTGTGTGCTTCAACACTGTGAAAACCACATATTCAATCATTACTGGTCAGATATTCAATGCACTGTGGTTTACTTAATGTCCAACTGAACAAGTGAGAAAACATCATGTTTTGTTCAAGTCTGTGCAATTTGCTGTGCTAAAATAAGACCTCAAATAATATAGTTGTACTCTTCTGATAACCCAATTCAGTTTTTGTGATGAATCACAGAAATGTTCGTGTTGCACTGGCTCAGCATGGCTGACCTAACACTGAACCCATCCTCTTCATCCGTAATATAAGCACTGTAAAGGTGGTATTACGTGCACTTACGTGACTGACTCTTAATTCACCTAACATTAATAAGCTCACATCATCCTTTACAGCCCTTATAGTATCCAGGCCTTGAATGGGTCCACCCACAGGAGTCTGTGAGTCACATTTTGGGACACACATATATAAGATAAAGGGGAAAACAGGCCTCATTCTTTGCATTCTCTGGCCACATCTGGCTTAACACATGGGGCCCTGAACTACAGTATACTGCTGTAGTATCTTCGTCATAGCATCTACCACGTGTAGCCACTCCACCCCCACCCACATCCATGGCAGAATAATGAGCCGCGGGCAACATCCAGGCTATCAGTGGAGAAGGGCCCCTCCTTGGCAGGGTGGAGGCACTCAGGACTTGGATGGGTGAAGGGAATATAGGAGGACCTGGGTATGGGCTGAGTCCGTCAGAGCATAGCCTGACCATCTGGCTGCTGAGTGACATATTGTAAGAAAAAAAAAACAATGTTTTGATGCTGCTTTTAGAGACGTTACAGTTCTGTAAGTGCACCCCCTCAGGTAACTACTGCATGCTAGGAGCATGTACCTGATGTTTCACCGTCTGTTGGTCTCGTTTCCAAAAATAAAGCCATTAATATAATGTAGCTGCAGTAGGCAGCTATATATATATATATATATATATATATATATATATATATATATAAATATATAAAATAAATAATAATGTGGGTGTATTAAGCCATGTGGGCAATGCTGCAGATTAATGAGCACAACTGATTGATGGTAATTTGATTTTTATTATTATTATTTTTTTTTGGGTTTTTGATTTACTGGATTAGCCAAAGGCATTTCTTCTGATTTTTTCCGAAAATTAATTATGTTATGTATATTAATATTACAATATCAATTACATATGCTAGATTTTATCCACATTGCTCACCCCTTATTTCTGCATAGTTTACGTGTATGTGTGTGTGAGAGCGAAAGAGACAGAGAGGAGAAGGAAGGGCATGGTAGGAAGTCTGCATCACTTGCAATTTGCCATAATTGCAATTAATGACCTTGCTGCCATGTCCCAAAAAGCACGAATAGAAATCTAAAAGCTTCTGGATTATAGGGACTGTTACAAATGGATAAAGGTGAAAGTATGTTTGGGCTGTATTCATTGAGCACATGTCACGTTGTAGTGCATTGTTTGTTTCAGACTTTTAATGTGTAAAAATGGGCTTTGTCACTAAAATATCTGCAATTTGAAGGTGCAGCTCTGTGAAATGTAAAGCAATGAAAAGCCCATATCGGTCTGTATGTGAGAACTGATCCTGCAGCTAATAGCATGTGTCAAAACAAATTACCAGAAGCTCACATTTTCGATATTTTAACAGAACTTCTCCACCTCACATTTCTTATTTCTTACACATATTCAGCTCAAAGGTTTTCCCAAGACAGGTACAGATAAGGGTGTGTTTAATGTCTGTGTGCATCCTCCAACCGGATCAAATATTTGTTAACGCCTTACTCACTCACTGACTCACATTCAGCCTCTCTCGGCCTGCCCAGGGCATGTGCCTTCAGTAACAACTCCTCGGGGGGGGGGGCGGCAGGCTCAGAGGCCACACTTCTGCAATGCCGGGGCTCTAATTAGAGAAACGAGCCGCCGAGCCCGCTCACTGCGGCTGCAACTAAGTCAACCATGCGGAGCTTGCGGGACCTGATAGTGTTGTGATTGTGTGCCACCCACCTCGAACAGTCTTTCCGTCAGTCCCCGCCTGACCTGCGTCCACAAAAAGGCGCAAAAGAAGAAGAGGGCGATTTCGGTCAGGGTAATGTACGCGTTATCCAGGAGAGTCCGTTTGGAGAGCTCCAGCCCGCACGCACCGCAGTCCCTCCATGCGCCCAGCATTACGCTGGAGGCTTTGCTGATGAGGTCCAAGTATCCCGGCATGGGCTCCACCTCCGCCGGCCCGGCGTCCCCGGTTTCGCTGCTCATCGCGGCGCGGCACAGACAAAAACGCGTGGGGACCGGGAATAAAAAAAAAAAAATTAAAAAATAATAAAAAAAAAATACTCCAATTGAGGGAGAGAGGGAGCGCAGGGCGCAGTACAGTCGAGGCTGTGCGACTGATCCGTCAACCAGATTGCTGGCTCACATAAAAACGCTAAAACAAGCTTATCTAAACCAGCTTAACCTCCTCAGCGGCCTGACGTTAATTCTTTGTTTTCCAAATTAAGACGCGGGCCCATCCTCCGCGTCCGGGACGGCTCTACTGATGATAGCACGGCCCACCGGGTCTGACCGGACACATCGGCTATGTGACTGTATTTCCTTTCTTTTTTTTTTTTTCTTTTTTTTCCAAATAATCACAACAGCGAATTACTGTAAAGGGTTTCGCCCATTAATCTGAGCCATTGGCGCCGGTCTGGTGGAGGTTTCCTCTGGTCATCATTCCGCTACGCACACGGGCTCATCAGCGGCGGGCGAGCGGCGCGTCCTCGCTAGCCTCCTAGCTTAAATTCAATCACACGCACACAACGGTCACCGGGTCCGGGCTCCGACGGCGGCGGCTCTCGGGCTCGCCGGCAACTTGGACAAATGAACCTAAAACGTGATGTAGGGCGCGTACATGAACGTTTCCGTCGCTCTCCCCGGCGCCGAGCCGCCGCCGACACATGCGATTATCTTGCCGCTGCGCCGCAACGTCGCTCCGCTCTCATCTCCGGCCGTTAGTCGCCTTATGTAACGTCTCCGGGCCGCCGCGCGACTTAGAACGGAGGCTTCCCGACAAACCGGCGGGTGAGTTATTCCAGCGAAGAAGAAGAAGAAGAAGAAGAAGAAGAAGAAGAAGAAGAAGAAGAAGGAGACAGTGATGAGACACAGAAGATTGTTATCCTGGAGAGGTTTCTTCTTCTTCTCCTCCTCCTCCTCCCGTGCTGCTGCTGAGGGCTGGTCAACGCGTTCAACGCGGCGTTTTTGACAAGTCGCGCTTTCCTTTCAATCAACTGGCACGTCGGGCAGGAGGACGGCGTGGGTTTATGAGAAAAAGGAGAGAGAGAAAAAAAAAGCAGCAGAGTGGGCGTGACGTAATTTGGGCCGCTATCTTCTTTTTTGTGAACCCCCTGCTTGTTAAAAAAGGCAACTTAAAGAGACAGTGCAGGCGAAAGACTGCGCGCATGACACTTGCATTGTGAGATGGTGCCAGAAAACACTTTTAAATGATCATAACTTGGGTTCTCTTAGTGTTTTGCAGGTACAGCCCCCTTTCACAAAACCACACTTTCAAAAACACAAGACAGGTATTAAACATTTATTATCATTTCAAAGGAATGCTTGCATTAAACAGATGTATTGATTTCCATAGGTGAAATCCCAATCGATAAAGAATGGATACAAAGGCAGATGTGTTCATCTACGCTAAAAGCAAATTGTGACTTCTGGTTTAGTTTTAAATAATACAGCCAATATTTTTTTTCTTACAAGTACAAATATCAGAAAAAATACAGGTATGGAAGTTAGAGAGACAGAGACAGTTGACACTTCATGGTGTTATACTGAGGCCTATTGCTGAGGTGTCTTATGCTGTAGCCACGGGAGCGTACTGCATCACTAGTCTGTCAAACTCATTCTCCTGCAGAAAAACAAAGAGCAGAGGAAACAGTTGAACACCAGGAAAAACATCTGACCATGGGAACAGCTGTGCAACGCATGGTTTGTTTTGTAACCGTGTAACCCAGTTTTAGCATGTTTATTTACATCTGCACCTCTGTGTAATTACAACACAATGTGTGACAAAGGCTAAAGATTCAGAGTTGGCTGCTCTCTTTGACTTTGGTCCAAAGACACCTGCTGTCCAATTATCAAAAACAACCAAGTCAGGTAATCAAAATATAACAGAGTAAAGGTTCTGAAGGTTAGTCAACAACTGTGACGGGATCTTGTGAGCAGGTCAGGGGCATCCCTGATAATGAACAGAATTGAATAACAAATGCAGAAACAAGCAAGTTACCTTGGCTAAATAGTCTCTGAGGAATGGATGGGCTCTGTGTGCATCTTTCAGCTGAGAGAGGTACCGATTGGTTACCTGAGGGCAGACATAAACAGATCAAGCAAACAGTGAGAAAGTGACAATAGTAAACAACAACCAAAAAAGCTGCCAGAAACACACTTATTTGTTTTGTTTTTTGCACTTGTGTTGTTGTCTGTGGGCTTCTCACTAGTTTGAAGTGGGTGAGGCTCTGTTGGAAAGCATTTTTCAAAACTTTGACTGTTGCTACTTTAGTTATGGATGAAAAAATGTTATCAGGGGCTTTAAAATTATTTTGAACTTTGCTAAAACCAAGGGCTGTATAGCTTCCAGGCAGTGGGTACTTCAAATATTTGTACAGTTGTGTTCAAACATGTTCAAATAGCTTTGCTCTTGTGAAATCGTAAGACCAGATAGGAGTTATGATGAGAGTGAGGACACAGAAAATAAATGTTATCCTATTCACAGAGCACAGAAGCAGCTGATTAAGACAATTAATATTTGAACATGTATCATGCTCAGCGAGCCACATAACACAAAGTTTTTAACATTGGTTGGTTTATATTCAGAAAAACAAACAAACAAACAAAAAAAAAAAAACTTGTTTGCATTAATCATCTACTTAATTCCAGTTAACCTTGAGTGAGATGTGCTAATCAGTGGTTATCACAGTTGGAAACTTTTGAATGATATATTTGAGTCAATTGAGTCAAAGTCTATTGCATTACTATCAAGTCCATCTAACAGATAATTAAGTCTTTATCTTATGAACTCTGAGTTCCAGGGTGTATAACCCACACACAGCACTAAACCAGTGGAAATGCTTAGATGACGCTTTTTAGATAGAAGACAAACGCAATCAATAAATTGCTTGGTTGAATGCTTTTGCCTGGTTTAATCAAAGCAAACACACATAAAATTGCTGAGAAGAGCGTCTTGCACTCTAAGCACAGAGTGTTATTACACAAAGATTTTTCAAGTCCTCTTTGACTGAGGACAAGTTTGTCTATAGGGAACTGCTAAACTGATGGCTGTTAAAGCATTGTCTTCAGTAACAGCTTTGAGTCCAAAGTCTCACCTCTGGAGCTTTGCCCAGGTGCTGAGTCAGCACTATGAGGTTGATCAACGTCTCAGGGTGACTGCTGTCCTGAAAGGGGAAGAGAGAAAGACAGATGCACAGAGAGTCAGAGACTTTCTATTCAGCATGTTTCATGTCACATACTGATGTGAATGACTGAATGATAGGACTTCAATTTCCTGTATCACAAGTACAGCAGACAACAAAATGGTGCAGGTACCTAACTAAGTATTTAAGTCAAATGTTTTTCTCTACATGTATGTGTGAAACACTATAACTTCTGTTACTTCTTTCCTTTTATGTATTCCACTTATCACCATAAAAACATTTGTCTGGATTTCTGGGCAGAACATGAGCATTGACAGTACACATTATAGTCTGTGCGTCACATTATAGTCTGTTCAGTAAAATATCAATTATACTTATTGCACCAAGGTGACGTTTCGAGCGCCACTTCTGTTCATCAGACACAAAATAAATCATCAATGGATAACCATGTCTTTGTTATAATTTAACCAGTAGACTTGTGTTGGGCCATCCAATCAAGTCATCAGCGAATGGCCTGCCTCATGAAGATTCGTTCATAAGCTTCGTCTGGGGCAGTTTCCCAAACGGAAGCTCAGAAAGGTGGACATTTGTGAAAAGCTTCACCTCAGTTAACCCAAGTAGTTGATTTAGTTTGAGTCTGGTTAACAGCCAACATAACTGAGCTTGTAGGACTTTTGTACAAACAAAACTAGACCTGAGATGTCAAGCACAGATCCCATCCATTCACTATGCATTTAGACAGAGAGCTGTAATATTCACAAAGGTGAGACAGAGCAGCACATATTTAATATTTATATAGTCTGAAAAATGAAAATAGCCAAACTTTAAAAGACAAACAACCCTACTGCAAAGTGAATATTTGGTTGTATCTTGTGGACAAAAGTGCACTCTTGTCAAACCCTATCTTGTTATGGATAACATAACTGCAGACTACAAAAGAGTAAGTGGTGCCATCTGCTGTTACAATGCACTGAATTGTAGGTTTCCAAATTGCACGTTATGTTCTTGAGGGGAAGCATCCACAGAACAGGAAACAATTTGCCTTATTTCTGAGACTTGTGATGTTAAAATGCTGTTAAATATTATTGGTTGTCAACAATAGTATACTTAATAACAATTTTTGTTTTCCATATTACCCCGCTCTTTAATCTTTCTATACTCTAAAATAATTTTGAATCCATCTTGTAATGAGGTTTAACCCATGTATCCGAAATCACATAACATCCCCGGCACACTACTGAGAAGGAATTAATTAAGGATTTAATTATGATAGAGATAGAGCTATGAATCTAATCTAATAAAAGCCTCAGAAACAAGCCACTGAGCGCTTTAACTGAATAAACTGTGCATGTATGTACATCAAAGTGGGCTAGGTATAAAAGGGACAGAACAAGAGAGGCAAAAAACATCAACAAACTATTCAGTCATCTAACCTTGTCAAGTGCCTCCTGTAGCACTCCCTCCGCCTCCTCCCACTTGTTCTGAGCCATGTAACAGGCCGCCTGCCCGTTGAGGAGCAGCAGTGTAGATGAGTACTTGTCTGACATCTCCTGGAAAATGTAGTAGGCATCCTGCAGCTTCTCTCCACCCTTGAACAACAAGCAGAATGCAATTAAATGTAGAAAAGAAGAAATCAAGAGTTCAGTCATGATCATGCTGAAAAGCCAATACTAAGTGCAAAACCCCTGCTGTTTGATTGCATTTGTTTTTTAATGGTGTAAAGGTTAAAGACTGCTCCTCAACAGTTGGAAAATCTATAGCGTGAAATATGGGCAATTTAAATTGAACACAATCCTTTCTTATAGCTGCCACACTTAATAGTAATTTAATTTACTTGGTGTACATGTAAGTACATGCCACTCCCTCCATTACGGATGGTCAACAAATTATTCATGATACAGCATTTATTCAAAATGGTGTTACACAAATCTAACTAAATGCTAGTCTCCTCACCACAGCAATATTAACCCAGGCTGTGGCCAGCTGGGTTAGAGTAGCATCCTCATCCTGCTCCTGCATCTTCTTCAGCTCTTTCCTGTCAGTGGGAAGAATAAATTGTTATTGTTATTAAAAAGGTACACAGTAGGGTTGGGCGATCGTTTTTTTATTTTTATCACTTCCAATCGTGGTCGCTCAAGACTGCAATACAGTTAAAGTTACGTGAATAAACATTTATAAAAGAGTGTGAACATTTTATTTAAACATTTAAAAAATCTATTTAAAAGCAATGCTTCTCCAAGTTTATTCAAACACTGGCTCCCTTTTAAAAGTCTGTGTGTCTGTGCTTGGTGCAACAATATCACAGCATCATGTTCCATTTAACATTATGATCTCATCTTTAATATAGAAATCCAAATCATATCCAGAACGTGAACTACTCTTATGGAGCGCAGAGCAATGTTTTGGTGGAGTGTACGATCCATGAAAAAGAGACGGGAAACTGGTTTGTCAGTTGTGCTTATTAACGGGGCCCAGTGGGCAGAAACATCTTTACTGTCTAAATGCACAGTAGGGCGCAGATTCTAGAGTTTATTGTTAAAACATCTTAGTTTATACAAAGTTAGTTAAAATCACCTTAATATTGACATAAGAAAAAACAATTGTCGATCATCGACATGATCGCCAATCAGCACAAGCCTATAAGACAGTCCCATTATTAGGTCCAAACTAAACCATGCATACTGTATGTCAACACAGTTTACACTGAAGAATATGTCCACCATAAAATTACATTAGTAAACACATTCAAAATAGCACCTGGATGTTTTCCATGAGCCTTCAAAATTAAAAGCTGACATAACAATTCAATTCAAATCGTCTACTGTTTATGTGTTTTGCCATACCTCGCCAGGTCAACACGATCCTGACTCAGCAACACCTGAATGGTCATGGCCATGCTGAAAAACAAACAAATGTATGGTCAGTTTCAGGCTATTCTCTTCAAAATGAAAGAAACCTTATTAAATCCCTGACCCATCTGAGAGTTTTGTGGAGCAGATGTGGTAGCTGAAACTTCAATTTACAAAACAAGCTGTGCAAGCTAGAGTTGGTAAAGTCATCTACTTTGTGTTGTTGATTTTTCCTGAAGGTTTCTGTTAACATATAACAAACAAAACATTTAAGAGTATAATGAATTCAAATGTAGTCCAGCTCTCTCACACCCACCCCAACATTTTACCTTGTTCTTATTTGGGTAAATTTGATAGCACTGTGAGTCACAAAGCAAGTTCTCAATTTTCTGAGAAAAATCCATACTTCTCTATCAATAATGATGCAAACATGGTTTGAGACAATGTCATAATTAACCTGTGCATCAGCAACATCTGTTAAACCAAAACTGTTGTTAAAGCTAAAGTGTGTAATGTTGATTACTATATTATTGAGGTAATTATTTCTATGTGTATAGTAAATGTGGTGAATTATATATTTGCTGATATATTTACTTGAAAACAGTTAGGGCCGTGAACAAATTTTGATAATTTTTTTAAAGTAAAATCTTACCACTCCAGGCTTTCTCCTTGGTGCAGAGTCCTGAGGGCGGCATCAGTGTTTGTCTCGTGGTAGTAGATGGAGGCAGCCATGAGGAGGAAGGTGGTGTTGGCAGCATCCACACTCTTCGCCATCTTCTTGTCTAGATCAGTGACAATAGCATCCCTGCGAAAAAACAATAGCATCGGGGAAATTGTTCAAATAACAAGGACTTTAAACTTGAGGAATCCTTCAATCAGGTACTAAAGTAGAAGATGAGACAATGAGCTAGAAAGGCTGTTTAGTATTCTCCACACGCTATTGCCTTTAGACTTGTTGTTTTTGTTGTAATTTTGTTGAGCATACTAAAGTATACTGTGTTAACCCTAATGCACTTTTTCTGTAACCAGTTGCCTTCCCTTCACCAAGAGAAAGTTGGCAACTTACACAGTTTTACTATTTCTAAATCACCTCAAACAGCGCCTTTAGCATGAAATTCTGAAGGTATTCAGTCTCCTGTTGCACCAGCATTCAAACTCAAACATAGATTTTCATCAGCACTGTGTGGAGAATTAGATTTGGTGAATACTTGAGAGCCTCACACCCAATAACAACAACAACAACAACAACAACAAGTCTCCTTTTGAAAGGCACTCCAGAAACAGTGCATTCAAGTGTGGTTGCATATCTGACTGTGTGTAATGTACTTGGTGTTTCGTCTAGTTTTGCTACTGATTGAAAGACTCCATCGCTAAAAATGTTAATAAATGTACAGAGTTACTGTTTACACAGCAAGACAGACAAAGAGCGTATGTCTCCTTGCCCCTTCCACGTTGACCTAAACATTAAGTGCAAGCTCCTACCTTTTGCTTTCACTGGACAGATACTCAGCAAACATCTTGACAGCCTGAAGCTCGGGGGGAGAGCTGGCCTTAATGTCATCCAGGACAACAGCATACTTCCTCTGCAATAGCACAAAACACGACAGGGCAGGGTGAGCAGCGTCTAAATCTGCAGATATACTGGCGGATTAATATATGAGTATGAATACACAGCATGTTAGCTATCAGTTAATGACAAGAAACGGGAGACATAACATTTCTACTTGAGAAAAAAACCACTTGAGAAGTTGGTTTACCTGGGCAATGTATGCTCTATACAAAAACATGTCCCTTTCAGTCTCCTTCTCTGGCGTTGACGGCTTTGAACACAAAACACAGGCAAGAGTCAAGTTATTTTAAAGAGAAATACTCGCCGACAGGTTTAGCATTGTTGCTCGAAATCGCCGTCGGCTGCAGTTGGGTAAAGAGGTGAAGACGAAACAGTGTTTTAAAACGTTCAGCTGATAACAACTAGATATTTACCTTCACCTTCTGAGCCTCGTTAATACACTGCTGATAACTGCCGATATAATAGGCATTTTTCACATCGAAGAGTTCATCAACATCACCCTGCTGAGCCGCCATGTTGACTAACAGAACTTCCTGACTGACACGTAGCAGAAATACGTCATCTTCCTGCTTTTTTACCGAGGATTCTGGGAAGTGGAGTTCAACACTAAAATCATAACACAGATAGATCAAATATACTCTGGGAAAGTATTAAAATCTTCACGTAGGTAAAAGTACACTGTTATGTATACATTTATTTGTTTTCATGCCAAATATCAATGTACATAAATATGAATTAGGGCTAGCCTACTTAAAATGATAGGTGAACTGAAGGCTTGCTGGCGAGTTGGATTATATGAGTTATGGTGATTTTAATCTCCACAAATCCCTCCTGTAACACTTCAACATACATGCAAAAATACAGTAATATGACCTAATGGTGATGTCCAAAGGGTAGGCAGCTAATCAGACTGATCACACTAATCAGTTAGAAGAAGAAGATTACTTTATTAATCCCCAAAAAAGGAATTTATTTTTTTCATTATTCATTTATTCACAGACTAGAGTTTTAATAATCAGTCAATTAATCACTTAGTTGATTGACAGAACATGTATTTCTTTAATGACACTTGATATTGAATAGTCATGCTCGCTATTTGTCTTGTCTATTTTTGAGATTTCGCCTGTTGGTCAGACAAAAAAAAGACATCAGCTTGCACTCTGGGAAATTGTCAGTGGTGGAAGAAGTACTCAGATTGTTAAGTAAAAGGACCATTACTGCAACATAAAAATACACTATTAAAAGTAAAAGTCCTGCCTTCAAAATCTTTCTTAAATAGAAGAACAAAAGTAAAATCAGCTAAATGTACTTCAGCATTTGACTGTTGTAACACTGTAGATGGAGCTAGTTTTAACTACTTTATACACATTTAGCTAGTTTAGTCCAGGGGTTCACAACCTAGGGTTCAGGCCCCTCTAAACGGTCACAAGGTAAATCTGTGGGGTCATGAGATGATTACATAATAGACATTAGATTATGTTTTAGATTAATAGCATCTTAACTGTGAAAGGGGGCTTCACAAGCCAAAAAGGATGGTATCCACTGGTTGAATCTTGAACAATGTATTTTATAAGTTTATACGTTGTTATGTCAAATCCTAATCTGCAAATTAACTAGTGACCATAGCTGTAAAAGGAATGTAGTGAAGTATATAGTATAGTATTTGCCTCTGAAATGTATTGAAGTAGATGTCAGGACAAAATGGAAATACTTAAGTATTAGTACCATAAAAATGTGCTACGAAGTACAGTACTTTAGTAAATGTACTTAGTTACATTGCACCACTGAAAATTGTAACGAGCATTTTTCAGAATTTTCTAACATTTTAGACCAAGAGATAACAATCAATCAAGAAAATACTGGGCAGATTCATCAATAACGGAAATAATTGTTGCAACCCTAAACACGGTACTACTATCCATTGAAAATGGCATATTATTAAGAAAAATCTATTCTAAAAAGATGGATTTATTCATATACAATAATCTTGTAAAATCATAATCTTGTACTTCAATAGCATATTTTTCACCTGGTTTCTGTTATATTTATGTATTTGTTCTTATGTTTTTGATAAAGGCAGGCTGACTTTGACCCCACCAATGAGTCTTCAGTGCACACATACAGTGTATTTCCCCACTAATCACATTATACCACTAGAGGGCGCGCCAGATCAATATCCCCACTGCAGGTGTATTGGGTTTCATGGTTTCCTGATGAAGGAGACTTGCAGCAACACAGTACTTAGACTTACAATGCAACATATAAACATATAGACTTAGTTTATGGGGTAGTAGCACAGTTGCTTAAATACCAATCAGGTATGGCCTGAGGTTTTCTGTGGGGGCTAAAACTTAGTGTGTTTAATATCAATGCCATAAAATTACCTCAGCCTTTGGATAACAATGCCAGAAGGCTATTTTGACCTGGGGGATTCCTGTTTCCTCATCACACAGACGAGGAAAAACTTCCTGTATCCTAAAAACATCCGCTGACAAAATCTCCCCCCTCTCTCTGTTCTCACAGCCAATGCAATGTTATGAAACCACAAAATGCAAATTGTGGAACTTTGGAAGAAAATATTGGGATGCACCTTAAAAAATGAAGTGTATGTTAACAAGTGTAATTTAACAAGGTGGTAAATAATTGAGTCCACGACGGAAAAAAAAAAAAAAAACTGCTTGACACAGTTCCTGTTCATTGTTCCCTTAACACCATTTCCTCTGGGAAACTGCCAGCCTTGGGACTGGGACTGGACATGGATAATTACTGGAAACCTTAATGGGGGCAGGGAATGTGCTGGCTGTAAGCGGTCCCCTCTCCGGGCCTGATTGGGCTGGTCCACTCCCCCCTGTTGCTCCTTCATTGGCCCGAGCCAACATCAATCCGCCGATTTCCAAGTCCCCCTCAAGTTTGAAACTTTTTTTTTTTTTTTTTAACGAGGAGGAGGAGGAGGACTCAAGTTACGACCAACTCTTGTAACCGATCTCAGCGGCGGGCCGAGAGAAGGGTAAAAAAAAAAAAAAAAATCCTCAATAATTTACGCATCTGAATCTCGAAACTCGGCCAGAGATCCGGCAGCGAGGGGCGGACGAGCCACACGAGCGAGCAGACAAACAGAGAAAAAAACATGCTGTGAAGCGACTTCTCCCGCTGCGCTGCCGGGATGAAGACCTGAGAGGTTTGCTTTTTTTTTTTTTTTGTTTTGTTTTTTTTTCCCGGATCACCCTGACGTCTGTGTCCCGCGGAGGTGAGAGAAAGGTGAGTGTTTGAGCCGATCGTGGGGTTTTTAACGAAACCTCTCGTCGGCGGGTGTGTTGCCGGAGGCCTGTCACAGCGATCGGGCCGTGGACGAGTTTACTGCAGGACAGACGTGAACCCACGCAGGCTTCAGTTTCGTGTGCTGGGGCACTTGTCTCCCTCTGGCAGGCTGTGGTCTTCGGTGCAGAGTTAAAAGTGATCAGACGTCTTGATTATGAAGCTGGCAGCCACTGGCGACAAACATGGCCTCGACTTGTTCTCTTAATCAGGGCTGTTGAACACTGTGATGGGGGTTATTTTAGTAATGCAACTGATTATTGAGTCGTCGACTTAATTACGCCATGAATAGAAACAGAACAAGTATTCAGCAACTGTCCTGCATATTATCAGGAGCTGCAGCGAGGAACAAGGTTCAGACTTTAAACAAAGAGTTTAGGGCCTTCATGAGGAGGATGATGATGATGATAAGTAATCAGGTTGATCAGTTATTGGTAAGTAAAGAACAGCTAACTGTACTTGGTTACAATGGAAACCAATGGTTAGAAAAGTGGACATCTTGTCAGAAGACATGCCCACTTGCACCAATATCATCAAACTTTCAATGTTAGACTTTTCTAGGACCATGTTTCCTAAGGAACTACTGGAAAACTTATTGCTCCATTTTATATGTGTATTTGTATTTGTCCATGTTTTGTGGAAACTGGATAAAAGATAAAACAATCTGTAGAGCACCAAACAGAGAATATGCATATCATGTGGCCAATTGGCTCAATACTTTACAAGAACCGTATGTTTTACATTTACGGTGAGGGTATAAAGTTCACAGGATTTACCACCTCACAAGAAACTGAGGAGATGTGGAAGATTGCGATTGAGGTGATCCCTACTTGTTTAATCAGCCCCCTTATAGTTCCACTGTAAGCCAAACCAAGATTGAAAATACACATGTTTTGCAAACACTGATATGTTTTGTAAGGCATTGCTGTGTTTACTTTGTAAAGCTTCTCTGCAGAACAAGGCTTGAGTGTGGATGAATGGCTTCACTGTGCAGCCAGGGCTCTGGCAGGTAGCAGCACCACATTATCATGCACAGCCTCAACAGACATGTCAAATGAATTATGGCCTTGGATCAGGACTTGGAGATGTTTCTCTCTTTGCATTAGCTGTATCAGTGGTGAAATGATTTGCCTTTTTTTAAACCTACTCTGTTTTAGTTGCAGTGGCTTACTTTTGCATCTTTGTTGTTGGGCTGAGGCAGGGCCAAAATCACTAACAGAGAGTAACTATAGCACTTTATTCTAACATATATTGTTAACAAGGTCCATAACTTCCAACATATATTGTGTGTGTGTGTGTGAGAGAGAGAGAGAGAGAGACAAGCAAAACGACCTAGAACTGTAATGATTAGAGGATTTATCTACTAGTAGAGGGACAGAAAATTCAGCAACTATTTTGATCATCAATTAATTGCTAAAGTCATTTTTCAAACAAAAATGCCAAAAGTTCCCTAGTTTCAGCTTCTCAATTGTGAGGATTTGCTGCTTTTCTTTGTTTTCTAGCATCGTACTTTACATATCAGTGGGTAGTGGACTGTTGATCAGATACCTGGCAGTTTGAAGGTGTCTCCTTGGTCACTTGGAAATTGTGATGGCATTTGTATTTATTTATTTCTTGCACTATTTTCTGACATTTTCTAGGCTGAACCAGTAGTTTATGTCCTTTTTGGCATACGACCTCTTCAGAAGAAGTACTGTCTTCATTGTAAATTTAATATCTTTGGGTTTTGGACTGCTAGTCAGACAAAACAAACAATCCGAAGGCACTTCCTTTAGCTTTTGGGAATTGGATACGGCATTTTTTAAACTATTTTTTTATGAGGTTTTGTTATAAAAAAGATTGATCGACTAATCAATATGATAATCGATAATGAAAATAATCGTAACTTGCAGCCCTAATATAATCAAATTGGTGTTCATTGCCTTGGACAACGTGGAAATATGGTGAAAGTGAAATACAGTACAATAGAGGTACAGTTAAAGTCCATTTGTTTTAGATTTCATCCATGACTGGTTTTAATGAGTATTTGCTTTTCATCATTAGTCATAGCTTTGTGTTTAACAACGGCTTTATTATTGTTTCAGCACAGTGTGATTCGCCAGACGAGAAACGATAATATACAATAATTACCCAGCAGGATTAAGCAGATGCTGGTGAGCTTCATCTATGTATATTTCAGTGTAACTGTATCTGCGCAGATCCCCTCCTCTGAGTGTCTTTAGAATAGGACAATGCAGTCACGTTGGCAGACATTCCCCATGCATTGTTATTAAGGGCAGAGTATGATATTGCAGCAGTAATGCTGGAGACCCAGTTGTTCCTGCTGAGGAGAATCCATGGTAACTCACTGACAAGACAAGAGAGGTGTTTGACCTGCTTTTACTGGGCTGCAAAGTTCAGCCGAGCACGCAGGTGGCCTCCAGTTTCCCTGGAAACCCAAAACACTCAGAGCATGTGGCCTTGTCTGAAAGAGCAGAGCCGCATGACCTGCAAATATCATGGCATTGTTTGAAATGGATAGAGTGAGGGATGGTGCTATCTGCCAATAGACTGGACCCACTTGAGTCATTTGTTAGTCACAGTCATGTATTCTCATATGGATGCACCTCAGTTTTCAGTGATCTCCATCCCTGCAGTTCTTACAGCCAAGCACACTCATATTTGCCACTCCGTTGACATACCGAGTTAACAAATTATGCTCTCTGGGCTTGAGGTGAAGGAAATTAGTCATAATGTGCCCTGCTCTTATGGTGGCCTTAATTAAAATGCCATAGACCCAGACATCAGTCATAGCTCAAGCACCAGTTTTGCACCTTGAATAGGTCCTACATTATTTGCAGAGCTGTTTAGATGCTAATTATGTATAATGTGAATAATATGTAATTAAAACTTGGGCATGGCAGTCAAGGTGAAGTGGACTGGTCTTTTTATTCTTAATTAATCTTTTCATTTTTTTTTTCCAACAGATGAGTTATTCCAGATCAGCCCAGTTGTAACCACAAAACAACCCATTTATGAATTTTAATGCTAGAACAAATGTTGTCAGTGAGTGTTGTTCCCGGCCTCGGGCAGCACAGCAGCTACTGTATTCCCAGTCTTATTATACATGCGTAACAGTGACTGATGTTCCCAAATTACCGCCAGCAGCTCACAGGAACTGCCTCTTGTATGTGCTGGTTGTCCACCCTGTATCCCGGCGCCACATCTCTGCCCCAACCTGTTGCACAGCAGCTGACTCCCCTTACCCTCCGGCCTATTTTAGTCCAAATTGGCAGGCTGAATTATTAATCCCCGATCCATTATATGCTGATGTGTTAATTATTCATTTGCTCAGTGGGCTCTGGCAGATCTGAGAAAACCGTTAAAAAAAGGGGTAGGCTGGGGCACGGTGTCTGAGCGAAAGCCACTGATTGCCTCCCTTCTCAGCAGATCTGCACAAGTCTTCACAGATGATGACTGTGTGGGAAGATGAGAAAGCGACAGCACGTAACCATCAAGTTCTCCTTTATCCGAAGCCTGCATGCTCACATGTGTGTTGCATCTGTTTTGGATGCAATTATGGCTCGCATGTCAGAGCCACTGGGCTAGATGAGAGTGTGTACAAAGAGACCATTACGCACTACACACAGACATGTATTGTACGCCCGCCATATACAATCGTGAACACAAGCAGCGCCGGCGCTCTTTATTAGCAGTCAGCAGCTCCGCTATTACGCAACATCTCAAGAGAAGAGTGAGCAAAACAATAGAAAACTTGATGAAAGATGAAATTGCAGCGTTCATTTGTCCTGAAATCCTGCTGTTGATTCCCTAACAGCGGAGTTGTTTCAGTAGCACAGCTCATTTGAGTGGTGGCTTGTCCTCTCTGAACACAAAGCACGGATGCACCTTATATAACCACCAGGATTGTCTATTGTTTCTCAAAGTGGAGACAGATTATATCATACAGCTGGGGAGAATCTGTGGAGAAAAAAAGTTCTCTGATTCAAGATTTTGAGCATAGATATTCATTCTAATGACATCCGTGATGCTTTTGGTCATGATCAGGAAGCTTTTTTTCAGACTTTCTCTCAAGGCTCCACAATTTTCTCCACAATTTTGTTTTTTTTTTTTGGCAGCTGTGTAGTGCTTTGAGGCTTTTATTCAAACTGGCATTGGAAAAGGTATGGTGGTCCCCCTAGTCTTGTGTTGGCTGTTTTTTATTTACCAAAAGGCAGCAGAGCAAATACAATATGTTCAGGGTGTGTGCACAGTGCAATATCATCCAGTCCAGTTCAAAGGCCCTGCAATAAATACTACCTTTTATGACGCTTATCATGTTTCGTTTTTGTTGCCACTGTGTCAGAGAGTTGTTGATTTAACTCTATATAATTTATTGCTTGGTTGTATTGTTATTGTTGCATTAGAATGTGTTTTATATTATTTCATCCACAAATGGTGGATTATAATGCAATCAGACACAACAACAGCTCTAATACAGGACTCAAAAATTAATTCAGTTTTCTTTTTTCTGTTTTGTGATACTGAACTTAATAATTTGGTCTTGGACTTAGTCAGGCGAAACAAGCCATTTAAATATGTTACCTTAGGCTTGTGATGGACATTTTTCACTATTTTCTGATATTTTATAGACCAAACAATAAAGCGTTTAATGGAGGAAATAATCTGCAAATTAAGTAATAATTGTTAGCTGTAGCTCTAAATTGATTCTGTTCCTGATTCTGTTCACCACTCATAGTATTTGTTTAGTTTTTGACCAGGTTTAAGCTTTTAAAATATTCTGTTTATGGTACTTTGAAGTTATTGAACATTCGACAGCAGCAAGAAACAGCAGGAGCAAGGAGACGGAGAGGGGGTACAGGGGGAAGGACATATGGGAAAGGTCATCGGCCGGACATAAAACTGGGGGCGTCTCAGTTACACGGTGTGTATCTTGGACACTAAGGTTTATGCTTATGTGAAGGACTAAAATCAAGAGAAATCTTTTTGTATTTGATACACCTGGAAAATATTAATTAAGCTTCTGAATGTTGACCTAATATGTTGAGTACACAGTGGAAGAAAAGGTTACTGTCAAATATCGGTGGTAGTTATGGACACGCGTTATGTTGAGGGCAGATTAGAGGGTTGTTTGTGTTGTGTGGCGCATGATTTGGGTTTGATTTATGCCTGTTCAGAAAGTTAGAGAGCAGTAAATCTCTACAAATACAGAGCTGCTCTCAGTAATGGGCTCCATCCTAGAGCAGTGAAGATTTTCTCTGCTGATGGAGTCGCCTCTGTCAGGGTCACAGTGTCCCAATCCGAGTGACTACTGATCCCTGAAGAATATGAAAGTCGTGACATTTTCTGCTGCCATCAACCAATCACTTGTAAAATGAAGTGTCATGGAAAGTTCTGCAATCGCTGCCAAAGCCTTTTTAGCAACTTGTGGTGGCCAAGGACTGTAGACACACATTCTTTATTGGTTCTCCCTTTATGTTGGCTGTTATCAGGATCCACCAAGCTGTTTAGATTGGCAGCAGCTATTAGAGTGGTGATATTTTGGGTGCTGTGGCCTCTTCTTCCTCGTGAGGCATGATGGCATGGGTTAGAGTGGGCGGCAGCTACAGGTGTATCCAATTTCTGGCTCTTTCTCACCTGTCACACCTCAGCTGTAGTATGACTGACAAGTGAGTAAAGTCAATGCAGAGGCTGCATCTTGGATCCCGCTCATTGCCCCCCCTTTGGAAAACTAATGCCACGCTTACATCATGATGGATTTACTCTTAATATGAGCAGCCAAAAAGCAAAACAAAAACACTAACGTTTGGATTTTCTATGTAGTATACAGTAGCTTTTTGTGTGCATGAATTTGACAGTGAGTCAACACAGGCGATGTACTGCAAATAATTCACCTGTATCAGATGTCACAAATAATATAAAAATTGCTGATATAATTAATTGACTAACTAATTAGAAGGTCAGCCTCAATCGTTTAAGTCATTTATCAATGAAAAAAGCCAAACATTCCCTGTTTCCAGTTTCTCAAATATGAGGATTTTATTTATTTATGTCATTGTATTTTGTATATATTTAGGTTTATGATTGTTGGTTGGACAAAACAAGAAATTTGAAGTTGTCTTCTTGGGTGCTTTTAAAGTTGTAACACATTTCTTACACTATTTTCTGACATTTTAAAGGCTAAACCAGTGGTTCTTAACTTTTTTCTGGTTTATGACCACTACCCTAACCACAGTCATTTTTTTTTTTTTTCTTCTTTGGTTGTTTCATTGAAAGGATCCAGGATTAAAGGATCCGGTATTTTACATGAAACAAGACTAAGAGTTTAAAATCATGCAGCTCGATGAGGCACAGTGGTGCTCTAAGTTCAATACTAATGTCTGCATGCCAACATGTTCACAATGATAATGCTAACAATGCAGATGTTTAGCAGGCATAATGTTTACAATGTTAACCATCTTAGTTTTTATTCGTTGCATGTTAACATTTGCTAATTAGCACTACACAAAGTATAGCTGAGGGTGGTGGGAATGTCATTAGTTTTGCCGGTATAATTGGACAAATCGTTAAAGGTGATTACAGTTCATCCTGAGGGGAACATGAATATCTGTACCAAATTTCATGGCAATCCATCCAATAGTTGTTGAGACATTTCAGTCAAACCCACAAATGTGAACCCCATGGTGGCACTAGAGGAAAAGTCACGGAAGTTGGTACGATATATCGTCTGGTAACCATGAACATCCGTACCAGATTTGGTGCTACTCCACCCAATAGTTGGGGAGATGTTTCACTTCGGACCAAAAGTCCAGACAGACCCGCATTGCCATCCCTAGAGCCACACCACTAGCTTACAGAATAAATTCATGATGAAAATAATCATTAGTTGCAGTTATAGTTTTTTATTATAATACAGTTAAGTTACACAGTGCTTTAAAGTTGTAGCAACAAGACGCCGTCATTTTTCACAGGCCTTATTCACTGCATCAGACTCACATTATCAAAACGCTAAATGAAAACGGCAGCCAGTAGGAGTTGTCATCCCACTTATTCCCCTGTCCCCAAATGAATTGGAAAACACTTTTGGCTGAAGTGTCCCCATTGCTGACATCAGCTTTACCTGCCCTGAACCTCAGAGGCAAATTAAACCCACATAATAAAGGGCCTATCCAGCTTCATCTGACCCAGCTTCAATAATCCTCCAAGGACGAGAATGGACGGTCGGGTTATTTCTTTGTCATCACAGTTTCTTTTACCTCGATCCCTCTGTCAGGCTGTCACGCAGGGTTGACAGGGCTGTCTACACCTGCAGGAGGGTGTGACAGTCCCTGGGTACATTACCCAGGCTCCCTCACTGTCACGAGGCATCAATCCAACACTGTGTAGGGTCTGGTTTCATTTCCATGAGTCATGTTTGCTCTGCTTCTGCCTGCTTGTCTTTGTGAGTGAATGTATGCTGGCTTGTTCTAAGCGAGTTGATGATTTTGTAGCTTGTCTAACCGCTGTAATTATGCTGAGGAGCTGTTGGCTGCTGCAATCTGTCTTTGTTTTTCATTTTCAGCTGCTCAGCAAACCAGACCCATAAAGCAATGTGTGTGCGTACATGTTTGGAGATGTTTGTGCGATTCGTGCGTGCAGTGATGGCTATGGCTTGCATATTTTCAAACAATGCTCGGTTCTTGCCGTCGTGTCTCGTTCCACCTTAACTGCGTTAAAATTTTGCCTCTATAAATACTACGGAGACGCTGTGTCAGGGTTGGCCAGGCTACCCCTGGGCACCGGACTTCACAGGCCATTTAAATTTGGCACTAACCACTCTCAGGCTGCAAAGTCACCAAAAAAAAAGGTTCTTTGATCGAAAACCTCTTCATCACTCCGAGCACCTGTCCCATAAGGACCGTTTTTCATGAAGCCTCTAGTTTTCTCGCCTTGGGGAAATGGAGGGAGGAAGTGAGAGCCACAGTGAGGAACTTCCCCCCCCCTTACTTCAGATAAGAGTGCCACGGGTCTGTTATGTCACTACAGCTTTGAGTAAAACCTCAGACAGACAATCCTAAGTGCCACCACGCTAAAGTGTTTATATTTGTAGGGATAAAAGATAAACACTCATTCTCATTCTCAACCCTCCTCCTCCTCCTCCTCCTCCTCCTGTTTCTCCGTTGTTCACCAGCAGGCTACACAGAGTCGACAGTTATGATGGCTCTGGTCTCCGGCGAGAGTGGAATTTAATGAGCACTACGAAATCACCCTCCAATCTGAGAAAGGTAGCTTTCCTTGATGTGTCCATTATCCATTCGCACTTCTATAAACCCATACGCGTCCGTCAGTGAGGGTTGTCGATGAAGACTTACTCTAAGTGTTGCAATAAGTGATTGTCCTCTTGAGGCTGACCGTTGTGATTAGATGGTGACAGCAGGACTAAGTGATTGTTTTCAGTCGCTGCTCGAATAGAAACAAAAGGCCTCAAGTTCTGTGTCTTCTCTTTGTTGTTTTTCAGTCTGATCATTAGTCTCTTTCTCCCTGTTATCCATTTCACACACATTGCATCAGGGCAGGATTTTATGTAACAAGTGCAGCTTGGCAAATTTAGGGTTACAGTCGTGGTGAAGCGGACGATGGGAATCTGCCAGTGATCCTTGATCAGCACAGCGAGAGGCCCGATTAAACATACAGCACCTGCAGAGAGAGAGAGAGAGAGAGAGAGAGAGAGAGAGAGAGAGAGAGAGAGGGGAGAGGGGGGAGGGGGGGGGGGGGGGGAGTGAAACTAGATTCAGCATAAGGCAGTATATAAATGACCCCTCATTCAACACCTACATTTCCCCTATGTTTCAGGATTGATAAGTAACACTCCCCCGCCGTTTTTCTCCCCATCTCTCTGCCTCTTGTCTTTGCTCTCCCTCTCCTCGTGTGTCTCCTCCCAGGGAAGCATCCTGCTGACACACTCTCCAAGGAGTCTTATTGATATTCTTGGAGAGGCATTGCAGAGAGAGAGAGAGAGAGAGAGGGAGAGAGGAGGGAATGAAAGTCACACACTGTAGCAGCAGACGCACTGCCTTCTAGTACCAACAACAGTAAAAATCACAAGTCACCCAGCAGGGATATGTCACCGTTCATTTTGTCTGCTGCACTAATAGAATCTCTCCTGCTTGTGATTTGTATTATTCTCCAGCATGTGGAAAGGCAATTTGCCAATCACACGGATTTTCAGTTAAGATTTAGGGTTGCTTTCATGTGGATACCGTATAAAGATTAAACCCCTATTGTGATGTGAATGGGGCACTTTGCTCAAATATAATTACTTTGTTTTCACTGACAGTCACCAGAGTGAGGCTACGTTTAGTACTGTGTGTCAGTGATGGGAAGATGTCTGAAGGAAATAAGATCTGACTGTTGAGCCTGTTTTATACTTATTTTTTCCCCTGAGGTGAAGAAGTGTTTTACTTATTTGCTTATCTGCCGGATTCCAAAGACAGTTTTTTTTTCCCCGATACCAAAACGACATTGAGGAATATAAACATGTTTTCTCTGTAGAGCGGAAAACAGTCATTCTTTAACTGATCTGTCAGTCAATAGGAAATCAGTCTGCAACTAGTTAATGTTAATCATTTTAGACATTTTACAAGCAAAAACTATTAACCATTTTCTATTTCAGCTTCATAGTAAACTGAATATACTAATGTTTCAGACTGTTGGTTGCACAGAAAAGGACAATTTTCTCTCATTTTCACTAAAGTTTCAGGGACAAAACAATTAATCGATAGAGAAAATTATCTGCAGGTGAATGGAAAATGAAAATACTCAAGGTGGTAGGCCCGTGTTTCTTTAAAACTCCTTATTTTTCATTTGACAAAAGAAGCCAAACTTCTCAAATGTTAATTGTAGCCATAGAATCTAAAATTGTGAAGAAGAGCATGAATAGGATCATGCGTTCAATGCCAGCTTTCAGTACCTGGTGTGACAAGCGCTTTGCTACCAAAGAAATATTGAGGTTCAATACCTCAACCCTCCAGGCACCTCTCATCATCTGATAAATCATAATACATATTTATGTAAATCTGGTGTTTTGTCCTGCCAACTGAATTGACTTGGATTGCTGTCTGCTCTGTTCACTGACCTTGCAGTATCATTTTACATAATTAATTGGGAAGAAATTGTAACAGGCATTTTATAATTAATATTGATGAACTGGTAGTTGCTGTCCTATTTCAAGATCCCTAAAATTAAGTTTAGGGAGTTGCTTTATGAGTCTGATTTAAGATAAAATTAATGAGTTTTTAGTTCTTTTTGTATAATTGTGTCTGAGAATAAAGTTTTGATTTATTAAATGAATGTTCCTCTCTTTGCTGTTATTAGAGGGCAGTTGTGGAATTCATCTTTTTTTGTTGCTTGTTTACTTTCATGTACTCTCAGGTTATCCTTTTGAGATTTGTGAAGGTCAGAGAGGGAGTGTACAGGAAAACAGATTTATTTTTCAAAGACAGAATGTACAAACCTCAAGAAGTGACCCGCAGAATGTATTAAGACACGGCTGCTGAAATGATGTGGTGTGCTGGGGACCTGCCTCATTTGACAGGAGCGATGGGGGGGTATAAAAGCGGTGGCCCCCGTGACCCCCCCCTCCCCCCCATTTATACGTCCCCGTCGTGGGCGCAGCCTTTCATTGAGTCATCCTGTCTTGGTACATAAGCACACACTCAGAAACGGCGTCAGACATAAATCAGGCAACACGCGTGCTTTGAATGAGTTGGCACTGTTTCGTGCTCACTTTCACACACACACACACACGCGCATATCTTGTTCTCCAAAAGCATTGGGCAGATGAGACGTCTAGATTACATTGTCTGCTTTGTGTTGTCGTGCTGTAACTGACTTTACTCCTGGAAGCGTAATGACACATTCTTCTCTAACTACCTTGTAGGCTCCAAGCCAGAGGGTTGCTGGGACTAATTTGACAGCTGCCACGGCTCATTATCTGATGAAGGGGACAGTTATTGGCCCTGCAGGTTAAACAGTATTAGTGTAGATGTTATTTGCAATAACCTCGCACATTGCAGGCTGGCTGTGTTATGTTTGGCCCTTTTTTTGCTTTTCAGATGAGAAAGCCTGAGCTACTATCTAAGAAATGGTTCCTCTGTTAATTTCTAGTTTTTAAATTGGGAAAGGAAATTTATCCACATGCATAACCATTTAACTAAACCATAATCCTCTTTTTTTTCTCTTTCTCTGTCTATGTCTCATCTACACACAGACTTGACCATGGACTCCTTCAGCACCAAGAGCTTAGCCCTGCAGGCGCAGAAGAAGCTGATGAGCAAGATGGCCACCAAGAGTGTGGCCAACCTCTTCATCGACGACACCAGCAGCGAAGTGCTCGACGAGTTGTACCGCGTCACCAAGGAGTACACCCGCAACCGCAAAGAGTCCCAAAAGATCATCAAGAACTTGATCAAGATGGTGGTGAAGCTGGGAGTGCTCTACAGAAACAACCAGTTCAACAGCGAGGAGCTGATCCTGGTGGAAAACTTCAGGTAGGCAGCGGGAGTAAATAAAGGACTAGTTTTGAGAGGTTCGCTTGTTCGCTGTCTTTCCGAGAGTTAGATGAGAGAGTTTGAAAACACGCCTGCCAACACTAAATCTTATCTTGATTGTTTAATCTGTTCACAAACAGTAAAAAAAAAAAAAAGACAACTTGTTGGTTTTAGAGGAAGTTACATGCGTCTCTGCTGGCTGCCTGCCCGTCTTTGTGACGTTAAATCGCTGCGCCCGGCTGTCGCGGTTGGAGCACGCGACTACCTGTAAAGCCACCGATTGCACTTCACATTGTTTGGACTATAAGTGCGAGCAATTATGTTGGGAAAAACCCGCTCACGTCAGCTTCCGAGTTAACTCTTGACATACCGGGAATTTCTGACGGCTGGAATATCTTCCATTCCTTGAAAGGAACTACAGAAGTATTGACAGAACATTGGCAAAATGGCTGCACAGTCACATTGCTGGCAGTTACATGTAATCAAAATCCAGTCATTGCACTAATAATACATCACCACAAATATGTAACACAGTAGCTAATTTGGGCTATTTAAATGAAGTGATTAACAGTGGGGGCATCCCCAAGTGTGACGTTGTGTGAATTCAGCATATTTGTTAATCACATGTAGAGGTGTTGTTAGGCTGTTTCCCCTGCTTCCAGTCTTTATGCTAAGTTAGGCTTATTGGCTCCTGTCTCTTGCTCCGTACTTCACACCCAGACGTTAGGGGAAGTATCAATCTTCAATTTAAATATTGTTATATTTTGTGTCAAAGGGTGACAATCCCTGAGAAACAAAAAGCAGCTGGTCCTGGTTGAGAGAGTCAACTGGAAAGTACTGCAGTTCAAGTATCTTTTTGTGTGCTGATGGAAGCAAATTAAGGAAATTGACTTTTACATCAGTTTATATATTCTCCACTAAAATAGTAAAACTCGGCTTGGAGGCATGTGAAGCTGACATAAGTGCACAGTATGGAGAATGGTGATTATATTAGTATGGAGATGCATTGCTGCAAAGGACAATACCATAACTGATATAGGGGGGTTGTGAAACTTTTCTAAAGAAATTCACAAGACAGCAGTTTCTATTTTTACTTCCCTCTGCTGCTCCAGTCAGATTTAGAAACTGACAGGCTCTCCTCTCTCTTCTTGTCTCGCAGGAAGAAAGTCCACACTCTGGCCATGACGGCGGTCAGTTTCCACCAGATTGAGTTCACCTTTGACCGCCGCATCATGAGCGCCATTTTGAATGATTGCCGTGAACTGCTGCACCAGGCCATCAAACGCCACCTGACAGCCAAGAGCCACTCGCGGGTCAACCACGTGTTCAATCACTTCGCCGACTGTGACTTCCTGGCGGCTCTCTACGGGCCCTCTGAGGTTTACCGCACTCATCTGCAGAGGATCTGTAACGGGGTCAACAAGATGCTCGACGATGGGAACCTCTGACCTCTGCCGGCCTCGTCATCAGGCGCCTTTACCTCTAGTTTAGTCACCCCTCATGTACCATCTTGCAGGATTTCTTTTTTTAAGGTGACAATAATGAACTTTTTTTTTTTTGTTTTGTTTTGTTTTTTTTTTTCAATTAATGCTTTGTGTTTGTGTGTCTTTCAGCTCTTACTGTAACACTGAATTTCTCTTGGCTAGTTAGTCCAAAGTCTGTTTCTTCTCCAGCCTGACGTTTTGTTATTCCACAGTAAACAAAATCCAGCAGATGTGTTTTTTTTTTTTTTTTTTAAATGAATGTAAAACTTCATGCTCTTATCAGTATATTCAGGGATAGGAGCCTTGACAACTGTGCCTTGAAAAAAAAACGTATTTTTATCTATTCCAAGGGGCACTATGCTTGCTCTCTTACTTAATCAAAAAGACATGAATCCAGGCACAGGCCTTCAGTTATATCTCTGTAAGGTGCTTTTAATGGACCAAGATTTTTGGGGGAGAACCAGGAGAGGAAAGAAAGTGAATTTTCATCTTTTCCAAACACCCAAGGACATAAAGAGGTGATTTTTTTGTTTTTTCTTGAAGTAGCATTGCACTCAATCCTGTACAAGCGCTGTACTGTACTTTTCCTGCAGTAATGAAACCATGTGAAGCACGGCAGTTGAGTAATCCCGCTTAGCCTGCATTTTACAGCTCCCACCATCATGCACTGAAGTCCACTTTGTAGAGAGGCCAGGCTTTTGTATAGAAGGCACCTATAAACCCAGTTTTGCTTTTAATAGTCTGGTTTATAGCTACCACAACAAAGATGAAGTATTTGGGTCATAAGGGGACCGTAAACATGAAGGAATTTGATTGTGCTGTGTATTGGTGATTGTCTCTGTGCTGACTCGAATTTCTCGCTGGCCATACGCTCGTCTGCTCAGACAAACTAACATTTTTGTCTATAAATGTCATAATCGCAGCAGGGGGCTGCACAATGCGGCACCAGGTGCAAAGGTTGCTCTGGCGTTTTGTCAGAGGGGAATAAAGCACGAGCACAGTGAACCGATAGTCGTCATAATAGATGTTGGAGCCCAGGGCCGGCTGTGTTTCAGATTTATCGGTGTTGCCTCAGGTTTATCCAAAAAGCACAAAAAGTCTGGTTTGAATTCTGACAGATCTGAACTGAAAAGACTCCCCACGAGCAGTCACATGAAAGGCTGGACAAAAACAGCAGCGCCATGTCTATGAAAAGGACCAGGCAGGGTATAGAGATTAGAGCAGAGACAAACACAGTACCTGATTGTACTCTCCCTCTGCAATTATAGCTCCCCACTCTGGGGTGGTATAATGGCCTGTAGCCTGTCTCTCTCGAGCAGCCACTCAATTTCACCACACAGCAGCCTCATGTAATGTGATGGAGATAACCATCTCTGTTTGTGCAACTCAAGTCTTTTAATGGAGTGAAAGATGTTGTTGTTTCTTCTTTACAAAGGAAGATATGAATAGTTACTACTATCCCTCTCAAACCTCACATAATAGCTGTCTTTCCTTTTTGTCTATGTGTTTTTGTATCACTGAGCCTGTCTGGGAGATTGTTTTGTGCTGCGGCCTCATTTTGTATTCTGTGTGTGTGTGTGTCTGTGAATGTGTGCATGGGTGTGTGCGCGTGTGTGTGTGTGTGTGTGTGTGTGTGTGTGTGTGTGTGTGTGTGTGTGTGTACACCTGTGAGAGAATTGGAAATTGAGCCGTGTAATAAGCGCTGTGCTTTTCCAGATAGGATTGCTGAAACTTTAACTTCATCTACAGCAGCTCTGCCAAAGAAAAGAAGACTGATGTTACTCAAAATGCAGTCTTTTTCTAGAGGAACATTTCAGAAAACAATATGCACTTGATAATTATAACCCTGCTTATGGTGATAATGATGACAAAGGTGGTGGCTGTTGTGGTTTCCTACTTCTTAGATGACTTCCCTCACTATATTATCGTTTGACTCTGACTGCATCATTTTGGGAGGCTTTGAAGTAAATCCTTTTCCCTAAGACTCTGAAAACAGTTGACTTTAATTGTCTTTGGATGCCATTTTCTCCAATCCCTCTGTATCTCAGGGTCAGTTTAAATCTTCCTCTGTTTAAAATCCATGACATTCTAAGTAGAAATCACCGGGAACCTCTGCAACAGCCCCACTTGTTTAAGTAAAGGCCTTTAAATGAAGCATACTTATCATGTTGCATTTTTACAATTGTGATTTGTGAACTGTTTTTATTTTCACTCATGTACATTTGATTGTTTTTGTGTCTCTGTATTGTATCCAGACACAACAAATATAATACAATTTACTTTTTTAAAAGAATAAATTTCTTGTCTGTTTTTCTTTTTTTTTTTCCTCAATCAAGCACCGAGTGTCTTTCTATTAGTATGTTGGAATTTCAGATCAGGTGGTAATCTGACTGTGTCTGACCTGGATTTATTCGACCAAATCCCTTCCGCCTGCTCCCAGCATTGTAAGGAAGCCATGAAAGCAAACACAAACGCATCTGACAGACAAACAATTCAAGTTTGGGTCATTTTTTTCCACTTCCTTCAAGCCCACGCCACGGTCAAAGGTAGAACAGGAAATGACTAAGATGGAAAGATTTCTTGTTTCTGTTTTTGGAAACTAACACATTCAACTCAGCTGCATTTTAAATGTAAGTGTAAACTTCAGGGAATTCAGTTTGAGTTTAATCTGTCATTTACTTTGCTACTTCTGAGTTTGGAATAATAATTTGGGCAGTTGCACGTCTGCAGATCCTCCCTGCAGAACACTTGAAAGGCTACTGCAGTACCAAGTACCCAATTATCATCTAATGGTTATTATCTCAAGATGCCTTTTTTTTTCTTTTTATGAATGCACCCCTGAGTTCAGAGAGTTTATGCTCTGACTAAACTGAGATGTGAGTACAGCTCAGTGATGTGTCACAGTCTCTCTGTGTACTTCTTCCTTTTTTTATTGATGTCAAATAAAGAGAGAACGTCCTGACATCAACTTTAATGATTCATTTCTGCCTGTCTCTATTTTAGGGTAGTTGTGTAAGAAGTAAAAGCAGAATATTTAGTATTTAGGGGGGAAATAAAAGTTGAGAAATTTTGTTTGCTCATTTTTCTTTTTCCAGTGTCTGTGTCTCACTCAAAGACTCTGGAAATTAAAATTTCAAAATGACAGTCACGACGTGATTATCAGAGGATGTGACTGAGGGCTCTTAATACGTTTTGGTGAAGCTAGCTTCCACTGGGGCATAATTATCATTTCTACATAATGAAGTGACTACAAAGGAGCTGTCCTGCATCCTAAGAAGGAGAAAAAATTAAGCGTGCAGAGGACCCATTACTCTTTCCACTCATGTTCAAGCATAGATTACTGAGTTACGATTTGTGGTAGAGACTTCCAACCTAAACCAAACAAAGTTGAACTGAGCTACTTGTCTCTAAGATTATATATGACAAAGGAATGTTTCTCGTGCTCGGGTGTGTACATGTACAACCCTGTTAGGAAGGACAAACTGAGGTGGATTAGCATGGTCAGTCCCTGCAAGGATGCAGGCAGTTGGTTTTGGCATAACACTGCAAAGTCTGGCTGGCTGTCAATACGGACACAAACACCCTAATGTTTGAGTACTGGGTGGTGCGACAAAACAAACCACAGGGCATTGTGTTCAAACAGCGGGCAATGCTGTGCACTAGTACAGCAGGACACAGTCATATTTCTAGATTTTCTTTTATCATCAATGCCAGAGAAAATGCTTTTTAGTCCTAATGAGCGAAAAAAAAAGGGATTGGAGTCAAAAGATGAGTGGCTCTAGAGAAGAAATGGATTCAGCTAGTTCAATAATAGCTGAGAAATATGTGTTTGTTGATTTATTCTGTAACATAAATGGGAAGCAGGTTCGTCGTGAAGTGAATTTGATTGCGTGAATCTAACTAAGGTATGTAAGACAGTATTTACAGTATGTAAAAAGAAAATTGTCACTTTTTGACTTATTCACCACATTGTCTGCTTTTGTTCTTCATTTCTATGGAAATCTACATGGCGAGGCCGACATCCCAATCTAACAGTTATTCCCATACTTTCTTAATCTTATTACAGCTTGTGCAGAGTGTTAAAGGAGAAGCCCCTTTCACACAAGGCCTTCGCTGACCTTTCAGGCAGTTCCAAATTTGCTCTCAACTCCAATCTCATGTAGGTTAGCTGGCAGAGCAGAGCAGAGAGCGTGCTGCTTATTATGTATTACTTTGCTTTTGTAGTCCCACCACATCGTTACTCATCCAGTATGCTTAAAGGTGCTCTCCCCTCTGGCAAGCACAGCTATGACAGTCAGCTTGGAAGTTAGAAGTCTTTCAAAACTCCTTTTTTTTCCCTGTCTTCCTCCCCTTTTCTCTGTCTCTCTTTTACTCTTTCTTGGTGTCCCCCACGTCTCTCTTCTTCCTCTCTCGGTGGAGTCCTCAGAGAGCACCTGACTGACGTGTTATTCAAGGATGAAAAGCACAGCGAAGGGGGAATCCAAAAGCAAACAATACAAAAACATACATGAGAGGACGGGAAAGACACTGCAGTGCACACACAGACACACACACACAGAACTCTGTGCCGAAGCCCTGAGGATTATCACCAGCGCGACACTGGACACTTCAGGGAAGACAGCATCTGCTCACTTCCATATTTAATACCGCAAAAAAGAACACTGTGTTCTCAGGAAACTTCTCATTTTCACTTTGAGTAGATACAGAACAAAATAGAATGGTGTGAACACATATAATCCACTCCAAACTACACATTTCTGCTGTCCAGGTGGCTATAGAAAGTCCCCAAGTGCCCCAACGCATTCACACCGTGACTAAAAGCCATTTTGCACAGGAAATTTTGACAGACATGGGGCCTTTGCCTTTCAAAGCACTGCTTTAACATCTATCTTTTCCACCAAGTTATGTAAGGTGTTCAGTAGTGCTCTCTCTCTCTCTCTCTCTCTTTCTCTATCTCTCTCTCTCTCTCTCCCTCTGTCTGTCTTTGCTTGAAGAAATTCAACCAGGAAACTGTATCTGCAGTGGCACTAAAGTTCAGAAGACACACATGTGTGCAGCTGAAGTGTCCCAGCACGCACGCTCTGCTGCTTCTCGATGGGCAGTCGGCCTGTTACAGGGCACAAAACAAGTGAGGGAGCGCTACAGGAGGCAGTGGACAAGGTTACAAGAAGGCCATATGCTATGTCTGTCCTCCCCCTACTCCCAACTGTTCCACCAGTATTGAAAAATACATGATGGTTACAACAGTTTGTGTAAGAAGAGGACATGTAAGAAACACTGGAGCAAACTGAAAAGGAAAATTACCCTACTATAGACCAATTTCGTCTGTTTTTGTCCTTCAGTCACTCACACACACATTCAGCACATTAATATAATGGATGGATTGAAGGCAACTGGACTCAAGAGGCTGTCCAGCCAGACTGCAATTGTGACAGCTACTTATTATTCCACATTAACTTAACTCAGCAATAATTGTGTGTTTCACTACCATGTTATTTATAGACCCACAAAGTGGATGGCTGATAGGAGGAAACTTGTACTTTTAAAAGACATGAATTCAAGGTCTTTAAAAAACAGAGAGAGAAACACATCCAGGAAATGTTAACAGTTAGTAATATTGTGTTAATATCATATATTAAAATATTATTATAATTAATATAACATTAGAGTCAGTACGTTTTCTGTTAGTCTGAGTACTTTGCCTCCAAATTGTACAAAAAATTAACGAGAAACATTTTGTCTCTGTCTCTGTCTTGTCTCTTATCTACAAAGCATCAACTTTTCGTTAGCTGAGAAAAACAAACCTGTTTTGAGCTTTGTGACAATGACAATTTTTGAGTTAGTCCAATGGGTTCAATGGGTATATTTAGAAGAAATAGGAACATTTTCTCAACCCATACAGTAACATTTACATGCAACCTACAGCATCTTCAACAATTTTTTTTTAATCATATTGTACAGTAATAAAATCATTACTTTTGTATGAGAATGTGGTCCTCAAATAATCTTGAACTTGAATGATTAACCATTTTTTCAAAGTGAGATTCAGTTTGAAATCCTCATTATGTAAAACCTTTTAAACATTCAAATGCACACACACATATAGATATTCAATCAGAGCTAAATCTTTAAATGCAAAAGCATCCCCACCATAGCACAGAAAGAGACTTTAGTTGTATGCACCAGCATGCCGTGAGGAACAATCCTCTAAAGGATTAATAGTGGCTGCTCTATTACTTCCACTCTTATTTCTTTTTATCCAGACTAGTGGTGGTCATTACTGGCTGACAGCAGTCTGTCCACATGTAGGCAGGAATCTTCTTAGCCTGCAGATTACACCAAGCCTGTGTCAGTTTTTCTCCCCCCCCCCATTACCTGTATAGTAAGATATGTCAGTGAATGAAGTCATATTTTAACAGGGCACTACCTGAGGAATAGATTGCCATGCTGACTAACAGAATGACAGATGCTTTGAGCGTCTCACTGCTGAGTGACAGCAAACTGTCAGGGCTTTTGTGTGGCTGTGCTGCCTTCTTTTCATTTTCGAATGCTGCCAGAGAGGGAGGGACACATCCATGCAGTCACAGTTGAGTGAAAAGGCACCTAGGAGGCATCTTTGGGTTTGCTAGACACAAGAAATCTAATCCAGACAGCCAAGAATTGGAATTTGAACGAGAAACCTGAAAATAGCAGCTGTCTCTGCATAATTGGAACAAATGGAAGTTGGATATGCAGCAGAAAATAAAACAAGAAAACAACTGGGATGTAACGTGACACTATTTGCTGACAGTTACAATAATCTGGGGAGAGCTGTGCCACAAGCAGGCTGTTGTTTATAGCCGGGAAGCTTATAGTTTCTGTCAAACTGGTGCTGATCTCTGATCTTGTAGGTTGCAATTATGTGCCCCCTACTATTCCTCCTCCATCCCTTCCTGCTGCCATCCTCTCCTACTCCTTTAAACCCTTCTGGTATCCTAAGCAGCATTTAATTGTGAATGGCTGAGCTGGGGAGGGAGTAATCAGATGAGAACGAAAGCAGGGGGAATCACATGGGTATACATTGGCTAACGCGGGATTAATAACACTAGTTCAGCTGCTCTCCCTGGCAAATGGGAGGTGATGATGGGGGGGGGGGGGGGGGCGTGACAGAAAGGGGAGGAAAAGAGTAAAAGAGAGTTGCAAAGACAGAGGACGATAAGGGGTTGTCTGATGAGAGTAATACGGAGAAGACACAGATATGGGGAGAGAGAAGAGGGAAATAGAGAAAGGGAGTTAGAGCAATGAGAGGGAGTGGGAGGAAGAAAGAGCGAGGATAGGAGGCAGCACAGCGCAGTGTGGAGGGGGGGAGACAGGAAGAGAGAGAGAAAGAGAGAGAGAGAGAGGGAGAGAGAGAGATGTAGAGACAGAAAGCCTCCCCTGCTACCGAGCCAGTGAGTCGCAGGCTGGCAGAGAGAGAAGACGGCGAGAGAGAGGCCCACGGCATCTCCAAGGCTGTCCCAATGAGGGGGTGAGGAGCTCAAGAGCGCTACAGCGGAGAGGATAGTGGGAGGAGGAGCAGAATAGGAGGGAGAGGAAGAGGGGAAAAAGGCAGGGCGATAAAATAAGAAACAGGCTTTAACAGGAAAAGGGGAGTGGGTGGGTGGGATCTGAGATGATGAGGGGAAAAAGCAGATAAAAGTTTTGGAGACCGAGTAGGAGAGGTAAGGGGAAAGAGACTAAAGATAGAGCTGATAGAGTCTGTGTTAATGGTAAAGGTAGGAAGAGATTCATGGAAAAAGAGGAGGAAGCTCTCTGCCTCAAGACTCCCCCTGTTCCTCTCCTGCTTCTCCTTCTTTCTGTGAGGCTGCTGGACATCATCCATCACCATGTTCTCTGACAGCAGGGCTCCAGCGCCTGGGGAGCAGAAAGGCTTCAAGCCCCACGCCCCTCACTTCATCCCCTGGCTGCGCAATAGCCTGAAGCCCCACCACAGCAGTGACCTGGGGCTCAACGGACCGTACAAATCCGGCTCAGAGGCCCGGAACAGCCTGACCCCGCTGGAGAGAGCCAAAGGCATCGGGTTCTTCTCCATCCAGGGAAAGGACCGGGCGAAGAAGGGGGAGCCTCGGTGCAATGGCGTTGGGATGGCAAGAATGCTGCCAGTGGTGCTGAGGGGGCACCACATCCTGCCAGGGAGTTTGGGGAAGCAGAGGGAGGACAGTCCTGCTAGGTGGAACCAGTCTCCAGAGCTGCACCCAGACCCCAGCGCACGGAACAGTCCAGGGGACGGGCTGCAGGGTCTGAGCAACAGCTCCGCACAGGACAACCACACCTTTGTCAGGAACCAGAGCAGCCCCCTGACCCTCTTTCAGTCGCAGAACGACAGCACTAGCAAGTCAGTCAGAAAATATGGGCCACTGGTGGGACCCCCTCCCGCTCCTGCACAGCTCACAGAGGAGCCAAACTGTAAGGTGCCTGTTGTGGTGGGCATAGAAGACAGGAAGGGGAAAGTGTGGGACTACACCAGCTGTACCACCTACCGCCAGAGAGACCTCCATTCATCCAGCTGGCTGAGTGCGGAAACTCAAGGACTAATAGAGCGGCAGCATGGGTTCACCTCCATCAAACAGCAGAGCAGGAACTCCCAGAGCCACAGAGACCTCAGAGCGCTGAGGGAACCACCTGTGGAGGGTTTCAATGGGCCCCTCAATGGAGTCATCTTCTCCACTGAGGTTCCACAGAGAGGCCCGAGCTGCACCGCAACTCTACGAGGCCTCAGGAAACCTGGACCAAACTTGGAGCGTATCCCGTTCCTGGGCCAGAACCAGACATGGGTCCAATACAAGCCGACCAGTGAAGGAGAGCCACAGAAGAAGGACGCAGGCTGCCATAGGAAGGTGGTTCGAAACCAGATTAAACGTGTGATGGACAACCTGGAGCAGGTTCTTACAGCACTGAGGGACGTTCACCAGGAAATGAAAGAGGTAACATGTTGGATTTTGGTTGATTCCGCGTAAACTCACAGAAAAGAATAAGAAAGACACAACCAGACAAAAGCTGTTTAGCGTTTATTCAACAATTTCGCCAACACAAACATCACATGTCTGTCCTGGACTGGCAAGAACAACAGAAGCAAAGCAGTTCACAGCAGGAGCAGAGAAGTTACTGCATCCCCTCACATTAATTTAAACATTTCCTTATGCGGGAAATGTCCATGCTTATGCTAAAAAAAAAAAAACCTTTAGGGCTTGTAGATAACAATGCAGGCTACAAATGCACATCCTCAGCAGAATTTAACATGCATTAAAAAGTCAGCAGCAGGGTTGCATGAATCCACCACAGTCTGCAAACTGTTACTCCAACTCTCCTCTGTCATCTGTCTCCAAACATATACAGCATGTGTGCTCAATTCCTGTGTACATTTTCATAGAGGTAGGGAGACAATAGTTATGCCCCATTTGCATGATGCATTCAGAGGCTGCTGAGATGATGCTGTGTGACATTAGGCAAAGCAGTCACCTTCCTCTCTGCATCTCCCTTTCTGTCTATCCTCCTCTAACATCCCCTCTCATCTCTTCCTCCACTCTCCTTCTTTATGGACAGATGCTGCTCCAGGCACAGCTGGATAGTGTCCGACGCTTTTTATAATCCATTTATGTCTGAGTATCTCTGCCTCGTATCCCTCATCCAGTAAAAGTGACACGTAAATCTCGCCTCTCGGCATTTGATCTGCATGTACGGGGTCGCCGCTAAACCCGGGGTAGTAACCTCATCATCCTGGCTGCGAGGTTTGTGTGACAGTATTAATATAACACTGATGAAAGCGCATATAGGCTACACAGAAAGAGGGGGAGGAGGAGGGGGAGCAAGCAGACAATGTGATAGAAAATCCCAAATTTTCACAACAGAGACGACAGATCAAAGGCGGATAAGGCACCAGAGAAGACTTTGGTCGCATTTTTATTTCAAAGCCCTGTTTTATCATTCTGTTGCATGAGCAGCAACCCTCAGTTTTATTTAATAATCAATCACTGTTATCAAATGGAATTGGAGTGAGCCTTTAAAGCATTTAAGACAGAGACTATACAAATATTTAAGCAACACTAAAGATCTCTCCCTCAGACAGCAGAAGTAAAAAAATAAACAGGCTCACACATGAATAAGAACTGTCTTTCAAAGGCATTTTGACGGATCGAAAACTGCACTATGACTCAGAACTTCAAGCAAAACAACAACAGAGTTAAGCTGAAAGACTTAAATGACTGAGCGCTGCAAAAAAACGTATCTCAGCACTCATCAGCACTACATGTAATGACCTGAGGGGTCAAAAAACATTGTTTTTAATAAACACTCTCGGGAGCCGCAGATGAATACCAGGGTCCTTTTCTCTTTTATCTCCTCTGATTTCTGACATTAGCAAACAGCACCTGCTCAGAGTCACTTGATGTGCATATACACACTGTACTTCAAAGTAATATGAAATGCCTCGCCCAAAAAAGCTACAGCATAAAAAAAAAAAAAAAAAAAGACAAACCAGGTCATCTTTTGACATCAGCAAAGATGTTGTTGAACACAGAGAACAAAACAATAATTCATCTGTTCCAGCAGGGGCTGAGGATTTATCTTCAGATGTGCACATACAGCAGGTGGAGAGATAGGTCAAACATTTTCCCCAGTGTAATTTTCTCCAATCTTTCCTGCCTCCATTATTGTACGTGTGTGTGTGTCTAAATGTGTCCACCAACCCGACTGCGTCTTTGTGTTAAGCATTTATGTGTATATGTGTGTGTGTTGTGCATACACTCATACGTTGCTCTGCACTCATTAACTATACATGTAGACGTGTATGCCTGTATATGATATATTGTATAGTTTGCTTTTCACTATCCACAGAGAGGTATTAGAAGGGAAACCCATCTAAATTTGTCTTACATATTTCCCATTATAGTAATGACATCCTTTCTATGTGGAGGAAAACATTTTGTGCACTAAGTAGTAACTCATGTGACATACTTACAGATTAGAGCACTACATCTGGCAAGAGTCCACTTATCCTCCATATCTGAAATGCTCCAAATTGTGAGTATAAAAAAAATAAGAACCACACTTTTAAATTCACCATTTTTATATAAACGGCTACAGTGCAAAGATGGTTCTGTAATCATTTTCTTAGAGATGTTTCAAAGTGGAAGTAAAGTCTTTAGATTAATATAGTGTTGGAGTGTTTTGGTGGCGTGCAGTTTAAACTGACGATCATGTAAAAACAGTGTTCCCGGTTTGAATCTGGCATGTTGGATCTCTCCTCTGTTTCCCCTTGTTTCCTGTCACCTCTGTACTACAGTCTACTATCCAAATAAAGGCAAAAAATTGTGTCTTGAAGTGACTTAATTGACGAGACAAGACAGTCAAGTAAAGATTAATCAAGTAATCAAGTTATTAATCAAGCAAAAATGCCAAATATTATCTGGTTCCAGCCTCTCAGTTGTGAGAATTTGCTGCCTTTATCTGTTTTATATAATTGTGAATTGAATATTTCTTGGTTTTAGACTGTTGGAAGGACAAAACAAGCAATTTTCAGATGTCACATTGGGCTCTGGGAAATTGGGATCTACGTTTTTCATTATTTTCTAGCTCTAAATGATTAATCAGCAGATTACACAACGAGCATAGTCAGAAGTTTCAAGTTTTCAGAAGGGGTACTCCTGCAATTTAGAATTGCATTTTCATAAAAGTGAGGGACTAGAAACAGATTAAACAAAGAATGCTCAGAATTAAAGAGGAAGTGGTCCAGATATCCAGACTTTTAATCACTGGATCCTATAGTTCCCATAATGCAACTCAGCGGAGTCTTTTGTTAAACCTTCCCGGCCTGATAAGTCTCAGAACCCCAGAGATAACCCTGATGACAATACTATGCAGGCTGAAAATACTCATTCATGATAAGTAAACTGATCTTCATGTGTAAAATCAGTAGCGCGCCTCTTTGTCCGTGTATCAGTCTTTTTTATTAATACTGTATGTGTATACTGTATACTCCATACTGTATGTATTTATCGATCATTGTGTGCATTTTTGTAGGTGGTGCAGCAGATTGACTATCTAACCTCATCCATTGATCTGAATGAGGAGCTGAATGAGCAGCAGAGGACTGAAGGAGGCGACAGCGCCAAGCCTCCCAGTGACAGCAGCTCCACTTCAGGTTCCAGCTCCAGCGAGGTGAGGGTAAGCAGCACCCATCAGAGGCCCTCTGAAGACCAGCCAGGAACCACAGACTCATCTGGCACCCTCAGGAGAAATTATCATAGCAGAAGTCAATCTCCACCAAATGTGCTGCTGTGCCCGGTAATCTCTGGGTTTTCGCTGGAGGGTAGTCGAACCCGTCGGTTCACCTGCAGTCTGGATTCTTCTACCAGACAGGGTGGGCCGCTGCAGTACAACAATAATCTCCCTTCATCCAATCCCCCTCAATTTCAAAACATCAGCTCCCATGGCCTTACTTTATCTCCCCAAAGAAGCCTCCCTGTTCGGCCTCCCACTCCTGGTCTCTCCCCTCTAACAGTAAACCTCCATCACCCCAACAGTCCTGGTTCTCAGCCTCACTCCCCTGCCCCTTCCTTCTCTCCTCCCTCCCCTCTGTCTCCAAAGCCTCAGCCACCCCCCACCCTTAGCCCTTCTGTCATCATAGAGAACAAAATCAGGTCTTATCAGACCCCACAAAGTGACTACCCATCTGCTGGTCCGCTCTCTCCATCATCGACCCAGCGTCCGTCTGCCAGCTGGCCACCCACAGCCTCAGAAACTCTTTCCAACAACGAAAGAGAGAGGCCGGCATCCTCACCGGGAGCCGCTCACAGACCTTCCCAGGTGTGCACTGCCGCTGTGGCCACAGCTAAACCACCAACAGCACAAGGTCGCCGAGGTCGCAAGCCTCCGCCATACCCCCACCACAGCCTCTGTGAACACACAAAGAAAGTGAAGGAGCCCCGCAAAGCTCCGCCGTACCCTGAGAAGAGAAGGCTGCTTTCGACCACAGTGTGAGACAATGCAGCAGGAGGCGGAGGCTGATTGAACAGAGCCACATTCACAGCACCAGCCATGAGTCTACAAGAGTGGAAAGTAATATAAAGCTCCTCAAGCTGAGACGTTTCCAAGGTGACAGGACGCAGGCGCAACTTTGGGTGAGTATGTCAGGAAGAACAGCTTGGCTCTGTGGACGTCCTTTTCCCTCTCTCCTTCTATACAAATCTCTTGAGTACATAGGCTGAGCATACACAGGGCATCATAACATCTGTCTGGGTCACTGCTCTGGTAACAAGAGCCGCTATACAGATGCTCACTTTGCACTCCGGCTCTCAGTCTCCCACAGATTGCATAGTTAAAGGGCAAAGGAGAAGGCCTAATTAGACAGAAATATGAAGGAAATTGAAATTATTGCAAGCTGTCAAGACGGAGTAAGAACTGATTACTTTGCTGCAGTTCAACCTATGCAGCCAGACACATCCACTCACATGTATCAGCATTGTCTGGGTTAGATAATTGCTGTCAAGAGTCATGATGGTATAACGAGAACTCAGAGCAGCTGAGGCTACTTTGACTCAGCGGTGTGAAAAGCTCAAGCGGGGGAGGAGAGGCCGGAAGATCTGTGATAGATCTGGAGATAGAAAAGGTCTCATAATATGAAGAACTTAGCAAGGCCAGATAAGAAGTGAACAGGGCTGAGTGGATCTGGGCACATTGGGTCACCAGCCCAGCGCCTGGGTGCGCATCAGGGGAGACAGGGGGCAGCTGGCCATTCGTTGTACCCTTCACCAGGCCCCTGGTGTTACAAAAATCCCATCTCCTCTGCTGCCTCTGGCTTGACCGACCCGGCCACAATCTCCATCTGTTCCCCTCCAAATGTCAGGAGATGCAAAGAGAGAGAAATAGGGGGCAGGTGTGTGTGAAAGGAAATAGAGAAAAACAGACACCGTAATGCCAGCCGGATTGATTACATAAATACCACATGGCAAATCGATGGCTCATTTATTTAGGTCATCTGATGTTGTCCTCTCTGAAATATTACTTTTGTTTATGTCAATACCTTCTTGTGGCTCTGGTGTTATGGTGTTATTTTATATCTTCTATTATTGTCAACAAATCAAATGAAAACACCAAAACCAACGGTGTGTTAGTCTGTCTCTCAATAATTTCTGACTGAAGTTCTCTGTCTATAGCTCTCATCTCCAAGCCCATGTATCTTGTGAAAAAACAGCCCATGATTATATAACTTATATCTGAACAAGTAATTAGTGATAAACACAAAGTAAAGCTGAGGCTGATGGGAATGTAATTAGTTTTACAGGTATTTAGTCAAAAAGAAAAGTAGCCTTTTGGATAAAGTGAAATTCTTACAAGATGACGCTACAGCAGTGGACCATGGATATCTGCATAAACTTTAATTTTTTCGATATTTTAGGCTGGATTAAAGTGTAGGACCGACAATGCCATCCCTGGAGCCCCTTTGCTGGCGTGACTAAAAATGTTACTGAACAGGGCTCTTAATGCACGCCATTGTAATCCGAGCCAGTGCTTGGCAGCATCAAGTGTGCATATTTTCCTGATGGTCGTACTGTAGGGGGAAAAGGTTAAAGTAAACATCTCTACTGGTACCAGATGGTGAACGGTAGTGCTATGTGTTTAGGCAGTTCTGTGTCTCATAGACAGAGTGAACCGCTCATAAACAAAGATCTATTGTGCTACTGAGACTTATTACTCAATGGAACAACCATCTTGAGAACAAAATGTCAATTTTTTTTTCTCCATGAGGCCAAAAAACTGAAAGTCAGAGTCTGAAATAGTCACATCTTTGCTGTAAAATGGTTTAATTACTAGTTGGAGACTCCGTGGGAGTCTCTTGGCACAGCATGTAGTGGTCCTGTCAAAGCTCAGCACTGGCAAAGTGTTACTACTCAATAGATTTTTGCTACATGAAATTCAGGTGCTTTATAGCTACAGTCATGGATAGGTTTTATAATTGTGTGGTTGCGGTATAAACATGTAGTTTTTGTATCGTAGGATTCAAACTAACTGATGCCAATTGAGGACAATCAAGATTACTGATTTTCTCTTGGCTTAACATAAAATGAATAGATCCCTCCTGACTCTATATCTGTATAAGCCCACAAAGATCAGCGCTCTATACATTCCCATATGTGCCTCTGGATTTAATAGATCCCGCAAAGCCTTTCTCCCCCTGAAATTAAGAAGAAACAATGGAAGCTCTTTATCTCATGGAAACATTTATCCAAGGACAATATATGTTAATTGAGTACGCTTAAAGAATACGTTTTGAAGCAAATTTTTCATAATGCTTATTTTAATTTAAAGTTTTATATGAAGTCTCATTTGTATGCTGAAAAACTGGCAGTTTTCTAGTGCATTCAAGTTTAATTTAGGACTACATTAGTGCTGGTACTAAAATTACTGTTATTTGGAACAGATATGACGGGGGCATAAAAACTGCTCTCCGCCATGTTCACTGTGGCCCGGCTCTGACAGTGTTCAGAATATTTAATGCCTCTACGCTGGCACTTTCTCCTCTCTTTTCATGTTTACGCTTTAACGAGGCTGTGGGAGGTTCAATCAGATCATGACTGACATAACAAGACAAAAACACTGAGTTATCTCAAGAACAGTGACAACATGTCTTTATTGAAACATCCATCACATTTCATCATGAATCAGAAATAATCAGCAAGTAGAAAAAGAAAACATGTATAAAATACGTAACATCTTGTGTGTTTTTTCTATTCCGGGTCAGCATCTGGACGTGGTTTTCTCCTGTTGTGACCCCAGGGGGAGCCTCGACGGTGACAAAGGGACACACAAATGTCCCTACTGAGCATTTCCTCAACTCCAGAGGATCACCTCTCGACAGATGAGAGAATCCAAACCCAGCCCAAACAAGGTACGAATCTCAGACAGTAATCTGACTTCAGAATCAAATCAGACAAATCCTCAAATCTGAAATCAATCCCTAGAACTCATCTTCTGGACACTTGCGGATCTAAGAAGGTTGGATCAATGTAAGGAAGATAAAGGCAATCCTACTTCTTACATAAGGGAACAGGGAGAGGAGGGGGGCCTGTAATCATGATGATGTACTTCTGAAACCTGCACAATACCCCCGCTGATCTACACATGTGGCACTGAAGGATGAAAGGAAAAGGTTCAAGAAGGGCTCAGGAATATGTGATGCTATCTCTTCGCCATATATATTATCATCCAAATGTCTGTGCACACCTTATATTTTAGTATTTTTGGGTTAAACATCAAACGATGTCATTGTAAAGTCACTGAAATATCCTGAAAATAGAAAAGAGTATGTAACAAATAAGGACATTGTTGTATCTTCATGCGGCATCGCCTGCTGCTGCACGGCTTACAATGAATTAACATCGACATTGTGTAAGGTTTATCCAAAAATACAGAAACACAGTGTAATCTTGAGTGTATACTGTATATCTTTCTCTTAATATCACATTATGAAGCTGCTATCTGCTCTATTACAAGATCCCTTCTGTACAAAAACACAAACAACAAAAAGTTAGCACAAACGGAACTAATTGGTGATTTAGGGGATAAAATGTGTGCTTACAGTTTTCTAGAAAAGAAAGAGATTGAGGAAAATGTAATTGTTTATGTGTGTGCGATGACGCTATCAGGGATTATTCACTTTCCTTTCAGGATTACATAAAATGGATAAATCCCTCCCTACTCTAAATATGTTATCTACACTCTACAAGCCCCCAGACACCAATCCTCTATACATTCACAAACATCACCAGTGGATAAGAACAGATTTATTCTCTTTAAATCTTATAGCCTCAGAAACAACTATGGAAGCACTTTATTTTATGGCAGAATTTTAACTAGGACATGATGTAGTAAAAAACATGACTACTCAACTGATTCCTTGCTGTGTTTTTTTTGTTCCAAATAGCATTTTTTTGCAGTTTAACCCATTAAAAAAACACCAGGTAATTAAAGTACTGACAAGGTGCTGCAAAGGCAACATCAGTATCACCCCACTTCAATTTTTGGTTATCACCCAGGAGGAACCCTCCCAAATCTATCCTTCATTGAGTACTGAGCTAAAACACAGAATCCCGACTCAGAGCTCGCCAAGCTGCTGTGATTGGTCAAAACATGACCAGAACCGAGTCAGACTTCTGACCAATTACAGCTCATCATGACGTGTGAGTCCAATGGCGGTCAGTTTGGAGAGTTGAGCGCTGAACTTTCCATCTGTGTGAGTCACTGGAGGTCAGAGAGGAGAGCAAATGATTAAAACAACAACACACGTTTTCGTAGATACAAAGCACGTGAAACCAGCCAGTATCCTCTAACTGCAGAGCTGCAGAGCCAGCAGTTTGAGACCTGCAGGTCCAGTCCAACCTGCACAGCCTTGGCAAGGAAAGCAACAGCAGCAGGAGATTAGATCTGCCAATGTAGATGTGCGCCATCTATGGGTAAGGGAAGTAATAGCTGCCGCAGTTTTGACACTAGTGCTTCCTGCAAGCAATGAGTGTTAAACTGCAATTTCATTTGTTCTTTGTACTGTAGCTGCTGCTTGTGGTTTTTTATTTGACATATTAAACCTAAAAAATGTAATAGTTTTGTTCACTAGAGCATGTTTTCTGCTGAATAAGGAAGGCCTTAGTGTTCATTCTGCTCATAGTGTATCTGCTGTCCTCCACATTACTTGAGAGGAAAGAGGTGGTGGAAATGAAAGGGGTTGCTCATTGTCCACTCTAAAGTACAAGGTCGTAGGCTGCAGAGGGTCAAAGGAAGCATTAAACAACACTGTGCAATAACTTTAGGTTGACTACGATTGACTGAATATTTGAACAGTAAACTTGGGTGTTACTGTATTAATTCATATACATCTGTTGTTTATTAGTAGAATACAGTAGTTAGCACTGGATGGGGGACCATTTATATTGTTATGAACAACACTTAAGCTTCATGGGTCTGAAAATGTTAAATTCAGCTCTTAAATGAAAAGAAAAGGAGATAAACAGGAAATTTGCTCGCAGAATCTTCTGGATATTTTGCGATTTACAGCCACAAGCTGAATTGTATTTCTATTCACATATATATATTAATTATTTTATTTTCATCAATTGGTGGGGTTAGTTTTAAATGTCAAAACAATGCATGTACAAAGAGAGCTAGACATGAGGCCGCCACTCAGCCTTCCTGCCAATTCAGTGGCCAAAAAGCATTTTATCCTTTAGACCTCCATAGTAAAAGAGATGTCTGTAAAACTGCTGACAGAACGCCTCCAGCTTCAGCTGAACTATAACTCTTCGTATTAAAAATTGTTTCACACATTTTTAAACAATGAAGGTTTTATATTTGGAAGACTTTTCAAGATCCTAGAATAGCTATTTTTATTTGTCTGATATCATCCAAATGTAAAGTCTATGGGCCAGGTGGAACTATCTATCTATCACTCATTTTGACTCCAGGTGGCGACACCTACGGGCATCTAAACTGCAATTACTTTACTTTCCTGTAGATGGCGCAGGTTGGCATGTGTAGAACTGGTCTGACCATGACTCAACAGCTCCCCCTTGTGGAGAGTCTGCAGCCTGCTAAATGTGAACATAAGTTTGTCAGTGAGTTGCAGGCTAGTTCACTAATATATTCTGCATCTAAAAAAGCAATTTACCTACTGTACTACTGTTAAGGAGTCTATCCCTAGTATAAACCTCTGTACTGCAGCGTCTAATCAGCTGAAAATGGGTGTTACAGTAAATTGCTGTGTGGCTCGTCAAATCCTGCCAATCACTGTCTGTAACTGAAGCCACTGTGGGGATTTGTGCAGAACCTGAATAACAACAAATAATGCTACAGGGAAAAATGGCAACGCAGTCACAGCTAGAGCATATGTTCTGGAGGGAAATCAGCAGGGAACTCACAACGTGATTGAGGGGAGGGAGGGAGGGAGGGAGGGAGGGTGGGTGGGAGCGAAAGATTGAAATAGTAGAGGGAGTTAATTGAACACTTAGAAACTACAATCATTCTCACCTGTTGAGTCTCCTACTGTAAATTCCTCTGGCTTCAAAGGCACGTCTTTCTGTCCGGCTGCTGCTGTCTGCGACTGGAGACACATACAGCAGCAGTGATGAAGAGGAGGAGGAGGACGAAAGGGAGGAAAAGAAACAAGGAGAAAAAAGAAAAAAACGGGATGAGAGGCGGCACAGGAGACAGCTATTTTTTTTTGCAACAGATTGGCTGGGAAAGTAGTAGGATGTGACGACAAGGTCAAGGAGATGCTGTGCGGGGGTGGCAGGTGTGTGTGTGTGTGTGTGTGTGTGTGGGGTTATTTTTGTTCCATCATTTAGTGAAGTTATTTTCTGTGTGTTTGTCTTCTGCTTGCAGGGCACGGAGCCAGAGCAGGAGGAGGAAACATGTGCTCTCACTAATGACAGAGTGTCAGGACTGTCCTTGCTGGGGGAAGGAGGCGTGTCAAGGTGTGCTTCACTACACAGACGACCACAGCAGACACGCCGCTGAGTGACTGAGCTCAGAAAGAGTCCAGACATTAACCTTCCATGAAACATTATGTGCCAAGACACCACGGTTCCGAGTTTCACTTTCACTGAAGAAATAAAGTTTCTCTTTTCTGTTAGTTTGACTGTCTCTGCTTGTGTTAGTTTGTCAAAGTTGGTACTTGCTGTAACCCTGTATTAGAGGACAATTGGTTTTAAAAATGTTCAGAGACATGTGGAGCGCATGATAGGTTTCCATGGAAACATAAGCATATACAGCATGCTGTATTAAGTTCTTCTCAGGACTGTATGGTCAGGTGCATTCGGCTCTGAAATTTCTCCAGATCTCTGCGAGCTTCAAGAGACAAAGTTCTTTGTCTAATCCTGTTCATGAATCATGAAATTTAAGAACTTATAACATATGCAGGAAAGGGTCCCACTATGGCAAAATAACTAAGTGTCATTACATGTGGCACTGATTTTTTTTTTGTCTTTTGTCACAGAAAACAAGATCAAAACTGATTCTATCTCATACCAGTTATGTGGTCAAGAAAAGCAAAGTAAAAAACTGCAAGTCAGAAAAACCCTGCCTTAATGTTATCCCTGAGCCTGATAAATGTGTTGCTGTATTGCTGGTGCATAGCTAGACGCTTTATTATTTGCAGGGTACACAGAAATGTTGATCAACTGTGTTTTCTGTTTCAAGTCTATGCTCTGACATTATTTTGGGTTCAGGAATGAGAAGCTTTGATCTCAGCACTGACAGCGTGCATGAAACTACAGTTTGTCTTTGTTAGGCGGTGAAGTCCTGTGAGCTTTTTGCTGCCCAACATAAGCACCACTCCAACTAATCACTCAGTAGGGGAGGTTGTGTTGCACCTGCACTATTGTAACTACATTCTGCAGGGAATGTGCAGATCATTTTTTATTTAGATAAACTATATAGTTTGTGGGATTTCACAATAACCTGCAGTGAAATTGGGCTTTTAAGCCTGAGTCAGCATACCTTCGACTTCCTGTTGAGAACCAGGATTAGTCAACAACATAAAAAACAAATTCCTGTGAACAGGACAGACAACATTTGCATCTAACACTGAGGGGATCGTGTTTGTTTTATACTTACATATGCATTGGCATATTGAATTTTGGTTCCCTTCAGTTCAGCTTTGAACTGAGTGAAAAACAGGTACGATTTCCCCTGGGGCCTGGCAGAAATTAAAAAGAAATATTTGTTACCAACATTAAGTCATTTGCATGCATTCATTTGCTTGTTAAGTCAATGTTGAACATGAATACATTTAAAGCATGAGGTTAGAGACTCTGTTGATTGTTTCTTATCGTTCTACTGGGACTGTCACGACTAACTAAAATCAAAGAGTGACTCAGTGGAAAGGGACACAGACAGGACAGATTCTCACTGAACATCAGGGTTACTGAGCTGAAGAAGAGTCAGCTCTGTGTGTGTGTGTGTGTGTGTGTGTGTGTGTGGGGCTCACCTCCACACAGAGCAAGAAAACAGTCTGTCGTCGTCACTCAGACCCACACTCATCAGCCATTGCTGTACGGTACAAAAACAGAAAAATATTAATGCATAAAACGTGCTGCAGTTAAAAATCAATAATGTGATGCAGGAGACAGAGTCAGAGACAGAAAGACAGACAGAGGGACACACACTCACCTCATTGGTTCCCCCTTGTGAGGCGTAAGTGAATGAGCATTCGTACTCCCTCTGAAAGGGAAGATAGTGTAGTGCATAGTTAAATCTGCACATTATTTTCTTTATCACTCCATCAGATAATTTTATATGCAATTAATTAACAATTTACATTAATGTATAGATTATTTCTGTCAAACAGGCATTTCTAAACTGGGGGGAAAATGTTTCCTGCTTGGTATCCGGTGTGCCAGTCGATTTGATTGTTTAAAATAAATTCACAGTGTAATTACATTACATTCCACAGGTGGAACTAATGTAATTACACATGGTTGCCTTTCATTGCCAGTTTCAGGTCCCTAATATTGTGCACAAGGAATTGCTACTAAGGCGGGGCAGAGAAAATAATTCAATATTAACTTTTCTGGAATTTCGGCAAGTCCTATCATGACGAAATTATTTGTAATGTCCAAAGTAATGACTTTCAGAAAAATGTAATAAGAAGCTTAAAAAATAACCACTGGCTACATATATAAACACTTTAGTTTCAAGTAATGCATACAGGCCATTGTTTTCAGCATCAGTTCGATTATTTGCAAACATTTTCCATATTGGAAACGTCAATAAATATCCTTTTTACCAGAAATATCATGACAATAGTTTTAACCAAACCACCAGCCCTACCCAGAGCCACCATTAATGTTATAACACCTGTGCTTTTCCTACTATGTCATGACAAAATGTCTAATATGTAAAAGGACTGTTGGGCATTTGTTATTATTTTTATGGACAAAGGATTGATCAATTACTAAAAAAATAAAAAGTGAATAGTTGACCATAAAAAGCAAGTAATTAGCTGCAGTCTTAATGTTAATCATGTTAAAATCTTACTTGAAACTGTTCAAAAGGAAGTTCATTCTTAAAACTGTCAGCCAATGAAAGGAGCCGTTGTGTCACTGTGGCAGCGACGTGTCAGCCGCTCATGGGCCGTGTCGTCATCACGCTGCGACTACAGCTAACCGGAGGAATGTAGTTTTTTCACTTATGTCATCGAAAGCATCAAATATATCGAACATGACACACTTAAATGAAAGAAACACACTCTTTTTACACGCACCAAAATCTGAACTATGCATTTATCCTGTTAACTACTAGTTAATCGACAACAAAGGAGGGAATTACACTAACCAAACGGGGATTTAGCCTGCACTCACACTAGCAGGGGACTTTAAAGGTTTAGATTTAGCACAGATGCAGCTTTGTGTACCGGTGGTGTTTACAAACGCTATCTAATAAGTGTAAAATAAAGAGAATACTTAATACAGTCACTTACGATCCCTTCGGTGAAAGTGTGCACCACTCCTCCCGGTTTAACGTTAAACTCCACCGTCTTCGTCCCCTCAGGGGTGGCGTCAACCTGGACCGATGCCGACATCAACACAAATACGAGCAGAAACGCCAAATTAACAGCGCACAGGTTATTGTGGGTGGCCATCTCTCCCTCTTTGGACGTGTGTGGTGTGTCGCTGTGATTGGCACACCGGGTTACCAGGTGTCCCGTCGACTGGGAATGTCGTCACTGCCTGCGTCACACACCAACGAAGGGAAACAAAATATTAATACAAAACATTAAAATAGACCAATATTTCTTCAAAATGGCAATAAAAAATACAGTATACAATAAAGTTTACAGATAAACTGCTGTGAATGTTGACACATAAAAGTACGAGTAAAATTCCCTCTAATGCGACCATTGATGGCCACTTGATGCCGCCCTCGTTCAGTCGATTTGGGTTTTTGATGCTAAAACTAGTCATAATCGGACTTTTAACAACATATCTACAGTTGGATCTAAATGAGAGCATTTAATCCATGTCTCAGTAAGCATTAAAGTTAATTTTGGACGTTGGAAACAGCAGTTTGATCCACTGAGCTCACATCAACCGATACATTTCCATGACAACCCAGCAAACTGTACTGAAGATGACCATGTGATGGTTAAAAGCTCCAGAAAAAATCCAGTGAGTGGACCTTGAGTTAGGACTGTTTTGTCAAGCTAGGTCTCAGTAGATTTTTAAAACCCAGATAACCAGAAAAACTACACTGTACTACTGTCAGGAGACTACAGTGCACCATTTAATTCACACACAAACACACACACCTCTGTGTGATTATATACGTGTGTGTGTGTGTTTTTTACTGCCTGGCTGTAGCCCAGGATGTCATATGAAGGTGTAAAAGCGAGTGGGCAGAGTGCCCATCTCGTCTTCCCAAATTTATGAGATGCATTAGCATGTCACTGACGTTAGTCTCATTATTAGGTCTCATCTCATCTTGTTTCATTCAATCATTCCTCACTACATAGCTCTGTAACATAGTGTGTCCACACTGTGGCATTTCTTCTTTTACTGAAGTAAAAGATCTGAGTACTTCTTCCAACACTGAACAGCCTTTCTATTTACAGGTAAAATTGTTAGTAAAAAAAGGTTTGTGGCCTATTTTGTATTCTGCTGTACACGCGATACAAGAGTACATTGAGTGCAAGGAACACTGGAATTAACATTGTTTGTAATACGTTACCCTATATAAAGAGATGTTTGTGAACATCTACAAATTAATACAGTATATGTACAGTATACAGCCTGCAAACAGTTAAATAATATTACATGCCATTGCACAATGAGTATATGTAGGAACATATATTAGGCACCCATATTAATTCCAAACAACTATAAAATTCAAGAAAGGTATTTCAATTGATTTTCAGTGGATTTAGCCAAAAGTACCAATTGCTCATGCTCTGACTCAACATTTAAAAAAAAACAAAAAAACAATACTTTGAATACTTCAACAACTGAGACAAAAAAAATTTGGCAATGCCTTTGAAGCACTTTTTCTTTTAGCACACTTAACAGTAGGTTGTTTTGGTGAAACACTGTTAAAAAGAACGTTATTTGTATCCTCTGATCTATGAAATAATCCTGTGATAGGACTTGAGTAATGAGTAATGAGTAACTCTGAATACATGTGTACATTGTATTCAGAGTTACTCTTACAAAATAATATGTTTTCCCAGTCTCAATAACAAATACTGTATATGTACATTCCTCTCTTTTTCACAGTCGAACAACATTTTGTATTGCAGGAGACAAACACAGCCTCATGTCTGCAGGCATGTGTATGTGTATGTATGTCTCTGGAGCCGTAAAGGTTCCTCCTTGTGAAGCGTGACACATGAACAGATGTTTAGTACGAGACAAGACACCGTAACATTGTCTGACACCCATGTGTAAAAACCATAAAACAATACGAGCATTTAGAACCAAATTCAGACCAAAAATAACTGGAGGGTTTCAGTTGAATAACCTGTCCGCCCCCATCACCCTTCTCCTCATCCTCCCCTCCATCACCTCCCCCTTCTCCCCTGTTCGCAGCCTCATCCGGGCCGCCTCCCTGCCCAATCCCACTTCCCAGCCCAAAAACAATACAATAACAGGATTAATAACAGCATGCATTCACTCAGACAGCCTGTTGAGTGTTAATATTTACACTGCAGCCCTGGGAGGAAAAGTACAGGGGTCATTAGGCACACATTCTTCTATTTCAAACAGAGAGAGCTGTTAAATCTGTAATGACGTGTAAATGGTCAGACTGAAGGAGTCCTCGTCCTGCCTAGGTAAACATTGTTTCCTTTTTCAGGATGGAAGAGGAGAGAAAAATATTCAGTCATTTCCACACAAATAGCTTCTACTCTTTGCTATAAACAAACAGTCCCCTAAAAGGTAAATACAGACCACATATTCAGACAGAGAAACAGAATATTAGTAAGGAGTTGGCGTCAAACTATTTCACTAATGATGCAAGCACATACTCCAGACTCAGAGTTAATTTAACACTTTTATTAGTTCAGAGCAGCTAATCATCAGCTCTGGATGATAAGTCATAGCTGATAAATGTTATATGCATTATTAGTTGTCCTCTGATGGAGATGATGTGTGAGTTCATAATAATCTGAAACTGTTAAATTAATTCTGAAGGATGTTGATTCATATGAACACTGGCATAGTGCTGATTATTACTTTGTCGGAGTTGGATTAATCTCTTCCGTCCCACAGACTCTTCAGCAGGTCTGTCACAACCATAGACTGTATATGACTCATACTATGTGAACAAGCTTTGTTCATTCTGTATATGTGACTCAAAATATAAACAGATATAAATGGTACAGCTATAAAATAAACATCGGAGATTTTAATATTTAACTCAAGATTTTTATAATAAAAATGGGTCAAATCAATATCTATAATATGACTGGTGTTGAACCCACAGAGAATTATCACCCGACTCTTCCCCTCGTCTCTTCTAAACGTTTTAGGCTCTTTCAGCGCTTTGTTTTTATTTTTCTGAAACAAAACTGGCAGTTCAGCTAACTGGTCATGATAAAGACCAAACAGTAAAAATACAAAAACAGCTATGAGTATGCAGATTTTTTTAATATAATAAAGTTAAATGCATTGATTTGGAAGCATCTTACAGTCTTCACCAGTGTGAGTTGGTCAGCTGGTCTCATTTGTAAGTGCTGGAGATCCACTAAAAGAATCAAAGAGGGTAAGAATTCTTATGTGAGCTTGATCGAAGGCCTGAAGTGGCCCAAAAAAATGAATTTGATTTGATTTCAGCGTCAATTTAATCATATTGCTTCAGTGAAGAGCTGGTACGAGCAATTACAATAGAGTAATAGGACTACTGTGTGTGATAACGCCGAATAAAAAAGTTTACTCTATCTTTGAATCTATCTTTTAAAAAATAAATCAAACATAAGGGGAACATCAGAAGCATAAAGGTTGAAGGAGTCAGTATTGAGAGTTTAGCAGTTTCTGTCCGCACAAGGAACAAACTGACTGCCATGGAGTGTCACTGCAGTCTAGCCTGTTGGCTCTGACGCTTGTTGACCGGGAGTCTCAGACAGTCAGGCCTCTGGGCACAGCCTCGCAGACAGTCAGCCCGTGATAAGGATGGTTTAGCTGTGGTGCTGCTGATGTCAGCAGTTTGCAGTCAGGTTTTCTTGACCGTCTGCGGATCTGTGGAATTTCTCTCCTCCTCGCCATCTCCAGCGGGGGCAGGCAGGGGCGACCGGCACCTCTGCCCATCCTGCACGCCCAGCAGGCTTAGCACGTTGGCCTGCCCTGAGCAAACAGCACCTGGAGCGGAGGAAGAGGCTCTGCCCTGACCCGCTGTCACACTCAAATTCACATCAGTGGATCACCTCGAGGGCTCTCTGACCAAAGATGGTGTGGGCTCGACGGAGAGGCCATGTTGGGAAAACAGGATGAGTGAAATCTGGGGATTTGAAAAAAAAAGGTTCAAGCCCAGTGTGATGTGGATACATGTGGTGCATGCCCTGAGATTTTCCTCATCTCTGATACTGTCAGTTGCATCCATGTACCTTTATTATTACAGCGATGGAAAGTACATGTACTCAAGTACGATACTTAAGTACAATTTGGAGCTACTGTACCTTAATTGAGTATTTTATGCTACTTCATACTTCTACTCAACTACATTTTAGAGGGAAATATTTGACTTTTTATTCTACTAATTTTTTAACAGATATAGTTACCAGTTACCAGAATAATATTTTACCTCCAAAAAACGTATGATAAAATGATAAAATACAAGATTTTCAAAGGTTTTGGCTTGTGACCCCTTACAAAAAAGCAGTGTCTACTTTGGGATTTTTCAGATGTCTATGAGTTGTTAGCTGTTGCACAAGGGAGACATTTCCCCTCTATACTTCTCACATGGTTTCATTTAAATAATTGTTCGAGGCCTAAAGATATAAAATTATCAAATATTTCACAAAGCAGTGAAGATTAGAGAAAGGTCCAAAAAATTAATGCACCTTTGTGAAGCAGAACTTTGTTTTTCCTCTTTTTTCCCCTTTAATCCTCTAATAACCTGTATATAGAGTAGTTAAAGCTTTTTACTGGTTGTCCGGGTGCCTTCTTAACATTGCAAAGTGTAAAATAACAGATGGAGATGGTCTCATCAGCCCAGCAAATGAGAATCCCACAGCACACTTAGACTCTTACTATGCGAGGGAGTGGAGGAATCTAGTACAGTAACAGATGCTATAGAGAAAATATACTCCATGACCTCAGCTCCCACCTGCCTGCATTTTCATCTCATAAACATCCTGAAACTTTCATCAAAGTGGAAATCTTCCACTTTACAAGAACCACAAAAAGGTTTAAAATCACTCCTTTCGTTATGTTTCCATCATACAGTTTTCTCAGTGACTTAAATTTAATATGTTGAATGTATAGGTAGAATTTGAGTATCCTGAGTTCTCATCTTCTACAGAGTAAGATGTCACTGAAACAAACAAGAGTTTATGCAGCCAAAAGCTTAAAAACCTTTAACCTTCATGCTCTATATTTAACATTGCAAGGCTATGAAGCAATATGTTTGTGCTGGACTGCAAAGAGCACCGTTGACAAAGAGCAAAGTGATTGTGTTAAGAAATACCCACCCAATAAATTCCACGTACCGGTCAGACTGAGTCCCTATTAAATCTGGTGACAAAGTGTAAACAGAGTGAGGCATTCCCAGACACCTCACATGGAGTTATTGCCAAGTGAATAAATGTTTTCTTAATCAATCATCTACTGTAACACAACATGACAAACACGCGACAATAACACAACATGACAAACACGCGACAACAGTCCTGTGGTGTGAAGTGTGTATGCCACATATCTGAGAGACATAAATGTGCTAAGTGGAATCATTCCAGTTATTTCTCTGAGGTGAGTTATTCCAAAAACATTTAGGAATGTCCCACGCCACACACTAATGGCCCTCAACGTGTGTTAACGGTAAATAGGCAGTGGAGTGACATCATGTTGTTAAATATTTGTTCAAATTATCCCATCAGTTGAGATTATTTAAATCCATTTTGTGAAGTAAAGCATCAGTCTTCAATGGTACGTTTGTTTCCACAAAAGAAAACCAAATAAACTTTATTATAAAACATAATAAAAATTCAGAACACCTTAACAGACTATACATTTGTGCTAAGGTAATATACACAAAAATACATTAAATCATACACACCATACCACTCAAAATGCATGCATGGCAGTATTTGGTTCTTTATATTTTAACAGCAATTATAAATGTCTCACTCCAATAAGTATGTAGTCAATATTAGACAGAGGATCTTTTCTTTGACAAGACAAAATGCTAATAAATTTCAGGGAGAAAGAGCACCACTGTTTTCTTCAAAATAAACACCAGTCCAGTCTTACAGTATGATTGCATGAATGTACACAGCTTTCTTAAGAATAACTTGTTTTCTTTGTATTAGTGAATCACGCCAACACGCTTCTCTCACTTTTTTTGCACACATACAACTAACAGTGCAGTCTTGCATTGATTAAAAATCCACTGAAAATGCATTTTCTTACAAATCACATAAGTTAACATTTACCCAGCCTGACTGTAGCTACAATATATCATATGACATAAATACGAACAGATTAATTTATATAGTAGCAAACATTTTAATGTAAAACAGCTGCACAACAGAGCAGCAACTGAATATTAAGAGCAACAAGACAGTATTAAGTATACCTGTGGGTATGTTTGTCTTCAGTTTGGTCAGCTTCTGTGAAACAAAGGGTAGACGTCACGTCAGTGATGAGCTCTTCTTTTTACTTCTGATCTGAGCTATAAGGACTGAGAACACCGTAAGACTGACTTACAGAGTGATCCTGCAGTTTCTTGCCTGGACGTAGCTTCCTGTGTACCTGATGTCGCAGCGCACCTCATTGTTGGAGAAGTCTGACTCCTGAACCAGCTGAGAGGGGTTCACTGTCACCTGAGAAACAGCAGAAACAGCTACGACACGTAAATATTTCATTTAATTCCAGTTATATATTCTATTATTATTATTCTTAGCAGTTCTACACTCCCACCTTGAGGATGTAGTTTCCAGGTGGTACATCAGTGATGTCAATCCACTGACAGTCAATGTTGGCGTGATACGTATCGTAGCAACCAGGACCGAGCCCCTGAGAAAAATCCAAACTTATATTACCCCTCTGTTGTCTTAGTCAAAGCGTTCATCTTACAGTAATGAACTATCATCTAATCAAATGAAACAAATTAAACAACCAAACAAATGTAAATTAAGTGGCAAATTAATACAATTATGGACAGATTAATGAAGAATAAATAAATCAAGAAAACCGACCTGTGTGTGAGCAGTGCAGGCGAAGCGTCGTCGTATTCCTGGGTCGCAGGACGTGTCCTCCAGACAGAAACTGGCCTTGTGTCCCTCAGCGACCTTCTGTCCAGTGGAGCCGTCCAGCAAGTCATAGTTACTAAAGGCCTCCATACTGTGGTAATGCCTGGAGACACAGAGAAGAGAGAGACACACCCAGATCATGTGTTGTGGAAATCACCATTTCTGTTGTCTCCTGCTGATGGTATATTGGCCAAAATAGGGAAAGACATTCCTATGGCAAGATATTGCATGTCCTGCGTATCACTTTCCATTCCTAAAAAAGTTTTTATACAGTCACTTATTTTCGTACATCCAAAATATTGTCTGATCGTACACTCATCAGCACCAAAAAAGGACCAGAAATGTGACTGGCACAAGATAGAGCTGTTTGAGTGGCTCTTAGATAATCGAATAGACTATCAGCTCTTTTTTCAGAAATGATTTGGCCTCTAGAAATGTTACATTCTTTGCTAATCAATTGGAGCGTATGAAAGGCAGTTGAATTTATTTTTCTAAAGATGTACTGAGGAAATGGAAAATGGCTACATTTATACAGCACTATTTTTACAGTTTGCCTCTCATTCGCCCACACATCAAAAGCAAGGCGTTGCCCTAAAGGAACTATTTTTGGTGTATTGTCTAAGGTGTGCATGGAAAGGTCGGTGTGTTTGTATTTGTCTTGTATAATAACACTGGACTCACTGGTGACAGCTGTGCCATTCCCACTCGTGTCTGGGCTTCATCGGGAGGAAGTCTGCTGTCCCTTGGTTCTTTACTCGCTGTGGGAACCGCAGCAGGACTCTGTAGTCGAGGTCCCTCACACTTGGATGATACGCAGACCTGAAGGAAAGGGAAACAGGAAGTGAATGAGCCAAGTTTACCTCGAGCAGCTTCACTGTGAGCCGAAATGACACAAAGAAAACCTAAGTCTCTGACTGGGGTTTTACTTGTATCCCCTTTTAGTTGGTGGTATCTTTATATCACACCATCCTCTGCATACTGAAATCTTCTTCCTCATTGACCACTTTACATAAGGGTGATTTGCTGTCGAAGCAGACCACAGAGGTGGTTTCTGGTCTTGCCTCTGTAGTTTTTGGCATTCACCACAGGAATTCTTTGCCTTTCATTTCAGAGCTTCTTTTACTTGGCAAAGCGGCTGCTCAGATCAGAGGAGAGAATCTCGGGCAGTTGCCAGGTTTGTGTCCAGCCGCTCCGTCACTCAGCTGTAGCTTCCAAATGGGACTGAGACCAACAAACATCCTAATGTGGCAACCTCAAAGGAATCCTAAATGATTATCATTATTTCTTTCTTTATATGTGTATACCCCATTGATTTTTGTGTCTAAAGGTATATAATGTTGTCACACAGTAGAGAGCATGTGTATAACAAAAAAAAAATCTGAAATCTTAATATATCTTTACTAATTAAATTATTTAATTAATTGGTCTTGACTTGACAGACCGACAGATTAGTGTGGTATAATAAAATAAATAAGTGCACCTGGAAAGGCAGTTCTCTTCAGCAGCACAGCGAAGTGCGTACATCTGCACTCTCTGGATGTATGAGGCAGCTTGAATGTAGTAAGGGTCAGGAACCAAGTCTGGGAGACCTGCAGAAAAATTGTATCAATGTAAATACATGCACAGACTCAGCCAGACCTGCAGAGTTATTAACTTTTCATTCAGGCTTTTGAAAAGTAGAGGCTTCAAACTGTTTTGTGATCTTTATTCTCTCCTCTGAAAAAGGAGTCGGACACTTTTAGTTAGTTAGTTATATTCAAAAGAAATATATGTGGTGATTTGCATACATCAGAACATTACCTCAAGTATCTCACCTGAATCTATACAAGTAAACGATAAATGTAGATCTACTAATCTGAAATAAAAGCATAGGAAATTTGACAAATTTTAACAAATAAAAACAACTGTAATGCTTGTGTTGACAATAAATTATGAGGGTAATATGTTAAGCAATTTTACTTTTAATGTCTGAGTACATTTTATGTAGAATACTTAAATAGCATACTTTTATAAGAGCTTATAGTGGTACATTTTCCACCACTGCTGGCCAACTACTGATGACTTGCTCCCAGTCTATCGATCAACCATTTCACTGAATTTTTCTCAGGGGCTCTCATCAGTTTTGTCATAAGGGGGCATTGACTCTCACTCTCATTAAAATTGCACTAAAATGTGCCTTAGAAAAAGGGGATTTAAATGTTGAACGGTGAAAATGAGGCATCTATGCCTCAGCATTGCTGCACTCAGTGTTTCACCAAATGAGCTGAAACTGATGGCTTGTTGATTATTCAGACTTTGACTTTGAAGGTGTCATCAGTTCAGAAATTAGTTTTTTTTTTTTTTCTTTTTTAATTTTGTGCGTGTGTCAGGTTCACTGCTGTCACACGCCTCACCATTGTGGAAGAACCTGGTGCCATAGCCCGCTGCGGGTGGAGCGGTGATCCTGTTCCTGCGGTCCGCCGGGTAAACGTCGTAGAAAACCGAGTTCCTGTGATGAATGCTGTGCGGATCCCGTGGGTCACCGACGTCCGACGCCCGCGCCGCGTCCTGCCCGGGACGAGGGAGGCTCGCCTCCACGGCGTTGCCGGACAGCGCCGTGGGGGAAACGCTGGACTCCGGCGCGGCCCTGGCCGGCGAGTGCGCCCTCTGCGCGGCCCCGCCGTCCTCGGAGGCGGTGACCCACCCGGCCGGGGCGGGTGACCGGGCCGGTGAGTCCGAGCTCTCGGATCTCATCCTGCCGCCTCGGACGTGCGCGAAGTCCGGCGCTCTTACCGGCGACGCAGCGGCCTGCTGTGCGCCGGCTGTCTCGCCTCCTCCTCCTCCTCCTGCTCCTCCTCCTCCTCCTCCGGGTGTGCTCCGGCCTCCCCGTGGGACCCCGCTGCCGGAGAACTCCTGGATGTGCGTGAGGGAGCCGGTCACTTGCGGGCGGGACCCCGCAGCCGCGGCCTCTCCGGCGGCGGCGGTGCGCGGCGGGGGCCGCCCGCGCGTCCCCGGTCGCCCCGACGCCACCAAGTAGTGACCCGCGTCAGCGCCGAGAACCGACGCGTCCACCCGAGTGAGCTCGTTTCGCTGAGACGCGCCTCCCGGGTCTCCGGATCGGGTCCGGGCGGGAGGACGAAGTGGGTTGAAGGTGCTTTTGGTTGTCAGGAGGAGCTGAGCGCGTCTCCTGCTCTGCGCGGGTGAGCGGTACTGACTCCCCGTACTCAGCAAGCTGTACACCCGGCCGTTGTTCTCCCACTGGATCCGGTTCCTCCACGGTCCGGCCGGCGCGCCTAAGTGGTGCTGAGCGGTGCCCGGGCGCACCACAGCGTGCAGGAGGCAGACTGAGACGAGCGCCAGCTTCTCCATGGCTCTCCGGCTCCAAACACCCGAGGTCAGCGGCGAAACATCTGGGCCCGGCGTGGACGACGGCTGGTGTTTTTGAGCACGCAGGGCCCCCCGTCACGCAGCTGACACACACACACACACACACACACAGAGAGAGAGAGAGAGAGAGAGAGAGAGAGAGAGAGTTTGGGTTTGGGACGTCTTCAAATGTTTGTAATGTGAGTTACTCAAAAAAAAAGAAAAAGAAAAAAGGTGTTATCCTAACAGGAACAGCAAGCAGCTACACCCACGTCCCAGTTTAACCATTTCACCACCGTTGACAGGGTGGGATATGAAAAATGACCAAAATATCCCAAATAACAGCCTGGGTTTCACTTTCGATCGTAATTCCAGGGGGGGGGATATTTTATTCCTTTAGTGCGTCAAGATGAAAATGACTGTAAGATTACCTTATAACGGGCTGAATGTGCCTCACTGAGCACATCTGACACCCAGTGAGTGGTCCACCTGTTGGATCCCCGCACTGGGGCCAGGTCCACCTCCTCACCACATGATGGCGGTGGACCCTCACTGGAAGTCAGCGCCCTGCTGACGCACGACCCCAAAGTCTAGTGACTTTTGCGGGTTTCAGCACGTTACATGCCATGTTTTTTTTTTTTTTTCTCCGGTTTATCAGCTTTGAACATGAATGAAGATGAGAATGAATTGAGGAGAAGGTCTGCTCTGGGCTCAGGATAAACAGCCTGGTGTAGTTCAAAGGAATTGGCATTCGTGATTCCCACTTTGAAGTCACTTAACCTTTAATGTGAAGCCCATTTAACAAAAGGAAACACACATCTGATCTCCCCAAGGACGTCTGCACTTCACGTCTTAACTTGTGCTGTGTGACACACTTCAAAGTCAGGTCCAGTTTATATTTATAGTCCTTACTGTAGAGTTTTAAAGGACTTGATATCCTTGATATATTATACTACTGCAACACATGAGACATGTCATGGTGCTCTTTACATTTCTATCATCAAATTTATTGCAGAGTGGCTCATTTCAAAATGGGCCTGAAAAGAGTCAAATACTTCCAGTGAAGTCTATTTATTTTCAAAATGTGTTTATTTCATTCTTCTCAAATCTGTAAACTTCCAAGGACTTTCAAGGCCTGGAAGGAATCCTTCCTTACCCATGTATGTACAATACCAGACGAAAGCACAGAACATTCACTAGAGGTCAGTTCAGGGTTCTGAGCTGCTTTTTCATTTGTCTGTCTTCGTTTCCAATGTTTATACACATGATGATGATGAGGATTAGATTGAATTAGGCGAGAGGTCCTCACCTTTGCCTCTATTTTGTCCCATTTATCCTCTGCCACTGCCACCCCGGCTGCCTGGACGTGCGGACAGACGGGTAGCCAGTAGCGAGGTGGCAGTCAAGAGTGCGTGGCGACAAAGGCAACCAGCACACTCAGGATTAGAGGAGCTCTGCATGTATAAAACCTCCTGCGCCAACACTACAAGAACCCCCCTCTAAATATACCCACACACCCTGGCAGGCACTCCGAGCCTTTCAGCAATCTGAGAGAGTATAAATCTGTGAGTGAGTGTGAGAAACAGGAGTAGGGGAGTATGTGTGTGTGTGTGTGTGTGTGTGTGTAAGTTGCGGGACATAATCACGGGGTCCTGGTCTAGTTGGCTCAGGCAGGCTGTAACCAGATGGGTGTCATTGCTCCAGCATGCTGGGTGGCCTCTCACAGTGTAAGCACTTAAGATCTGTCAGCCAGTGACACTCCTCCGTCCCCAACTCGCTGACACACATGATTTAAACCACTGTCTCGTGTGTGGGATCTGACACCATCAATGAGCACTTTGGTTAAAGAGGCAGGATTTTTTTTTACTAGAGGCTTGTTTGTTTAAAATTTCCAGAAATAACCTGGAAATTTGGTGGGGAAAGTGAAGAAAAAGAAAAAGTTACCTTCGCCAAATAACTGTGACCGTCACTACTACTTGCAGCTCCTAAATCCAGTCATGGAAAGTAACAGTACACCCATGTGCACAATTTAAGAAGAATTCTGAAGTACTTCTACTTCTTTTGTACTTTTCTATCTACTTTACACTTCCACTCTCCTCCTTTTCAGATGGAAATATTAGGCTTTCTACTTTGTTGCATTTTGACAGCCATTGTTACTTTGTAGATTAAGATTGTGCATCCAAACCCTGCAATCAGTTTGTAAAATAAATGCTTTAAAGACTTTTACTTGTAATTTACTCAGTAAAATTAGCAGTACAACAATAGAAAAATATTCTGTGGCAAGATAAACTCCTGCATTCAAAATCTTACTTAAAATAAAGAAGTATAAGCATCAAAATGTATTCAAAGTAAAAGTACTGATAATGCAACACAACACATAAAATGTGAAGTACAAGTACCTCAAAACTGTACTTTGTTTATACTAAGCTGTTCTCCACCAGTGGGTCTGATGTGTGAACATGTAGTAAACTGGAGCTTACCTGCAACAACACTGAGTGAGTTTTTCCATGTAGGTCATAAACCTCAGCGTCCTATGACGCACATTGAGAAGAGGTTTGAGAATCCAAAACAATATACATGTGAACATTGTGAACCCCATTTCACAATGTCTCAGAGCAGAACTGATTTACCTCCTGCATGTGTTTATCTCCAGTGATGAATGTCACCCAGCATCTCTATTCCAAACAGTCATTTAAGAGAAATAAAAGCAAGAATGGGACGACTCCAAGTTACATTGCAATGTTCTGTATGTGCATACACATGAAAACACTCAGCTAAGATCTAACATCGTAAAAAACGAAAATAGCCTGCATCCTCAGTGTAACCCTCATATGTACCTGGTATTGCTGACTTTAAACAGACCCACGCTGCTGATGGATGTTTCAGTCACATGATTCACCCAAGCTGTAAGTAATGAGGTCAGATTTGTCCAGAAAAAATGTCTAGACTGGATTTGTTTTCACTGTAAAGTAGCTTGGGATAAAGTTGCCAGTCTCACCCAGTTCAAATGTGCATTAGTTGACGAGCGCATGTACACGTACACACCCAAGCAGCTGGCACACATAATGTTGTACACCTTTTCAGTATGATTATATGCGTACGTATCAGCGTGAGAGTGTTTCCTTCGGTTCATGTTTGTCCTCTGTGGACAGATCCACCTGTGTGCATGCTTTCACAGCCATCACACATGCGGCTGTCATTTTTAGCACCGGGGGTACAGGCCAGTGTGGTTTACACCACGTCCACCTGTTAGAGCGTCACAACAATCACCTTGTCACTCCACTTCCACAAGACACGCACATGACAGATAACGAGTACCTAAATCTGATGTCATCAGGAGCTGAGAGAATGGTTGTTGCTGTGATGGGTGTCAATAAAATTAAAAGGAAAATGAGAGACAGGGGCCTAAAGTTCACTGTTGCTCTCTGCTGCTTTGTAACCCAGGGTTTCCACAACTGGGACTCAAAAGTATCCAGACCACTAATACTTTCTGATTGAGCAGTCAAAGCCTCGATTGTCAGTGTACTTTGGAAACGAGGAGTCCCAAAATACCCTCACCTACTTGACCTGCTCTTTATTTAGCTGTGGAATAATAAGCTGAAGTTTACACTAACTACTCTTGACAGGAAAAGGTATTCCTTCGGGGGAAATGAGAAATTATTCGGGCCTATTTATACACGTGTAAACATAGGAACTATCAACACGTGCCTTGGGCCTCATGCGCTGTAAACCTAGTGCTAATAGTCTAAATCTTGTGGTTAGTCTATGACCTACCCTGGCATCTACTTGAGGCAAGTGAGGGCAGCTATTTCAGAGCTACTGTTGGAAAAACCCAGGACAGATATGGGTGTTCAACAGAAATAGATGCAAGCCAAAGTGTGTCAAACCTGGATTTAGTTCATATTCTGTAAGCCAGGTGTACACATAATAACATTAAAGCTATTAAATGTCTTGCCTGTTAGATCATGTTTTGTAGGTCCAGCTGAAACTGAGCTACATGACATCCAGAGTGGCCCAATTTCTTTATCTATAGTCCTTGACAAATCAGCCTCTGATCTTCCTCTTCATTAGTGGCTTGTGCCCCTTTCGAATTAGCAAGGTTTACTCTTAATCGCTCCTCAAAGGCTGACTATGCGTATGAGATGTAAAAGTTCAACCAAAAAGTGATGTTCCTTTTCTCATTTGAAGTTTTCAGAGAATGGAAGTAAAACTACCTAGTATTTTAACCTACCTCATTTACATTATTTTACCTTAAGTTTATAATAAACTTGTTTAAAATGTATTTAATGTGCGATTCATTTTTTTGTCTGTGACTTTAGGCCAGTTCATGACCATGCATGCTGATTATGATGCATCTTTAATGTCCATAGCCACCATAATCAAGTCGTTCCTACACAGATACAGGCTGCGGATGTGTAATGAAAGTCATTTTGAAAAGGCAAGTATACTTCAAATAAACCGCACATAAATCCACTCACATTACTAAGTTACAGCTGAGTCCATCTGCCTTCTGATATAATCAATAAAAAGGGACCACAAATCTTAAATTTACAATATAAATCAGATTAGCTCCCAATCCCCTCAAAATTAGAGAATTGAGGATTTCCATTAAAATGCTCTGGTTCTCATAGGATGTTTGAGTCAGTGTTTGTCAAATAAATTCAAATTCATAACACCACTATGAAACTGTGCTATGTTGCAGATACGATATGTTATCAAGCAGAGTTATAGGCATTTAAAGCCTTGGCTGGTTCAATAAGGCCAATGTCCACACAACTGCATACCAATAGCAGTCATGTTGTCAGTATTTACAATTACAAAAGGCAAGATGTAGTATTTAGTACTTTAGGTCAGATAAAAGAATCATGTAGCCTAGCTCTTTATATTATACATTCATAAAAACCCCAAAAAATGCAGAGATTCTTGATGTACTGTATATCAATGGATACTAATGCATTTATTTGTAGGAGAATGTGACAAATGGTCCAGTACAAGTCAGCGGTTTAACATAACAGAATCATACTAATTATCCGTTCAACAATTACTTTTTAAAGGCAAAAAAGAAAAACACAACACAAAAATATTGATCATCTGAAGATGATAAAAAACACAATAAGTTATTGTTGCTTTGTTCCGTTTACAAACAAATAAAATTAGAAAAAGCGTCATAAAAAAAATCCTTGGGACTATTTACAAGTTCTGTACAGAGATGAAGAGGAGTCTTCCTGCTGCAAGAAAGACAGAAATAAATATTGTTAGATGTTAGAAATTGTACCAAGCAGAACATTTTTAGCTGCATATTGCAACTGGCAGATTTTTAAACCAGATAGATACGTTTATGAACTTGTGTAGAAACCCCTAAATGTGATTTCTGTCAAATTGGAAATGATTAACATACTTAAATTGGTCTTCTTACCTATAAACGATTGAGCAGATTGTTCTGAATGTCCTCATACACCTGGTTGTAGATCTCCTCTTTGTGCTTCACACCATCCAGGTACTCTGCAACACACAAAACCAGTGAACCAGTTAATCATGTTTGAAAATCCCCCTTAAAAATATTGCAACAGAAACAAATTTTTGCCCTCAATAGATTACACTGAATTTGCCAAATAAATTGTATCAAATATTAAAAAGATACTGATCTGACAAATATGTACTGATATAACAAAACTAGATAAAGCATCCAAGCTGCAGCATACCAATGTGTAAGCCGCTGTCCTCCATCGCTCTTCGGTGCTTCAAGTACATCGGCCACACGTGGCCATCAAACAGGCCAGGAGGGTCGGGGACAGTGTACTGTCTTGTACTAAAAATAATGACACTGTTAAAAAACTTGCACTTGCAATTACAGGATTATGGTGGGGAAACAACTGAGCTCAATGATTACAAAAGGGTAAATGTGAGGATGTAGCCATTAAAATATAAAATGGTATAAATGAATCTTTGTGCATACTCTTACCTTCTCCTTCTCTTGCACTCCTCATAGGGGATTGTGATGTAATAGCACTTGTCAAAAACATCCAGCAGGGGCCTGGAGGGGAGATGTACAAGGTGATGAACAAGGACACTGAACCAAACCTGAGTCAAGGAGCATAGTTGTTTATGAAACAGCTCATGCTGTCTCTTATCTGTATCTCTGCAGCGTTCTTGCCATTGACACCTAGCACACAGAGTACCGATCACCCAGCACCCAGCTGTAAGTACAACTCAGAGAGCCTCTTTCTGCTGAAACCCTTATCTCTAACTGCAGTCTGCCTGCCAATCATAGACATGCAAAATGATCATGTGACACTACAGCCATAACACCGCCCATCCAGTGTTTTTTGTCATAAATCTCTTTGGATTTAAGTGAAACAAGACGGCCGGTTGCCCCTCATATAAAATTCTGTGGTGTGAAGGTGATTAAGTGAAAGAACTTGTTCTATTTAGTGCCAGATTAAAAACACATAACACAATCTTCGACAGAAAAAATATTAATAATTAATTAAATATTAATAAAAATGGGTTATGTGTCAATCAGCATTACAGACCCATACAGGTCAGTTGTTCTGGACAGTGCAACCAATGTAGAAACTTCCATGTGAGCAGTTCCAAGGCTAGCACACAGAGCAAGTTAAATTGAGTGAATTAAATTAAATTAAATTTACGGGTAGTTGTAGAGCAGGAAGCCTTCCACAATCAGGATGTGGGTCTGCTCGTCTGGGTTGGCCACAGTGGATGCAGAAGACAGAGGGACACCGTGGGAACGGGCGAACTTCACCGGGTTCTCCATCCAGCCTTTTACTGTGTTGGTCATGGCCTCCATATCCAAGGCTGTGATCACTATGGAACAAGATTGATAGTGAATTAGAATAGATTGAGTCAAGAATATAAATAGAAATAGAAATGTGTGTTGCTTTAAGTTACTGGATGTTACTATCGGCTTAATGTTGATATAATGGTGTGCATGTTAAATGGCTTTAATGTATGTAATGTTGGAGGGTGGGAGTATATGACACTAAAGGGTAAACCATGAGTCATTGGGGAGTCTTCGGTGAAGTCTTACCATCCCATTGTCTAAAGCCGTCCTCCCCGACTTCTATCTGATCGGGTTTCTGAAATAACAGTCACCAATAAAACATTGCTGCAACCTCATAGCAATGAACACTTCCCACTCACATGCCAGAGTGATAAGGCCAAACGAGTGCACGCACAGAAGAAAAAGGGAAAGGCTCATAGCAGAGGATGTGCGCAAAATAAAGCAAGCAATTAACTAACCTACACAGCTTTAATCAAATTGGGAAAAAGAGGGAAAAGCTGAGAGGAAGGAGAAAATGGATGCATCTGAATATGTTTTAAAGGTTTTAGAGAAGTTCAGGGAGATGTAATGCAAAGTTGACTGATTTAAAGCTTGTTAGATGGCTATCACAGTACATAAGGAAAATTATTTAGAAACTGATTGAAGCAGTGAGAAGAGACAACCAGTTAAAAGAGACTATGTTGCATAGAAAACAAGGCCATTCCCAGAGTGTTTACGGGAAGATACTCTCAAAGCACCCACTACTTTGCTGACATGCAATGCTCCTGCAGTGCTCATAAATGGGAAACGTAAGCTAACAATCACACAAATAATTCTTATATAATTGATAAAACTCACCTTGAAAAAGTCATCTTGGTGCACAACACAGCAGTTGGGCAAAGTCTTGATCAACTTATTTGTCAGGGTGGTTTTGCCACCATTAGTGACTCTGTAAACAAAAAGGCAAAAAAGTGATAAAATACACATTTATAATGCACTGCCAGCAACAGTTATGACATAAAACTAAATTACTTTGAAAGGAAGCAGCTGTGCAAGCTTTCCCCTAGAGAATATGTGGTGCTCTCTATTTACATTGTATTAGTTAATTTGGTCAGGTAATTTAGATCAGCTGAAATAGATTGCAATAAAGTTGTCATTTCTTAATTGAAGCTTATCTAGGAATGATGATCAACATTGAACGGTGTTTGGTTTGGGACGATACTGATGTTAACTCTCCCTCCACTTTTGATCCGAGTCTCGCGGTGAATTTTCAAATGTCCCGCTCGATTTATGACAACAAACCAGCCACACCGGACGTGACTGTGAACCGGTTTAACAGCGCGACTGTAACGTTTCCACTTTCTGGCGGGCGGCTGATAAAAACATGTGACCGAAAGGATAAAAACAATAAGCGAGAAACTTACACTGGTCACTACTACGAACATAAATAACCTTATCTGAAACACTCGTTCCTCTTAAAGTTACTCCCCCGGATAATAACAAAACGCCACACGAGATAATTTTAGCCAACAGTCTAATATAAACTCCACTTCATTATCAATTTAACTAAAGTAACGCTACAATATTTTATATATTAATAAAAGTAACTCTGCGTGCGAAATGTAAGCAAATGACCAACTAACGTTAATGTTAGTTTGATTAAAAAAAAAAAAAGAAGAAACTTACCCGCCAATTCCTATAATGTACTTCATCTTTTCGTCACTTCTCGACAGTCCTGCTCAACGTCGGCTGGAGAAACAGTCAACCTTTTTTTTTTTAACCAAAGTCGAGGATGGAAATTAAAAGCTAAACTCTTTAAAAAGGTGTAAATGTAAACTCCGCTCCGCGTCTCTACTTCCCCATTGACTGAGCGCGCGAGCCGCTACGGTTTATAGCCCGCCGGCGTCGCGTCGCGTCACCATCACGTAGGCGTGCGACGTGTGACGTGCTCTCCTCCGCGCTACGTGCCCCCCTCGCAGCAGCCAATCAGTTGCCTTCAGAGCCCCGGGCAGCAGCCAATCACAGCCCGCGAACTTTCACACATTCACATATTTCGCGGCAGCTGCTCCGTCCGTCACGGGGGCGGCTGGTCAGCGGGTCGGGGTCCTGCGGGCTGCAGCTAATCCACCTGCTGACCGATCCCGCTGTGGAAAACTACCATTGATGGTGTCTTATAGAGCGCGTTAGAGCAACAGCTGCATCTGCTCGGCACTGCCGTTTACCAATAAACTCATGTTAGGTAATACAATAGGCTACTTTAAATCATGCAATACGAGTTTGAAAAAGTAAAGGGGGAAGTATCAGCCGAGTTGGTTAAGAAGCATTGTTATTGTACTGAACTTTTACTGCTATAAATGTTAATTAAAAGTGAAAAAGTAGGTCATTTCAGTCTTTGACATATGAGCAAAATGTAAGTATCAAAAGTAAAAGCACTTTCCAAGTGATATACTATGATACATATCATAGAGTTGAGTATAGGCTTATATCATATATTCAGTTTCAACAATATGATATATGGATATACAATATACTGCTCTTGTAATCTATCACAATGCATCATATTTTATAAACTGATCATATATTTCAGAAGAAAATGTTAATAACCGTAACTGTCAAATAAATGTAGTGGAACCATAAGTACAATATTTCCCTTTGAAATGTAGTGAAGTATAAATCTTTATATTATACAGAACTGCTTTATTTTATCTAAATCACACTAATATACGCAACGGTTCATTTTAGAGAAGTAGATTGAAACCTACCACATGTTATGAAACTGAAAATACAGAAATCAAACATAAGCTCGACTTCAATATCTTAACTAATAGAGACTAGAGACTAATAACTCAACAGTTTCATATCTATCTTTGCCTTGAAGTGGCTTCATTACACTGGGAGCAATGTTGGCGTTAACAATTATATTTCAGTCATCCCTAAAGATTTCAAGCCAATACTCCTTTATAACTTCATACTGAAGGAACTATTATTCTAGTATTCACAACGGACATTTACATTGAAGTCAATCTTATGAGAAAACTGGTCAACAGTCTATTCATTTTGAGGCTCTGTCCCAAGGTAAATTACCTTTCATGGAGTACCTTGCTCTCTTTCCATGACAATGTGTGTGACATTCATGTCTATTTGTGTGTACGTGTCCATGTGCAATGTGAATCCTATCCCTGACGTCAGGGTTCAGGGGTCAACAGCCAGGGTCTCTGTCTGTCAGTATTAGGGTGTAAGGGAGAAGGGTGTGATGGGTGACTCATGGGATGATCTTATATGGTTATGGAGACATCACAGCACTTAATTCAAGATAGAAATATTTCTTAAGAGTCTTATCCGGGCTCTGTGTAGTATTTTGGGATGGCCTCAAGCACCTGCATGTCCTCATCCAACAAGAAGTTTGGTATTTTCTGCCTGACATCAGAAATTAAGATTCAGGCTAAATGAGCTCAGCAGGTTGTTTAAATATGTAATAGACCACTGTACACTACATAGTAGTACAAGTACATGAACATACTTCTGGTACTAATAAAGAGATTATCTGCCCATATAGTTCAGGATAGCTGTAAACTGTTGAGATACATGTGGAAAAACAAAATGTGTTATTTGATTTCAGGCACGAATCACTAGTTATTATTTTTGTTATAAATACAATTTGCTTGACTAGACTTTTAAATGTCATTTTGCAGTTTGAATAAATCTTTTTTCTATATCGCTCTTAAATGTATCATAGCAGGCAAGTGGAACTAATAACATTACGTTTTTCATTCCAGAAATTACTGCAATACAGTGCTGTGTTTGACAAGTCAAAATGTTTGCAGTGGAAAAGGTCCATTCAGACTCAGGACTCAGGGGAGCCCATCCCTAGTTTGGGAGAAACTGCTGTATATTATTAAACACTTAGAATATTTACTGTAGCTGTATGTAAACACATGCATACACAATCTTCATCATATTCTTAAGATACTGTCAGTGTGCAAAGAAAAAACAGAAAGCCTTGGGAGATTACTTCACTGGTACTTCAGTGGAAACAACCTGTAAACACAACAGTGACATAATAACAAATTTAAAGATAATATTCGGTGGTCTGCAATGAACAAGAGTACTTTTAAGAGTACGTTTGTAAGTCCAGTTGTTCCAGGCCAAACTCTGTATCTGAAGACTAGAAATGATCTCCCTTGTATGATTGTACACAGAACGTATGAAAACAAAAAACAGAACAGATTTTGGGAGGAACAGTTTATTCTGTTACATTTACAAGGCAGAACCGATCATATCAATCTAAATCTAAATCTAAATCTAAAGAACTTCAGAACCACGAATGATAGATCATCTGTCCCATTTAAAATCTGAGCAAACATTTTATAGCAGACAAATGGTAGGCAAAGAATTTGTAGTAATATAAATATTGTGCTTTTATAGTCAAAATGAACATTTAGATTTTTGGAAAGGTCATATTAGCCATTTCTATGCAAACCGTGCTTATGATATTGGGTGTGACTTGAAAGTAAACCCATATACTCTTATAACAAAAAATGGGCTACACATTACATTCCTTCACATTTTCTGGATTTCTTTTAGATTTGGTTCACATATAGGCACTCAGTCCAGCGAACAAACCTCAAACACAAGAACTTTCCCAGTAAATGACGAGCTGCAGTAACTAAATTGAGATTGTCTCATCAAGGATGATAAATATTTGATGGAACTGCTCAGGTTTGGTTCACCGGTGTGAAAACAGCCAAACAGGACTGAAATAAATCGAAAGGTTGAACCTTCTCTTTAACATTTCTGTACCATAAAGTCAAATTTAGATGGCACTTAAGAAACAAACATTACTATTTTCTGTAACATGACATCGGTTAACAACATAAAAAACATTTTAGAGGGAACACATCACCTCCTAAACATAAACCAGTCACATGATACACTAAAACCATTTAAAGGTTATGTGACAACAAAATCAATAGTGCAAAACAAGGCAGGCAGGAAATACAATTATGCAGTTCTTTACAAAAATAAAATTCTTAACTCATCTGCCCTTCTGCTACAATAACATATGGAAGACGAGAGAAAATCTATGTAACCCCCCAAAACAGTACAATCCATAATGCATTAGGATTTTTGAGAAATTTAAACTTCTGTTAAATGTGAGATGGTGCTGACATTGTCCTGAATGTTCATCAGAAACAACCACAGAAAACCATAATGAGACATCATTCTGCTGATATGAACAAAACTTCTGAAATCCTAAACTAAATTTTTTAAACTAAATCTCCACATAAGCCCCATAACTTCAATCATTCCGAAATAAGATCAAAATGTCTTTCACTCAGTGGCGCTTTATACTAGTTAAGCTAGTGGTCAGAACATGTTTTCACAATCTGAGCTGATAACAAACTTTCCCGTGCATTGCACGAATGATAGAAATGTGCATTTATCAATGCTTGTGTATTTTGTCTTGATTCTGGCCACTTTGATACAGATTTCATACAAAATGATTATAGATGTTTTGTTTATGGTGGGTTAATATTATATTAATCTATTAAAACATGACATACAGTATGCGATACGCAGAATTGTCTAACTATTATGTGGTAGATATAAAGCATATTTGTTTAATGTTGTATGAAATCTGTTTATGTGTCCATAACCACTTGACACAAAATAAACAAGCAATGCTTGCATGAATTTAAAACATTTGACAACATATACATGATTCTTACAGATTTTCTCATGGGTTTTCCAGGCCACAAAATGTAAATATTGATCATGTTCCTGCATTTTCTACACACAAGACGACCGAGGCACATCATAACACATGTACATACAGATGTTAGTACATTTGGACATTTTCAAAATGTCAGTACAGCAAAAGAGAGAGCTTGAAAAGGCCTTATGATACAGTGTTATGAGGCAAAAAATAAAGAGGAAGGCATCTGATGCATTGGGAAACCATTGTTATTTACATCTAACATTATATTCACACGAACCAGCATGAATATAAATGTGTGTAACCATTTTGGTCTGGTGGTCACACACAGACCCAAGCTCAGTGTCTGCTACATCAATAACGTTGCTGTTAGACATCTCTGGTCTCGCCAAGGGTTAAATCTTTCTTAACATACTACACATCACTAAAAAGACCTTACTGTATATCTCCAATTGTCAGAAAAACACCTTGATTAATGAATGCTGAATTTTTGATGCAAAACCCAGCATTTTTTTCAGTTAATTTAGTTAATCTTACTATTAACAAAAAGTAGAATTGAAAATATGTAATCCTTCAAATGAAGTTACAACACGAGTAATCAAGATGTGAGTTACAATTGTTTCACCCAACATGCCGAAATCAATTGTCTTTCTTCTTAATTTGTTTTAAGTCCAATGTCCTGGCCATCCAGAGCCTCATGATGATGTTAGATTATGATATGAGTTTTACAACAGGTCCGACCACACAGCAGGTTAATAAATCGATGAACCCAACAACAGTTTCCATTCCATTGTGAAACAAACAGAGCAGCAACTTCCTTCATACAATTCTAATTTGCAGAGAGGAAGAAAGGGCTCCAGACAGAGGGAAAATGAGACACAGCATTCACCATCTTGATTGGAAAATTGTCAGCTGGATATTGGTAACAAGGAAGTTTATGTAGACTTGTTGGACCGCTGCTTCATATGGGTATTAATCAAAGGGTTCATGCTCCATATGTTTGTCACACGCTGTATAAAGAGAAGGAAATGTTTGTGGATGATGATAGGATAACAGGACAATACAACATTTTGCAACTTTGTGTTTAAAAACTGCAGTGCTTTGGAAAATTAGTTGAAGAGATGAAGATATCATTCATAAAATATCTCTCTTTCTGGCTTTTCAGTTCCATAAAATGTAATTTTACATCAGTGGTTTGTAAGGATTCGTTCTCTCTCAAGGACATGCACTGTGTGTTAGGCTGTACTTTATCAGTTACAAGAAACCTTGCTTGGTTACTAAAATCAGTCAAAGGAAGATGACCTTGTATGTTAGAAGCTACTCTGAAAAGTTGAAAAACAAGTCCATCTAATGAGCAAGCATCAGTGTAAAGGTCTGCAAAACAATACAAACTACAAGCAGATATCACCCCTGGCAATGGAGGTCTATCAACTGGATGAATGTGGATCTGAATGTAAATAAAAGTTTCAGAAGACTCCAGTTAAAACCACTATATGCACCAACACCCGCTCCAGGAATAAAAACAAATCCTTTACCCAACATTCACCCTGTCTGCTCCTCTTCCCAACAAGAGACAGAAGTGAAAATAGTTTACTCTCCACAGTCCACTGTGCTCATGCAAATGTGATGATCTTGTTGCAATCAATTTTATGATAACCAATGCTATCAGATTTTCTTTATTTATTGACAAGATCAGTCCCTTTATATTTGCCCCTGCATGCCCATGGCCTTTTACTCTGCTAAAATCTGACATGGAACTAAAAATTCTGTTTGAGTATTCTGAGACATCTGTGTGGCGATGTAAGGGGCTATAAGCCACATTGACAAGAAATACAACGGTGGTTTATATTACCTTCAACTGCAAAGCTCTTTCCTTCTCATAATCCTTGATCTACAATCATTGACTTCGGCCTGAAAATGAGAAAAAAAAATGCACTGAGAACTTTTAAAAAGTTGGAAGGACAACAATGTACCCAGCTAGTTAAATGTCCGATGATATGAAAATATGTTTTAAAAGCTAGAGTGGACCAATACCTCTCAGACTTTTTAATTGGCTCCTGTGGGACTGACTGATGCTGCTCCTGGTGTCTGTGCTCCTGCTCCATCCTACACACACACACACACACACACACACACACACACAGAGACACAGAGGTATTGCATTAACATTTGGGCTGATACCAATTTGGGAGAATATAAAAGCGGTCTTTGGTAGCCATATCGAAGCAATATATAAGCAATATATATATATATGAGTCATTTTTATCGAAAATAGACACGAAATGACAAATGCATTTTACCTTTCTCTCCGTGCTTTAATCCTCTCCTCGTCAAATCTGAAAATGAATAACACTGTTAAACCTCATTCCACACAGTAAAGAACAAGAGTACTAATCTTATTTCACATTTATTCAAACACACTATATGTCACATTAGACTTGATCTCTGCCAGTTTTACACAAATCGTTTTTTAAAAAAGAACAGCAGGAGTAAAGGCTGCCTGCAGGTAGGGGGTCACAGCTTCAGCTCATTGTCTCCACCTCGTGGTCGGAGATACTTACTGCACCACACACTCGGGAACATGGACGTGCTCCATGGGGACGATCTCTGCCAGTTCATCCAGGCTGTGGACATACTGGATCTTATTCATGAACTTCACACTGCAGAAGACAACAAAACAACAACAACACAACCACAGTTACAGTCGATTCATCACTGATGTGGCAGTGATTCATTCTGTTGGTTTGTGTGTATTACCTGATAAAGGGCCTGGATATAGCCAGGACAGTGCGTATGAACCAGGTGGGATGAGCGATGACCAAAGACTTCAGGTTCTTCCTCAATCTGGCGAAACAACACAAAGTCCATTCAGTTACACAGCATATCAATCAATATGTTGGAGTATTTTCTCCATAGTTTCTCCTTTTCCCACCTTCTGTCAATCATTTGATAACATTTCTTGAGCCAGCTGATCCCAGGCATCTTACTCCGAGGAGTGGCTCCGTTCATGTAGATGATCAGGTAATCTTCGGCCACAAGCATCTCCAGACTGCTCACCACATACCTGTTTGAAAAGGTACAGCAATATGGCCGGATTGTGAGACAACAGGAGCACAGACACATGAACAAGAACTGGGAACAAAAAAAAAACTAAAACAAGACATGGGTACTTTTGACCGAGACCTGTGACTTTCCAACTATGACAGTTACTTCTGTTTTAGGGGCCCATGCCTAGTATTCACATTCAGTAATCCATCTATGTAAAGCATCAAAGCCTGTCCTTGAAAACTAAAAGTCAGGCAAGGCAGACTCACAGGAATAGGTTTTCCATGATGTAGTGGTAGTCTGGACAGCTGCTGTCAGGCAGGTAACAGGCAGAGAAAACAATGATGGCATTGAGACCCTCGCCATAATAACCTGATGGAAGAGAGTTTCAGTTAATAGGGAATAATTATTTTCTAGATAAATGCATTTGGTGTTTGCCTTTATAATATTATGTGGGTTATAGGTTACATATTTTAGTCCATTCGCTGCAAATGTTGCATATTACTCAAAAGCATCTTCCAAAGCCTTTCATGAGTTATCAGATGGATTTCTGTGTTTTCACTGACCTCCGTGTGTGATGACCCGGAGGTAGGGTCTGATGACCTGCATGTCAATACGATGCTCCTGTTCTCCGATGATCACCGTCCTCCAGAGGCGTCCGTTGTTGCTGTTCCCCTCCTCGCCCGCTTCTCCTGAGCCGTCACCAGGACCCGCTTTGGCTGAGGCCACCGGTGTGTCATCTGGACAGACACAGAGCCAGATTTTATTCTTAATTCTGAACTGAAATATGTTTCATGAGTGTTGGTTCCAATGAAGAGTAAAACATATTGTCTGTGTGTAAGCTCCTTTTAAGGGAGGTTTAGGTTGAACAATTAGGATTACTTTTAGTATTAGCAAAACAACTGGTGGTTGTTGTATTACTGTCTACGGATTAAGATTAACATTCATTTAGGATTAGGATTTGGAGGTTTGTGGTGAAATGTCAAATTAGCCTTGGTTTGAAGATATCATTAATCTTCTGTTGTGGATACGCTTGCGATGAGAGTTTGAGGATTGTAATAGCAAAGTGGGTATTGGCTGTGAGATGGGTTAACATATAATAAGAAAAAAAACAGAAAGATTAAAACAATAAAATCACAGAAAAAGTACAGAAAATAAAATACAATAAAATACCAACAGTAAAATAAGATTAAAAAAAGAATAAGCAAATAAAACCAATAAAACATATTAGAACTGTACAAATAAAACTTTTACAATTCAAGGCATTTTTAAAAGATAGATTTTGAAAAGTGATTAAAAATATCTTACTGCATTTGAAGTTGATTGTAAAATTTCGATCAAACTAAAAACATAATCTTAAAAGCTGAAGGTCAGTATTATGACTTAATATTGGGATAATGAAAGGGGTTAAAACAGTGGACAGTCAACAGTCGTGCATGTGCATTTTTTTAACCACTTACCTTCCCACTCCAGCTCGTTGCCATTGGTGATGAACTCCAGCGAGTCTGTCTCATCAGGCGTATCGATGTCATCAACATTGATGTCCAGGTCGTCTGGTGTATCCAGGAAGTCATCTGACAGCAAAGAACCCTCACTTTGGTCCAGAGAAAGGTTAATATCCGGGGCAACCAACGTACGCCGTTTACGGTGGGATGAGGACCCACCGCCACCGCCTCCGGGTGGGCTCACATTCAGGGAGTTGGGGGGAGCTACAGCGAGAGCAGGAGAGGAGAGACAGATCAGAAACATTATGGTCTTTCCATTATTGACCAATCAGTGACCCTCCACTCCCCAGCATTACTTACAGGCTCTGTCGTCTGTGAGACCACAAGAGGGATCCATGTCTCCGTACTCTGGTAGTGGTCTGTGGGGAAACATACACAGGTAAGCAACCAGTACTTTGCTTGTTGAGTATAATATTAAATATAAAGCAAGTCATGATCCTGCCAAGGTTTAGCAGAACAATTATAACTCTGTCACTGTCATGTTTTTTTTTCCTGATCTCTGTTCTGATGTGTTTACACGTGCATGTGTTTTTTTTTTTTTGCATATCAGCAACAACACACTGTAACAACTGGAGAACAGGGTTGTACAACTAAGTGGTTAAAACGCAAACGATGCAGAGAGCTACAGCGCAGTGTTGGTCGGCAGAGGGGGTCTTAGCTGCAGTCCTGTGAGAGCCAACTGCTTCATCCTCCCATCTAGAGGAGGACAGTGTGTGACAGTGTTTGCTCCTCCTGAGCCAACAATACTGGCTTTAGCCCAGAGAAACAAGCTAAATTCCCTGGGGAGCCCTGCAGTGATTCATAGTCCAACGCTTCCTTTGTCAAAATTGAAGCCCTTTCTATAAACAGAACAGATTAATGGATTTATTTATTCTTTTAACAAAAGCAACATAATCCCTTTAGTTCCTGTTTATGGCTGCATTGTCCTTCAACAAACATCAATATCAGGACAAACCGATGATGCTTACCTTATGGGAATAGCACAGGGATGCTTTTGTCAGAGCCGATTCAAAGGAGGTTTTAACCTCACACACCTTTATATTTGGTTTGCTTACTCATTCCCTGTCTTCTCGGCTGATAACAGACAGTCCAGAGCAGAGCATCTCTCAGAGGCTACCTTAATAATCCATTTGATGCTGGCGATTCCTCTGTCTCTGTTTGTCTTTAACCAAAACCTGCCACCATTTTCCTGGCTGTGATGCTGTGTTGTTGATCGGCGACTGCTGTTGCGTCACATTACGTAGCCTGAAACCATTAACAGACAGAGCTGCACCTGCTCCCTGCTTCCTGCCTCCCAGTCTGAAGGAGGAGGAGGGAGGAGGGAGGAGGGAGGAGGAGGAGGGAGGAGGGAGCCCAGCGCTCACTGTCATCACACTTCTCCCCTGCTCTTTTTCAGCTCATCAAGCTCGTCATCTCAACCTCTGAACATCAAATTCCCACACTTTCTAAATCCTTCTGTTGCCATCTTTATGGTGCATTAAGAGTAACTTTTTCCTTAATTTATCTTTCTCTTTTTTTCCTCTCCTTCTATAGCAAATCATTGATCAGCTGTCTTTTCCCAGAGCCTCTTAATGTGAACGTTAAGTTAAATGTCCCACTGCTGTACAAATCATTTCACACCAACACAATAATATTAAAACCTTCAGTAATAACAGAACATTAATGACTCAACTGATGCTTAAATAGTAGAACAGAAACAAGATATGACTATCATAGAAATAAGTAAGTTTTAATAAAATAAATTAAGTGTCAATTTTAAAATAAACAGCAGTGCTTCAGACCTAACTGTACTGGAAGTAATATGGTGCAGCCGGCCCATAAAAAAACACTGTGATAGTTAACTGCACAATTAATCCTAAATAATGAATAATGAATATTGGATTCATCAACACGCACAAACACAAGAATATGCCACAAAGCTATAAGCACACACACAGCATTAAGAGATGCTCAAAGGACAACTTTTTCGCTCAGTAGTCTCATAGTTATCAACATCCACCAATTGCTTATATCTGACATCAAAAGGACAGTTTAATAGATGATGACTAGTAAAAAGTAAAAGGATTTCACCTTGGGAAGTCTTCATCCTGCCACTCGTCTTTCACTTCCATGTTCTCCATTCGTAGAGTTGCCTCTGTGGTGCCCATCCCTCAGAGAGGAGAGCAGGGGCCTGGAGGTGTGAGGAGAAACGTTTATCAAAGAACACCACTTACAATAACAAAGGAAAACTGTCACATAAAATGAGTGTATTAATTAGTCAGCTGCATGACTGCACTGCGGGAGCACGTGTTTGACTTAGATGACAAACGGAGAAGTCAGCATTGTAGGATGATTTTACCCAAATCATTTTTCATTACAATTTGGGGGCTGTAACCACTGTTGATCACATGGTTTTTATCCCCCTGCCCAGAGGAGCACATGTGAGAAGCATGTGATTGACTCGGACAGAGCCCATTTTCAAAGTCAAATATTAAGTACAAATTTCCTCCTGGGTGGAAATTAAGAGGCCAATGAGGAGGACGACATGCAGACCTAATCCTCCCTCACCGCTCCCTAATCCTACCACACTGATGTGAATGTGGCCTGTTTGATCTCTACTCACACTGAAACTTAATGTCACCAACAGTATTAATAGAAAAACTTAACTTCAGTTCTAATATTCATTTGTTTGTGCTCAAGAGTTAAGAGAATTCACATACTGATGATTGCCTTTAATACAATGACTGACTGAATAATCAATAGTGGCATTATGATGCACTCTACTTCCCTAAAGTACAGGATTTAATGCTAAAATCACAACACAACAGTGACACATTAATAACAGAAGCATAGGTTTGCTTTGGCAATTGAACGGCATGAGAGAAGCACAGTGGACATTTAATTTGACCTAAAGTCCTGTTCTCTTTGTACTTCTCCACTCAAGTATAAAATCCACAATGTCTGAGTGACAGAGGATTCCCTAGTCTGTGTTGGAGGTTATTAGTAGAAACAGAGACTCTGAGGAAAGGGGGGCATTGCAAGTGCTTGTCTGGGTGGCTTTAAAGCTGTTCAGAGCATTTTAACTGACAACAGTGCAACAAAAAGACTGTTGTGGGAAAAAAGAAATTTGAAGAAATAATGCAATATGGGTTCCTGTGATATAATTACTAGGTGAGGTGGAGTGGTTTTGGAGGTTTCGTCACCGACACTCGTGGCTGAGTATGACCTGGTAGACAGTCTCACATATGGGAAATAATTCATTTCTACAGGCCTTATATTACACATGAGCAACAAGAGATTGTACCTTCAAGTCAAATCCACTAACACACTTGTTTGTAGTAGGTCCCATATAATCCAATGTGACAACACCCCAAAAAGAAAGCGTTAGTGTTTGGTGCACACTCTCAGTAAAATGGAGAGCAGAAAACAGAATAAATCATTTATCAAAGACATAAAGGTTTCTTCTTCCTCACACCGTGTTTAAAATGTTTTTACAACTGGAAAAATCACGAATGTAATGTAATTCTAAGTGAAAATATTCCAGTAACCATTTGAGGTTTCTTCAAAATACTGTATGGAGAAAATTACCTTTACCTTAAGATGTAAGCCATTACATATGTCCTTCAAATATTTCTACAAAATGAATCGCCACCAAATGTGCAGCACATTACCATCACAGAGTAAAATGGCCTCACAGCCTATATAGGTCATCCCAAATGGACAAGCCAATAGGAAAAAGAACCTAAATGGATTTCATGTGTTTGTGGACAATCAAATGTGCATGCAGTCAGTCTAAGGTGTCTGCCTTGTGCAGCAAACACAATAGAAATGCAAGGACGTTAATTCAGTGACTATACTCACATGAGCGGAGTGAGATCCCCTTAAAGCCTCTCGCTGATCCGTGTCTGTGCGTCCTCCCTCCTCCTCAGTCACAGATGCAAAGATTCAAGAGGAGAAAGTCCTGATCCTCCACACTGCGAGGAAAAGCAGGGTTCAGGCTGAAATTTCTCCTCTCACGCTCTTTCACTCATTCATATGCACACACACACACACACACACGCACATTAATGCACAAACACAGTTATACAGTGTCCTCGATGTCAGCCGCTAGCCAGCAGCAGGTGTCTGAAGACAGGGGGCACCTCTGTGCTGGACTCCCCCTCTTCTCCTCCGCCTCTGACCACCTTTGTTGGAGACAGACTGGCCGTGAAGAGCGAGCCAACAGGCTGCCTCTCCGCTTCTACGTCCACACCACCAAGACACAAAATTCCTTTAATTAGAAATGCATCTGCTCTGGCATTATGATCTCCCTTTCTCAACCTCCCCCTTTTCCGTGCTTGTAGATCCAAATACCTTTGGAGTATTTTCCACTCCCAAATATCAATTCAAACCCTTTCTCCTTTCAGTTTCCTCTGTATCCAAATCGCTCCATGGAAGCAGCTTATTTATCCCTACAGCAACTTGGGGGAAAAAGAGGACCAGTCTCTGTGTCCCTTTACTCCATTAGATAATCCTGCTGTTGTTTTCAGTGGTCCTCTATGTGGCTGCTGTTCCCTGGCAACAGCATCTCTCTCTCCACCCATTGCTTCTCCCCTCCTTCTCTGTATCCTCACCCCAGTCTCTTTCATACCTTACACCCCAACACTCCCCACACATTAATTATTCAATCCATTACTTCACTTTCACCCAACCAATCATATCACCCCTGCACAGTTCCCCTGCAGAGTATGCTGTTTCCTATATTCTTATAACAGGAATATGTAACAGCACATATTTCTATATTCTGCTTGTGTGTCAGTTGAAAGTACAAATCCTACAAGCCTCAGTAGTAATTATATATAGGTTATGTTTTAATACATTTTTTTATCACTCTTTAGATGTATAGCATCCTTTTTGTCCTCTGCTCCTGAGGTGATGCCTTTACAACCTAAACTCGTTCTTTACCTTATTAGCTATTTGGAGGATATTGATTTCCCGGCAATTTAACATTACAATGACAGAGGACCTGATTAAGATGCTGGTTTTGTCGGGTTTACATTATATTGTATCTTTAGCGAGCATGACTGACAGACACACGCGGCATTCAGCAGATCCACCGCAGGCAATGTGAGAGGATGCACTTCAATTTACTTCCGTTTTCGCGCAAACTCCGTTTTTACGGCGGATTTAAGCATTTTAGCATTGCATTTAATTAATTTATTTTTTTAAATCAGGCTGAAATAATTGACTATTACTTTTTTTTGTTGTCAATTTAATTTATGAATGAAGGAGTGATAACTTCTTCCTCATTTCCCCTCTTTCTTTCTTTAATTTTTCTGTTTTTTCGTTACTTTTAATTGCAACAGTCCTAACTTTCCAGTGTTCCTTTAAATCCTATTTCTGTGCCTCACATGTCTCACAAACAAAAAGCTTCCTTCTCACAGATTATTTTTACATTGCTCGGTGCGCATGCGCAACGGGGTTATGTGGAATATTAAGAACACTTTTTTAAAAAAATCAATTTTTGCTAAATCTGATACGCTAAATTAACTGAAATACTACACTGACACGGCATTTTCCGCTGTGTACTCGTTAATATCTTACTGATTATGTGCGTGTAAAGATATGTTTCGTCTTGCGCAGTTCCGGTGTAGCGGACAAGTGGCCGCAGCACAGGGGGTGAACCATCTTGACGGTCAGTTTCGGGGTTTGACTGCTGTCCGCCAGAACCAAAGAGTATAGAAACCAGTACTGTACTGTACCGGGGATGCCAAGATGGCTGCAAGCAATTATTTCGGCTTCACACATGGTGCCGGTCCACAATACAGGTAATTCAAGTGATGCAGGGTTGGTGTCAGCGGGTGTCTTGAGTCGCTGTGTGTGCACCGACGAGGAAGCCGGTTCCCGGTGGCGGTTTTTTTTTTTTATTTCACCGAGCGGCAGTTGAGACACAGGCCGGTCGGTTAGCCTGACCCGCTAGTTGAGTTAGCCGACGTTAGCTGTCGGGCCGACGCTCCCCGACACGCTGCCTGACACCAGGTGAACCCGCAGTCCGGCGGTGAACCCGCAGTCCCGCCGTCCTCGGCGGGGGAGGCTGCCGCCCACGGTTCACGTCTCCGCCTCTCGGCGTGCTTTAACGTCCAGCGGAAAGGTCAGCGGCAGTCACGCAGCCGGCTCGGCGGCTCGGGCTGGCTGCAGCTGTGACGGGTGAGATTTTGGCCGGTGTTTGGGGATTAAGAAAAGGCCGGCCGGGGTCCGTCTGTAGCGGTACTGTCTTACAGACAAACAGTGCATTTGGTATAGTTGTATGTTTAATAACGACACGCTGCTACAAAGAAAAAAAAAAATGAATTGATGCTTGTGTGGAGGCAGAAAATGAACACCGGTCACCAGTAAAACAAGCAGTCTGGGTTGCAATTCATGTGAAGTAAATCATTCAAGTTCCTGCTTTGACAGGTAATACCATATAATTAGCAGATCATGTAATTATCATTCAGTGCGTTCAGTGAGCTGTGTGGGTTTCCTGTTTTTGTGTGTTAATATTGCAAAATTTATCAGTATATTATCTGGAGTAACTGGTTATAGATAAAATGACCAAACAGGAACGGCTAATCCAATAAATCCAATATCTCTGCAGTGAAGGTACTTGATAACTTTGATCCTAACTCCTAAAAAAAAAAATACAGTATTGCCGTAAAGCAGTTTTGCACATTGATTGCAAAATTTCCCATGATGACCTCACACACCTAGAGATAATAAAGGGAAAACTACAACAGCATAAACAGTATAGCTGCTGCATAAAGAAACACGTTGTGGTCAGTCTCTGTTCTTCATCAGAGGATGCATACAGTCAGTTTACTAATCCCCCTCCCCACCAGCCTAGTTATAGCAAAGGTTCAATGAAAACAAGGTCATAAAGAGGGGCGTTCTCAGCTATCTTGTCTTTCTTAAACAACAAAACCCAATTAAATTAAATTTCAATTGCAAAATCTGACAGATGAGTAGTTTATATTGTCTCACGGTTTATATTGTCATTTCTGTAGTACTTAACTGTGAGCAGTCTAATAAACTATGATTGGGTTTTCAGGTTTGTTCTCCATTTAGTGTTATGAAAGCAAAGGCATCCCTTGTCCAAAATGTAAAATATGTAATACTGCAGTATTTTAAAAGCAGGTTTTGTAGCAGGGATGAGGTAGACCAGACAAGTAGGTCAACAGCCGAGTGTTCAACCAAACCTATTGATTTATTTGGTTTACTTTTAGTTAAATGGATGATATCAGACTTGTTCAGAAGTGAGTCAGGGCATGGCATCCAGCACTTACATTATCTAATTATTAGAGCTTGGAAATTCTTGTCCCAAGTATGAGATAATGAAATTACAGACATTTCTATATAGCAGCTATCAAGCTACTCAATGGACAATGCACAGACTAGTGAACCTTGAAAAATGGGTTTTCCAAATTCCTTCTTGGTAGTGTCGCAGTTTCCCTTGTTCATTTTACTGTGCAACTGTTTTATATTTGCACTGGATCCAGTATATTTTTGTAAGATAAAATGTTGTTATGATTACGCACACAGCGTTTTGACTCTATGCTTGTTTTTATGACCTTAAGGCATGATTTAATTTGAGCCCTCTCATGTTGTTGTCTATCCAGACACTGAAAGCTGAATAAAGGTGCTGATGGCATCAGTTACTGATGTCGTTGTCAGTAACTGCTGTCCGCATCACAAACCATACTAACCTTAAGGCTGCTGTAGAGTTGTCCTTTTTGTATTTCTCCGTATGATGATGATGAAAATATAGAAGTCAGTGTAGGGCTGCTCAGTTAATTGTATAGTATAAGTGATTATAATTTTGTCCACCACAAATTATGAATCTTGATTGGGTGTTGACAATCTGCCTCCCTATTTTTAGTGCCTATTTTTAGCCATGCTAGCGGCATCACTCTATGGATGGCAGTGTCGGTCTGCCGACTCATCAGTCAGTGAAATAACTCAACAACTACGCTACTAGATGGAATGACATGAAATTTAGTGAAATGCCATCCTCAGAATGAATTGTAAACACTTAACTCAAAGCACCATTCTACCTACGTACAGCCTCACAGAGCCAGAAGCATGGCTGTGGACTCTTTATCTTGTTTAAATATACATACATTGGAAGCAAGTTTTGTTTACTATGAAGTGAGTGTGGCAAGTAAACTATTGTTACAAAAATGGATGAATTATTATCATAAACTGAGTAAAGTTATCCTGATTATTATTCCACTTTATGCGCTTGCATTTTTCAAGGTAGCCTGAGTTGTAAACAAGTCCCACTCCTCAACCCAAGATAAAGTCGCAAGTAGACCCTTTTGTGAAGTTTAATGTTGTTCATGAAGATGTCCTCTGAAAGCAGTTTTGAAGTTTACTTTCTTGCTTCATTTGATTTCTCCTCCCTCTCCTTTCCTTCAGTACCCAGCCTCCCCCGGCTTACTCCCATCCCTCTACAGCCAGTTACAGCGTCCAGCAGGCTCCAGCTGTGGCTCATGCTGTGACTGCATCCTACTCTCCAGCTCCTGTCCAGGCAGCCCGACCTGTGGTCACTGCCCCCTACCCTGCCTATCAGACCCACCAGGCACCCCCAGACTATGCCTATAGGCAGCCAGACCCCCCAGCACCCCCACAGCCTACCACCACCCCTCAGACGTACCAGGTATACACGGACACGGTCAGTCTCTTTCTGCTTCCCTTTTGATTTTTGCTTCTAAGTTTCTTATAGCATGATGTTGTCATATTGGATGCTATGCAATGGCTATTGTTTTGGTTCATGTAATGTGGCTTTTTGTCACTAAGACATTGAGGGGGACAGCAATGCATGTCCCTCCTGCACCAACGTTCACCAAAATTGTATAATTTTTCTCAAATACAAACTTGTACCACTTTACACACAGTGTCTTTAATGCAGTGATATATGATATCTGTACTTTAAAAAAAAAATCTTTCCACAGCATCTACATATCTACTCAAATATGCTGTTAGCCTTTGGATTAAATGCTCTCTTGTAAATACCAGCAGGACAACTACAGCTATGGGCGTCCTGCAGCTGTGACTACCTATGACAATAAACAGTACTACCAGACGAGTATAGCTCCGGCTCAGAGGACACCCACAGAAAATTACTACCAGACTGGTGAGTCAGTTTAGTTTTACTCTCTGCGTCCAATCATTGTTAGAGCTGAGCTATTGTTCTATGCTATGTAATCATCACATGGTTTGTCCTCTAGTGAACAAAGTACTTTTTTTCTCAAGTGCATATTTTATCTGTAAAATGTCTTGCTCAGTACACAGGACATTTGTCAGATTCCACCCACACAGGTGTTTGCACGTACGTTGTCTGCTTAGACTTCTTCCCAGCACTGTGAAGATTTGTACACACTGTGCTTTATTGACATCTCCCTCACTGCACCTGTTATGATGGGTCAATTTACCCCATTATCTTTTTTATTACTTCATAGAGTTTGGTAACATCAGGTAATTCTCAGCATAGCTCTACCCAACTTCTACATGATTCAAGGTCTTATCAGCCAAGGGGATTTAAACGTGTGTTGTGTGTACGCGCCTGCATGGGTGTGTGCGTGTGTGGATTTTGAATAATTTAACACTTCATATCAGTTTCACAAAAATTATTGTTGACTGTTATATAACTAGTATTTCCATTCTAATTAACAGTGTAGAACACACGCACACATCTTAGTCCTGCTGGGATATTAGTCGGCCGTCACTCCTGGTATTATTTATCTTGCACTTTTGAAGGGTAATTTGATATGTGGAATGTGTCAACGGCTCATCTGAAATGATGATCCTTCCTGCCCTGCAAGAAACTCTTTGACAGGCAGTCCCAGAGGATGTAATGGACGTTTCAGATCTCATTTGCTCTCCTCACTCTAATGCTCTTCCTCTCTCCCCTATCTCTTTCTATATCAGTAGGAGTAAAGACTGCTTACAGTCCAGCTCCCTCCACTGTGTACAGCCAACCTCCTCCTCCCCAGAGGCAGGTAACGGCCCTGAAACCTCTGGCCCCCTCCAGCGCTGTGTCCACCAGCTACAACATCTACCCAGTGTCCACCAGTGTCCAGCAGCCACCCACACCCATTTCATCCTACACCCTTGGCTCCTCCTTCGGGTCCACTGTTTCAGCCACCACTTACTCAGGTAACATAAGGCAAGAGATAACATAGAAATGTATTCATCCCAAAGCAAATATTTTTCCGAGCGTCTTTCTATTTTTCTCTGTCCTGGGCCGTTCACTCGCACCTGGCATTTGGTTCTTAGGTTTGTAGATCATTTCATTTAATAAAGAGTTATTGAAGAGAGGGAAAAAGCTTTCTTTTGCTAACTGTCAGTTAGCAATTTTGCTTGCTCAGTTGCTAAAGAGACAAGTTCTCAAAATTTAATTAATTGTATTTTTTCTTTATTATTTGTTTTATAACTTCATAACTGTCTGCAAACCTTTTCTCTTTTGTTGAGCAATTTATACTTGGCATGAATTTGCAGGTCAAAGTTGTTCTTGAAGCAAAAATTTCTCCCCTGTAAGCAAATCCACTGATCATGTCGATTCAATTAAAATAAAATGATTTCGCTGCAAAATTTTGACTATTTATGGTGGACGAAGGAGTGAGGGGGTGAAGGAGTTTGATGGCTTGCTGATTTAAAGTTGAAATTTGAGTTTCTTAATATGCCCTTGACACTTGTGAAAGACGATTTTGAGGTCATATTTATCCTCCATGGTCAATAAGTGAAGCTTATTGCTTGCATGACTGCTGACCCATATCTTTTATGCTTTTCTTCTCTCTAATAACTCTCTGGCCTCACTCCTTCTCCTGCTCTCTCACCCTCAGGCATTAGCTACTCCAGTTATGATTCAACTGGCTACACCTCCACATCCACCCCCTCCTATTACCAACCAGCCCAGCAGACACTCACCCAGCCGCAGCCCCCCCTTCAGCAGCCGCAACAGCCCCAGCCCCCCATCCAGCCACCACCAAAGCAGCTGACAAGCTCTTCATGGAGCAATTCAGGCAGCAACATGGTGACAGCTCCGGCCGGAAACACCTACAAAAAGCCGATGTTTCACCAAAACAAACTGCAGAAGCCCAAAGGGCCTCCCAAGCAGCCCCAGCTCCATTACTGTGACATATGCAAGATCAGCTGTGCAGGCCCTCAGGTAGGAGTTTATAATAACATGGGGTTGAATGAACAAGATTTAATTCATAAAATGCTTTTGAAAGACAAAAACTAATACAAAAAATGAGAAAAAAAAATTCATTACAGTATTAACATTTAAGACCAGAGTACATGTGTTAATGTGTATATGAAAACATGTTATATAGTTTCATAGCTGGTTAACACCATTAAGTATCAGCAGTTGTCTGATTTTATTATATCATAATGAGTTTAATTTCATCAACAGAGTAAAACCCAATGAAAAGTAACAAATATGACTATTTATGTATGTGGCAGTTTCATTTAACTAACTGCTAACTGGTTTGATTTACTGTAACAGACGTATCGTGAGCACCTTGAGGGCCAGAAGCACAAGAAAAAGGAAGCGGCCCTTAAATCTGGGGGCCAGACGGGGGCCACCAACGGGCCCAGAGGGGTCCAGACTCAGTTACGCTGTGAGTTATGTGACGTCTCCTGCACCGGAGTGGACGCCTACGCTGCCCATATCCGTGGGGCCAAACACCAGAAGGTAAGCACAGCTGTGATACTTTTGTCTTTGTCTTCAAGTGTTTTAATATTTGTTGTTATTTAAGAAAATATAGGCAGTTAGTTGTACAAGATATTGATGCAACATGCTTGGACAAGACTGTGGTGTACTCATGTGATGTTCCATCTAAGAGGCCAAGTCTTGGAACAAAACCTGCCCCAGGGATTTTGGTTGGGATTAAGTATCAGCAGCCTTAAATGCTTGTATCTCCCTCTGTGTCTCTTTGTCAACCATGGAAAGGTGGTGAAACTTCACACTAAGCTGGGTAAACCTATACCTTCCACTGAGCCAGTGTTGGTGAATTCTGCTCCAGTTATCACAACCACGACAGCAGGGAAACCTCCAGTCTCCACGTCCACTCCTGCCTCTGTCTCTACCACTTCAACTCCCACTGCAACACCCAAACAGGTGGCTGTGAATGCCACGGCCAAAACAACAGCACCAGTCAAGAAACCAGCTCCTTCCAAAATAACTGTCATTTGTAAGTTTGTTGATTTGTTATGTAGATGATTAGGGTGTATCCCGACTGATTTAATGTTGAATAACTACTGCTCCAATACCAATCTGCTATTAATGTTTACCTCTGTGATACAGCTGCACAGTGTGCACAAGATATGCTAAGGACATAGTTTTGACAGCTGCATCACTTTTTCCATTTAATTGTTTAATAGTGTTTCATGTAATGCTCACAGAGAGAGGATTGTAGGGGCTGGGGTATACTCAATCAGTAGTGGTTCATATGATGTGTTTATAGTTGCAACCACACTGGAACGCGGATTGAACAGTCAGCCATAAAAGTGAATGGGGAGACATAATATAATTTAAAAATGTGGATAACGGTTCACCTTTTTAGACATTCATAGTGCTGCACTTTGTTGTTCACACGAAAAGTGACAGAATAAAAAAAGAGAGAAGTTCAAGCCCTGGCTGCTTTCTCACCTCCTCACAGCTAGCCAATCCCAGTATGAAGTGAGTGTGAATTTCAGATTGTCTGATTTGGAAAGTTACAGAAATGGTCAGACACAGCCCCCCCCCCCCCCAATCCAAAGTGGGACAGGTGAGGTGAGGGGGGGAGGGGGTTTCCAAAGCTACTTGACTGACAAGCAGTTCTGATGGACTATACAGGCCCCTTTAGTCTTAAACTGTAGTGGTCTTTCATCCTCTGCATGAATAAAATACTTCCAATGTAATGCAAAATTTGCTTAAATTATAAAATGATTCAAAGTAAATATAGCATTCCTTAAACAAGTTTCTTAAACTACATTTTGCTTCTGTGTGTTTGCTTGCTGTGCGGTGGCATCAAACACAAGGGTTTACTTTAAATGTTTAAACTTAGCCTTGAACCTTTTTATTTATCAGTGGTTATTTACCACCCTCTTGGATATAATTAAAGATAGCAATGACAGGTTAGAAGATGTTTGTTTTTTCAAACAAGTGGCCATATTACGTTTCTTCAAAGAACTTTCTAATCTGTAATATCTTTCCTGCCGCATAGCCAAGCCTGCCAGCGCTCCAGCAGCTGCAGTGACAACAGCAGCAGCGGTGGTGGTGGCTGCCAAGGTGGAGGAGCCCATGCAACAGTCAGCTCAGAAGATGGAGTCTCAGAGTGACGATGAGGACTGTGACAGAGCTGGAGGCCAGGGTGACATCCAGCCAGTGGGACACGACTATGTAGAGGAGGTAAGCAGGAAATTAAATGACAAATGATAAGATATTAAGTTTAAATAGAGCCAATCAGAACATCCGAGGTATCAACATTGATTCTAATAAGAGGTGTATTGTTATTATGTATCAAATATTTTGTGTCCTTTTCATATAATTAGAGTATAATATCATTAATGTTACGTTTGTTGTCCTGCATTTTGTGTATTTACCTGAACTGTCTGTTGGCCTCAGGTCCGTAACGATGATGGCAAGGTGATTCGATTCCACTGTAAACTGTGTGAATGCAGTTTCAATGACCCCAATGCTAAAGACATGCATCTGAAAGGAAGAAGGCACAGACTCCAATACAAGGTAAGAAAGTCAAAGTACCTCTGAGCTGATTCCTGTCTGACTGGTCATCCAGAGAGACATAATAAGCAGGGTTGAGATGCATACTTTCAAAATTTTGGGTATTTTAGATTACAGGAACTCTCAGCAGGATTTTCTAAAACTTTACCACCCACAGTGGAACATTAAAACAATAGGAAAACAGACCAATCTCTTTCTCTCTGGTTGGACAGCAATAAAATGTAGCATTTGAGTCAGTATGTTATAAGGAGGTTGAATGGATGGACTGGTTTGATAGACATACAGTAGCAAGATACTTTGTGTGGTCTCAGCAGCTTTTCTTTCAGGTCTTCCTGTTATATGTCACTTATTTTGTGCTTCAGTATAGCCAAGCACACGTCCAGATGTCCATAGTTACATTTGTTTCTTTTGTCGGATGATTGCACGCGTATTAAATGGTGTTTTGATACATGCTTCCTTTAAACCAGAGTTAAGCGTAATTTGTTGACAGCTACAGTCAATCCCTGTGGAGTTTTAGACCTCTTGTAGTGCTATGGAGCTGTTTTTTGATGAGTGTGTACCTAGTTTGGTCCTACCAACAGTGTCAGTGTATTATACTGATCAACAGGTGGCGGTAACACACCAAGATATGCATCAATGTTCCAGCAAAGGCAGTGAAGGAGAATATCGCAGGCTAGTAAACATGGATGTAACAATGTAAACTTAATATACATTTAAATTGTTTTTGAAGAAGGAAGATGGAGGGAAAGAAGACATGATCTTCTTTGAAGGAGTATTTTTCTTTTTTTAAATGGCAGCTTAGAGTGGATGGAAACCCAAATGGAAAGAAAAAGATTATTTTAGATTTTATCTGCACTACTGTGGGAATTTGGTGAGAATATTCAGGATTGCATGTGCACTGACTTTCATTACATTCTTGTTACATTCCCCCTACATTTGTTCTATTTTCTTATCTGTAGAAGAAAGTCAACCCAGAGCTTCCTGTGGAGATCAAGCCCAGTAACCGGGCCAGGAAGCTGCAGGAGAGCAAGCTGAAGAAGCAGAAACAGAAGGCGGTGCTCAAGAGACAGAGAGACGATGAGCAGCGCTGGCACATGGAGATGAGGTCAGACTCATGGCCAAAGTTAGTACCCTAAATTTGTTACCACTATGATGTTAAGTTGCAAATTTCCTTGGTACAGAACAGACAAAAAAGTTAAAAAAATTAGAAAGATGCATTAATACAGGAAGTCATAAAGTTGCCAGCTGATGGTTAGTCTGACGTATGTACACAGGGAAAAAAGAGAATTTCATGACTTATTTTATGACTCTTTTTCTGTTTTCATTGACTCTGTCTGACACTGGTGAATCGCACGCTTTCTTGCTTGTATAATAAAATCTCAGTCTCTCAATGCCAAAGGAAAGTCTGTTTGATATAGATGTGAGGATTTTATCATGAAAACTGTACAGCCAGATTAGGGTCCAATTCAGTAAATTTGCTATATGTACAATGTTGTTTTTGATGTACCAGGCCTGTGATGTTATTGTTGTGTTACAAGAGAAAATGCAAATTTTGTAACCCTGGATTACCTCCAACTAACACAGTGCTTTTGACACGAAATTTCAGTGTAATAATTATTTTATATGATCAACGGTAGATTGGAGTAAATGTTTTGGTAAAGGGCTTTTTTTATGGACTACTGTGTACTTTTAATGGCAGCCATAACATTCCCCTGTGGGAATAAATGACTTTTAATGAATGACATTAAAAACCTCCCCCTCTCCTGCAGGCGATATGAAGAGGACATGTACTGGAGGAGGATGGAAGAGGAGCAGATGTACTGGGGGGAGCAGAGACGCAGGATGGCTCCTCCACCTCTGATGAGCCGCCCTGGTATGCCAGTACCCCCTCTACTGGTGAGCATCACATTTGCACTTCTTATCTGTGTTTTGTGTACTATTTTAAAAAAACAAAACAAAAAAAATTATAACTTTTACTGAGACTTGATTCTAAGTGTGATCAATCACTTTATTTCCCCCTCTCCCTTGAGACGTGTGTGCGTCGTCCAGACTCTCCTGATGACCGTCACATCATGGCTAAACACTCCACCATTTACCCAGTAGAGGAAGAGCTACAGGCTGTTCAGAGGATTGTCTCCCACTCTGAGAGAGCCCTAAAACTGGTGTCCGACTCCCTGCTGGATAAAGAGGCACCACCTGTTGATACCGCTGCTACTGAAGAAGTTGATGAAAAAGGGTAAAAAAAAAAAAAGTTACTTCTGGCAGATCATTTATATATTTCTCTTGGCATGTTGGTAAAAAAAAGGATTAAGGTAGCTGAAGCCTAACAGCCTGTTAAGAGCTTCACAGAAATGCAAGGTTTTCAAACCTTTGCCTGTGATGATAATGTAGTTTTTTTAACATATAGATATAGAAAATTAATAGTATTTTAATTGATACGTAGACACTACATTTCAAAACAGTATATTAGTTCAATCAACAAGTAAATAAATAAATAAAACCAACCATAAGCAATAAAACAGACAATAAATATGGCAAATAGAATAAACCTAAAACAAGACCTTTTATGTTGAAAACAAAACTTATATCTCAGAAAAAGTGTAAGTATCACATGTTATTCAGAATATACCTACATACATAGAACTACAGATGTGTGGTCAGGTAAAAAAAATAGAAGCCATTGATAAATACCATGTTCATCATGACCTCTACCTCCATTTGTGATCCATCAAGTTGCTGCAGAAGAAACCACTTGAGCTGCCTGAACTGTTTGCAAAATCAGCCCTGCAAGTCTTTATCTTGACGTCTATCCTTCTCTTGGCAGTACTGAAAACTCAGGACGGCTGCTAAAGGGTGTGATGAGGGTGGGCATCCTGGCCAAAGGCCTGCTGCTTCGTGGGGACAGAAATGTCGAGCTCATCCTCCTGACTGCTAAGAAACCCACCATCTCTTTACTGAAGAGCATCGCCAAGCAGCTGCCCAAGGAGCTGGAGGTAAGGAAACTTCACCCGTCAACTGACTGTAAGTGTATTGGTTGAGGTTGAGGGAGGGAAGAATTGTGGTAAACTTGGAATTCACAACACTGATATTCTTACATTTTTAAGTTTTATCTTAAATGATTACCTACCTACCATACCCAGGACCTACACCTGGGTATGGGATCATACAGACAAATTGTAAACAAAATCCTGGGAGAAAAAAAACGGCTCCCATTGCCAGTTTTAGCAGTAGTTTGTTTCATATTATGTTGTCAGATGCAGTAGTGTTTTTTCAAAGAGAAAATGATCCTTACATGCTGCCTTATGACTTGTGTCATAAGAGCTAGATAGAGAGGAACTGGAATATTTAATAGTTATGTAACAAATAGAATGGGAATGAGAAGTTTTGATTATAGAGTGAGAAGTTTTAGCCAAATCACTTCATCCTACATGGGTTTTTCCTCATATGCTAGGACAGTTAATTTATCATTAATGAACATCAACATCTGTCCCCCACAGCCAGAAACAACACAGAAGTTTGTCCTGCAGACATGTATTAATGATTAACATCTTAACTGAGTAAAATCAGTAGAGTTTAGCTTTCTGTGGGTGGATTTACAGTACTAATGTTTGGTAGTTCCGAACAGCCCTGCCACTCTGTAAAGCTTATTTGTGAAAATCAATTTAGTCTTTCTTATTTATTCTTAATAGAAGTCTGCCAGGCTGTTTAGTCTATCACATCATAGGGTTACTGTGTGGTTTCTAGCTTTTGAGAAAGATCTTTCCATGTTCACATAATGACTGAACTGCTCCCAGCCTAAAGAGAGAAACTCTATTGACTTCTCTTTTTTTTTGGTAATTCACTGGCACTTCCATTTAAGGCTCACAAGACAGAGGACTGACACCAAATACAAGGCTGATGTGTTGCAAAACTTCACTCTTCCTCCCTCCTGCTTTAGCTGTAATGAGTGTTTCGTTAAAGGTGCTTTTGGCTGATCTTTAGATTCACTGCCTGGTTATGACACCTGAATCCTACAGAGTGAGATGGGGCTTCTCTTCTTAAACTGTCCCATTGCTTTCCTAAATATTACAATTATAAAGACATCATACATTTTTGAGAAATATATTTATGGTAATATCACCAACCCTGTTAAATAAGGGAACTTCTTTGAGGAAAAAAGTAGCACAACCCAGGGTTAAAAAAATTAACAGTATTGCCCTGTAACCTTGCCAAACAAGGCTATCTTTTGCCCCTACACCCCTCCTCCTCTGTAGTGAGTAATCCCAAGTGTCCTTTTAACCGGCAGACATTTTCTGAAGATCAGTATGAGGTGCAGGCTCACCCCGAGGAGGCGAACATCGTGATATTTTCAAGCAAGGAGCCCAAAATGCAGGTGACCATTTCTCTCACCTCGCCGCTGATGAGGGAGGACACTGCTGCTGAGAAGGACAAGCAGGCAGGAGGAAAGGCGGCTGAGAAAGGTTAGAGAAGCCAAAGCTTTCAGTACCAGACAACCAAATGTAAGCAACGTCTGTAATACACTATATATGTATATATTTATTTATTTATATATATATGTATGTATATATATATATATATATATATATATATATATACCCCTTGCTCCACTCTTCCACCTGGTATCAGCCCACATTTTAGGCTGAAAAGCTCTAAATTACACGAAATGAGAGGTGGGTCTTTTAACCAAGCCCACATTCAAGTTTTTTGTTCTTTAACCCCTAAAATAAGAATTAACTCACGCATTCATTTGTCCCACTCTTTTCATTTCCCCCATGTTTTGCAGTTACACTAGCCCCCGATTTCTTTATTTATTTTCCACAACATGGGAATCAAAAGCCGGGCTCTCCGACCTTTCTGTGCCACTAGGGTGTGTGTTTATCTTGTGAACACATGCTCAGATAAAACCTTTGGGAAACTATAATAATAGACTGACGTGATGATCAGTGTTCAGATAATGCCCAGGGATGAAAATGCTTCAAATGGTGATACTATTTCTACAAATATTCTTATTTTTAAACTTGACATAAGTTTTGCTTCTTGTTGCATTTTGGCAATGATACCCATGAGGGGATTTTGAGGTCCAGCGACTTCCCATTCCCTCGTCCCCCATCTCTGCATCATAATGTGGCATTATCAATGATACGGTGTTGGAGTGTCATTTTATCGCCTCACAATGATCCGTTTTGAATAATAAGATGACATTAGTAAATCCATTGTCATTACTTCCCCCACCATTTAACAATGCAGGTAATTTTCAAGATCATTGTGTTGCAAACACTCCTCCGCCTGCTCCAATAACTGTCAGTATTTTAATGTGTTTTTTCCCATTTGGAAAACATGGTAGAAATGTTTTCTGTGGCCGTTGTCTTTTATTTTTTAAATTTTGTTTGGGTTTGTTGATCAGTGCCCCTAATTCTGTATCAGCAGACCTAGGCAAGCCTATGGCTAATCTGAAGACCACACTTGTACACATACCACTAAGAATAGGAAATTCAAGAAAACAGGTTGCCCATGTTTATTAAGCTTTTTAGAGCAGGAAAACCCTCTTGTTCACTATCACCAGAGGGGCTCAGCTACTGCTAAATGAAAACTCCCGACTCTAAGAGGCATGATGAATATGGGTCTGTGATTCTAAGTGGTATGGTAGTGTAGACTTCAAAAAAGTGGCTTTGTTTTTGTTATGTATTTTCCCTGTAAGGAAGCTAAAGTCCTCTGTTATTGCTACAGTTCTAGTGAACATAGAAGTGTGGAAAGCCCCAAGGCTAATCTTGTGAAATATTACCTCATTGCAGTCATCAGTAACCACATTGAATGTTTTGGACAAACCTGTCATTTGTCATTTTTGTAAATGTGTCTTAAATTTGTCCTCAAACTCTGTACGTTTTACTGTTTCATAGACGTCTAAATCAAACACAGACACAAGCATTACTTTTAAACAAACATAACTTTGTATTCTCCCATTTTTGGTACTACTAATTCAGTTAATTTCGGACTTTGTCATATTGTTTAAGAGATCTGATTTCACTAATTGGTTTGCCTTTTTAAGTTGATATTGTCTTAAAATATGGAGGCATGCAGTATCCTTGTTGTTGTGACTTTCTCTGCTTGAGAAGTTTCCTTAATTACAGAGGAGTATTGGAAACAGTTGCCATCAATGCAAAGTAGGACTGACATTTCCGAAGGGATAAAGTCTACGTTTTGATGATAAAAAGTTGATCAAAAGTTGTAAAATAAGTTAGCTCCTTTTGTCAGTCTGGCTCTTGGGCAAAGTCTAATGCAAAAAAGAGGAAATCCAAAGAAGAAGTTTGAGTGAGTCAATGTGAGCAGGTTAATTCTTACTTATTAAATCATTATGAATTTCCTGTATGAAAAGCATGACGGGACTTGGCAGTGGTATGAGGGAAGCCACATTTGACATGATACAGATTTTTTAAATATATATAATATAAAGGGCTGTTGAGTGATGAGACACTATTATAGTCAGAAGAAAATGTGTGTAGTGAGAAGGAAATGGGCTTAAATTAGCTTGATGACTTGTGATTAAACAGTATTTGTACCTTTCCTCATTGTAGATATTTTGACTTGACTTGACAGGAAGGCTATTAACGATTTCTCTGTTAAGTGTCAATGTGAACCAGCATGCTCAGTACCGCAGCTTTGGCACTGACGCACCTAAATATAATGTAGACATTAATAGTCTTGTTACACCTGTGTTTGACAAGTCAAAATGTCTCTCTAGAGAAAGATGCACTCATGGAGTCCAAATGTGAAATCAATATAAAAAAACACATTTACAAAGAAATATTTGTGGTTTAGTCACCTTAAACAAAATTTTTTAAATATGAACTCTTTTCTCTGAATGGCTTGGATTTCCATCATTTTTGCATCTGCCTTCCACTTCAAAAAACACACTGGTGATTGTACTTCTTTTTTGCTATTTTCTTCCACTCAGAATACATCTGTTAAAACATAGAGTCACTCTTTTCCTTATTCGATGGTCAGATGCTTGCCTTTTCTCTCATATCTTCCCCTCATTATTTTTCTCACAAACAAATTGAGGATTTAAGGATTCAAGGAAATGCCTGATAACTGCTTGACTGTACATCAACACTTACTATGTATTGCAGTCATCATTTGGGTTTTGCATTAGTTTGACTGTAGGTCATGAGCTAGTACATGTTATTTCTACCAGGTGCGGCTGAGAAGGACCCTCCTGATCTTCTGAACAAGAGGAAATGTATGGAATACCTGGCTGCTCTCCGTCACGCCAAATGGTTTCAGGTAAAGTCTTTCCCCTCTTTGTGTCTTCGTCTGACATGTCAAAATGTCAGAAAAAGTCTATAATTTGTGATGAGACATTGATTTTATATTTATTCAGAAATATCTTGTATTACATTGCAGAAGTGGTAGCGTGTGGGAATGTTAATGAACTGATCTCAGTTCCTTTTTATTAGATTTTGGGTATCAATGTTGTTTTCATTTGTAACCGGACATTACACGATTCTGCTGTCTGTGGCTTTATCAAAGAAAAAGCACCAATGTGGTATTTGAGATTATGATCACGTGCCATTTCTACATGTATCTTGTAGAAGACTTCCCTGTTGTAGGAAGTTAATATGTAAAAATCATTTTTATCAATCTGGCAGCTCCAGTTTTTTTAAACAAAATAACACAAAAAAGAGTAAAAGCCCCAAAATATTAACCATAAAAATCCTAGTAGGACTGATTTAAGTTTAGATTAAGCTTTCTAAAAACAGAGAGTGTGCAGCCATCTTCTCTTCAGTTATTAAGATTTCTGCTTACAAAACAGGTTTGTAGTTTTGAGTAGAATCATATGTTTTGTTTTTGTGTCTTTTCTTCATCTCCGAAGGCTCGTGCCAACGGGCTGCAGTCCTGTGTGATCATCATTCGGGTGCTGAGAGATTTATGTCAGCGGGTTCCCACTTGGGGGAAGATGCCTGGATGGGTAAGTGGCTTTTTCTTTCCGTTAGGTTTTGACTTTTTCCGTTTCTGTTTTTGGTGTGAACCTTCTCCTAAATGAGGTTTTATAAAATATTGTGTGATCTCTTTTTGTAAGTTGTATTTTAACTTAGAACTAATGCTTGTTGTGAATTTCCATCCTGTTTTATGTCTGTCTGTCTCTACTGGTGCCGTCTATGAGAGAACAGTATATTTACAAACATGCATAGCCCCACAGTATCAGTATCTTGTGTGAGGATAGCTTATGCACATCAAATGTGTTGACCTAGTGTCAAGAGTCAAGACATCGAAAGGTAGAGGAGGACCTAAGGTGTAAGAGGACATCAATCTACTGTCTGGAGTTTTTCTTTCATTTCATTGTGTCTATTTCTCCCTGCAGGCGATGGAGCTACTGGTGGAGAAAGTGATCAGCAGTGCTACAGGTCCGCTCAGCCCAGGAGAGGCCATGCGCAGAGTCCTGGAGTGCATCTCCACCGGCATCCTGCTAACAGGTCAGACAAACATACATGTTAATAATGGAAATAAGGAGATCATTCACAGGATCACAAAATCTCTCCTGCTGATGAATGCCACATGTGCATAAAGAACTTTTATCACTAAAAGTAAAAGTTTGATTGTTTCATGTAATTTTTTTTATTCTGGGGACATTTTCATATTGGTTGATTTATTAACTTCTTCTATCACATTTACATTTTGAACTTGTTTCTCAGATGGACCAGGGTTGATGGACCCCTGTGAGAAAGAGTCGACGGATGCTTTGGAAAGCATGATGCTTCAAGCCAGAGAGGACATAACTGCCAGCGCACAGGTACCCACACAGAGTATTTGTACCGATTGTGACTGGCTGTAAGGTGTGGATTCACTTTAAATATCCAGACAGTAGAACGAGACAGCCACACTGCAGGTGTTTTCCGTTCTAATTTAATGATCCAGAAATAAACTGTAGGTAAAGACCGCAACAGTGAAGCTTAGCTAAAGATGTTAGTGCAAAGGTTAGTCGGGTAAACACCACTAACAACTGAAACAAAAAAACCCACAAGCTTTGTTCAGTGTCCCACCCCTCTCTCTCCCCTCATTTCCTGTGTGCCTCTATGCTGTCAATTTTAAAAACAACTATCTAAAAGAAAGATGCTTACAACCCCACAAACTGACATTTCTCTTCCCTGTTTTCTCTTGTTGCAGCATGCTCTGCGGCTGCTTGCTTTCCGTCAGATCCACAAGGTTCTGGGCATGGAGTCACTGCCGGCGTCCAAGGCCAGCGCTCGCAACCGCAAACGTCGACGGGACGGCAGCGACACGGGCGAGGGGGAGGGGGAGGGCAAAAAAGACAAGAAGGACGAAGCCGAGAGTGCTTGACCTCTGCCTCCAGAGCGGAGGCTTTTGCTAGTTTAGAGACTGGTAGAATGTCACAACTTTAAACTTTTCTTATCTTGAAAACAATCTTAACACGCAGCTATACACATATAAATATAACTGACTGTACATGTTACATGTCTACCCTTGAATTAGGAGGAATAATGTGTTGGAGGAAGAGACTGAAGTCTGAGGATCTGTACTGCAATTCCTTCTCCCATATAGTAATCTTCTACAGATATAGTGTCCTTTAAAGTGTGCAGAGAGAATTGGCTCAGTAAAATCATGAAGATGACTGATGGCATCACTCCATTTCAGTATAATTGCACACTAACTACTGACCATCCCTCCCCTGTTCATTCACAATAGTTAAACCACCACTATCAACTACAGTTGTATTGTTTTCTATGATATTAAAGCCTCCAGTTAAATCATCAGCACCTTAAGCTTTATTTCCAGCTTTTCTCTTTGAAGAAGAGTCTGAAATCTACCAGTTCTTTTTTTCCATCCGACTCTTGAGTCACTGAACTAACTTTGGTGCATGACATTTGTACACTGAAATGATTTTCAGTCTGTGTGAAGAAAAAAAAAAAAGAGATTGAGGTGCAAGTCTTTGAAGCATTGAAACGGTGAGCGAGATCAGATAAGACTGACTGACTGTGTTTACGATCTACATACAGTACTGTGACAATAACTGTGCCTAAGATGACACATTAGTAATAAAATAGTCTCCTTTCAATATTTCCTCCTAGTACATTTACAAAACTCGAGAGAGACCAGTCTAAAGAGTTGTGAAAACCAAAGGCCCTGCATCACACCTTTTAAAAAAAACAAGGCTACACTCAAATAACTTCCCCTCAAGGTTTGACAAGAAACCTACAAAGACACAGCTGCTCTGCTTTACTCAGTATCCCCCCTTGAGGTTTTCTGTGGAGGTCACACTGGAGAGTAAATTTGTCTCTGAAGAGAGAGAAGTCTTATGTTGCACAGTCTGTAGCATGCTGAGGGATTGAAGCACTTACGAAACGATAATGTTACTGTATGCAGCCATAATTTTATCATTTAAAAAATAAGCCTAGTGATCTTTTTTCTTCCAGAGTGTGGTTAGCAGAAGAGAGAAGCTTTAGTCCGAAAAAACAAGACTGAATATCTACTGTAATGATCAAGTAGTCCTTTGACTTTCTTCCTTGTGCCTGCATCATGTCGTGTATTACAAATGATTGAGTATGGGGAACATTACGAGTTGTCAGGTTAATAGTGTAATTTTCTTTCACAAAGATGTAGGACGGGGAAGGGACCGTTGCACAGCTCTTTGGCTTAAAAGTTGATGTGAGAGAATTATTGTGCAGTTTTAGTTTGATTTTCATTCACGAAGAGCATCATATAAGTATTGCTTATTTTATTTCTGAAGGATGTTGCAATCTATTTTGTATTGTTTAAACGGAAAGTGTGAACGTTGCTGTCCAATTATTTGAATGTCTTTGTAGTGTTGCCTAAAATGAAGAGGAGAGATTAAAACACTTTTAAGCCATTTTCTTTTCTATTTATTTCTTTTTTATTTCTTATTTCTGTCTCCTGGGTTGTGTTTCGTGTCGCCTCAGAAGTCCGCCCCTGTCACCTTCAGCCGCACTTCTTGCGTCGCCTCATGAAATATGAACCAGTGTTTCCTCAACATTGAGGAAGTGCTCCGGCAGACCGGCGTGATCGCTCACGCCTCAGCCGCAGCCGCATCTCTGGGACAAGAATATCCCCAGAGTCGCTCCCCCGCTGACTCGAGCCGTGTTTACTGAAGACGTCTGACGAGAGAGAATGAGCCGAGACGAGGAGCCGCTGGGGGCTTTGAAGTGGCCTCGGCGGTGTGTTTACTGAGCCAGCTGTTTTTTTTTTTTTTTTTTTAAAGACGGGGACGCTGTGCGCATCTGTCCGGAGAGCCGCAGGTACTGAAACATTCATGGGGACAAAGAGACCAGGCTGAGCGGGGCGTTGATCTCCTGCCTTCTACTTTGTGTTTATGCGACGGGCACGGAGCTGTCACAGTCCTCCTCCTCCTCCCCCGCTGACATCTTTTTATTGTATTTTTTAGATTCCCATTGTTAGTTTTCCTCGACGGCAGCTCCGCTCTCGAGGTCTCTGTTGAGGGGGATTTATTCAGGACAGAAGTAAATATGTTACTGTGTTGTGTTGAGCGGTTGTTGAGAGACATTTTTTTCTCCTCGACAGGTGTTTAATTCAAGAAATTCTCCGGCCCCTCGGGTCCAGCACATGGCAGAGGTATGTGCTGTCATTCAGAGCGGCTGTGTTCAGCCGATTCAGTGGTTTGCCTTAAATATATAATTCAGTACAGTCAAGTTCCCTGTGATCGCCGGTGTTTTGTTTGAGTAAAACAGGAGGCTGTTCGAAATTGATCTTCGAAGATTAAAACAAATACATATCTGAGGGGTTAATGTAAATTAGAAGATGAAGGTCTGAATTAGAGTCTGAAGTTAATCAGCTCAGTCTGATGAATAATGTTTAATTTAAATCAAACAGGATGTGAGATCAGGCTATTGAGCATTACAGAGTTGAAGGTGTTTTGAAATGTTTTCCATGTGTATGACCTGCACTTCTTATTGCTCAAACACGCATCATAATCTTGATAAAGGCTACCAGTGATGAAATCATTTATCTTGGGGTCCATAAATTCCTAATAATTTCCTAGGAAGTTTCTTTGAAAGAATTATGTAATTGGGCACAGGTTATAGGGTAAACAGAGACACCTCCAATGTACTGATTCCATTTAAATAACTAAACTAGTTTAACCTTGAGTCTTTCAGTCAGAGCAGCTGAACATGCAAACCCCTGCGAGCATACCTGTTCAACAGGAAGGATGAAGTTTATAACAATGAATGAACGATGAGAGAATATTTACTTGGGTTTAAATGAAACAGTTCTTTAGAGATGACCTAAAACTCACTAAAATAACAGTCACAGAGCTGTCTCTATTTTCCCTTCAAGAAATGATTAGGTAATAACATTTTTGCCAGCCAGTTCCTGAAGTTAAAAGTCTGACAACATTATTTCAGACTGACACAGAGATGTTATAGGGTCAATGCCTCTCTTATGATTATTATTATTATTATTATTATTATTCCTCTGCCACTGCAGATGAGCTGGACTGCCGGGACACAGTGTGTAGCCAAGGGGGACCACAGGAAACCAAAACCTGGAGAGCTGGCGTACCACAAAGGGGACATCCTCACTATTGTTGACACGAGCACGGTGCTGTCATGTTTAAATGGAAGCTACAGTGTTTATTCAAAGTCATCATTGTCCACCACCTGACACCTTGATTGCTTTCTTTTTTTTTTTTTTCTTAGAGGAAGGGATATTACAAGGCCACACACAACTCCACGGGAGAGGTAGGACTCATAAACTCCACCAACGTGCGTGAACGAGAAGCTCTGCGCGTCGACCCCAGCCTCAGCCTCATGCCGTATGTCTCGTCCTCCTCTTAGTTTTACACTTTTGTCTTGACTTATTGTCTGACAACCTTAGGATGCACCCATGTTTACAGCTAACGAGCGGTGTGACTGTGACAAGGCTTCTAACTTTAGCTCCTTGCGTGCACATCTAACCCACAGTGTGGGTTGGATGTGCACGCAAACAACATTGTCACAGGATTAATCTCTTCAACTTCCTTTTTTGGTGTGTAAACTACTGAATGTTGGACATGTTTTTTTAAAAAGTAGCATCTGTAGGATATTTGGACTTATCTGTGATCCTAAACAGATGCATCGATATGATTAGCTATAAGGTTTAATGTGTTTGTGTATGTGACTCACTCTGCGTGGTCGTTTACTAGCTGGTTTCATGGGAAGATCTCCGGTCCAGAGGCGGTGTGTAAGCTGCAGCCACCCGAGGATGGCCTGTTCCTGGTTCGAGAGTCCATCCGCCACCCCGGTGACTACGTCCTATGTGTCAGTGTCTCCGGAGAAGTCATCCACTACCGGGTGATTTATCAGGACAACAAGCTGACCATTGACAACACACAGTATTTCTACAACCTCATTGACATGATAGAGGTAAGAGGCTCCTGGCTCTTGGGTCAATCTAAGTTGTGGGATTCTATATTGTATGTGTGTATCTGTTTTGAGGACAAAATCCTGCTGCAACATGTTCAAAATCCCAGAGGATCTTTCATGTGAGGGTGAAAAGAAAAAAAAACATACTGCCCCAAGACTAAAGGTACATTATTCAACAAGTCAGTTTCATTTAACAGATCCACCTGCACTTTCTTTACCCAGAATTCACAGTAGCGAACTTATGGACAAGGTAAAAAGTCTGAAGAGCTCAGAACAAAATGTTTCAGCTTCCGGCTTTCATCAGGGTCCTTTTTAAGAGGGTTGTTAAGTGGTACTTGAAAAAATAATGATGCATGCAAACTCCTAGGCCAGTGGTTTCTAACCTCAGGGCTGGGATCAATGGGAGGGTTCACAAATGTCATTAGATTTGCAGGTATTTGATTATAAACCAAAGTATTGGACAAACGAAAATTTTGACTTTATGATGGTACTTGATGAAAAAGTCATGGGATCGCCACCAAAATTCATCCTGAGGTGAGAAAAAATTTCTGAACCAAATTTAATGGCGATCTTTCCTATAGTTGTCAAGACATTTCACTGAAAAACACAAATGTCCACCTCTTGGTGGTGTCGCTAGAGGAATCATCAACCATCATCATCCTCCGGGGACCGTAACTGTCTATAATTGTCTGTACAACATTTCATGGCAATCCATCAAATAGTCGGTGAGATATTTCAGTCTGGACCAGTGTGGTGGAGCAATTGGCCGAATACACTGCCACCCATAGAGCCAAGGCCAAGGCCACATTGGCCATTTCCTCATGTTAAGGAGTCACAAGCCAAAAAGGTTGGGAACCACGGTCCTTGAAGCCTGCTGTATTTAAGGCCAAAGCCTGAAAACCCATGAGCGTAATTGACACCAGGGTATAAATATACATGTTATGTGTCACAATGAAGCAGAGACAGGAAAACTCACGAAGTGCATCCCTTTTATGGTTTATCTGTATTTGGCCTGTGTCTGTGCGAGGGTGCATTGAAAGCTTTGCTGCAGTGAGGTTTGGACATAGGCCCGACAGAGATGGCCAGCTCTCGTTCACCACTATCTTATCAGTGAGCCGCATACAGCTTCAGGCCTGAGTCACACCGGCTGACTTACGCCTGCTAGGAAACGGAGGGAGGGCATTCCGGATGAATGTTGGAGCTGAGTCATGTTTGAAATGCGCTGTCCCACTGCAGACAATATAAAACCAGGCTCTGATGTGTCACTGTATATGAGCTCATAATCTACTGGTGCAGTTTAATTCAGCTGCCTTGATGCTTTTTTATTTTGTTGGTGGTGCAGTTTTTCTAATTATTTTTAAAGCTAAATATAGGTTTATTTTACACTCTCACTTTTTTTTGTCAAGCCACAGTGTTGAAATGTCTTCCTGTGTACCGTGGAGGTATTATTGCAAGTTCAAAGTTTCAACCTTATGTATGTGGCAACCTTCACACAGCACGCAAATCCACAGAAATATTACATAAACACAAGTGTTTATTACAGACAAAGAAGAATGTGAACATACCAAAGAAAATAATAGATATATTACAGATAAAATAAAACGTCTACTATAAATAAATGTAATGTGTTTGGTGAGTATCTGTTGTGTCTTTTCATCTTTGCAGTTCTACTCAAAGAACAAAGGCTCCATTGCTACAACTCTTCTGAAGCCCAAACAAAAACAAGGAACCAAGTCAGCTGAGTTGGAGCTGTCGAAATGTAAGTCAAGAAAACGGTATCTAAGAAATTTTCACAAGATACTTTGAATTAATCATTGGTAGTAATGCACGTATAGTGTATCAAATGAAAAAATAATGATTATTTAAGCATGTAAAGGTATGTGTCAGGTTTACAGTATTGTCCGCGTGTCTCTCCACTGCAGCTGGATGGCTGCTGGACATTACAAAGCTCACCCTGGGAGAGAATATCGGAGAGGGGGAGTTTGGTGGTGAGCTTTCTTTGGTTTTGTCTACTCACAACGTTCATAATGAAAAAGTGTCGGGAAACACAACAAGAAAAAAGAAGAATCCCTCTTATTAAGGACGTATTCTGACGTGTGATTCCCTTCCACAGCTGTTTATGAAGGAGAGTATATGGGCCAGAGGGTGGCAGTAAAGACCATTAAATGTGATGTCACTGCTCAGGCCTTCCTGCAGGAGACTGCAGTTATGACGTGAGTCTGAAGATTTCCCCAATTTTGCAACTTCAGTCAAAACATTTTGACGAGCTTTGAATTAATCACTAATAACACCACCTGTCAATGTGGATTCACTCCTTCCAGGAAGCTGCAGCATAAAAACCTGGTGCGATTGTTGGGGGTCATTCTTCACAAAGGGCTTCATATTGTCACAGAGCTCATGACTAAGGTACAGTAAACACATTCTTTATTAGTTGTTCTCAGTTGGAAACTAATACATAATTATAGTAAAAAAACGGTAATAAGGTAAAACAATAAAAAAAAAAGTAACATAGTGAGTAAATACATTCAGCACAACTATTCAGAAATACATCAAACATTGAAACTGACAATAAAACTACATACAGGAATTGAAACCAAATGGGTCTGTCCTATTTGACCAAAATAATTCCAGATGTCAAGATGAGTCATTGGTGGGAAGTCTACTTATTGTAGTGTCTACTAGCAGCTAGTGAGACAAAATAGTTATATGGGGGTTATAAATTTAGAGTTTGTTTTACTTTCTGGCCAGTCAAGTTATCTGGGCCACTCCTGAAGAATAGACAGAAGTGTAGAGGGGCACTCAGATAACTGCAGGTTTTCACCGATCGTGTGTTTGCTTGTTTGCTTGTAATTTAGGTACTAAGGTGTGTATGCTTTGAGATGCATGCTTGGTTATGGAGACGGTAAAAGTAACCAAGTAAATCCAAAAATCCAAACAATTACAGAGTGACCTGCTGCCACTTGGTGCCGCAACTGATGCAATAGAGTGCCAAAGATGGCAATGCAGCTTTAAGGAGTCTGAGTTAACCTTCCTCCCCGGGTTAATGACATTAGGCCAATATACAGAAGCTCACTGTGGTTGCTGGGGCTCAAGTACAGTCTTATTATAACTTTAGGTGACATTTTAAAGTATCAAATAACTTGCGCTTTAACACATTTCAACAAATCTGCTGCAGAAAGTTATTCCCTGCTTGTAGTTTTTTTAAGTGTAGTATTTCTTATAATAGTAACCGAGAAATCTTCTAATAGAGCCTTATTGACGGATCTTATAATGTGTGTATGTGTGTGTTTGTGTTGCAGGGAAACCTTGTAAACTTTCTCAGGACGAGGGGACGCTCAGTCGTAAACTCAGTTCAGCTGCTCCGCTTTGCTCTGTGAGTTCAATCAAAGTGTGACAGTGTTTAATGATTTTAATGTTCTGTACAGCAGAAATGATAGCAAGTGCAGAGTACAACATTGTGTGTCAGTAGATGGACAGCCGGGTCCGTGCTGTGCATACATTAAATTGTGTGTGTTTGCGTTCATCAGTTTACAGTGCAAAATGAGAATTGTTTGTGTGTGTTTACGTGTGTGTGGCCAGCGATGTGTGTGAAGGTATGGAGTACCTGGAGTCGAAGAAGCTGGTTCACAGAGATTTGGCAGCTCGTAACGTGCTGGTCTCTGACGACAGCGAGGCCAAGGTCAGCGACTTTGGCCTGACCAAGGTGGACTCGAAGGTGTCAGATAACGCTAAACTGCCGGTCAAATGGACCGCCCCTGAAGCGCTGAAGAAAGAGGTTGGTTTGAAGAGCTGCGTTTCTTTTACCTGGTATTTGGTTTTATATTTATAGATTTGTTACTGCCTCTCTATGATACTTGAATGTTATCGCTGTCTCTTTGAGGCCTCTCCACCCTGCTTTGACTCACTGCTTGAGCATAATTATTAATATTTCATGGTCATTTCAACTAAACTCCAGCAGCTCCTGATGCATATCTTTCCAGCATAACCAGCCATGTCTTTTTATTCACATCATGATGTCAGAGTTTGACTTCTAAATGCATTTATAACACCTTATACACCCCTTACAAAGTATCTCCTATTAGAAAAGGGTTCTACATTCATTTATATGTGTATACATTTGCTTTCATTATGTAGAAATTCTCCACGAAGTCAGATGTTTGGAGCTACGGTGTTCTTCTGTGGGAGATCTTCTCTTATGGTCGTCAACCTTACCCTAAGATGGTATGTAGCACCAGTATATTCTGAAATCAATAGTTTGAGATTTTGGGAAACACGCTTATTCACTTTGTCGCCAAGAGTTAGATGAAAAGATTAATTCCGCCTCATGTCTGTACCATAAATATGAAGCTGCAGCCAGCAGCCGGTTAGTTTAGCTTAGCAGAAAGACTGGAAACGGGGAAAACAGCTAAATCTGCCTACCTGCATCTCTAAAGTTCCTTTATTAACTGTTAAGTTATTTGACCTCTGAAAGATTTGAAGTGCCTAATATTTACAATCTATTGCACTCCATATTTGATAATATAGTTATGTAACTAGAATTACCTTTATCGAGCAATTGGACGACCATCCTTTTATGTTTTTATTGATTTGTTGTTGTACAGATGTCACTTTACACTGCAGGTTATTACCTTAATAAACACAACACCCCCCACCACCCCAACACACACACACACACACACACACACGCGCACACACGCGCACACACACACACACACACACACACACACACACACACACACACACGCACGCACGCTTATTTACTTAATTCAATGGTACCTCTAACAAAGTAAAGGTATACATAGACAAAAAGTTAGGCCATTGCAACAAATTTACAAAACATGCCTCTATCCGCTTCTGGGGTCTATCACATCCTCAATTCTTTATCTATCCTGAATAAAAAAGCTGATTTTGAATCTTTAAGATAAGACTTCAGATAAATCTTCGTCCCTTTACTGACTTTCCTGAAGCTGTAGGAAAAGAGCATCTTGTTAATTGTTACATAAGTCTGTTTCCATGTCATGTCAGGATTCGTGTCTCTATCAGGTTGTAAGTGCACCAGTGGAAAGCTGCCAGGCCTAGTGGTCAGATTTGTCACTAGTCTGTCATCTCTGGATCGACTTACTGCGTCTGAGCAGGAAGTCGCTTCAGGTCACTCAGATCATCGTAGTGCGTCAGTGAGGTTTAGCAGAGAGAAGGAGCTCACAAAAAGTCTCTCTACTGTGCATTGTGATAGGGCATGTAGAAATACACTTAATGTTCTAAGTAGTTAATCTACTTTATTAACTGTTTATGTTGGTAGGAAGAGGAAGGCACTCTTTACCTGTGACGTACATGTACACGTCAAAGCTAGTGGGTGTAACAGAGGGAGCTGGACGTCACAGGAAGGCTGGATCATGTTGGCACTATAATGGAGAGCCGCTGAAAAGGAAAAAAAGAAGATGCTACCTAAAAACAGCTCTGTTTGTCCCACTAGTGTCTCTCAGATAACACCTGCTCTTTGACATCTAAGGTGATTTGTGTTTTTTGGCCAGAAATATCAGGCCGCGTTAACCTAAGGGACAGTTAGCTGCGCACAGCCTGGATGTCTCTTTTGCATCTTACTTCAGGTGGTGTCTTTTAAATGCAGATAATTACCTAATTACAGTCGTATGCAGGTTGATTTATTTGGGTCAAGTTTGGTTTCCCCTCAATTAAACTCTGCGCCTAGTAATCTGTTATCTGTTGGCAGGGAAAGCAAATTGAGAACACACACAAAAACAAAGAAATACAAAGAGGGAAAGCAAGAGTGTGTGTGATTAGTGTCTGTGCTTTGAGCATATATAGTAAGGAAGGCAGTGGCACAAATGCTTCATTTCACACACACACTGTACCAATAAGAACCTGGAAGTTTTGTATGAGGTTGTAATATATAATAAACCAACAGCCTGGCTGGTGAAATTTGTTTATAATGTTTAATTCACTTCAGTATTGACAATTTATCAACTTGTACTGCAAACTAATGGCACCACGCTTTCCACTTCTCCACCCCTCATCCTGCCCCTTTCCTCTCTCATTGCTCCTGCTCCTGTAGTCTCTGAAGGAAGTGAAGGAGAGAGTGGAGAGAGGCTATCGCATGGAGGCTCCAGAGGACTGTCCCCCTGGTGTTTATGCACTGATGAGGATTTGCTGGGAACAGGAGCCACGCAGAAGACCTGCTTTCAACAAACTGAGAGAGAAACTTGAACGAGAGATTGGGTAAATGCAGCCCGGGCCCCGGGTCAGAGCGCTGGGATGGGATCAGGTCTGGATCTGGATGCTGATCTTGGTTGTGAACTCACAATAGTGGGAATAAAGCGCTGCCTGTTGGACAGCTAATCCACACATTGTGTTGGTGTGCATCACAAGAGATGTCCCGGTGGAGTAAATGTTCTTATAAACTAAACAGTTCCAACTGGAGTCCTTTAACCTAGCGGATGGGACAAGACAATCACTATGTCACTATGGTCATCATGTAATGCCAATGAAAAAAGGGTGTAGTGGTTGGAGCTATGAATATACTGAACTTTGCTGAAGTGGATCTGGGCAAAAATTTGTGAATCAGACCGTGGTAAAATCATTTTTAGCGGCATGGCTCTATGGACGGCGATGTTGGGCTGTCGGTCGGTTCCCCACTGAAATATCTCAACAACAATGGAATTCCTTTGTGCACTTTGTACAGGCACTCGTGATCATGACTTTTTACATTTAAAGAAACACAAAAAAACACCAAAAAGGATGTCATTTCAGTTGGACTTTAAAGTGGAAAATCATATGTATTAACAAACATATAAATCACCCACAGGACAATGCACAGCCACTATTCATGAAGTCTGTTGACACTATGCTTGTAGTACCATACCAGTGGCAAAAACATGCACTAAATCATACAGATACCTTAAAGAATAAATCTGTTAACAAATCCCATGGAATGACAAAAACCAACAATGCAATAATCCTACAGGCAAACCCCAATATAATTTATTACTCTGTACCATGCACCTAAATTGTTCTACATAATCATTAAAAACACATCAGTGAGCCACACAATTTCCCTGATTATAATGAATATGGGCACTGTAGTTAATTTTGATTTCGATCCTACATACACCATCCTGCTGCTGTAAATGCTCACTGGAGAGCCTAATTTGCTGCTGAAAGTAGTCCCCAACAAATACACAGTTCAATCCTGTTTGAGTAACACTTGCTGAAAACTCCAGTCCTTTTCTAGGAAATTATTTTAAAAAGACATTTGTGACCCATTTTTAAAGAGTTATATCTTCAGTAGGAACAAATGTGATTGAGGCTGGGGAAGGCAAAAAGCACTGAAAGATGCTCCATCACATTGTTGTTTTTTTTAGATTCATGGACATAACATAACAATAAAATACAGACTATCGCCAATCTCAAACAGTATTGGGAAGCTTGATGATGAGTGACAGTACAGCACCGAAATGTGTTGGAAAAACTGCACTGCTGAGTTTGAATCTTCTGAATGACTTGACATATGTTATAATGTCAGTTCAGCCAGTCAGTAAGAGCAACTGGGATTTAGTGTCTGAAGAGTAAATACAGGTTATTTATATTTAATGTCAAGGAGAAATGTCAGAAAAAGATTAAACATAGTAAAGAGAAGGGAAGGAGAGAGATGGAGAAAAATGTTTATCCTGGATTTAATCACCCAAATCTGCTTGTATCCCAGCATTAATGCTCAGCAATATGCCGTGGACTCAGAGCTTAATATAAAAAAGATGTAATTGCTGGTATACACTAAGCAATGAATTTTTTCCTATATGCTTTTAAAAATTCTCAGTATTTTGCTTCTGTGCAGAGGAGAATGGAGGGGTTTGACAGTCCATTTGCAGCAGATACTCCATAGGCCTTTTTGACTTTTATGAAGTCTAGAAGATTTTTATTTTAGAAACCAGGCTTCATACTATTTTTGACACTTTGTCTGTAACACTCCACCAGTCAGCATATTTGGAGTGGACTTTGATTCAATTCATTCAAATTTAATTTATGTTGTAAGATTAAGTCTATGGCAAATACTGCATTTATTACTACTTTTTCTTCCCCTCTTTATTGGGATTTTGAGATTATAGAAGTGACTTTGTGTTATCCACCGACCTCTTGGGATCTTTTGGGAGTTTTGCAGGTACAGAATGTTTTATGCTTTCCTAATCTTTGGAACTGCAGATGATTATTGTACACTTACAGTTACATATTCTTTTTATTAAAGTACATGTATCACTGAATGCAATGAAATGTCCATCTTTCTGACAAGACTACTACACTTTCATCTTAAAACTCACCACAAAATGAAGCCGCTTTTAATTTTTTTTTATTGTTGTCACGTCACAAGACCAAATTAAAGATGTTATTTGCTTTAAGTCTACGTAAGCCTGGTATTTGTCTCTGTCCCAGGAGACTGACCCCAAATTGAGGCTTGATCCTCCGTCACTTGTTATCGTACAGTGAAGCGAGGGTCCTCCACGATTTGTTCAATCTGTGTTTTCCTGAATCTCTCTAATGGGATGAGCAGCAATTTTCTGCACAAGGATTTATGAAGGAACCAAATGTAAAAAAAAAAAAAAAAGGATAATGAAAGATTTGCTGTCTTTGATGGGGATGAGCTATATTGAGGGAAGGATTTTTTTTTCTAAATATCAGCCGTTATTTCCTTGCTGGTTGACAACGAATAACAGGACAACGATTTTTTTCCTGGTACCCATATGTTTTACTCAGATGGTCTAATGCCCTCTAAGGTGTGCTTTGTACTAATACTTAGTGAAGAGCTAATCTACTGAAGCAGTTGCATGGATTGCAGACAATGAGCTGTTAGCTGTTGCTTTCAGCAGTTCCTAAAAAAAGGAAAAACCGAGGAAGACAGTCAGTGCAGTCCATAAGTGGCAAGACAGTGTGACATTTTTGTTGTTAAAGTGCTGACTTTCAGTTTTAATTTTAGGTTTTTAACATGTAGGAATTGTAACATTTTATATATACTACAGTTAAATAGATAATTATTAGGCGACCAGCTGTAATTGGACAAACTAAAATCAACTTAAATCCTCATATTTAATATTTGGTTGTAAATCCTTTGGCTGAAGTCTATGACCGTAGACGTCAGCAGACATTCTTTCATGGTGATGCTTTGTCAAAGATTTATTTGTATTTTCCAGCCTCACGATGGCCTGCTAGAGCGACAACAATAGACTCCAAATGTCATGTGTGGATGTAAATACCCTTAGATTAAAGCTGAGAATCAGTACTTTCACCTCATAGTCACTACTTCTTATTCATATTCAATTTGCTGGATTACAGAGAAAAAACAACCCAAAAAGTGTCACTGTTCCACTAATTAGAGACTCTACCATGTAAGCTGTTCTAATGGGCTGTGTGTACACAAATTTATTTCTCTGACAACAACTGTGTTGAGGCCAACGTATGCATGTAAACAGCAGTTAATGCTTGCTGAGCAGTTGTCTATCCCTGAAATGATCAGGAACATTTCCTCCATGGGATCATGTGTGAATACAAGCAGGGATTGATATTCAGAGAAATCCTTACCTTCCCATCTCAAAATCTAGTAACATTTCATGGAAAATACCTGTATGGCTCAGTTGTGAATGAAAATGTAAAGTTTGGCATTTACATTTTATTAGGTGTAGATGTCTTCTTTCCATTGTCGCCCTCTATTTCGGCAATGCCATAGCATGTGTGAAAAGGTGCGAGCGGGAAGTGTTCCTGAATGTAGCTGCATGTGTGAATGGACAAACTCACTAGCGGCGCCTTAAAGGCTATCCCAGAAATTTACAGGGAACTATGTGTGAAAGGGGCTACATATTAGGGCACAACACCTCACATTTCTGTTTTAGATTAACACTTTAATGTATACATTTAAACGCTTTCTAGCAACATCTGTTCTTGTCCAAGTGGAGCCAGTGTAGCTCCTAAACAGTTAGGATGGTTTAGATTAACTTCATGGGGCTTATCCTGGTTAGGTTTTAAGAGGAGCAGATGCAGCACAACTCTCTGAGCCAATATAGGTATTAAACTTAAGATGCCGTTCCTAGAAAACTATTATCCGAGCAGCTGCTTATCCCTGGAGAGGGGTTTTCTTCTGCCTCAGAAATTAACTGTAACCCATCAAAAGCACGACTACTACTACTTTTTTGTAAACCTGAATGTCATTCTTCTGTCCGTTATGACTGTCGGTCATGTTACGTTTTACACACCACTTTGAGATGATGAGTCTTTGAATCTGAATGAAAGAAAACACAGAAAGAAATCCCTTGAAAAATATTCATAGCTGTCAGTGGTGGAAAGTAACTAAGTACATTAACTCAAGTAAAGTACTTACTTTTTCCATTTTGTGATACTTTATACTTCTATTTCATTACATATCAGAGTGAAATAATTTACTTTTGACTACAGTAATTTGACAGTTGCAGTTACTTCTTGGAGTAAGATTTTAAAAAAACATAACAATACATTTTAAAGAATAAACCACATATGATAAAACACAGGTGAAAATTAAATTAGTGGCTCCCAACTTCTTTGGCTTGTGACCCTTTTAAAAAAGGCAGTGTGTAGTTGTCACGTTTCAGATGTCTATGAGTTGTTAGCAGTTCCACCAAAGGAACTCTCCACTTCTGATTGTTTCATTTAAATAACTGTTTGAAAGAGGAAAAATTATCCAATATTTCCCAGGGAGCAAAGATTAGAGGAACGATCAAAATAATGAATACAGATTTATGCAACACAACTTATAAGTAACTTATAATTACCCATAAATATATAAAAAATATATATTTACCCAGAATGTTAATATTGCTGCATTAATGTGTAAGTATAAATGTGTAAGTAGTTTTAACTACTTTATATAAAGTTAAGTAGTATAGTTCAGTAGTTCCCAACCTAGGGATTAGAAGTTATATACAATGAGTGTTGCTTTAATTGGAATAAAAGAACTGAGAGCATCAATATTTGGTTTTCTTAACTTAATGCCACAAAACCTCTTCAATAGATTAGAAACTTCAGTAAGGCAAATCAATTGCACCTCGATGTAAATGGTGCACCTTCTGCTGAGGTGATTACTGATTACTTAAACTGTACCTCTATTAAGAAGCACACACCTGCCAACAGGGGCGGTTTTCAGTAGTTCCAGTAGTTAATCGTTAATCGTTAATAATGACATTTGAATCAATAGTCTGGCCAGGAGTTAACAGGTTTGCTTCCTATAAATGCCTTAAGATCTGTGTCAAGTATGTTTAGCCCAGATCAAACTCTACAGTAAGTAAGTAGGTCAAGCTTAAAACAGCCTGTAGGCGTCATGGATTGGCCACTGTTTTAACACTGAACAGTTAACAACACTGGCCGTGCTTGTCCATGTATGGAAGTACATCTCCAACCAGGGAAAGTAAATTAACTTTTCACATAATCGTTTTTGTCATTATTAATGTTGTATTGCTGGCATTTCAAACTCCGATATTTTATCCAAACTGTGAAGATCAAACTCTGCTGGGGGCAAAAACATTTTCGAGGGAAATTTAATTTGTCACCAACCAATAACAGATATTTTGCTGCTGACAGTCATTGTATCAGTTCACAGGTCAGGATGAGTCTAAGGATACCACCATAGTTTAAAAGCTTACGGCAGTGGGGGACAGCTGTAATTCAATTATGTAAATAAGGTCAGGAGCAGCCACCTGTCTGGTCAAAGTCTGACATTTGAGGTGCTTGACAAGGTCATCATGTTAACCCTGGTTAACATGATGACCAGGGTTAACCAGGGTTAACATGACGATTCTGGTCACCGTTGTCACGCTTCAAGTCAAGCATGAGGCAGACTTGAACTCTTCCTTCCTGTTTTGATGCCGATAGATCATGGATGTATTATGTGGTAGGAACAGTTGGACAATGGCAAATGCAGACGAAAGGTTGATGTAAGCGGTATTTAGTTACTTTTATCGCCTGGTTTTGAGCGCAGCCTTGCTCCACAGGCGCACCATGATGTTTGCCCGACGCGCTCTGCCAAGGCATTTTGGAAGCAGCTGCGCCCGTAGAGACGCATCTCTGTCTGATCGGGGCCTGAGGCGTGCTGTGGGTGTACATCATGTTAACTCTGTTGGTGAAACAAATGCCACTTGGTTGGGCTGTACAAGACCTCTGCTTTTGCCTCCTCACTACCTTCTGCCGCCAACAGGCCATTCTCAAATCTGCCAGCGACAGATACTGCCTCTATTTGAAAGCAAGGATCCATTGTTTCTAAAGATTACTGTGAATTTTGAGTTGTAAATCTGCCACCAGTCACTTTGTAAAATGTGCGACGCTATACTGAATCAAGACACTCAACAGGCAGAGCAAAAGTAACTAAGGCGGGTGGGTTTAACAATCAATCAACTGGCTTTGAATAGAACATGGTGGTTACATTAATGTCCTGTTCACGCCAAAGTTGTTTTGACCGTAATTAATGTAATGGAAAGAGCAGCGAATAAATCATGACATACATGAAGCAAGTGACTCAAAAGTTCCTCGTATCAATACATGAATTATTGCCACATTTCCATCATGTTTTTCTATATTTTCTTTCCTGCTATTTGAGGTTTGACTGGCACTGGTAAAAAGTAATGCATAAGGGTCAACAAACCACTGGCAAAATAGCTAGCTACCATCACTGACAGAACATCACTCAGTACAATCCACAACGAACACTACAATCAATTCATTTGATCTAAAGGGAGCTCTACATAGCCTGGGAACCAGACGACTCTGCGAGCTCATGTTTTATTTTATTTTTTGGCAGATACGTCTGGCCCCCCCTCCCGTTTTTCAGATTTCCACCAGAACTGGTATGTGGTGAGCCAATGACAACTTTTTATCTAATATGAGGCGGGTTTAATGACTGAGGAGCGCCGTTGAGGTATCTTTGTAAACAACCAAGATGGCTGCCGCTGATGTGGAACATTAGGTTAAATCGGCTATCGCGTCAGAATTAAACAGACTAGACGGTAAATTTACTCTAAAAGAAGAACAAAGAACTGAACTTAAGCTTTATCTTGATAAGACACATGTGTTTGCCGTACTTCTGCCAGGACATGCCCTACGACAGGACAGTGTTTCGTTGCTCTGATTGGTTGTCTCCCCCCGTCAATATCAATCACAAATGAACTGAGAGGTTCCAGACTAATACGCATTTGAGAATTAGTCTGATGATGCCAGGCTAAACTATACATTTGTATGTATAGTTTCAACAAACCGCTTCTACGTAACACCGCAAGAGTAGCTGATTTAGGCTATTTTAAAAAAAGTGACTAGTAGCAGTTGGGGTAACTAGGAGTGAACAACTAGAAGTCGGACCTGTTGATCCCGCTCTGCCAACATTGCGTGAAGATCAAGTTGGCTGCCAGCGTTAGTAGGGAAGGAACTGACATTACCATGGAAACAAGATCAACACTATTATTGTATTTTGAAGAAGTAACCCAACAGCAGAGCCAATCACAGCAGAGCATTGTGTGTGTGCGTGTGTGTGCGTGTGTGTGTGTGTGTGTGTGTGTGAGCCTTTGCATGACAGAGAATCACATGAATTCACCCTCGCCGTTACACCACCACCTCACCCTGTCTGCCTCTCTCCTGCCTCTCTTCCCTGTGTCTCCCCTGTCTCTCTCCACCTCCCTCAGTAAGCTGACACTGTGCATTTACACGTTAGCTGCTTTTACCTCTAATAGGATCAGGGGGACTTACATTGTCATCTGATAAAACTAAGCAGCTTGATAACTACACTGCTCCTTCTTAACCAATTTATGCTCAATTGGGATAACAGAGAAAAAAAATGGAATGCTGACTGCAGTTCACTTAACAGCCACCGGTGTCACTAATAACAAGGACTTTCTGAAACGTACATATAGTACCTTTAAGGGGATGTATTTAATTTAACAAAGATGAATGAATTCTTAATCATGGATTGTCCGACCCAAAGAACCCATTCTACATTTTGTTTCTGAGCATTTATCTTTTAAATATAAACTTTTCCAATGTATACCAATGTAAACGTTTTTTTTTTCTTATTCCTTTTTGCTCTCAGCAGTTTTACATATTTTGTCATGTGCACATTCTCCCAGTGGTGAAGACTGAAACTGAATCAGCCTTCTGTATTCAAATTTATGTTTCTCTAACTTAAGTTTTAGATATGTTTAAGGTCACAGGAAATCTCTTTAGTGTCTTTAGAGTCGTGGCTGATTTTTGTGACACTAAGCCGGGGACAACTTTAACTCTGCAGCCTCCACTGTTTTAAAGCTGCCAGCAGACACTTCTGTGCAAAGAAACAGCATCCCAGTATTCAGAGCCACAAACTCTTCTAGGTGCCCTTCCAGTGGCGAAAACGTAATAAAGGTTCTATTCGGGAACATGGTGGGTTTCCTTCTTTTGTATGACAGAGGAACAGTTTGTTTCATGTGTGCCCAACTGAGTTATAATGTCATACAAATAGTGTTAACTGCAATGTTTCAGAGTCATTTTAGCTCTGAGAGGATTTTCTAGTAAATCACTGATTATTTGGATTTATTTCTTAATTATATTTTTCGAACACAATTAACACCAGCAGACAATATTAGCTCTCACTGATTTGATTTAAAAAAACAATGGTATTGGCAGTGGTTTTCATAAACCCATTTCAGCTGAACTGTAGTTAATAATGATTGTAAATGATCTCAAACAAGGTTGTGTAACCTACTAACCCATTGTCTGCAGCATAGTTTTGATTAAAGCTATACTTTACATTCAGTTTAACTGAATCTGGCAGGAACTGAAAACAAGATAAATTTAATATAGTGTCTCACCCATAATATGTACAACATTAAGACATTCAGTATTTACCAAAAACAAGATACAGTATGTCCGTTGTTACCTAATTGAATGAGCTGTTGTTGTTGTAACATAGGAAATACCACATTCATGTAAAATAAACACACCGTAAGCAGAGCAAGTCAACAGAATAAGAAAGTAGGATTTGTCAGCATTTTCAAGGTTGCTCCTTACATACAATCACAGACTGACTATTGTATTGTAATTGTAAAACCTTGTTTTATGAATGAAAGTATAGTAAGTAGATGTAAGCGATATTTATTACGTAATTTCCTGTGGAGAAGTAATTATCATATATTTATTTAAAACAGCTCATAACTATACAACTCACAATTCACTTTTTTTTTTCAATTTATTTAAATTTTGACATTTTAAATTGTGCAAAAATAAGTTGTTTTATCTGGTTACTACTATATGTCCTTAGTTTACTACAGTTAATAAAACATGTATAGCAACACGACTTACATTGCATTTTTGAAATAAATGCATTTGTTCTTGTACCAGGAAGTCAGATTTAACAGAGATTGAACCGAGACAGATCACATCTAAGAAAGTCACAGAAAATAAAACATTTGGTGGAAACAATGTACAATCTTACATAGAAATTTAATTTACAGTTTTAATAACTTAAATAAATATTATAGTTTTTGTGAGATATTAGTGTAAATATTCTTTGAAAAGAAACATTATATTATAAATCAATAGATCAACATCAACATCATCTTGTTACATGAAGATATCTTTATGCTAATGTTAGTTTTTTCCCCGTGTTATAATTTCAAAGTTTCCTTATTTCGTGTAGTTCCGCATAATGGGGGGCTTGGTGTTCTCAGTGAGTCTTTTGTCTTTAAAACAATACATTTATGAAAGAAAGTCTTGCCCAGTCTTCATTAGCATGGACCTCCTCCTGTGGGGGTAAATAGAAATGACATTTAAAACAATTACTTGAGCAGAAAACAGTTGCCAATCACTCTTAAAGGGGAAGGAGTCCAATTAATAACCCTCTCCTAATCCCCTCGTTTCACCTCCTATGTCCCCTCAGCTTTGTCCACCTCTCCCTCTCTGTCTTTTCCCTCTTCCACTCTCCTCTCTGAGCTGGAGTGCATGGCGTCTGAACTCAGTTGCTGAACGTTCTTTGCACGGGGTGGCTTGATTTAGTCGCACTTTAGTGGAGTGTTTTTGTCAGGTACATAGAGAAATCATTTAGAGAGATGCAAGGTAATCGAAGCCAGCTGAGTGACTGCGTGTGGTGCACGTTGCGGATCTGGGAAGAGTGAAACTGGAGGTTTAGCTGCTGAGAGGAACAGTTGGAGCACTGCCATCAGCAACCTTTCCAGTTCAACATATTTACTTCCAGAAGGTAAGCTCTACCACTGTCTTGTCTTATGGCTGTCAGACTTTTTAGTGAACTTCAGCTAAGTTACTTGTCATGCAACTGCCTGAAAGTAGAAAATGTGTGGGTCCAAAAAGATATTGCATTGCAGAACACAAATAATAGATATGGAAATACAGAATCAATTTTGCGCACAATCCTTCCACTTCCAGTCGAGTCAATTTACTTTACTAACATACTCACTTACTTTATCATCTATCTTTTTAGTGCATATTAAATAATTTCAATGTAATGTTTTGGATGTCCCTGATTTTACCAAAAGGCTCTTTTTCATTTAATTTTTACACTTTTACTTTGACTTATCTTCTCCAACACCAATTTGTGTCAAATGCGTTACTTATCCAAGACAAGTTAACCTGTGATTGAATTGCTTTATAGAAACAGCCAATAACTGCAGATATCCCACTTGTAGTTCCTGTTAATGGTTTGTTGCTCTTCAAAGATTCATATTGCTACAGTTACAATCTGTACTAGCCAAACAAAATATCAGCACCAATAAGACAATTTTTTGGTGTTTAAAATGTGTAAAATAAAGGGAGGCAACATTATCGGTAGAATGACAAGATGTGTCAAATAAAGTCTTTTTTATTCCAATACAGACTCTGGCTAACACACAATCGTTTTTTTTTTTGTTTTTTTTTTTTTATGAGAAATGTTCCCTTTGTTTTAAATTAACAGTAAAACAAACGAAAGTAAATGTAAAATGTTGCTGTTGATTCATATTCATAATCCACACTGTACAGCCATTAGTGCTGATCATTCATAAAAAAGTCAAAAGCATGGATTAAGAAGTAATTTGTGTGCCATTAGTGTGCATCAGCACACTCTTCAGGATGTAGTTTAATGAGTCTGACGACAGACTCTGCCACTCTGCAGAGGATAAGCGGGTTTAGATAGATGGAGGGATGGACAGAGTCATCAAAGGTAACCAGGTAATCTCTGATCTACTACTGCACTACTGTTCTTCCCTTAAACTCCTTTCCTCTGATTGCAGGGCCCAGACGCTCGAATGCATTTATCACTGGATACCATGAGCATGGTGGACGACAGCTGCCTCTCACCCAGCAACTTCCACGAACTTGGGAAAGGTGGGGGCATCGCTGCGGGGGGCCGCGTCCACAGCATTGATGTCATTCTAGGTTTCAGTAAAGACCAGGACCCCCTGCTCAGCCCTGCTGGAGCCCAAAGATCCAATAAAGTGGACATAGATTGCCTGGCAGAGCCTGGGAAGCAGCAGGAACCCTCGTCTCACCCGACGTATAGCGGGCACCTTTCCTCTTTGAGAAACGGCAGCACAGAGCAGCAATACCATGGTGAGTCAAGCTGCTGATGCTGGGGATGCTGGTCCCCATCCTGGCAAAGTTTTCTACAGTATTATCACATTTTAGTCCACTTAGTTTTACACCCACCAGCAGTTATCAATTTTATTTTGGGTGATTCTCTGGTCAGTGCAGATCTAGCTTCAGGGTTTGACTTTGTTATTGAAGATAATGTTTTTTTTGCATAAAACATATGAGATGGTCAAGGATATTGATTATAACGCAGCACCTCTGGTCCTGGAAGGCTGGATAAGTATGAGCTCCGGGGTTTGGTGTTTCAGAGATTGAACTAGATAAGAAAGAATTGATTTAGCTGCCCTGAAGTTGGGATATTGATGCCCCTGATCATAAAGTTATCTGGCCACCAACACAGATTCAGTCTTACAAAACTTATTCACGAGCCAGAATGAACTAATGTTCTTATGAAAAACTTGTATACTGTTAACCCTGACCAGTTAACAGTATACATTCATACTGTATTAAGGCTTTGAAGTTTTCCATAAGATATCAAAGAGCATGTATGACAGACACAACATGCATTTAAAAAAAAACATGCTTCTAAAACGTATGGCTTAAAAAGCAGTGTCTGACACAAATAGCCACTTCCAAAGAGACCACAACAAGAGGCAGCTATAAAAACAAAAACATCCACCAAACATTTATTATTAAATATAATGTTCATTTTTTGAATGTTGTCAAATCTGCACCTTTGGGCTATAAGTTTAAAAACTTTAACAATAAGAAAATAAAAAAATATAATCAGACATCTGACCTATTTAAATGAGACAATTTAAGAACCATTGGATCTCATGTGTTGGTGCAGAATTTCTGTGCAGTTTTCATCCGTTTGAAACCGCACACATGTAGATTCTGAATCACTGTGTAACACACTGTTACCATGTGGACCCTGTTGCATTAACTGTGTGAACTATGCGGGCTGAGATTGAGAGATAAATCACAGAACAACATGGTATAGGGGGTTTATGTCCCCAAGCCCAATCCCATCCCCTTGTGGAATTCCCCTAATCTTCTGTGCAGATTAGATTGTGCAGTAGTTTATTCGGGTGTTATTGTTATCATTCTGTCTCAGAATCAAATTCATCACGTTTAATCTGAAGCTATTTTCACATGCAGGATCTGGCAGGTGGTTGGTGATTTTGTGGCAGAAACACAAATGAACTGGAGACGGATATATCTTGTCCCAAATTATTATAAGTGATTCAAATTCAGTGGATGAATCCAGAAGGACGTTTGTTTCTCTTCTCTTGATTAACGTACATCGACACCAATGACATCACTCTTTTGTATGTAACTATTCTGTGAAGTCAGCCCAGTTCCCACTGAATGAGCAACTTTTCTGTGTTTGGTGTCACCCCCCCACTCTGTGCTGAGATGTTCTGCTGGCTGATAAACAGTGGGCAGCCTTCAGACCAGCGGCTGTGATGGTCTGACAGGCCAGGAGCTGGTCACTGAACCAGACCCGACCTCTGCCTTTGTCAGAGCCTGGCCTTTGTCATAGCTGCTTAATGAGAGGTGGATAAATGAACCCCTAAAAATCCTGCTTTGCCTTTGCCTCTGCTCACGTTTACCAGTTGAAAGACCACAGTGACCCCTTCCTTTATCTCCAGCAACACATCTCGGTCACAGGAACATGCTCACATATACATTTGTTTACTGCCTTTTTTTTTTTTCACTGAAGCAGTGTCAGGGGGACGAGGGTAGTTAAGCGTGAAGGTTCTTGACTTTAGAAACTGTCATTTGACATAAAATAACTGTAAATTAAAGTAGCTATAATCAACATTTTCATAATGTCAATATATCGAATGACAATGTGAAAGGGCTGATTGCTAATGTCGCTCCAAAACTGCTGTACATAAGCAACCGTTTGCAGACATGTTCAGCATATCAACTAAAAAAGTGATAATATGTCAGTTTTGCGTCCACAACTTGTTTCCTCTGCCCCCAGGTGGCCCAAAAAAAGAAAAAATCAGATATTACAGGTTTAAAGTCCACTTAATTCTATCCACTGAAAAAGACAGTGAGATTCAGGTGAATGCTCCAGAAAAAGCTAGTACTTCAACTCAGACTAAATGTTTTTGTCTACCTATATACAGGAGGAGTTCTTCCATGAAGTTTATTTTGATTATACTGACAGACATTTACTGTTTTTTCATGCCAAATTCTGATTTATTCCACAAGTATTTGTGGCCCAAATCAGGTCCAATTAATTGTTTCTTTCTACTTTTTCTGAGAATTCTGGGGAAAAGTATTGAAAGTCAATTTGACCTTCTTCCCGTGATAACTCATCCAACGCAACTTGAAAGATATAAGGTACCCGATTCAGGTCTGATCCTGACGAACATTAAACTCTTCTAGTAGCTGTTTCACAAGAGCGACTGATCTGATCGCCCAATCATCTTCTTTGTACTTTGTTTAATTAAATTTATAGCTGGTTACTAATTCTTCCCCTGACAGTTGACTGTTAAAGACTTAATGCTGATCCGTGTAACGTGCTGTATTTCTCTGGGGTTGAAGGTGACATGCAATGGTATTATTAAGGCACGAAAGAACAATTGAGAGGAAGAGGCAGGAAATTGTTTGTATTGGAGGATTATGTGGAGGGTGTTGCAGTGAAAGTCTTGTAGTAGTGTCAATAAACAGCTTGTCATGCCATAAAAAGATAGGGAGCACTCTTGTTTCCAAACATCTTTTACCTTTCGAGAAGATAAACACTAGAAACAACTTTACTAAATCCGATTAGGAATGTTTTTGAGCTTCATTGAGGTTCAGGGGATTGCTTGCTTCACTGACCTACAGTAGCCTATTGTTGCAGGTGTCAAACTAATGTCTGCTCTACTGGAAAGTGGGCACTACATTCTTCATTTCGACTTACCATTTTGTCTTTGTTTTTCTTTTAGAATTCTATTTCATATTTATAAAACATTGTTTTGATCATCACAATTTTCTAAATAAACTATGAAAACTATACATAGAAAATATACATTCCTTTTATTTGTGTGTTGAACAGATACCGGCTTATTCACAAACAAGTGTGATGAGGAACTAAACGAACTGAGGAAGAGTGTAGAGAGTGATGAAGGCAAGTCTCCAGAGCCATGCAAGGACGATCAGCCCAAGAAGAAGCACAGGCGCAACCGCACCACCTTCACCACCTACCAGCTGCATGAGCTGGAGCGTGCCTTTGAGAAGTCCCACTACCCAGACGTGTACAGCCGTGAGGAGCTCGCCATGAAGGTGAACCTCCCGGAAGTCCGAGTTCAGGTAGGAGGATCCACGACTGGTCTATAGTTATAACAGTCAAAATCACAAAGATCCTTTCACATCAGGAATGTGTACCTTGATTCAGTTATCTCCTTAATAAACCCAGTAATATTTTACATAAGGAGCCATATTTAAGTATTGAGGGTCTGTAGAGTTCATGTTTGTTTTTTCTATTGTTTTCTCTTGTGTTGGGCCATTCCTTTATATATTACAGTAGTAGAATAATTAGACATCCACATTACAACCTGACAGTTAACCTTGAGAGTGTAATTGGTCTGTGTCCAATTGCTGAGGTGCTCTTGGGGACAGCCGCTAAGCCTTTGGCTTTTCAGTATTCAGGCGAGGAGATTATACTAGATAGTTACGCAGGCAGGGTGTGTTCCAAGTTTAAAGCACACAACCCCAACATCATATAGCGTTGTAAGGACAAGAAGGTTAATTAAGTTCAAATTGGACAGTTTGACAGTGTTTGTGTGAATGTGGGGTTGAAAAAGGCTGTGTCAATGGAGAGTAATTTATTATTGAGATGAACTTGAAATTCTTTATTTATGTTAACAGCTAGTCCAAAATAATGTAAACAGAAAATGATCATCCTCAAATTACATTTAGAATTCATAATTGTGTCACCACATACTTGAAGAAGCATAATTATACTATATTATATATCGTATGTATAACTGGACTTTGTCCCCCAGGTCTGGTTCCAGAACCGCAGAGCTAAATGGCGTCGGCAGGAAAAAATGGACGCCAGCACCATGAAGCTCCACGACTCACCCATGCTGTCCTTCAACCGCCCAGCAGCAGTTCACACCAGCATGGGTCCAATGACCAACTCCCTCCCCTTGGACCCCTGGCTGTCCTCTCCCTTGTCTAGCGCTACACCGGTCCATAGCATCCCGGGCTTCATGAGTCCAGCTCAAGGCCTCCAGCCCAGCTACCCCAGCCACAGCTTCCTTAACTCCGCTCCTCATCCTCATCCTCATTCTCATCCTCATCCTCATCCTCATCCTCACTCTCATCCTCACTCTCATCCTCACTCTCATCCTCATTCTCATCCACATCCATCCATGGGCCAGGGGATGCAGAGTATGGCTCCTCCCCCCTACCAGTGTCCCACTCCGTACCCTGATAAATACCCTCTGGAGGACGTGGACCAGCGCAGCTCAAGTATCGCTGCACTGAGAATGAAAGCCAAGGAACACATCCAGTCTATGGACAAGACCTGGCAACCCATGTGACTAACAAACCTGGCAGTACATGTGAATGACACTGGGAAAGGGAGATGCTGAAGTGGTTTCTTGGGGTTCAGGGTAACAGACACTGAGTGAAATGTTGGAAAATGACAGTGACATCTGTTACCCACAGAGCAAAGGAAATGGAACCGTGAAAACTGAAGATTTTAGGACTTTCCTTTTTTTTTTTTTTTTTTTCTCATCTCAAGGACATGAAGCAGAAAAGAGAAATTGTTAATTGTAAACCAACAATTACCAGACATTTGTTCTCCCTTTCAGTTCCTATGTGTTTAACCGATGCCTTGAGTGCTGTAAAAGCAAACATCTTCTTGGTGACCATTGCCTATCTGGTGATATTGGTAGGTACATCTCTACGCATTAAAAATCATTTTGCCATTTTGTACTTACTATATGTACAAAAAGGCAAAATTATTTTTAATGCGTAGAGATTTTTATATGTCCCTTGTGATGGCTCATGTCAAAGGACAGCTGTTCATAAACAGGGAATCAAGACATGCTGACACAAAAATCACCTACAGTAAATATTGGGATTATTATTGTTCTCATCGATGTCAACCATCAGAAATTGAGTCGGACAAAAATCTTGAATTCAGCTGTTCATTCTTTCCTTTCCCTATTTTTTTTGTGGGAAGTTTGTGTTTTTACTAATTAATCCAATCGTTGCATTTTTATGGGTCAGCTAATCAAAGTCTCAGTTTAATGTCAGAGCAGCTTTTAAAAATAAGTCATGAAGACACACAACAATGTCTCTGACTGCGACAGTAGATGCACGTCTCACTAATCTGTTGATTCATAAAAACTGTGTAACAGGTTTCAGCTAATCTCCACATTTTAGTATGGTTTATGTTGCTACTTACTGGCTGCCCAATTTATATATTTGAGCCTGTATCTTAGATAACCTGGTATGACTGGAGGAAGATGACAGCCGAGGACCAGTGAGGCCTATTGTCATGGTTTTAAATAAACAGGGAGAGGAGAATCTCCTAATTATGGGGTCACAATCTGTAAAATAGATAATTGTTTGGTAGGAAAGTGTACTTGTACTAGAGTCAGAAATAGCACCTTGTAAGTGAACCAGGGCTGAGAATATACCAAAAATAATTCTGCACAATTGTAATCTTTATCTGATGTGTGCTGAGATGCTTTAAAGAAGGAAGCAAGGGAGGAAGTAAAGAAAGTATAAGAGAAAGAAAGAGCAGAGTAACCCTCTTTTTGCTTGAGTGGTTGTTGGAGTAGAAAACCTGTTGGCAGCTCAGTGTTGGGTGGCTGCGTGTACGTGCAGGGCAGCAGAAAGAGCCCTGTGTGATGCGTCACCCCACATAGTTTAGGCTTTGTTTGGCACTATTGATCCAAGTGCATCCTCTTTGTCTAAAGTTGAAGGGGGGGTGGAGGGTCTCAGGCTGCACTAAATAGGCCCTTGTAACCATTTTGTCATGGAAGTTTTTTTTTTCTTCCGTCTCAATCAAAGGAAGAGATACATGGATTGTAGCTGCTATGGTCATTAGTGACACAATATTGGTCTTTTACCATCTGTTACAGAGTCAAGCTCGAATTGTCCGAAAGGTAAAGAAGATCGAACCTAACCACAATGTGTTTCATATGAGCAGTCGAGCTAAACAGACTTGTATACAGGTAGCATCTCACATAACTGAATACTGGCAGGCCGAAATGTTATATGGTACCCCCGTGAGTTAACTTTTTGACTTTGTGACAGAACAAGAGTTAGAGAAAATCTTTCATCTAAAAGTGCAATTTCAGACTCCTTTTTATTTTTTATACATGTGTTTTTTTTTTTTGTTTTTTTTTTAAAGGGGACAAATTTTTTCCCCATAACTGCCCGGTGTGTGGTTGTGATATTTCACTTCAGTATGATGTGAAAATTGTGCTGACAGTAAGTCATGCATCCACACTGACCACAGCTACAGCAACAGCAGCAACAACAACAGCAACAACAATATTAAGTAATTTCTGGTTGCTCATCATTTGTCCTCATGTTGTTTTTGTTTTTTTAATGTTGTTGGTTAGTACTGTTTAGACTCCCTATTGGATGATGCCAGGAACTCACACCCATAGAGGAAATGAGGATCACCGTGCACATAAAGAGCTTCTTTAGGATACTACATAAATGTGATTTTGGACCAAGAACAAGCCAAAGGTTAGATAATGGACAAAAATGCACTAGAAGTTTGACAGTTTTAGTTTTTTTATGTGAAAATGTACAGGATATTTTTCTTTTATGGTTGTTTTGTTTCTTACATGTCTTAGTTATATCTCTCCTAGTGATATCATTGTTTTTCTTTCTTTTTGATTTTGTCTGGATCATCGATGTCCATATTCTGGAAAAATTGAAGATCTGCTGAAAATAAATATAGTTTGATAGAATATGTATCTCCACTTTCTCACTGCAGTGCTTTCATGTTGACCTGTGCACTCATTCCCACACAGTCACTACATTTTTTTTTAACCACTAAGTCTAAAGAGCAATCCAAGATTACTACAGTATAATCGTTATCATCTGACATACATGGGCAGAGACATTTTTCTCTCTTTTCCTCTAACACTTGTGCCCCGTCTCTCTCTGTCAAGAGCTCTTTCTCTCTTTTTTACCCCTCCCTATCCTCTCTGCTGTTCCATGATTTTGTGGCAGGGTGCCAGCCTGTTAGGAAGATGAGACTCCAATCAATCAGGGCTTCCCAGGGGGGCCTCTGACCACAGGACCCAACTCCCTAATTGCCCCCAGGCAGGCAGGCAGGCCGGCAAGCTCAGCCGCTGCAACACATGTTCACAGAGGGACATGTTTGCCGCCATGCTAGCTGGCCTCCTCAGCGTGTGAATCACTTTCTTGGACAGATGGAGGCCTGGATGGACCTCACTACAAGGGCCATATGGGTAGACCAGTGGATGTAACTGAAGTGATTAGATACGGCCATAAAGAACCCTTACATCTGAGTCAAAGCACTAAGCATTTGATTTTAGGAAAAATAAATACTTGTTGATCTTTTATAAACCCAGAAGGTCATTTAATAACACTTATTGCTGCTCTGAAGATATTTCCAGCATCATTTAAAGACAAAACAAGAAAATAGTCCCTCTGTTGCACAATAAAAAAAGGTTTTTAACCCATTTCCTAAGTTGTGCCTCTTTTTCCAAACCAAAATTAAAAATTGTATTATCAGTTACAGTATATAAGTATTTATTCATGTCTTTTTCTAATATTGTATGAATACAAAACTATGTGTTAATGTGTGTGTTGGACATATCTGGATCAGGAGAGTTGCAACTTGGGAAATGGTGAAAATCTTTTTTTATTGGTCAGCAGACAGAATATTTTTTTATGTTGTTTAATGTTGTGAGAAGTCTTTCAGGATTCTAAAATACTTCCAGAACGGCTGTACATTTTGTTGAATGACCTTGTGGGGTTTTCAAAGATTACCAGGTTTTTTTTTTTCAGAAAATCTGATCCTTGGCTCTGTGACTTAAATGTAAATGGTAATACATGAGAGGCACAAACTTGTTTTTGAATTATGAATTATGAATCATGTGAGTGTGAACAAAAAGCTAAATAATCCATATTTGAACAACATGCATTTTATTCTCTATAAAGTGTAATAAGTGCACATGTAAGACTAGAGAATTTTGTTTTTTTTAACTTTCTCTACTTGCACATGTTGATTTTTATTTAGTGGATCACATTTCATGATGTTCCCAAAGGGCTGAACAAACCTTACGCTGAATGGATGCAAAAGGAAGAAAAATGCTTTGGAGAAGAAACGATGAAAGAGAGAATGTGAGGAAGTCAGAGTGGGAGAAAGGAAAAAGAGAAACATTAAGAAAGAGATTAAGCACGAGAAAAGTGTGGGAGAGAGAGAGAGAGAGAGAGAGAAAGAAGGAGGGAGGGAGTAAAAGTCGAGAGGAAAAAGGGGGAGAGGGTGGGATGGCTGCTCATCAGAGTTAATGATGTAGAAAATCCCCCAATTAGAGCGTTTTCCTGTGTTGCAGGATGAGTTCAGAGCGGGGTTCTCTGACAGCCCGAGGATTAGTACCCGGGCCTGGCCGGGCCGAGCCGGGCCTGAACAGACACTAACTAAATGCTGGACAGCTTGGCACTGCTCAGTTGGGGCCGGGTCGGGGCTATAGACACAGCCAGGGGCCGGGGTAAGCATGCGTTTAGCTGGAGTGAGTGGCACAAAGAAAAGCATGGGAAAAAGAGCACTGGCAGATCAACATGGAAAAAAAGAATTTTTTTCCCTACCATGCAAAATCTCAAATGTATTCAAATGTTGGCCAAATAACGTTTTAACTGCTGTTTTCATAATTTACTTTCTATGTCACATCCTACTAAATCCCTGAACTTTTCCAAAAGATGCAGCCTACTTGTTTTTAAAATTACATTTCGACAGGGGGTGCCATAAGTACCGAGTACAGAGAAAGACAATAATCAGTACAACTGTCCATGTTGCATGAATATAATGTTCCATTATAGCATTACAGCATTATATCCAAAAAATAACCAAGTCTGGACATCTGGATTGTACAGAAAATCAATCTGTCCACATACTGCTTGATGCTGAACAGTGAAGATCAAACAAGATGACAAAAATCCTGAGTCTCGTGTTGGTAAGACACAGGAACACTTTAATCCTCCTGACCTGGTACTTGTCTTGGGACAATACATCTGAAAATCAGTGTCTCTTTTCACAACACTAAAGTCATTACTGTTGTAACATAAGCAAACAAATACATAGAAGCACAGATATGAAGACTTGAGGCTTGACTTGAGCCAGACTTGTGTCACAGAAATGCAGATACACATATATATGGTAAATATTCTTAATGCAAGATTTACTTGCTTAGCTATTTCTGCAGCTTTTGACTGTATCCCATGGCGTTAGTCAGTGAAGAGACTTGATACTTGCCTGCCTACAGATTTGACTCTGACTTGAAACCTAACTATCCCCAAAAGCCTGAACACGAAACAACTCTGCAACTACGTGAGGAAATTACTGGTAATTATATGAGCAGAACAATAGCACTATAAAGCATATGTGTCTCAGAAAATCATAAAGGTGATTCATTTTAACATTTGCACATTCATGTTTGTTTATTGATATGTAAATCTTCAAAGTTAAAGGTTGATGACTAAATCGCAAATAGGAATACAAGCCCTAACTTACCTCTACTACACAGTTACTGTGTTTATTAAGAACAACTGAGACCCTAATGACTAATTGATTAATTGTGCAGTCTATTATTTCGCTCCTGCACCCCAGTAGATCTGAAAGGGCCACGGCTGGAGTTAACAGTCTTATTGGAAGGACGCGTTCCCTGCAAAGGACAATAAGGGAAAATAGCGGAATTAATTGGGTTTGATTAAGAGAGCTTTTCAATGGGACACAGCTTTTTCGCATGACATAATTAGAGGTCAGTTAAGGGGGAGTTGGAAGGGGGGGGGATTTGCTTGTTGGCGCCAGTGTTGTGTGGGTGTGTCTGCGAGAGAGACAGACAGACAGACAGACAGAGAGACACACACAGAGAAGGTGGGGGTGCTTCCTTCACACTTGTAGAACTATGTTGTGTGTCCGATGCGGTAAATTTCTATTGGCTCACTCACCAGAAAGCACACAGTGAGGTTCACATGGGGCCCTCTGTGTGCTCAGTGTGTGATTATTATCACTACACTTGCCAGCATTAAAGGCACGATGCTCAGTCTTTTGTTATAGCTACATGCTCATTAGCAGTGCACTTCAGAGACTGTGTTATTGTATAGAATGGTGACAGAAGAGTACATTCAGCAGTGTTTTTGAACGAGAACAAAACTTGTAAACAAACTCAAAACATTTATCAGACACACATTATGAATTTATAATCCTGTCGCAGTATAATCTAAAATAGGACAGAGGGCACACAAGCCATCAGATCTAAAAATACATCTGAACTGTGATGAACCAAAACCAGGCTTCACACCTGATTAGATTATCAAATATTTCATCACAAGTCTGCACCTGCTGGGGTTTTTTTTTCTCAGAACAGTCGTGATTTCACTGTTCTCTGTTTTACTGGGACTTTTGTCAAATAATGAGCCCAAAACTGTTCAGCGGAATTAATCTTTAATCCAGCAGACAGGAAGCATCCACCTTATTGAAGTTTCCTTGAACAAGGCATTACAACCTACATGAAACATGTTCTGTACTGGACAATATGGTCTGACAAAGTGGATGGAGAATCTCTCCTTTCTGCATTGTATCATATTAGCTACTATTCTTTAATTTACCTGCATGGGATCAATAAAGTTTATCTTATCTCATCTTGTTCATTTATTGTTTACATGTGCTATTGTTATTTATGTATTCACACAGAGATCTACCATGTTTTCATTGTATAAGAGGGATGTTTGTGTGTCAGACTGCAGACAAGAATGGGGGACCAAGACAAGACAAGCAATTGTTAAAATAAGTTAATTTAGAAAAAAGCAGACAAAGGCTGGTTTAAGTACACAGTGGTGGAATGTAACTTACTACTTCTACGCAAGTACTGTATTTAAGTACAATTTTGAGGTACTTAAATTTTATGCTGCTTTATATGTCTATTCCACAAAGTGTTGGTGGAAAACATTGTACTTTTTACTCCACTATATGTATTTGATTACTTTTGCAGATTTAGATTCAAATCAAAACAAAATATAAATCAACCAATAAATTATGATGTATTATTTTGGTTAAAATATCCAGCAGCATACAAAGTAATTAAAGCCTCACCTTTACCAGCCACAACCTTGTGATTATTATTATTATTGCATCAATAATTATAATTCAATTATATAATGAACATTATTCTGAAATTAGCCATTCTGAGTAATGAGTACTTTTACTTTAGGTACTTAAGTACATTTGATGCTAGTATAGCAAGATTTTAAATGCAGGACGTTTACTTGTAACAGACTATTAAAGCTTTAAAAGCTACTAAAGTAAAATATCTAAACACTTGTTCCACAACTGCAAGCACAGTAAAGGTTACAGGAGTGGCCTCCTGCCTTTCTCTGGGTCTGCAGAGTTTGAAAATAGATCAAGCACTCCCTCTATGTCTGGTACTTGGACATGACAAGGAACTCCAACACACTGAGACAGTAATATACTGTACAGTATATAATATATGTAATATACTGTACAGTATATTACTTGTATTAAACTTTTCAACAACATTTTTCATTTAGTTGAATTATTTGCAGTTTACTTTTAGACCACAGTTAGATTTAAAGTTAAATAGTAAGTGGAAGAGTTCAGTTTAGGACGGACTGTACTAGTGTCTTGGTTGCGACATACTTGTAACGATCATCCCCTAACTAAAACACATTAACCATTATACAGTCCATGATATGAACATATTAATCCCGGACCACAGGAACACACACTCGTCGTGACTACGGCAACAACAAAAAGGAGCATTTCCGTGTTTTGATTTGAGAAGCTTACGTCACGGGGCTGACTAAAAACTCCCACAATGCACCGCAGTGTTCCCCTCAGCTACACTGAGTTAGCTTCCATCATCTGAGGGTGAATTTCTCTGAGCACGGCGCTCATTTTCAGCTCATCTCCCCGCGGGTCGTCGGTCCTGTCGGGTGTGTCGGTGTTCAGGGACTGGCCCGCTGCCGTGTGTACGTTGTCTGCCGCAAATGTCATCAGATTAGCCACCAGCTAAAGTAGCTAACGCTAGTTGTCATTGGCAAACTTGGCTTTCTCTCTCTCTCTTTTTTTTTTTTCTTAAGCACAAACATGAAGGTAAAGGAGACAATTTTAGATGACATTCAGCCACGGGCGAGGATCTTAAAGGAGTCATTGGTTGCTTTGAGCTGTCTGAAAGTTGGTCGTGCTGTAACGTAATTAACTAGTTAACGCTGCTCTGTTCATCCAAAATCCAGCGTTGGGTTTTGTTTAAGAGTTTTAGATTTCACTGAATAAATGACGCGCTGGTAGGATTATTTAGTTTACACACAAATAATCAGGAGGTATTTCACGAGGCAGGATGAGCAGGTGAACTGTTGGACAGATGTCTGTAAAAAGTGCTTTGAGATGTCATGACAAAGTTTTGCTGTTTTCTATCAAACCTAGCTTTCTGGTTTAACAGGTTTAAATCAGTGTTTTCAGGATACTACAGAATCTTTTGGCTGACTTTCTTATGTGATACCCTCCTGAATACGAGCACAAAACAACAAAAACAGTCCCTACAGCATTTAAATTTAACTTAAAGTGTATTTATTTTTTCTTTATGTTGGCCAGGTCTCACACCCCCCAGCCTGTGGCTGTGGGATCAGGATTTCATCTGAGGATGGATCCAGAATATGAACATCGTCTCCTCCGACAAATCAACATTCAAAATGACAACTTGAGCCCAGTTGTGAGTCGTGTGTTTTCTGTGGTACATAAACACTGAACTAGTGGTATTATCAAGTTAGATTAGACATTAACTGATCAAAAATGTGACCAAACTTCCATAAATACGCAAAACAAATACACTTAAAGATAACTTGCTGTTTTTTCAGAAACTGAGTCTGCACGGTCGGACACCAACCAGCTCCCCGTTATCCTCACCCAGTAAGCTTGGAGACAGATTCATTCCGACCCGAGCGGGGGCGAACTGGAATATCAACTTCCACAGGATCAATGTATGAACATTTTGTGGGTAAAATTGTTGAGTATGTCCGTGCTTTTGCAGGAGAAAAGTAGCATTCATGTGTATTACAAAATTCAAAATGTATGTTTGTGATTTTCAGGAAAATGAGAAGTCACCAAGTCAGAACAGAAAAACAAAGGATGCCTCTTCTGATAATATCAAAGGTAAATACATTTTTGTGAAGGTTATTTTGGAAATTCTATCACTTGCCTATGTGCACCTAGGCTTGAAGATTTGAGCTCATGCATAAATTATATTTTGTACATGTAGCAGATGGGCTGGCCTACTCTGCTTTGCTGAAGAATGAGCTGCTGGGAGCAGGAATAGAAAAGATCCAGGACCCCCAGACAGAGGACAGGCGTCTACAGCCATCAACCCCAGAGAAGAGAAGTCTTTTCACTGTATGACAATTTCATCCTACACTCTTTCTATATTGACTTATAAAGCACATTGATAATACAATGTCAGCTCAGATAATAACAATATGCTCAGGACCAGAGCAGTCAGTGTACAGTTTTTCTTCAGTGGTTTATGTTTTTTTAATGAAGACGGTAGAGAATATGATGGTTGCTGCCTGTGTGTTCTTTGCAGTATTCACTCAATACCAAAAGGTCGTCACCAGACAATGGCACCAACATCTCCCCCTACTCTCTATCACCTGTCAGCAACAAAAGGTAGAAGCACGTTTTTTTAATATAATTTAGTTTTTACATCTCTTATTGGTAGTCACACTGCAAACACAAAAACTGTACATTTTGGCATCAGGGTTTCTTATTGTCCGACTTTTCCTGTTGCAGTCAGAAATTGCTGCGTTCGCCAAGAAAGCCAACTCGCAAGATCTCAAAGATCCCTTTTAAAGTCCTGGATGCTCCAGAGCTGCAGGATGACTTTTACCTCAACTTGGTGGACTGGTCTTCTCTCAACGTGCTCAGTGTCGGTCTGGGTACATGTGTTTACCTGTGGAGTGCCTGTACCAGCCAGGTACTGCAGAGTGTCTACACAACAATTTTTTTTAATTGCTTGATGTGTATGTATATTTGTAAAAATATATTTGTATGTTTATTGGCTGAATTGCCGTTTCCTCAGGTAACAAGGTTGTGTGATTTATCAGTGGAGGGAGACTCAGTCACGTCAGTTGGGTGGTCCGAAAGGGTAAGTACACATAGCTTACTGCCTTCTGGAAACTGTCAAGGTGCACTTTTGGTCCAGTTAGTTTTTGTTAATGAAAGGATTCTTCATGTTTAGGGTAATTTGGTGGCAGTGGGGACTCACAAAGGCTATGTTCAGATCTGGGACGCTGGTGCTGGGAAGAAACTCTTTGTCCTGGAAGGACACACTGCTAGAGTTGGTGAGAACATTTGCTGTGTTTTAAACTCTGTATATGGGTATTAATGTGCCTTAGCAGGAATGCTCAAGTCACAATGAAAACAAAAGAAGTAGAAACCGTCAGCATTAAGCTGAATTCATGTTTGACATTCTTGATAGTTGTCTCCTGACAGAAACTGACCGAGGAAAAATTAAGCTTAACTCTGTCTGCAGGAGCGTTAGCATGGAATGCAGACCAGCTGTCTTCGGGAAGCCGCGATCGTATGATTCTTCAAAGAGATGTGCGTACCCCTCCACTGCAGTCAGAGAGACGGCTACAGGGACACAGACAGGAAGTGTGTGGCTTAAAGTGGAGCACTGACCATCAGCTTCTCGCCTCTGGTGGCAATGACAACAAGGTACAGTTGTTATTTTCAATAAACCTGCTTCCACCTTTTTGCATTTACTGATTATATTCATTGATGTGGTTGTTTGTCATCTCAGCTGCTGGTTTGGAACCACTCCTCGCTGAGCCCAGTGCAAACATACATGGATCACCTGGCTGCAGTGAAAGCCATTGCCTGGTCCCCCCACCAGCACGGTCTGCTGGCCTCTGGGGGCGGCACTGCCGACCGCTGTATCCGGTTTTGGAACACCTTGACCTCACAGCCGCTGCAGTGCATGGACACTGGCTCTCAGGTCTGCAACCTGGCCTGGTCCAAACATGCTAATGAGCTGGTAAGGGACTCCAGATACTCAATGTCACAATTGATTTTCTGGCTATATCAATGAAGTTATAAAAAAACAATTGTCATGAAGGTAGCACTTGTATTAAGAATAAGGTGATACATAGTATATTTACAAAATTTGTAAAACAAAAAGTTGGCAGTGCTTATTTAGGAATGTTGTGTAATTTATTATTTAGTGTTTTATATTTGTACTTAATTTATGTCAATTTGCAGATATTTAAACAAGCAAACAATTCCAAAAGGGTGTTATTACTCTTAAAAGCATTGTAAATCCATGTTAATTGTGATACATTTGCACATTTCAATAACCCATGGTTAGGACACTTGGTAGCCTCTATATAGTGTCAGTGTTTCTCAAAATTAAGAACATATATGTTTTTTTTTTTAAATAAACCTCTAACGAAGGAGAGCATTGGCCTTTATGCTGTTTCCATATTTAATTGTGAGATACTTTGGAAAATGTAACTGTTGCCTTTCTCTGTTTAATATATTTGGCCTAAAATGTAAAATATGCATTGTTGAAACCAGTACAACTTTCTGTCAACAACAAGATCTCAGAGAAGATGGTCTTGTTTGTTTCCAGTAATAACATAAATGTGTCTAACTGAACTTGGTATGATTTATTAATAGTGAATTACACAAAGCCCACTTTCAATTATAATATTGGCTCTTTCTGCAGGTGAGCACTCATGGCTACTCTCAGAACCAGATCCTGGTTTGGAAATATCCAGCTCTCACTCAGGTTGCCAAACTCACAGGACACTCCTACAGAGTGCTCTACCTGGTCAGTGTGTTGTCATGTCATGTCATGTAAATGGGAAAAAACTGGCAGTGTTTGCCAAAACATCTGGCAAATTCATGAATTATATTTTTTCTTATTTTTTATATCAGGCCATGTCCCCGGATGGTGAGGCTATAGTCACAGGAGCTGGAGATGAGACCCTACGCTTCTGGAACGTATTCAGTAAAACAAGGTCAACAAAGGTGGGAGAGCACTTTGTAGGAACAGTATTCTGTAATTGAAGACTCTCTCGTATCTGCAAAATAATTAACCAAGTTTATTTGTCTTTTGTTTCAGGAATCTGTATCAGTTTTAAATCTCTTTACCAGGATACGGTAACTTTAAGTAAATATTAAAACTCTAAGACTCTAATTTGGGTGGCGTCCTGGCGTCGTCACTGGATAGCTCATCAACATGGTGCTAAGGACAAACACTACAAGCTATGGCACCCAGTGACATTTTTCACAGAGGTAATGGCAGTCAGAGCAACGGAGCAATTTTTTTTTCATGCTAACAATTGTTCGGGAAATTCTTTTTGACTTTTGTTCTCTCATTATGAATGTAGTAATTTTTTTTACTTTTTAAAAACTGTATAAGTGGATTGAAGAAATCATAGGCCTTACTTAAAAATATTGTAATACAATTTTCATTGTTGTGTAATCTGAAATGTGGAGAGAGCATTTTTAGTTTTTGTTTAACTCAGGTCTTATTTATTTAACGCTGCAGTTAAAGCCATTGCAGCTTTCACTGCAGTGGCATCAGTGGAGAAAAATGCCATTACATATTATGACTAAAAAATAAGAACTAAACATAATCACCTACTAAGGCCTTTACAGTATGTGCACCCTGTTTACTGTGATCCTTAGACTACTAAGGTTGAGAGTGGTTGGCTGAAATAATGCAGTTTAGCTCCTGTGGACAGAAAGTCTAATGCTGTGCATCTAGACGTATACCACATGGTTGATTCTTTGTAGTAAAGGAAGAAATAAAAGATGATGGAACTGAAGAACCAGTGTCTGACTTGGTGTATATTTCCTTTTTTTGCCATTACAAATACCATTACCATGTATTTTTTTGGACTTTGGTAGCTCTTTTGTTGCCAGGTTTGATTTTGTACTGCTGCAACTTAAACTTACAATTTTAAAAGTATGATTGTATAAAATGTATACAGCTCATCTATCTGAAATGACATGATTGAATTTTGTTTACTTCACCATTTGATTCTATATCATGTAGTTTCATTGAATACTTAGAAAACCTGTGGTCAATGTGTCTCAAATTAAATGTTATTTATGGAAATGGAACATTGCATACATACATACTAACAACAGTGATCATACTGGGAAGATTACCAGTCTCTTTAAAAAATAAATACAGAAGTAACTTCGAATCAACTAACTAATTTTGTATATGTAGATTTAGAATCTGTTTATATAAAAGTATACGTATATTCTTCTTGTCCAAACTTTTGTATTATGTGGCAGCACATCCGTGAAACCATGACAACAACAACCAGCGGCGGCGCTGCCTTACCGGAAGTGCTACCGGAAGTACTACCGGAAGTACTGTGAACGAGCGGGAGGCGGGAAGTTGAGTATTTTTTTGAAAAAAAAATAATAATACCATTACCAAGTTTACCCACGTGAATTAAAGCAAAAAACGCATCTTTCACAAGATCGGAGTAAGTTCAAAGAGTATAAGTAGCTAAATTAGTGCTAGCTGACAAGAACAGTGAGTAGCCTGTTGGTGTTGCTAAGCTGCAGAGCTACACGGTGTTTACTGTCTGTCTCCGTCAGGATCATGGATGTATAAAGACAAAGGTCAGGATGGCGGACAGAAACCTTGTGCAGGAGTTGAAACGTTGGGCGACAGAGGAGTTCAGTCTGCCCCCGGACAGCCTGCCGAACGACGGCTATTGTAAAACGTGGGTGTCTGTTTGTACCTTCCCTACGATCACTGTTAGTACTTCAATGTAGAAGTTCTCACTGACTAACGTGATGCTGGTGATTTGTTTTCTAGGCTCTGTGTTGGGACAGGGAAGTCGATATGGAAATATATCATCCAGCACGTTTTCCATCAGAGGTTAGTCTTTACACTGCCTCCTGTTCTGTGACCTATTCACCACTTACCTGTGGTTACAGCACTGATGATTTATTGCTTGTCTGGTCAGAATAAAGTGACTTCTTGACTGTTTCTCTGTTTTTTCAGAAACTTGAGGATCATGCGTGGAAATCTCCAGTGGTATCCTTTCTGGCCCTGATTGAGGATTTTAGAGCCACCAGTGTCTTTAGAATAGCCATGGCAACTTGATGTGTACATTTGAGTAATTTAGTTGCTCTTGTATGTTTCAGAGAGGTCATTTATGCAGAAGAGAGTCAGTATCTTGCTCAAGACTTACTGCTGTTTGTATGTTTATGTTCTGTCAATGTACAGTCTCTCTGCCACAACTTGGTCACCGTTCTTGGGGAGTCCTGATGGTCCCTGGTTCAAATCTTGTTAGGGACCTTTAGGCTTCATCCTATTCTCTCTCTCTCTCTCTCTCTCTCTCTCTCTCTCTCTCTCTCTCTCTCACTTACTCTCTCCCTCTCTCTGTCTTTTTTTACTGCCAACTGTCTGTTGTGATGTCTTATAAATACCCCCAAAAGACATTTAAATATGCCCGTTTCCCATACTCAGTGTACTCTGACTTTCTTTAGCCACCATGACCTCTTTCTATACAGCATCTATCAAAGAATTTCCTTGACATTATGATCTTCAAGGTACAAAGTTTGTCAAGACAAAGAGGTAGACTTGTTTTCCTTCCTTGCTGTTAATTTCTGCTTTTGTACTTACCTGCTGGATATCTTACTTGATTAATCTTGAATGACTACACTAATTCTTTTAGTTAAAACAAATTCAATATGTTTTTATCTGATGGTGTGTATTTGCATGCTCAGTTGAAGCAGGCTGAGGGCCAGAGTGAGGCTGCTAAGCAGAGAGAGCTTCAGAGGAAGATAGAGCAGCTGAGAGCTGAGATCAGTCACCTGGACTCTCAGATCAGTGGAACAGAGGAACAGCTGGGTGCACAAGGTTAGTCCATCACATGCAGTAAGGGCTGGGTATTTAATCAAACCGTATTACTCCTGTAGAGAAAGCCAGCTCAATGCTGCCGTTTGCTTCCATGGTCCAACAATATTTAAAGTTGTTTTAACTGTTTTCTACTATTTACTAACAGAGCAATCCATCAGCCGTACCTGGGCCCAGGTGGAGGACTGCCGGCGCAGGGAGCTGCTCCTACAGGCCTACAGGCAGCGCTGCGTCTACGACCGCAAGGTGCTTTCCGATGACACACAAAAGATCAGGGGGCACTGCCAGGAACTGGAACAAATGGCCAGGTAAGGAAGAACATTGAAAGTTTAGATAAAATAAAAATGAATGAAGTGGGATCATTGACACACACATACTGATCACATAGTACGTAAGTAAGAACTGTATTATGTGTTGCAGGAAAGCAGAGGTTGAAGTGCTGTTTGATATTAAGCCCTCCAGCTGCAGTGATAGTGACAACCTCAACTCCAAATCAGCAGCAGAGGCACAGGTCCTGGTAAGAGCTGCCCAAATCTGGTCTGTATTTTACTGAGTAGAGTTAAGAGTGCACTTTATCTGGTGTATGCTGCTACCCATTAGTTCAAGTCTCATTCAGAAAGCCCCCAAAATTAGAAATGAAATGACAAAAATGCTACACAGTGGTTGTGTCCAAAATCACTCGGTTTACTATATAGTGCACTCAATGCTGTGCAGTTATATGACTCTACACCTGTCAATGATGACGATTCATGAGTGTCCGAAATCTAAATTCATTGCTCACTATAGCGTGAAGTACTGAGTATTTACAGTAATATATAGGGAGTAATGATTGAGCAAGTGATTTTGGACACATAATTCCAACTTGGGGGGGGGGAACAGAAATAGATTGCTGCTGGTCTTTTCATTATGTATCTTTTTATGACATCTTGAGAGTGATTTCATAGCACTACAGCTGGTGAAGACGGATACTATTCTGACGTTCTTTTGCCAGCTGTTTTAAAAAATCAGTCAAAATCTGCACATTTGGAAGAAAATATACCAGTTGACCAGCAACTATTCACATAAATCTGAGTAACATAGACCAAGATGTCCGTAATACATCATCGGCTGACTGGATATCATCCCATTTCTTTTATATTTTCCCATTAGCGTGAAGTGAGGGAGCTGTGTGAGGACAGGGTCCACTTCTATCAGTCTTTACAAGAGAGTGAACTGAAACCAGCGCACTCTGCAGCCAAACAGTAAGGACTACAGTGAATACAGTACTTGAGAAATCAACAAAAACAATATTTCAGAATATTGTGAACTTCTTCTTTCTTGAATTATCTGCTTCTTCCTTTGTTTCCTCTCAGTATGACTCGTGAGCAAAGGACTGCTGTGTTTCAGTACTGGCTTAGTGCTGTGGAGGTTGGTGTATTTCAATCAAATCTCACTATATGCGTATGTATGTATGTATGTATGTATGCGTATATGTATATGTGTAGAGATATGTGTGTGTGTGTGTGTGTGTGTGTGTGTGTGTGTGTATGTATGCGTACACATACACCGTTATACTATTCAAATTAACATGTTGTTGCTGATCATGTCATCAGAACGTGTTGGGTGGTTATCCTCCAAACCACGTCCTCTCAGCATTGGAGTATTTGGCTTCCAGAGAGCAGAAGGAGCTAGAGGAGAAACTCACCTCTCTGGATGTGACACGAGATGTGACAGCTCTACGGTAAGCGTCAACATTATTATAATGTTCTCTCTTTCTTTAACATCTTTAACAGAGTATTTATCTAGCATTTTAATTGCAGGTTTCACTATGAAAGCAATCACCTACTGGACATGTCAGCAGAAGAGGATAATGAGTTGCCACCGGTTAAGGCCCTCTTTGAGGTGCTAAACACAAACACATGGAAACACTGTAATATAATATTCAGGACATTCCCAGTTGAAGAAAATATGTTCATGTGTTCCCTGGCATTTGTGATTTGTGGAATTTGCACGTTTGTTGTTCCAGGCTGCTTGGGATGAAGTGGAGCAGAGTTTGGTGGAACTGGCCCTGACTCGGTCCAGAGTCCAGAAGCTCCGAAACCAGCTGCAGACCCGCAAGAAGGAGGCTGAACTGGAGGTGTCTGGTATTGCAGATGAGCTCCACAATGATACCATGGCACTGTAAGTCGACTCACTGTAAAGTATATTGATAACAATTGCACAAGTTGTGAAACAAGTGTATTATCCCAGGAATAATGGGGCAGAATTATTTTGTAGTAGGAGGTCATTATTGTCAAGTGTTTTAACTGAAGACTGAACAACTTCTTTTTAATTTCTTCTCAATTTAGTGTCATTCATTGCTTGTCTTCTGTCTTTATTTTGCTTTTTTTTTGGCAATTGCAATAAATGTATTGCAAACACAAACAGCATCTTATACTCAAATTAGAGACAAATAAAAAAACTTGTTTTAAAGAACTAACTTTGTTTCTTCTTTGTTATCGTCAGGTCAGCTCTAGAGGTAGAGCTCCAGTGTGTGATGCAGGCGGCTGCCAGGGATCATATCAGAGAACGGTGTATCCAACTTGACCAGTGTGCCAGAAGCAGACAGGAGGCGCTTAGGAACCTCCGCAGCCAGTGGCAGAGCATCCTTGACTTCAGACAACTAGTGGTGAGACTGAATTGACAATATAAAGCTCTCTTTTTGAGAAACACTCACACAAAAGTGTCACGTTTGGATCAAGCATTTTCTACGTTTCAAAAGATGTCAGGTATTACTCAGGAAAATGTGGTCTAGAGGATTTGGTTATGTGTGTTGTTAACTGTCTAAAGATAAACATCTTGATTTGCCAAACCTTTATGAACATTAAACACATTTTGTTGTTGTGTCTCTCCAGGTTCTCAGACAGGAACACATCAGAGGTCTGATTAAGGGGAACTCCACGGCCAAGACGGAGCTGATCCGTCTGCACACAGAGGTGTGGATGTTCTCCATCTATGACACTCAAGTAGAAAAAAATATTCATAGGTTTTGCTTCATTCTGTGGTATAATAAATGTTTTGGTCTAATTAAGCTAAAAACATTTTTCCACAAAAAAATACATTTCTTAACATTTCTATTCCTCTGTTTTGTTTCAGTTACAGGAGTTTGTCCAGGGCAAACTGGTGCCACAGTTTGAAGAGGTCAACACTGCAGCCAGCAGTTTAAGGAACTCCATTTCCAAGGAGGCCAGGCAGTTTGCAATGGTTTCGCTTCTTGCTCTGGACCGTAGGACTGTTGAAGGGTAAGTACACGTTGCCTGATACCTGAAGGGGTGAACCCCTGTCAGGTTCGTATGTGACCAGTGAATGATTTATTTATGAATGACCAATGATTTATTTCTGTTAACCCCCAGTTCAGTAAAGGATCCTAAATTAACACACAAACTGTTGTACATCTCTGAAAACTATTTGCCTCTCACTAAGAGAGGGTTTCACAAGAAAATTAATTTTGAATCATAGTCTTGATCAAGTGGTGAAACAAAAATATAGAAAAGTTCAATTTTTTCTGTTGTTTCAGAATGCAAAGAATCCCTGCATCGTGGTTGTCAATCCATCGCTTGCGGTCCCCGAGCTTCAGCAGTTTGCGTCAGAGCCTGGCATTCCCACTGTACAGGGTGAGTCTGGGCATATAATGCATCAGTCTATTAAAAAAAGTGAGATCCCTTTCTCCTTTGTCTTCTTGCCCAGTGAAAAACTATACATGCTTTTAAGTCAGTCATCCCTTACTTGTGATATCAAACCACTCGTCTTCACAATGTGAATGTTGTACTGTGTTTTTTTTTTTGGGGGGGGGGGATCAGCTTGCCTTTAAAGAACTGGAAGCTTGGTTATTTGTATCTCTTGGCTCCAGTGTCTTTATAATTTTTTCACATCTTGCATTGTAACCAAACACTTTAAGTATGTTCTTAACCTTCCATTCTCAATGACATTTTGATGCATAACTTTGCATGTGATGTTTGCCTGTGGACACATGCGTTGCATTCCTGTAAAAGTTGTGCTAACAACTCTCTGAAGTCACACTTCTCCTTAAAGTTCACATACACAGTGTGGGTTTGATTAAACAGCTGACTGACACTGCCCTCTCTGACCCCAGTCCTCTCAGTTTGCAGAGCTGAATAATAATATCCATTAAAATCAGTTTTTACTGCACAGAGGCGCAACACCGACAACGTTGTATTTCCTAGGCTGTTGTGAATTTGCTTTTTAGGGATATCTGCTAATCTTACAAACACTTACTTTGTAGTTTTTGCCTTTATGTAGTAAGCATTTCATTTCATGGAATTCCCTCTCCTTTGTCTCTTTCTCTGGATTTGACAAACTAATTTTTCTCCTTCTTACACTTCAGGCTCCAGAGGAATTGTGTTCCCAGACCCGCTCCCAGCAGCTTGAGTTGCGTTTTCTCCGTCAGTTACTGCAACTTCACTCTGCTACTCTGCAGAAAATACAGAAGGAAGCAGAGTTGCTGCATGCATCTGATCAAAAAGGTAAACAGGGGAACTCACCAAGAGTGAAGCTTTTATCATGCTGAAAATACAAAGTAAGAAGTGCTGTATTTGGCTGTTCATACACATACTTTTAAAGATTGTTATCAGTTTTAGTAACAACAGAACTACTCCTTGTCTACACTATGCCTCTTAGCTCTGCTGTCGAGAGTCATGGAGGAGGATCAGAAGCTTCTGAAGTCTCTGGTACCAAGAGTCAGAGGCCTCACCCAACGTTGTGCCCAAGGCCTCTCTTATGGGGTTCAAGTCAAAACTGCCATCTCTTACTGGTGAGGAACACTTAGAAAGTAGTTTCCTTTAAAACAGTTTCACCACATTCCTGTCAGTTAACATTTTACCAGCCCGCTTCATTGCTGAGATCTTGGGGGGGCATTAGAGCAAGAAGCACAAGTAGTCAAGCAGGTTTTAAACAAATCTGCCGTCTAACCATGTTACTTAAACCACATCTGCAAATGAAAATTAAAGTGAATGTGACGAGTTATCACTCAAACAGCCTGTTCTGAACATATATTACTTTCTCAATAACTCCTTCCTGGTTCAACTTGAACATAGTACTTGCATTAATTGTGTGCACAGTTTTACAATGCAGTGGCTGATGTGTTCAACTGAATGTTAGTTTTCCCAAATAAGTGGTTTAGATAACTGTGTCAAACTGTAGATTTGTTCAAAACCTATCTGATTGCCTCACAACTTGTGTTTTTATTTTCCGTAATGGAGTAAAAATGTACTTGAATGAGAGATTACGACACAGCCCTATGCTGAGTACAATGTTATTATAAATTATATGATAAACTATGAAAAGAAGTTTTCCTTTATTTTTCATTAGTAGTAAACTTTGGCCTAAAGCGTTGCTGCTTTGATTGCATGAAGAGTTTTTCTAAACATGAATGTATTTGGATTTATACCATCAGTCAGGAGTTTAAGGCCTGGTTTGCTGGTTAACTTTTTAATGTTTTGTGTGTGTGTGTGTGTGTGTGTTCGTGTGTGTTCATGTCTTTAGGTGGGAGAAGCCGGCCCAGCACGTCCTACCTGATCTCAGTAAGGGAGGGCTGACTTTTCAGCAGTGGCTACAAAGGTGGAAACTTGCTGCCAAAGCCTTTTAGAGGACGCCTCCTGGATAAAAAAAAGCACCTTTCAGTGGCAAAATGACCACGCTACAATAGTTAGAAAATGCACCAGTGGTTATAACTAAATCGCACCGTTCTCTTTTTCACTTCTCTTTGTTTTACCATGTAAAAGTCAGTCACTAATAAATCATTTTAAATCCACACCTTTGCTCTTGTCAAATGCATTCACAAACAAAATAAAGTTGCTGAAAACTACCACTTGCTCTCGCTTGTACTGAAACTGTCTGGATCGTCCCCTCTGATCGAGCTGCAGATCTCTCTCTCTCCCTCATGAGCCCAGACCTGATCCGCCTCACGGTCAGTGTCTGCCGTGCACCTCGTAGCTGTGGCTTCATTGTGAACTCCGGTGCTATCGTTTTGCACGGAGCAACATTGTTCCTTTGTAGCAGCGGAGGGGGGAGTGGAGCGATCCGACTCTTGTGAACTCAGCTCCTCCCACCGTCGCGGCTGCGCAGTTCAGTTTCTCACTCCTATTTTTTTTTTTTTTTTTTTTTTTTTTTGTAATTTTTCACTCCTACTCTGGCTTCCGGACGCCAAGACAGACCGCTGCCGCCGAATTTAAAGAGACAGGCGATACTTATTTTAAATACGATAAACGGCAACCATTGTCCCCTCTGCTTATTTCCCGTCGCTTCTTGCCTCAGCTTGCTCGAATCGATGCTGATGTTTAATCAAAGTCGCAGCGAGTAGCAGCTTGTCTGTCATCAGTCGCCTCCACTCTGCTGGATTTTCCGTCCTTTTTTTTTTTTTTTTTTTTTTTTTTTCGCGCTGTGCCGAGACTGTCCAGCTAGGCAAAGTAGGGTTTGCTCGCTGGCAGGCTGGCTTCCCGACCGAGAGGAAGGTCTGTCGGCTAGCCAACAACTGGAGGCAACACCGAAGCTTTCCCCCCCCTTCTCAAGTTGTGGTGGTGGCGGCGGCGGCTCTCGAGCCTCCTGTCGCCGGGATAATGGCGAAGATTCAGGCACACAGCGCCGCGAAGCAGATAAACCAAATTCAAGACAAGCCTTACGTTATAACACAAAAGCAAGTGCAGCAGCAGCACTTCCAGAAGCTGAAGGTAAGAAAGACAACGGACACGACAAGGGGGGGAAAAAAGTCCCTCAGAGTCAGAACCATTTTGTTCGTCGGATCGCTGCACTGCATTTGAGGGCTTTCTCTCTCTCTCTCTCTGCCCTCACGTCGAGAGTAGTGAAAGGATCGGCTGGCTAACGTTAGTTAGCTCGCTGGCCTATTAAAAGTAATTCATCGCCAAACAGCCGAGCAGTGACATTTAAGGTTAGACGTGGAGGCTGTGTTTCATTAACGAGGGTCTGAGTGACAGTCGAGTGACACAGTTAGTGGTAGTTTCTTATTTACGGTGTCAATAACAGCCACTGTGGGCAAACGTTAACTCAAACCTCGGTTGTGGGAAGTTCCTCCTTGTTCGTTTTTTTTTTTTTTTTTCTCTCTCCTCTCCTCTCTCGTCTTCTCTCAGCCACCCTGAACAAAGTGGAGGACGTCAGCCAGGCCAGCCAAGAACGGCTACTTCAGTTCATTAGCGGCTTCGTTACACATTTCCCTTTGTTATCGCAGTGTTGGGGGGGTTATTATCACGGTGTTTTTTCGCCGACACCACACTGTCGGATGGGGAGCAGCGGGGACTGGAGGCATCGTGTACATTAGTGTATGCGGGTCGGTGTTGTAAGTGTCGGGAGTTATTGTCGTCAGTTGGCTGGCTGTTGGGCTAGCGTTAGCTACACACAGCCTCTCTGTGGATGTGCTCCTGTTTGTCTCAGCGCTTTGTGTGAACACAACCTTTTTTTTTTTCTTTTTTTTTTTTTTTTGGTCTTTCTTCTTTTCTCCTCGCATCGCAGCCTAGCCTAACCTGGCCTGGGTGATGTTGTGAATAAAGAGAGCCGAGGTCCGGCGGACAAAAGCTGTTTGGTGTTTCTTGTGTTCGCCCATTTATTTATTTATTTAGCGGTTACTTGTACAGCTTGTGCAGCTAACTAGTGCGTTTGTTGATACAGCACTTCAGGTGACGACGAGGAGAGGCAACGTTGCCCATTTATACGACTTGTTGTCGAACAATTCCACATTGTATTGAGAAAATTCTGCAATGCAAATATTTCAGTTTGTTAGTGAAATGTGATTGTAGTTCTGTCTATATATATATATAATTATATTGTATATAATAGTGTTGCATTGATGTGTAGACACGCCAGTTAACCGTGTTCAAGCTTTTCTTTTTTATTTTTTGAGAGCTGCCTTTACAGCTCTGTAAGGCTTCATCAACAGGATGTTTGCCAAAAAGCTTTCCCACAGGTCAAGGTGAGACTGATTGCTGCAGCAATGATTGTTGTTTTTTTTCTTCCCTCTGTCCTTAGGTTGAAGATGCCTTGTCATATCTGGACCAAGTCAAAATTCGTTTTGCAAATGATCCCGGCATATACAACAAGTTTCTCGACATCATGAAAGAGTTCAAGTCACAGAGGTATTTATGCACAAAGTTACTTAGTTTTAGTAATGCATTTTTAATGAGATGATTCTTAACACAGCCTCTTGAGATACTGAATGGTGGAGCTGGTGGGTGGACTTTGATTATGTTGCAAAACACAAATACCCAGGGATCGACCAGACATTTTAAGGCATTTATCAATATGTAAGAAATTGCAGAGCGCATCCTATTTTAAGTACCCAGCAGGTTATATATTCTTTTTGATTAGGAGTTGGTTGTCTTCATGCAGCATATGAAAAAGGAAGATAATCTTCCTCCACACCACTAATATGTCTGTCTGCCTGTTCTCTTGAATAGCATCGACACACCGGGGGTGATAAACCGCGTGTCACAACTCTTCCACGGACACCCAGACCTAGTCTTGGGCTTCAATGCCTTTCTACCACCGGGATATCGGATAGAGGTCCCCAAAAATGGGGTGGCTTTCCTCCAGTCCCCGTTCTCCACACAGGTGAGATGCTCTCCGCACAGCTGAAGTTGATAAATTCTCAAAACTAGTGCTTTATTCATCTTAAACCCTATGAAACTTTCAGCAGATGCATCTTTACAAACTCATGGTTTGCGGAAAGGTACTGTATGTCTAAGCTCTTACATTCTCAAGGGGAAAAAGGTTTCAGTTGTGTGCTCTGCCACAAAAAATGTCAGCTGATTCTTTCTTGCTGATTAGTTTTAAATACAATTCATAGAAATAATCAAGACATTAAGGGATTATTTTTTCTTTGTATTCTTTTTTAACTACTGGGGTGCTGCCCTTTTTGTTTGGAGAAACATTGTAATTGTATAAAATATGCATTGCAGTGGGTGGTTGTCTCTTCTGATACACATTTAGATACATGGTTTACAATTCGATATATAAAAAAGATAGAATAAGTTTGTTATGTTTTTATTGATCAAAACTGACACAAAGTGATATGCTTCAGCTCATATTTCAGTTTAATTTCAGTTCAAATTTGGTATGATTATATACTTATTCATACATGAAGTGTTTTCAGTTTTGGCTGACAGAAAATAAATCATAAAGAACGCAGAGATCAGTTTCAGGTTAGTCAGTTTCACATGCAGGAAGTTCAGGGGACTTCAGGGTGCTCTTGAAGATGAAAAAATAGACTCAGAAGCGTTCTGCAGTCACTATTAGGCCGACCAATATGCCAAACAAAATAAAGGATTTTACTATATCTTTGTTGCTTAAAGAACGTTTACCTGGGGGAAAAAAATCCTTGGTTCCTATTTCAAGAAACAGATGCCAGGGGAGGTGTGTGTGTCACACACATATGCAGTGTTAGTAGAGGTTTGGATTAAAACCATTTTTGACAGCCGTGTTGATATAGATTTTATCACTGAATATGGTTTGGATGTATGTTTTTGTATTGAAGAGGCTGTATCTCTGAGCCTTGTATTGATTTTCCATTTGACATAATAGTGGAGTCACTAAAAATGTCATCTTGGATATAAATATTTCACTCAATATAAGTGTGATATTACTTACGTTAAGTAGACGTAGACGCATGTGATGTCAAATTCCTTTCTCTCGTTTACTGTATAGTGCACTGTATTTACTGTTGCCCATTTTGTTTGAGTGAGTAAATTCTAAAATATATAGTTGTAAGTTCTAAATTGTAATCTGTACACTATGTACATATAATGTACTCTACTTTCTTCTAACAATCCCACAGTGCAATGCACCACATTTTATAGATTCGAAAAAGATACCATTCATTTGTTTTTTTTGGTTACTGATAGTTTTTCCTCCTCAAAGAATTTGAGTGAGTGGTATTGTGAGGTTTTAGGGAGAATGGGAAAATATCTGTTGTGGGTCTCTTGTCTCTAACCAGGCAGCTAAACTTCTTCCTTCCGCCATTCATATGTCCAGGTATCCCCAGGCCAGCAGGGGAAGAGTCTCACCACCTCTGCAGTGACTGCGACCTCAGGTAGTGCCTCTGCCGCCCAAGTCGAAGCTGGACCTGCACAATCCACTGAAGTCAAGGCGGCTTCATCAGAGTCCCTATCTTCCTCAACCCCAGCAGCACCTCCAGAGCCTCCCAGCAGGCTTTCTCTCCCCCTGACTAGCAGAGAGAGCCAGAATCAGGCAACCACCTCGTCTGTATCCCCACCTGCCTCAGAGACAAGCCCCGTAGAGTTTGACAGTGCCATCAGCTACGTAAACAAGATCAAAAACCGTTTCCTGGACCACCCAGAGATCTACAGAGCCTTCCTAGAGATTCTTCACACATATCAGGTACAGTAGAGATAAACTATTGTGATTTATGTTGCTTTTTAGTTGCACATTATAAGTAAATAAAGGTCATAGTTGAATTTCAAATTTCCACAGCAATCTGTTCCTTGGAGGCAAGTGTTTGTGTCTCCTGCACTAGGACTATTGACCATCGACTATTGAGACAGGCCAAATAATTTTGATTTGGGACTGCTTTTAAAAAAAAAAAAGTTTGATTCCTCACCTCTGATCACCATTTTCTCCTCTACCACCCCTCAGAAGGAGCAGCTGGAGGTGAAGGAGAGTCGAGGCAGCCGAGGCAGCAGTGGGATGACCGAAGATGAGGTGTTTTCTAAAGTTGCCAGTCTTTTCAAAGGGCAAGAAGACCTGCTGGCTGAGTTTGGACAATTCTTACCTGATGCCAAGAGATCATTGGTTAGTAAAGCAGCAGTAGATAAATCATGTTGCAATTTCAAAATGCAATAGAACTCAAAAATAACAAAAACAAAAGTGGCCTGTCTGGGCACAAAATAAAATATCTTCTGTTGTAATTTCTTCTTAACACACATCACAACTGAAATACTAATGGCATTTTTCATTTCCGTGCTACTACTCTGAAATGTTATTCTTATATATTCGTAATAGTCAACTTATTGCAAAGGAAGTGCTTTTTACTCAAATTCTTTGAATACAGTAATTGAAAGTGCAAGTCTGAAGTAAAGCTGAAACGCTTTAATAGGTTAGATGATTAATCAATAAGTCAATCGACAGAACATTAATTTGCAGGTATTTTAAATATAAATGTATCAAGTTTAAGTCGTTTCTCAAGCAAAAATGCCAAAGAATTCACTGGTTTTTGCTTCTCAAATTTGAGTAGTTGCTGTTTATTTTTTTAAGTCTTCTATCAGAGTATGGTTGGTCAAATCAAGCTATTTGTATATGTCAACTTGGGCTCTGGGAAATTGTGCATCTTTTGCTATTTTCTGACACTTTTCTTTTGTGCTTCCTCTCCTGTAGTTCACAGGGAGCTCACTGACGGTGGGAAAAGACCAGCTGAAAAGGCCGGAGGAAGAGGACACGATAACCAAACAGAATAAGAAGAGGCCCAGGCCCATCCTACTGCAGCACATGTCCCCACTGCTCAAGGTAAATTCTCAATTTAGAGTAACAGCCTCAGGCAATGCGCCAATGTATGTGTACATGTCCTTGATCTCGAAAAGGTTAATCTACTCTTTACATTGTTCCTAAAGCAACAATTCAAAAGCTCCAACTACAATACCTTTAATAAATAATGTTTAAATGTGAAGACCATTAAGTATAGATATTTTTATTTTTATTTTTTTATTTAGAAAAAAATGAAGTATTCCTGTACCAAAGATCAGTCCTTTGCTTCAGTTGGCAAACATGGAGTCTTAAGAGAATTCTCCTTCTTTGATAAGGTGAGGCAAACTTTTCCATGGCAGTAATGTTGGATTACCTTCTTCCTTGGTTAATACTGTTCTTTTGAGCCACTGCCACTGTTTTTTTTGATAATGTAATTGGTCTGCTTTCCCTGTCAACCCTCACATCATTCAGGTTCGTCGCCTGTTTAAAAGCCAGGAAGTGTATGAGAACTTCCTGCGCTGCATCGCCTTGTTTAACCAGGAAGTAGTTTCGGGAGCGGAGCTGCTACAACTAGTCACTCCTTTCCTGGGGTGAGTGGATGGAAAGATGATTGAACTGAATAAATGTGTAAAATTGCTGGATGAAATCAGAAACATGGATGCACAGTAGTTGCAGGGACAGAAGGTGTACACTGTAATGTCTAGTCTTGTAGAAGAGGCATTCTGAAGGGTAACCACTTTAAAAAATGTTGACATTTATAAAAGACTTTCAGGACCGTTAAAGAATTTTTAAAGGTATATGCAAATGGTTCTGATATGATCATTACATATATGATCTTATCAATTACGAACCTAACTGTGCTAAAAGAAATAAAACTAACATAACATAATGTAGATCATCATTGACATTATATTCTGATGGGTAATGCTTGGGTTCTGGTCAGCTGTTCTCCTCCTGATCTATCTGTCTTTCGGGATTTCATCAATCTCCTTCCAGGAAGTTTCCCGAACTGTACACACAGTTCAAGTCATTTCTGGGGGACAAAGAGCTCTCTCATGCTGTGTCAGGGCTGTCGGATCGCTACATGGAGGGGGGAGGGGGCAGGGAGGTGGATTATGCCTCCTGCAAGCGCCTGGGGTCCAGCTACAGAGCACTACCCAAGACCTACCAGCAGCCTAAATGCAGCGGACGCACTGCCTTATGCAAGGAGGTACACCCACTTCCATTTTCCTAAAGAGTTGTCATAGATCAGTGTGTTGCTTTAAGGTGCCCTGTGGAGTTTCTTATAAACAAAGTTTCTGTTTACACTCTGTATTACTCACAAAGAAGCATTGTGTGAATCCTTGAGGTCTGTTGATTTAATTTTCTTCCTTATAAAACATTTGCAAAGGAAGTTTTTCATAAAGGTTTGAAACATGTATTGTTTACTTCCATGTTCACGTGTTAGCAGTCTTCTTCTTCTGCCTTTGCTGACATATTTCTGTCAATGTAGAAAATCATAGAATGTCATTATGAAATATATTCCTATAGAAAGGGTTTTCTCATTGATGATGAATATTAACTTTCTGATGTTTGTGTAGGTGTTGAACGACACCTGGGTGTCTTTTCCCTCTTGGTCAGAGGATTCCACCTTCGTCAGTTCGAAGAAGACTCCTTATGAGGAACAGCTGCATCGCTGCGAGGATGAAAGATTTGAGGTATGTACATCCTAACAAGGATTCTATTTACACTTCTTTAAAGCCAGGCAAAATGTGTCAATTTGTGATTTTGGGCTAGATAAATGAAATTTGACTTGACAACTTGTAGAGCAGGGAGGTTTGTATAGACATCACAACTTACTCAATATATGTTTTTATCTTTGTGTTCCTGCTCTCATAATAACAAATAGAGCACTTGGCACTATACTGTAGTTGAAAAGCTCTGTGTCTGTAACTCTCCACTTATAGTTGGATGTGGTTCTGGAGACAAACCTGGCCACCATCAGGGTGCTAGAGAGCGTCCAGAAGAAGCTCTCCCGTCTGTCACCTGAGGACCAGGACCGATTCAGATTAGACGACTGCCTGGGCGGCACCTCTGAGGTCATCCAGCGTCGTGCTGTGTATCGTATCTATGGTGACAAAGCCCCTGAGATCATTGAAGGACTGAAGAGGAGTCCTGCTACCGCTGTGCCTGTGGTGCTCAAGAGGTCAGGACTGTATTTTTATTTAAAATGTCTTCACCAGTAAAACGTTTATTAGAAGAATTTCAGTAGCTGAATTCTTGTCTATAACCTTGGTGTGCATGGATTGCTATTGTGGTCAATTAGACATATTGATACAAAGCTGTAATTGTTTTGTATATCAACATTGTGAATATGTAGAGAAAGATTGTTGCTTAGAGTGAGATAACACATTTAATTGACATTACCAGCAGAGATTTAGCTAAGTGATGGTATGGTAGAAATATTGATTTGCTGACAGTGTGAGTAAGATCCTTGTATCAACAGGCAGTGATCTTTGTACGTCCTGCCAACAGAGGTGAACCAAACCAGCAACAACTGTGTTTTTAAAAAGTGTTTGTGTATTCAGTGTGCTGTACATAATCACATGGCAGGCTTTCACATAAAGAATTAATTCTGAAAAACTGAAAACTGTTCCTTCCAAACTACTACTTTAATCCTTTATAATCAAACTTCCACATTCACAGGCAACTTTTCTGACAGACATGTTAACGTAACATATTTATGTACATGGTTAGTTTTGCGAAGTGTCTACATTTAAGGTGTGTCTTCCTCTACAGGTTGAAAGCAAAGGAGGAGGAGTGGAGAGAGGCCCAACAGGGTTTCAATAAGATATGGAGGGAGCAGTACGAGAAGGCGTACCTGAAGTCCCTCGACCACCAAGGAGTCAACTTTAAACAGAATGACATGAAGGCCCTGCGGTCGAAGAGTCTTCTCAATGAGATTGAGAGTGTCTATGATGAGGTAAAAATGTTCTTCCTGTCTACCATCCTACAGTATCCTTGTAGAGCCATACCGGAGCTTGGAGACAACACACAAAAAAAGTCATTATATTTTGAAGTGTTAATGAGCAATATACTGTATGATAGAACAATCTCAACTCAAAACTCTTGAGTTATTACTCTTGAATATTTACAGTTCGTAGTTCTACTCAATCCACTGATGACGATCTTATAATACGGTCAAAAATCCAAAACAAGCAAACGAGTAAATGGACTCTGAGTTGACATTGTTTGTTTTGTCATTTTCATCCTTTGTTCAGTGCTGCTGTTAGAGGAGACTTCTAGTTATTTTATTTATTTTTTTTTTCCTTAAGTTTTATGTAGAAAGATCAATTTCTCTGAGATCACTGAAACTTATTAAAACCCATGATTGGTCACAGTGTGTCCTTCTGAAGTTTCCTTCATTAATCTGTGTTTTTTGTGTCTCAGCGTCAGGAGCAGAGCACAGAAGAGGGAGGCGTTGGCCAGCAGGGCCGTAACGGCTCCGGTGCGGCCTCAACCAGCGAGCCTCACATGGTGTTTACGTACGAGGACAAACAGATCCTGGAGGATGCTGCCTCGCTCATCATCTACCATGTCAAACGTCAGCCCACCATCCACAAAGACGACAAGGACCACATCAAGCGCATCATCCAGCACTTTGTCCCCGACCTGTTCTTCTCCCGGCGTGGTGAGCTCAGTGATACTGAAGAATGGACAGATGAGGAGGCTGAGCCTGAGGAGGGGGGAGAGAGAGGTGGGGCGGAGAGAGGAGGAGCAGAGAGAGGAGGGGTGGAGAGAGGTGGGACAGAGAGAGGAGGAGGAGGAGGAAATGGTAATTCTAATAATGCATCAGGATCAGCACCAGCCACAGGTAGTCAGTCTCAACCCCAACCTGCCCAGTCGCAGTCTCAACCCCAGCAGCAGCTCAACGGGGAGTCCAGGCGGAGGCGCTGCAGCCCATCCCAACCTGCAGACACGGAGGCCTCCACCACCTCCAGTAGCATGAGCCTGCCTGCAGGGACTGCCACATCCACCCCTGGATCCACGCCCATGGAGACGGGTTCAGGTGCAACCGGGGAGAAGGTGGACCTGCGTGACCCTGAAGCAGAGCACCAGAAGGACATGGACGGTGTCTACAACCTTTTCTTCGTCAACAACAACTGGTATTTCTTCCTGCGGCTGCACCAGACCCTGTGTTCGCGGCTGCTGCGAGTTTACCGACAAGCCGAACGGCAACTGCTGGAGCACCGAGCTGAGCAGAGCAGGGAGAGGCTGCTGATGGCAGAGGGGAGGAGGGAAAAAGCGTGCGACCTTGCCATGGAGCTACGCCTCAAACAGCCCAGTAAGTTCAGCTACTGGTTCTGTAAATCCTAGAATGTTCAGATTTTAAAGTATTTAATTTGAGTTGGTTAGGAGGAGGTTGTTGTTGTTGTTGTTGTTGTTGTTGTTGTTGTTGTTTTTTTAAGATCCTTGAACTATGATCAAGAGCTTTATTTATTTAACTCGTCAAGTCAATTTTATTTGTATAGTGCCAAATCATAAAAAAAGTTATTTCAAGACACTTTTCACATAGAGTAGGTCTAGACCATGCTCTTTTAAATATTATTTACAGAGACCCAACGATTCCCACCATGAGCAGCACTTGGCGACAGTGGCCAGGATAAACTCCCTTTTAACAGGTAGAGTTGGGTTGAAGGGGGGGGGGGGGAGAGAAATCAGGAGGAAAGACAACAAATCAGACTAATAATAATAACTGCAGCAGTAAGTGTGGAGCAGGAATATGGGGGCAGTAGACCCAAAAAGCACAAAAACTACCGGGAAGAGGTGGAGTTGGTAACATGTATTAGTGGGATAAGAATGCGTACGGATGAAAAGGGAGAGGAGGATGGAGAAGCTCAGTGCATCATGGGAAATCCCCCGGCAGTCTCATCAGGGAGATGAGTTAATGAATGAGCACTGAATCAGAAAGTTGATTTAAGCCAAATGGTTTCTGCTATCCGTTCACCGAAATTATGCCAGGATTAATGGTGTTGAGTCATATTCATATAACATGATAAAGGCTTGTTGTTCCAGATGTGTTGAAATACTGATGCTATTCTTTCCTTTGCCTTGCCAGCATTGAAACAGGGTGGCGTTGAAGATAAAAAGTTTGTAAAAAGAAACTTAACAGAACTGTTCTGTGGGTTTTTATTCAGCTCAGTGTAGTATTATGTGATGTTTTGTCTTAGTTGAGCTGGAATTTGATGAGGTGTAGCACAATATCTGTTTTTGGTGATTTGCAAGAATGTAGAAAGCCTGATCCATTTTGGATCATTTGTTTATTGTAACTCACTGAGCTCCAGGTAAACCAGCTGTCAAACAGCCAATTGGGCTATTTTATAACACAACGCTATTCCTAATGCAAAGCCTTCCAGGCAAGTGAACCCGCGGCATATGGCTGCAACTAACAATTGTTTTCATTGATTAATCTGCCAAATATCTTCTAAAGTAATTGTTTGGCCTATAAAACATCATAAAACAGTGAAATGTACCATCACAATATCATTGAGCACAAGGTAACGTCATTAAATGTTTTGTTCAGTCTGACTAACAGTCGAACACCCCAAAAAGTCAAATTTACTGTACTGTAAGACCAAGAATACGCAGCAAATTACCACATATGGGAACCTGCAACTATCAGATGTTTGGTATTTTGCTCAAATGACTTGAGCGATTTAATCAATTATCAAAATAGTTGCTGATTAATTTTCTTTCGATTGATTAATCAAATAATCATTGCCGCTCAAATACACACCAGGCATCAGTTTGAATTAATAATATCCACACTGACCAACCCTTTTAAAGTGCTGCTTTTGGTTGGAAACTGCTTTTGAACTTTTTATTCATGCTAGCAGCGAAGATGTCCACACCCTCACGCAGAGAGGACTTCTCTACCTTGTAACTGCTGTAAGAGATGTGACGTCCCTTTGCTTCCACAGGTGAGGTGGAGTTAGAGGAGTACTACCCAGCCTTCCTGGACATGGTGCGCAGCCTGCTGGATGGCAACCTGGACTCCACACAGTATGAAGACACACTGAGGGAGATGTTCACCATCCACGCCTACATCGGCTTTACCATCGACAAGGTCATCCACAACATCATTCGGCAGGTAAGCAGAGTTTACCGTCACACTGAGCGCTCGTATCAGGCGATGAAGACGCGCACTGCATTCAACGGTGGGGGCGTATTCTAATCCGCACTTTCTCTGACTTCAGCTGCAGCACCTAGTGAGCGACGAGGTGTGTCTGCAGGTGGTGGATCTTTACCTGGCTGAGAGGAAGAGGGGGGCAGCAGGGGGGAACCTGTCCTCGCAGTGCGTTAGAGCAGCCTGGGAGACCAGCTACCAGTGGAAAGCTGAGAGAGTCATGGCTGAGGAGAACTGCTTCAAGGTGAGCTCACAGTCTTGCTAAACGTAGTCCTGGGTCACATATTTGGCCCTGACATTCTGCTGCTGTTTGGAGATGTGACACTTTTCCATTGTCAACCTCCATTTTCGCTGCAGTGGAAATATGCGTTTGACGCTTCAGAAATGTTTACTGTCCTCTAAAATGGCTGAACAACACTGTCTCTTTACGTTCTCTGTCATCAGGTGATGTTTATCCAAAACAAGGGTCATGTGACGATGACCATTGAGCTGCTGGACACGGAGGAGGCCCAGGCTGATGACCCGTTAGACGTACAGGTAAACACACATTTACAAACAGTCAGAGATACTGATACAAATACTTTGAAATAGATGCTATAAGTCAAACATTTATTAACCTTCATGGATCAGGTAGTAATGTGTTTGCTGTCTTCTCCCTCAGTGCCTGTCGAGCTACATGGAGCAGTTTGTAGGAACAGAGTCCAGTCTGTGTTCTCAAGCAGACGGCTACTTCTTCAAACCTGTGTTTCTGCCCAGGTATAACAGTTACAACAATACAGGCAGATCAGCTTGTGATCACTCTATCCGTGCACTTGCACCAGATCTTTTTAGACCTCTACATCAACACCAAAAAGTCTGAATTTCTGCACGCTGTCAGCACCAAAGTTTATTGAAAATTCAGTGTTTGTTTTGATTCAAATGTAATGCAATGTTGCATTTTCAGTGGACTTAATGCTGACAGTGTGCAGGCATTCATGATTTCATTTTACTATGCAGATCCACGGACATCTCACACAGCATTTGTAAAAATTACCAGGGTCTAATTGATGTATTCGTTTATTGATGTAGTTGTTTTCAGAATCCAGTCAGCATTTTAAGGTCTAATAAACGTGTCGTCTCTTGTAGGAACCTGCGTCGTTTCCGTCGCTGGCAGGTGCGGCAGGTGGAGGCGATGCGCTGCAGGAGAGAGTGGCACCGCCAGCTGGGTGTGGAGAACGCCGGGAGTCTGGACTGTCGCTTTAAACTCAACACTCACAAGATGGTGTTTGTCATGAACTCTGAGGATTACATGTACCGCAGGGGAGCGCTGGTCAAGGCCAGGAAGGTAGGTCATTAACTTACTGTGGCGGCGTGTTGTAAGAGTTAGAGATGTTATCCGGAGAATCTGGGAGACGACGTGTCACTTTCTGCTCGTTAAATCCTGTTTGGTGTGTCATAAACGAAGCTCTGACAGTTTCGCCTCTTCCTCCGCAGTCGCAGCACAGAGTGGCGGCGAGCCAGCATGAACGCTTTGACAAGTGGCACCAGGGCTGGCTGGCCGATCACGTCGCAGCCTCGGCCGAACGGTCGGTGCAGAACTGGCTAATGGGCGAGGAGGAAGAGGACATGATCCCCTGCAAGACTACCTGCCTGTCGACTGAGGTGAAGGGGCAAACGGTGAACAGATACCAAGTTCATTACAGCGGTAGCAAAGCCCCAGCCTCTCCGTAGAGGCCCGCATAGAGATGGACATACAGTACGCACTCACACAGGTAAATGCATGGACGTACAGGACATTCATACACTAAACACAGACATAAACAGCTGCAGTCCCACCTCTCCACCTCCCTCCACACACGTCCGCTCACTCACTTTCACTCACGGATGAAGAAACACAGTGCAGACTCTGGACTGTTTAGCAGTGAGCCAGTGAGTGAGTGCACAGTGAGGAGTGATGGTGCGGAGAAAAAGGACCAACACAGACAGTGACGTAATCAATGAGAGGGAACTCCGCCCTGATTGACGGGCCGAGTTGGACACGGCGGCACAAACAGAGATCATCATCATCATCATCATCGTCATCATTCTAGCTTCTCTGGTGGCACTAAACGTTGATAAGACTGATGGAGAGACGGTTGATCAGGTGAGAACTTATGAGATCATGGAATTTGTTTCAGAAATGTGAATGTCTGTTTCTTTTTCTTTTTTTTAAGTCGAGTGTAGTTTTTAGCTTCTAAAGCCAGAGAGCCTTCTGTTTGTTGGTTGGTTGGTTTATGCGTGTTTATATGGAGAGATAATGGTAAACGTGTGTATGTATGTGTATCCTGCTCTCTTCATTTTGTCTGTTTGTATGCCCAATACAGGCTCTACAACTCTAGTAATTGCATTATTACTGTATGTGCATATATACAACAGGGATCCTGTATTTTTATATATGCATCTACACGAGTTGATTGATACATCTTAAGATCACGTGGTTCTTTACAGTGTTTGCTGTCAGCCAACTCTTGATGTTTGCATTTTGTTTTTTTGTATTTTTTCCCTTTTTTGTGTTGTAGCTAAACAAGATATCACCAGGGCAACAAGGAGTCCTTAAAATTAATTGGTTTAATATGAATGAAGCAGTCAAATTATGTATCATATTCATGATACTAAATGTTTACTTTGTATTGTCTTTTTTTTGCATACTGACATTGAAAATAAAAGCAAAATATCAGTGTTAAAATAGAATGTATAACATTTATCCTGTATCAGTTATCACAAAATAAACAACCTAGTTGTGACCTTCTTAGATGTTGACTGGCAGGTTGTTTGTTGCAGACTTGCTGGGTGCAACTTGTTGAATTGATGCATTGATTTTGAAATACATCGATAACAAAATTCAGTGAAGTGGCAACATATGAACCTAGAGCCTATAAAATGACAAACAACACATCTGTGACACAGTATAAACAAGAGTAACTAAATTAGAGCTGAAACGATCAATCAATTAGTCGATGGGCAGAAAATGAATCTGTTAATTCAATTAATCTTGTACTTTTCAAGCAGTAATGAAGAATTTGCTGGTTCCCCTCCTTAACTGTGAGAATTTGATGGTTTTCTCTGTTTTAAATCAATGTAAACTGAATATCTTTGGAGTTTGGACTGTTGTTTGAACAAAACAAGACAATTGAAGACGTCACCTCGAGCTCTGAGGTAACTGATGAATAGACAAAACAAAAAAATAATAATTAACTATTGAGGCCCTCAACTAAATATGTTAACCTCCATGAAAGTAGGATTTATTGCAGGGCTGCTGTGCTCGATTGCATTTTATTTGCTTGTATTTGAGTGAAAACACTGACACACTTGTTGTTCAGCTGTTCTGGAGCTTTCAGTCACAGCACATGGAGTTTCCCAGTTGTCATGCAATTGTAGAACTTACTCGCACATTTGGGTTACAAATTGATATTCAGATTATATTTAGATATATTTAGTCAAAGTCAGTCTGCTGAGGGGGGTCGTGTGATATGATTATTTTGTTGACGAGGTCAAAAATGGTCCTTCAGTCTCAACTGAAACTTGTTTTTCTTTTTAAAAGGAAAAATATTGTTAATCTATGTTTTGATTATGAAGGTTTGTTTGATGGTGATTTGTCACAAAGTTAACTGTGTACTCCTTTAATTTCGTGGGTGCTTCCTCTCTGCCAAGAAGTGAGATTTTCAGGATGATTCATTCGTCCTTACTGGCACACTGAACATGACGGCGCCAGACTCAGTCTACCCACTGGGATCGAAGAAGAAAATGCATCAAATCCCTAATTGCTGCTTTTGGACGAGTTCCTCAAGCTTTTATTTGGACGGAGTTGTCAAAATTAAACCATGTCAACCTGCAACGCAACCTTTCACCACCAGGCCGCATACACGGTTATAATTTACTTTAAAGTGCACTGCAAACAAAAATAAAGCAACCATGAAACCACAAAAGTGAACTAATAAAAGCACAATGCAGAGGAGGAAACGGAAATACCCTGTTAACCACCGAAGATAACCGTGGGCTCTATCCGTAGATGTTAATGTGCATGGTTCTGCATCAAAGATACTCACTCTGCAAAGCTTCTTGTCCACCAGGTCAGAGATGTCCACAAGACCTAAAACCTGTGACAAACCGAAAGATTAGAATAGACTGAAGCAGCTAAAACTTCAACAGTAAAAGAGAAAAACAAGAGTCGAGAGGCAGAGTGAGTTTTAAAAATAATCGTGGTTTATAAAACCCAGATATGACAGGATCACCAAAGTGGATACAGAAATACAAATACCATCAGGAAAACCATCATAGAACAGTGTTATACACTCGACATGTACAAACTACTCTGTAAAAGGGACTCAGACTGTAAGACATTTTGCTTTCTTTATGTCTCTTAAAATCACATTTAGCCACGACGTATTTATTCTATCATCTTTTTTTTGTATTTTATCAAAGTAGAACATCCATCTACCAAACTACAGGTACGGTCACGTTCAGCTAGATTAGAGAGAGGGTACGAACAACATCTAAAGAGGGAGGAGGGGATGCACACATATCAAGCACTTTAACATCATGGGGGGGGTTCAGCAAGCAGTGAAAACAAAATCAGCTTTCGATTTTCACCCATGAGAAAAATGGGATATCAGGGCTTATCACCGGCATCATTTCATCGAACACTAACTGTACAAAATAACCCTGTTTTTGTTTTTGTTGCTGGGTTACACATACTGAACATCTGTGAACAGACAATGGTCACTAAAACTTTTTCTCACAGAGAAGCATTTAAAAAATGCTTCTAGTGAGCAAAAAAAGATCTTTGATCTGTTCGGGCAGGAAGCTCAGGCAGATCTGGGATAAGTATCTTGGTGGGGGGTCCTCTCTGGACCGGGGTCTGTTCCTGTGCCACAGTATGTCAAAGTGCTTCTGTCAGCAGGGCAGTTCACAACAACAGATGTAACGTCCACAATATTTTCATGCACATTCACAAATGTACAAACAGTGTTACAGCTTCAGGACACAGTAATCTTCCCCATTTTGTCCCCCCACCTCCTCCGTGAGCCCTGGACGCAAAACCCCGGACACGACGGAGCCTTGAAATAAGAAGGAATCACCAACAAGATACAACCAATCACATTCTCCACTTCTATGGATTTCTTTTCTATTTTTATACAAACACATTTTCAACAGATTTACACATGAAAAAGAGTGCAGGATTGTGACTGATCAAAACAAAGCTCCTCGTCACCTAAAAAATACTGCTTGTCTTGGAGCAAAAATGGCAACAATATGAAATCAATCATTGTCACAGTAGCTACAATGATTGCGAATATACACATGTCAAATAAATTAAGATCTATGTACAATGTATAACAAAAGCAGCATGCAGGCAAGACAACAGAGCCTTTTTACAAAACTATCTGCTGTAGTGTTGTGCTCTCCGACACAAAAGAGAGGCTGTGTGTGTGTGTGTGTGTGTCATGTTTTATGCCTGTATACAGTTATGGCATGTGTCCAGTGTATTTAAATGGATCAACAAGCTACCCATCTTCTACATTTTAACAGGTGACACATTTTGTTTTACTTTTCTAGCTTTCCAGTTCACATTAAGCTCATTGCACACAGAAGCTTTTCAGTCTTTTAGCCGCTACGGGAAAAAACAGAAGAAGAGGGAACGGGACTTTCTATAACACATTTGTCTGGTAGCTCTCTGGGCTTCGTCTTATGACTGACGGTGACGCAGAGTAGCCACAGGGAGGAGCAGAGGGAGGGGGTCAAACAGGAACAGAGAGTGAAACGCACACACCAGCGTTAAAGTTATCATCCTTTCTCTGAAGGCCAGGGGGCCTTTCACAGCAGCAGCACCTCACTTTAAAATTGTCACCAACAGCTCTGTAAGTGATGGTGGTTTGAAAATAAGCCAAGGTGGCAAATAGTGTCAGATATACAGCACATTCTTTGTGGCTGTTACAACTTTCCTTATTTAAGATTAGTAGATAACATTTGATCTAACACGTCACATCATTTTTTAAAAAGTGCTAAAATGAATGAGGCAACATTGAACATAAGCGACAAACAAACAAACGAACTAACTAACAAATATCTGGTGGCAGGAACGCTGAATGTGGTGAAACCTGAGTGATTCAGGGGCGCAGAACTGGACGGGGGCTGTGAAACACGTCACAGGTTGTAGATATTTACTGTTAAAGAGCCCTGAAGGAACTTTTGCAGTGTTGCCAGATTATTTGCAATCTTGCAGGAGGTTTTAGGGATATAATTAGGTGAGACTGCTTCACTGGGTTACAGCCTAACCTTCTGTTTGAGGAAAACACCCAAACGGTACAACTAAAAAACGGTGCTCACTGGGTAAAAAACTGCCCGATCCCGTATTCAGCGTTTGTCAGGGGGCTCAGAATGCTAGTAGCGCTCCTGTCTGTTGATCACGTGACGTGTGTCACAATATACCAGTGGTTCTCAAACTTCCTCTGTCGTGCCCCACCGTGAAAGGAATTCAGTTCATTTTAGGAAAACTAGTAACAAAATGAGCCAATATCAATTTAAGTGAATAACATTATCTGAACATAGTGAGCATTTTTCTTTCCACAAGTTTCTCATAAGTTTTTGGACACGGGGCTCTCCTGTATATTGACAGTAAACATGAGAGCGAGATAAGACTTTTCATATTTTGTTGTTGCCTAATGACTCATTTGCTCATCTTGTAATGTTGCTGCCTGAATAAATCTTGTTGGCCTGAATCTTGAAAGCCTGGCCAGCCTCAGAGCACTCTTGTTTGGTTATTGAACCTTCATGAATCAGATTTAATTTTGAAATCTCTCCCAGTTTGAGAACCACCGTTTGCGTCACTGACAATTCAACATCTGAAGCCGTGCATCACATCATATTACTGGGATTTCCAACAAGACAGAATCTACCGGCTAAAACAGCCCAATAAAATATGTACTATTGTAAATAAGCTTTGTGCAGGTTGGATGGACAGAGCTACTCCAGCCAAAGACACATTCATAAAAATAAAGCTTTGGTAGTTAATGCAAAGAATAGCAATGCACATACATACATATACTGTAGCTAATCGGGCACTTTAAGATGACCCGATGATTCACAAGTCAGTTGTGCACTAATTTGTGGTTGGGAGTAAATCAAGCAACTATGATCTTATTAAAGCACAACCAAGAAAAACATTCCAAACATTATAAAATACATTAATAATCATCGTGTGGATGCTCAAACTAGTCTTAATAGTATAAACAACACATGTAGAAGTACTTAACAACTACAAGAGAGTAATAATGCACATCAAAATATATGAAATATATTACAAACAAACTTCACAGACTAGAAATGTCAGAATTAATACATCTCTTTTTGTGTACAAGTAGTTGTTTTTTTTTCATGTTTTGTGTATTAAATGCACTTTTCCTGCAAGTGCCTCCAGGGTTGTGATTGACGTTATTACAACTCAACCAAAAAAAAAAAAAAAAAAGGAAAAAGATGGAGTATAAAAAGAATCAACAAGTTGAAACCAGTTGATTTGTTTTGATATGCTGTGTTGTGTATTGAGTCCTTCCTCAGGTTTCTATTGAATAATATTTAGTCCTTTGATTGGCTTGTTTTCTCCCTGTTGATCCTAGTGTAGTTAAAAAAGACGTGTAAACAGTCATCTGTAGCCTGTGTATGCAGCTTCTCCAAAATAAATCCAGAGAAAGTAAAGAAAAGCATCTAAAAGAAACAAATATCATAAGTAAACAACACATACTAAAAAAACTCCTTTTAAAAAATAAGAGGATAATCCCAGGGCAGTGTGGTCTGTGTTTCCAGTTTTATGTGCAGAAGATTTCCCTTGACGTCTGTCCATCTGTCTGTCTGTCTGTCTGTCTGTATGGCATTAGCTCTCTCTGTAGCAATATTACACTATGCTTGTGCTTCAGCAGGTTTATCTTTATATGTGTTTCTGGATTATAGTGTGTATTGTGTGTGTTTTTCTATACTTATAAAGACCAAATATTCACCTAAGGATGTATAGATGAGGTAAATTTTCAAAAGTGAGGGCAGCCTGAGATCCTCATAGACTGACAGTAAAGGTTACTACACTCATAACTATAAGGGAGAAGGGTTGAGGTTGGGTGTTATTGAATGAGGTCCTTATAAGTATAGTATGTCTGTGTGTGTTTGTGTGTGCGTGCTGATGCTGTGGACTCAGCTGAAGGCCTCATCATCCGTGTCTTCAATCAGAACCTTTGTATCCTTTTTCGATCTAGAAAAGAAGATTGAAAAAGTGACATTATCTGGCATTTCATTTCATAAGAACAGACACGTTAATGTTGTTTTATGTTTTAATTCATTGTTGAACCATGTCATACAACTGTTGCCTTTTGTGATGTGATTTAATTTGGGGGTCTATGAGGCTTTTTACTTTATCCCTGGAGCCACACCACTGGCTCAGCTTTACATTTATACATTGTTTATTCATATGATTAAATGTTCCCCTTTTTTTAGTTCCTGTTTTCTAATATTTCTAGACATTAAATGTCTGTCTCCAAACATCAGGGACAACAGAGGAAATCAGTCCAAGACTTTATCATTCTATCCCTGACACAGTCTGATATATTGTTTTTATAAATATATTGTAATGTTGTCAGTAAACCAAACATCTTCAAGGTCCTTGATTGTTTAATATAAGAACATTTTGAAGAGATTTTTTTTGTCTACAGTAATTTCTACTTTTCTTCAGAGTGCATGAGCCTGATGTCTCTTGTCCATGTTATTTCTTACTGTGAGGAGGACAGTAGGGGGCGTCGGAGCGAGAGGCTGTAGGACCTCTTCCAGGTCTTCTTGCCCGAGCGGTTCCGGACACCATCGTCCTGGTCCATCATCTGCTCCAGCAGTGTCTGGTCATCAGCATTGAGTGGCGCCACCGAGATATCCCTCACAGCACGAAACTCACCACAGTTATTCAGGTGCTCGTTCTCCAGACGGAAGAAGTTCCACACAAAACGCCTGCAGAGAGAGGGGTGAGTCGGATGAAGATGTACTGCATCTCCATAATCTCATATCATTTTAATGCCATTTCTTCCAAATATTTTTGATATGATTTAATAAATCAAAGTACTGAAAAAAATCATCATCCTATAGAGCACCATGTGTGACTTCAGGTATGTGTTTAACAAAAAGTTATCATGTAACTGAGACCCACCTGAAGACCTCGAGGGGAGCCAGCACGGTGGCTACGATGTCGCCCACAGAGTGGATCTTGGTAGTCGTGGTCAGAGAGATCTGGATCGTCCAGGCAAAACGCAGGATCACATCTTCTAAAATGGCACAGTAGTAGTAGGCCTGCGCACAGGGGAGACAGGATTAGGGTAACAGAGAGAGTGTGTGTGTGTGTTTGTGTGTCATACAGTATGCATGGGATTCCTATTCTAGCCTTCCTGTCAATCCATACCTTGTGTGGGTAAACAATTTCTTCTCTGAGGAAGGTGTTTTCCCCAGCCCCGCGGTCAAACAGACCCCAGTCCATGCGCAGATCCCAGATCAGTGTGTACAGGGAGCTGATGGTGGAGAACACGATCAGCAGGTAGAAGAACATGTCGGCATCCGTATGTCCTTGCTCTGGAATAAACACCCAAACACAACGGATTATAGAAAAGGCAAGTTATTTTTTATTCTTTTAAATAAGAGTGTTCAAAATCTGTTTAATTCTGTTTATACACAAGTGAGTCAACAATATTGAATTTGACCACTAGAGGGAGCCCTCCTCTCATGAATACACTAGCAATGATTAATAGCTGTCCTGTAGACAACTATTAAGTTTAAGAGTTTAATTTTCACTTCCATAACATCTTTCACCAAATGGAAGATGACCAAACATTAAATTACACGCTGTGTTGCAGCTTGTTTATTTGCTGAGTTGAAAGAAAGCAGCTGAGAAGTGAGATACCTGCACTGGGCAATAATAAAACATACTTTTTTTTTTGGCATTATAAGAGTGTTCATTACAAATACTACCACTGCTGATTCTTTATGGAGGACAGGTTATTATTACAGTTACACACAATGAACTGTTTTAATGTGTCCTGTGCAGCAGCTATGCAGTTCTTTCATGCTGATTTGACCTCATAAATTCTTAGCGACATTTACACTATGTATGTGTATTCTTCTGAGAAAATACCAATATTAGGGGCCATTTTGTGCATATATTGTACTGCATGTGACCATATGTGTGCGTGTGCATTGTCCAATACTGTGTGTATCCGAACTTGTCTCAAACATCAACAAAGGAGGGACTGATGTAAAAAGGAGAAGCATTTACATGTACATCAATATATTGTTTAATTCAATATCTGAATGTCAAGTATTCATATGATTGTGGTACATAAAAAAGTGGACTGTATAATGCACTAGAGGTTTGTTTTGCTCTTAGTCTTGCTGTGAAAGCATGTCGAGAAGAATAAATGTCAGTTACATAATTCTGTCCTAAACAACATGTCCTGCTTCTAATGGCCAAACAAAGACGCAGGAGTTCTTTATTGGCTGAGTAAATGTTTGTGCTCTAAAAAAGGCAATCACCCATATATGCCTATATGTCTCCAGTGTCAGACTGTGCTAAGTGCATGTTGGCTTTAATAATAATAATAATAATTAGTTGACCTGCCCACAGCTGATGAGTATTTTACAAGCTCTGAGTTAGTTTACAGTTGTTTAATGTGCTTTATAATGTGCTGTAAGGCTGTGAATAGCCAGGCTCTGCAGCGTCTGTGTGTTTAAGCAGAATCACAGTGGATGTGATTTGCTTGATCCTCAGTGGGCGCTGATATATAAATCAGCACCCAGTGGCCTAACACAGTGACTCACACAGACACAGACAGCAGCCACCAGACAGAGACCAAGCTCGCTCCCATTTGTCACAGTCACTCCTCCTTCCTGCTACCAGCCAACGAGACGCCGGGGAGCAGAGCGGGAACATTTCTAACAGAGAATTACTGCTGTGCTGCTCTGTTAACTGCTGGGTCCATTGTGCTGTTTGCTTCTTCAGCTGAGCGATGGGATGGAAGTAGTCCCTACGGCCACACTGAGATTTCCCAGCCGTAGATTAAACTTAGTCCAGGACAATAGACTCTTTTCACTGGAGAATATCCACTGATGTGTTTCCCCCAGCTTGTAGAGTGTTGAAGTATTTAACCCTTCAGTTGCTGTTAAGGCTGAGGTTTTTTTTTTCTACACCCTGGCTGGTTAGCCACTGGGCCATTAAAAGGTTAAGCATTGTGAGATGGACATTGATTGGATGCTCAGTTGGGACTAACGGTGGTCACTGGCTCCTGTCACACACACACACACACACACACACACACACACACACACACACACGGCTGCTATTGTTGACATGACAACTCAGTCAGTCAACAAGGTAATTAAGGATCCTGCACCTGGAGACCACTCAACAACAGACCTCATCCAAACAAATATATTCATTGCAACACTGAAACAAACAATTTACGACAAGTTTGTGCAGTTAGCGTGAGTTTGGTGAATCCGACACGTACGAGCAAACATCCCAGAAAAAATAGGTTTTAGGATGAGAATACAAAAATGTTCTTGCATAAGGCCCATTGGTGACATTCACAGAGGATGCACCTTTATCTGATGGTAACTTGGCCCGTGTATGGCTCCAGATGTAAATATATCAACTGAAGCAGGAAGAGGAGGAGGGGTGAATTAGAGTTCAAGCAGGCAGAGCGAGAGATTTGACTCAGAGCTGTGTCTTTTATCTTCATTGGTTAATGTGTGTGTTTGACTGAGGGTGTGTCTGTGTGTGTGCCGCAATTTCTCTCCTGATAATGAACGAGGGGTCAGTACATGAAATGAAGTTATAAAAGCTGTCAGCTTTGGGCTCATCTCTATTCCAGCAGAGTCCAGGAGACATGTGTTCAGCCCCGGGCTGGTAATTACATCTCCTCTCCTCTCCTCTCCTCTCCTCCTCTCCTCCTCTCCTCTCCTCATCCATTTCCTACCATTATGCATGTTTTGATGCTCTCTTGTTTTCTCCGTTACTTCCTTCCTTTCTCCTTCTAACCTTTCATTTTTACCTCCCCCTCTGTGGTCTAGCAGCTCTAAATTTACTGATCCTTCACTGCAGCTTGACTCCATTTATTTCCACCTCTCACCACCACAGTCAGCCTCTCACACAGACCAGCAGGACTAATGTTCCTCTTTGGTCATAGTTATTTTAGCCGGTTTTGGAAATTTGTGATGTTGATGTCACAGACAGAGGGGTGTCTTTAAAACCGTCTGTGCAGTGACTCGACAAACACCTCTGCATTTTTTTTCATTTATGATCTCTCCTTTTGTAATTTACCCTGTAAATTTCCCCCTCCAAACAATTTTTCTCCGTCTTGCCTTTGCCTGTCTAAGAGATAAATCCCAATGGTTTAAATTAGCATTAGGCCTGTAACTCCCCTGAATTTAAAACAGCAATAAGTCTGAAGCCAGTACACATAAAGCTGAGCCTGTATTGATCTTGAGTAAAGTAATCTGCTTTATTGTCAGGCATCACGCTGTATTTTACAGGGTTTGGGAATTCTGCCTAAACCAGGAAATCCTCCACCATCTCTCTGGTTACAGGCCTCTGATCATCTACTGAGATTACAGTTTCATGACAGTGTCCAATCAGTTCTTCACAGTGCTGAACTGAATATTTCTCTGAGAGTAGAAACCTGCTTCGTTTTCTGCACCACATCAAAAATTGATTAAACCGTCAAATCCCACGTCGACACAACACAGCCAAAAAAAGTTTGGAACACTAAAAAACTGCATCGCACCAGAGAGGAGAGACTGTACCTCACAATATTACAGATTTAGATTTGCAAATGGAAGAGCTGGACACTGAACCCCACTCAGTTCTCCACAGAGAAGCCCATGATTTATGGTTTAAGTTTTTGGCTTTCCCGGAGCTAAATGTGAGCAGTTCCAGGAATGAGTGAGGTGGTGAGGTCACACAGAAACCTTCAGGGCTGTGATCGGGTTAGCAATGAAGGTGACACATCAACAGACGCTGGGAGCTCTGCCAGATACTGACTGACACTGCAGCCACCTTTTACAGCTGGATCCAGTGGTGTGAACACGACACCACCCTGCTGTCTTTTTCCTGGCAGATGCTGGGTAATGCAGGCAGACTGGGCATCATCTCTCCTGCCTACACTAAAACTACAGATGGTATCAGCAGAAAAGGCTTTTTTCATACCTGTACTTTCAACTTTTATTGCTTCAGAGGCTGTTCACTCATAATTTCCTTATTTGGATGCAGGATATTCTAACTCTGGTACCCATATTTGTTCATCAAAGGCTTTAAGATTTACCAGAACAATAATCTCTGCAGAGGATACATCAAATATCTCCACAACAGGCAATTTCCACAACCATCCATTCACTAACCATGTGTGTATATGTGTGTAATCTTCCCACCCTGCTCCTTCCCTTAACCCGATTGGTCTTGGCCCCCATTATCATGCAGGATGAAAGACAGCTTCATACAGAATAACACATGAAGAGAGGCCATTAGTCTACAGGCTTCAGACCAGAGGAGGAAGGAGGATATGGTTTAATGGACGCTTCTCCTACTGAGCTGTGGAAGGAAAAAAAGAGGTCCGTCTGTCTATATGTCTGTCTGTCTCTCCTCCTGGTTCATTTAATATCAGATCACCGGCGGTCAGCTTAGGAAGCAAGCATATTGATTTGAATTTATATCGGAAAAGAATAAAGTCAAGCTGGGAAATAACATTTAGCCTTTTGAAAGGTTGAAGAGGAAGTTTCATAGCTGGCATTTTGCTGGGAAATAAATATATAAAATGACATCTAAGAAGAGTTTAAATGTGTGAGCGGCAGAAAAAAACTGCTTTGAAACGAACCGTGTGGACAAATATCTGTGACGGAGAACTGAAATACAAAGGAAGCATGCCGAAAGGACGCTTTTATTGCCTGGGTACTGTGTCTTTGAACATGAACTCCTTTGTGATATGGCTTCTGAATCAGAATAATTGCAGGCTAATTTTGAAGCTGTCAGATGGAGAGTGACTTGACTTTTAATGGTGACCACTCTCTCTTTTCCTCCTTCCAATCTTGTTTCTGGTAGATCTCAAATGGGAGTATTTCTCTTTCTATTTTGCTACTTCTTTTCTCTGGTCTGTCTCTACTCTCCTGCTCTCAGACTGAAGGCCATATTGTGAAAGCAGAACCTTGTTTATCTGTGGCTGTGTTTGACAAACCTTTCCCATTTCCATTATAAAGCTCTAGGTACTGAGAAGACAAGGAAACCAAGGCCAACTTCTAGCTTTTGCTCTCAAGGTCACCTCTGCTTTCTGAGTACACATGACTGAACACTAAGGCTCAAAAGCCTGTGTGTAGCTGACATGCTGCTGTAACAGCAACACACAATAATGGTTGCTTTGGTTTGTAGACTTTTAACTTTAGACAGACTGACTTCTGTCTCTTCTGGGCTCCTCTGTGATTCTGAGCTCAAGTTTTACAGTATTGACAGAAGATGCACTTTTATATTACCATGTTTACTCAGCTCAGATCAAACCTACTACCCGCTACATGAAACATGAAATAGATATTTGAGTGTAGACATATTTGTATGTTCTGTGTCCTACCTCTGTGTGTGGCGTAGAGTGCGGCGAAGGTAACGACAAAGAAGGTGGTAGAATATTTCCCAGCATTCACCAGGTGAGGGAAGGCCCTCTTGGTGTCACGGTAACGCCTCAGGCATTGGATGAAGCGGAACCAGGCGGGCAGACACTGGATGATGGCACGAAGACCGTACGAGTAGCTGTGACATACGTAGTCGTCAGGGTCTGGAATAGAATAAAATAGTGCATGATTATGTCATAGTCTCTTGTTCTCTTTTATATTTTCTCTGCCTTTTCTCTAACACAAAGCCCTCCCCACATTCCCCTTGGCACAGAGAGCTCATCATTATGAGAGTCACATGGTGACCTCTGTGCGGCCAAACATTTCCGTTCCATTAGCTTCGTGTTAATTGGCTGCGTGGAGGCCGAGGTGTCACTGTTGGTGGAGTGGACGGACAGCAATTAAAACCTTATTCGCGTTATATTTCCTCATAGGACAGCTCAACTCTGGCACACTGTCAACTTAGCCCATGACATTAACAACCAAAAGATTTATATCTTTATCTCTGTATTATGATGTGATGCAGCAGGTGAAGATTTAACATTATGACTATCAACAAATATTAAGAATAAATTGGTCTATATATTCAAATATCTATGGTCTTTATCATCAATCTGTAATTTTTAGTTCATTCCAGGATTTAACTTACATATACGTATATGTCCCTTCTATTTATATAGAAATGAGAATGAGCATTAACCTTCCTGGCACTAAAGTGCTATTTTTCACCTGCTCACAGACAGGTGCAGAGGACATAATGTTTAGGATTAGGCCACAATGAACATGGATTAATGTCTCACCTTTAAACTTGGGCAGTAGGCCCTTGCTGTTGTTCCACTGCAGCTCAAAGATGTAGAAGCAGATGAGATACTCCAGGTCCATCAGAACAAACACCAGAGAGTTGAGCTGATCAGCCAGCCAGAAGTCTGCAAACTCCACCCGGTGAAACGGTGCTGTGAACACGCGAAACTGGAACCAGGCAAAAGTAAAAGGAAGGAAGGTGAAAAAGACCAGTGATTAGATAAAGTTAAAAAAAATATATACCCATTCCCCATTTATACACAAGTGTTTGGTGCATTTCAGAAAAAAACCTTGGCTGATCTCACCGCATCAAAATTTACCTCAGATGTTTCAGTGAATTCTGATGTGTGTGTGCGCTTTTAACACCGGGAATAAATTAGTCCAACAATTAATTAGTGTGCAATTGTCACAGTACTTCAACAGAGAAGTGCAAAGCAGGGAACAACCTCTATTAATGATCTGTAACACACAAAGGGATAGAGCCTCCAGACTATCCTATCAGAACGCCACAGCATACCCTAACGAGCCACACTTTGTGTCTGTGTGGATGTATTTCTTTATTTGTGTGTCACTACTGACTGATGTACAACACAAACACATGAAACAACCTGGCAGTGTTTTGTGGCGTGCTTCGGCTTCTACGGGCATGTTATTTGGGATATGACTTTTGGCAGGAGCTTGGATACTGAAAAGTGATACAACCCTGCTCGGCTCCTTCCATTAACCCCCCCAGGCCACATCTGACATTCAGGAGCGACTGTATGCCTCTCTCCATGTACACTTTGAGACGCCAACCCCACACACAATCTCCTTCCACTGCAAATGTCAAAGAGTATTGATCTTTCTTTTTTACACATATTAACTCATTACATATTTCTCTTAACCTGTCAGTCAAAGTCTGTATTGATCGAGTGGCCATCTCACCCATGTCCGCTCTATCTGTGTGGATGTCTCAAGGCTAAGCTTGTTGCAGTGACGTAGTAAGGTTTTCATTTCTTGAGCAAACACTAGTAATCTAGGTTCTAGCTCACAGTTTGTCCTATAATGAAATCTTTGTCCTCTGTCTGGTGTTTATGGTCAGGGGATGTAGCACACCTGACATGGGTACATTTTATAGCACTGCTAGAAAACTAACAGCAGATTGTGTGCACCAATAAAACTACTATTTTCCCTAAAACATCCCCAATCAATAATAATCATGATTGCTTATTCCATGAGGCTACATGTATGACAATCATGAAAAACAGATTATATCAGCTCTAAATCGATGTAGGTTATTATGATTGCTCAGGACCAATTGAGACCGAGGCTGATTACGGAGCCACATCAGCGGAGGAGGGCTGAGAGAGTGTTGCTGAGGACTGTGGGGAGCTGTGAAGGAAAGAACAAAAAATATGAGGAGGGGGTCTGCTGCTGCTGGGGGAGAGGCAAAAGAGGGAGGGAGAGAAGCTGGGCGGCTAGGGGAGGAGGAAGAGGAAGAGGTGGAAGAGGAAGAAGAGGAGGAGGGACAGAGGAGCTCAGGGCATCAGCATACTGATAGATCTATGCCTGTAATGATTGCGCAGTCACAACCTCCACCTCCCCTGGGACGAAGCTGCATTCTATTATCCCTCAACCCTCTGCCCTCTGTCTCACTACACCCCCCCTCTACACACACACACACACACACACACACACACACACACACACACACACACACGCCACACAACACACACACACACACACCCCACCTCTCTCCTGCAGCCCTGTAGCTTGGCTTAGACAAAGAACAAAGTAACATAAGAGGGTTTTGTAAACATGAGACATGAGATAGATATCTGAATTGTACATGTATTCATTGTGAGACACACACACACACACACACACACACACGTTTGTATTTCTATATTTGTGAGGACATTCATTGACATAATGCATTCCTTAGCCCTTTACCCTAACCTTAACCTAAACTTAATTCTACCCTGAACCTTAAAATCAAGTCTTAACCCTCAAACAGCCTGTTGAAGGTGTCTCTGAAAGTGAGGACCAGCAAAAATGTCCTCACTTTACAAAAACGTCCAAATGGTCCCATGGTCAAAAATTCAAATTGGTTCTCACAAAGACAGATGTACAAGTACACACACACACACACATACACACAGGGCGTACTCAAATGTGAGCGGCACAATGCAGTTGCAAATACAGAAGCGGTAAAAAAAAATACAAATAGCTCAAACAAACTTGTTTTCTTTGGTCTCAGTGACCAAGTTTCAGTGATGGCAATATTTTTTGAAACTATACATTTGTATAATTATATAATTGTATGTATTTGTTTTTTCTGTCTTCTGTCTAAAGTTAAGAAATATGATTTTGGTTAATGTTAGAAGAGTAAAATAGCTCATTAAGGTTTGAGTAAACTTTTGGATTTGTTGTTTTGTTTATAAACAAATGAATCATTTTGTGGACATGCATAAAAATAATCATAGTTTTCTTTAATACAAATAAGTACAAATATCACATTAATACCATATTCAATCTTCTAGTCCACATACTGAGCAGGTATTTCACATTGTAACATCTTGTTTGTATTTGGTTCATTTTGTTAAGGCAGTCTTCTAAAGCATTACTCACTGCTTGCTCAAAGTTGTCAACATTTGTCTTTGTGTATCCATGAACTTTGACTGTTGGGCTCATTCATCCAGCTCGAATTACATTCTTCTTATAAAAGACACCGTGGTCAGACACATTTTCAGAGTGCATATGATTGGTGGCACCAAAGTTCAAATGGCATCATTGTAATTCTTTCTAACTACAGTAGCAGAGGTGTAAAAAACAAATGCTCCAATAAATAATTGAGTGGACTGACCAGCAGCTTGAGGAGCCAGAAACGTGATTTGTAGTAGCAGGTCTTGAAGGGGTTGATGAGGAAAAGCACCATGAAGCCATAAAGGATGAGCGGGTTGATCTGCATGGGGAGGTAGGTGTACTCTGAGTAGAGGCAGGAGAGGATGCTGAGACACCACAAAACACCCAGGAAACCAGCAATCTGAAGCAAACAAAGGAGAAACAGAAGAAACTGACATTAAATGAAAGCACTTTTGACACATAATCACAATTAACAAGGCAGATTAATAATTTAGTGCAATTGTTGTTGTGCTCTGTATAAATAAAACCCTGTGGACAGCATAAGGTATGTATAGTTTCTGCAGAATGAAATCTTCTTATTTTACATGGTAATGTATTTCTTGAATCTGGATTACCCTAATGACTAAACAATCCTATTAATTCCTTTTGCATATTTTTTTGAAGAGTCGGTCATTCAGTAACAGAAAGGATTGTTTCCATTTGTTTCCCCATTCTGACCTCAAACAGGTGTTGGTGTGACAGGTTGTTTCGGGGATTGATCTCAAAGATGAGGACATGGTTGACTCCAGCCTGTCTCCATCCATATGTGTTGATACCCAACAGGAAGAGGAACTGGATCAACAGGAAACCGCCCCGATAGATGCGCACCAGCGGCCACACGTTCTCAAGGCGGATGAACACAGCACCTGATAAAACCACAGTGGTGTAATCAATCAACAATCAACAATCATGCTCCCTGTTAATCTTAAACAAGCTACCAGAACTATTGGTTATCTTATAGCGACACATTACATTATTATTAATCTGTTCAGGACCCAACAGGACATGAAAAATATGAATGTTTATGTAACTTACCGGTAAGAACAAAGGATATGGCAAGAATGATAAAGAAGCCGCAGTAGAGACCGACACGAAAGGTTGTCCAGGCTAAAGCAGGCTGAACCAGACAGAGATGAATACAGAGAAAATATTAATAATAATCTTGATAACATTAATTAATAAGACACTTGACCACTGTATATGTATTATATTAAGTTCAGATACTGTATATTCATATAGATTACAGTCATTTTAGAAATTCAAATTAAACAAAACTTCATGTAACTACAACTTATTGAATGTGTCTCCATGGAACGCCACTCTGACTCCTTTTATGTGCTTGAATACATATATTATACACATGCCTGCAGTGGAAATGGAGGAATCAATAGTCACATAGCACAATTCAAGTCAGACATGACAGTAATTAATGCAGTAATAACAGTAGATATAACATATGGGGGTAAAGTGCCACTTGCCTCGACTGTTTCAGAAAGATATCCTGTCTGTTCAACAGTGGAAAGGCACTTATAAAATCAATACTGGAGGCTCTCATGGTTATTCTTTCTTTGTCTCTTCCCATCTTCCTCTCTCTCTCTCTATTTCTGATAACAAACCTCTCACCTTTTAAAAAGAAAATATTTGTCCACCACCAAACAAACATTATAAAACCAACAATAAAGTAAGATAAAATAAAAGTAATCTTTAATTGTATCTTTCTTGCTGGGATATTCTCAGGCACAGACACCTAATTAGTATCCAGATAATATAATACTGTAGAGACTGAAAAATATAACATTTGGACACATTTATTGTCATTTTGTCTATTTTTGTAGTTATTGCTTTTTAGTTTTTTCTCCCTGCCTACTTACCTACCTAAAAGAATCAAATGACATAATCTAAAGAGGAAAAATGGTTGATATCATTGACCGGTCAATGTTCTGCATTTGCAGCCTAAAAAAAGGTTGCAAGAAGACATTAATTTGCTTTAGAGGTGACAAAAGGTCCAATGGTTTGAGAGGCACAAGTTAGGATCATATCACAGAGTGATATCCAATGTAACCAGCTGTACTGACCTGAGCTGCCCCCAGTGGAGGAACTCTCAACCTCTTCATGGCCCTCTGACGATCTCCTCCCTCCAGCTCTGTGGTGACGACGGTCTATACACACACAAACAACAATGATTTTATATATGCGTTGTCTTTTTGATACAGCTTTGTATCATAGTATGTATATGTGCGTTTGTGTACATGCGAGCATGCACCTCTGTCTCGGATATGAGCTGTGTGATCTTCTTGCAGGTATAGAAAGGTGCCACCTCCACGTGAGCCACACGCCAGTCGGCCCCGCGAGAGGTATCCAGGATCTTGTCATGTTTCTTCAGGATTTTACGGAAACCAGTGAAGTTCAGGTTCTGTGGACAACAACAGGGAAACAATTGTTACATACCCATACCAGAAAAAAAGATTGGAAGGTTTACTTAATCCAAACAAATTGCTGCAGGAAACAGAAAGCACAACATCAATTTCTATGAAAATGTTGACTATTTCTTCCTTTCTTAGTTTGATACATTGCTTTAATTTCTTTGACCTGGTAGTTCTGGAGCAGGATAAGGCTGAGGTAGAACTCGCTGAAGGCTAGCTTCAGGTCCTTGATGTTATGGTGTTTGCAGCGCTCCTCTTGCGACAGGTGAAACATCGTCTTGCGCCTCCGCAGGCCAGGCGGAGCGTTACTCTCGCGCTGAGCATCCAGTGAAGACTGCAGCTCATTCTGCAGCGTGGCAAAACGTCTCTGGGCTTCAGCAAGCTTTTCTACAGGCGGGAAGACAAGAAAATAGTTAAAAAGAGGTTTTAGGTTTTTGTATGGCTTATTATTGCTTATTATTGTAGTGGTTATACTACACCACATTCCTGCATATTTATATGCACATAAATCAAAAAAATTATGAGGTTTATGAATTAATTAGTTCTGTTAAGCAAACAGTTCTTCACTCTGTTAGACTTGTGTTTCGGTAATCTAGCAGTTATGCCTGAGGAAGAGAAGAAAGACAACCCCTTCAGTTTGGCTTTTGCCTGACAAACTACTGGTAAGAGACATCAACTAACTGCGTCAGCCCGATACCATGATCATGGTAAAGGACAGGTTTCAATAACTAGCAATTACAGAGAAGGTGACAACTAAGAAAAAGCCTTTTATACACCCTGTCTCCTCTGCTCTCCTTTCCTGCTGTCTGTTCCAGGAAGCAGAAGCATGGAGACTATTAGGCTGAGCGGACATGTAAATGCTTCAGAGAGAGGAACCATTATCCGGGTCAGAGATAGGTTAATATACCCAGAGAGAGAGAGAGAGAGAGAGAGAGACAGAGAGAGAGAGAGAGCCTGAGCAGTAACCTGCCTTTCATTAACGTCTCTTGCACTTCTACCTACTTTTCCGACACAGATTAGCCCTCATTTTCCTACTGCTTTTTCTTGGGTCCAGGTTCAGTCACTGAACAATGAAGACCACGTCTTTCCTTGCTCCTTTACTTTTTCCTTTGCCCATTCTCCTCTCCATCTATTCTTATGAATGATTTGCTAAAAATAGGAGTACAGACTTGTTGGCAGTTTGAGTTACTCATTTCGTTGGACCAAGAAGAGCTATATGGGTGTCTTTAACCAGAGTGCAGGCTGGCTTATGCACATCCTTTCTCATCACCAGTACACAGTGGTTTTTTAACTTGTCAATTATCTATTATAGTCAAATTAGTTAACTAGCTTTAGTATTAAGTATTATACTATTTCCTGTTTTGAGAAATGTTATTCCAGATGGTGTGGAAACCATTGAATGAACAGGCCTGGAGTCACAATAAGAACAGTGCAGTATGTGACAGCAGTCTGATAACACACCAAATTTGATTTGGTTTGAAGAATACTGCCAGCCAGACAGTCTGAAGAGCTGAGGCTCCAGTCGCTGTTCCTCTGTCATAAAATTGAGAAAAGGAGCAGTGATGATGTGAAGGGCTCACTGGTGACTTTCACGCTCTCTTGCTTAAACACACACACATTCTCCTAATATCACACTACTCTCCTCACATCCCTCTTCCTTCTACTTGGCTTGTACAGTCTGTCATAACTACGCTTGGATGAACACCTGACAACAGCAGGAGGCGTGAGAAAGCCACGATTAAATCTGAGATCTGGGATTGCAGTGGCACTTCACAACAGAGGACATGTCGGGACAGTTCATCTGTGTGGGGCTAATGAACCTTAAACAGACAGGTGTTGGTGGTTCAGATTTCCACTGGTATAGGTGCAGTGGAGAAATTTAAAGAGCCTGTTGGGCTTCCTCGGGTTTCAGGAACAAACAGGGTGAAACGATATTCTATAAAAACAGCAGTCTGCTAAAATGTATTTTCTTTTTCAAGATGAAAGCGTTATCCAACAGGTCGGGTTTCAGTGCAATGCAGCAGAATGGCTTTGAGAGGTCAAGGCCCCCTTTCAGGGGGAGATACAGAGAGAAAGAGCTATGTGGAGGCAAGTGTCTTGTGTAGAGTCAGCACACGATTTATCTCCATCTATCCACTGCTCTCTCACAACCTCACCAGCTTTTTCAAACTACTACACACTCGCACACACAGTTACACACACAGTAACTGGCATCAGATAAAGCTGCCTGTCGGACACAACTCTGCAATTTCTTGCTTCACCCTCCTGTGTGTGGAGGATAAACAAGACGCCTGAGAGCAGGAAGGAGACGCTGATGTTTTCATACACAACATTCAACCAACCTCACACCTCAGGTCTGCTGAGGAGACAGACTGTAATACTGATGTGATGTGACTCTGCTATCAACAGACTTATACTTTTAGCATATACATATATACATATATACACACACACATATATATACATATATACACACACATATATACACATACATATATATATACACGTACACATATATATATATATACACACACATATATATATATACACACACATATATATACATACATACACACACACACACACACACACACACACACACACATATATACACATATAAGGACCAAAAATAATTAGAAACGTCACATCTCTGAGGACTATTTTAATGTCTAATGCCCTATTAGCAGACCCTCATCTACCCATACATTACCTTGCATAAGTATTCACCAACCCAACCAACCAAGGGTCAGATGAGACTAAAATCGTACTCTTTGGCTCTGGTGCAAATCGCTTTGAGACTGGGACAAATGTTCACCTTCCAGCAGGACAATGACAGCCAGAGCTACACTGGAATGGTTTAAGGCAAATCCTGTTAATGTCTTTGAATGACTTGAAAATTGCTGTTCACAGATGGTTTCCATCCAATCTGACTGAGCTTGAGCTATTTTGCCAATTAATACAAACACATTAAAATGTCCTTATATCAGCGTATAACTACATTAAATGTTTTATAACCCATATATTAAATGCTAATATACTGTTTATAAGTGCTAAATATGGGGACTTAAAGTGTTACTCGCATACTTTTCTGTCATAAGCAAAGGATCTATGTGTATGATCAGGATGGCCTCCACAGCAGCTAACAGTAGGCACCTGTCATGTGTCAGTTATCAAGAAATAAACCCTTTTCTTCTTTCAAAGATTCTTCAGTACCTCAGTAAATCAACCTCCTCCTAACAACATCTGCAATGACTTATATCTTGTTTGTTTGCTGCTGTAGCCATCCATCTGCCAGTATTTCCCTTCATTATGAGCTGGAATAATCTTGCCACTCAACCTTGGCCCTCAGCTGACCTGTAGTTTCACAAACAGCCTCTAGAGGAAGCACTGTCCTTTTTAGATACCTCCCACTATCCCCCTGAGCTGAAGTTCAAAACCAGAAGGCAACCTACTGGTACCAGAATACCAGAATATATTATGTCTTCCATCTCAAGTTTCGCGACACACACATACTCCCTTGCTCCCTGAAATACACACAGACAGGCCTGCTCGCCAAAACATGACAACCACTGGCTACTTCAATCAAATGACCAAGATTAGACGCAATGTAATTTGGCACTGAACTAGACAGCTTGGTACAAAGTAAATAAACAATGTAAATATCTAAAATGATATTAGATATTAAAGATCGTAACCATAGTTTTACCATATAGTTATTATAAATATTAATATACAACACGTGAAAGATTGTTAGGGCAATAAGTTGATTTAAGATGAGGTCCAGCGTTTATTTGCAGATGAAGGAAGCATTATTGCAGAGCAGTCAATCATATAGAGTATTTTCTTTATTAAATGATTGGGATATTGTTTCATACTGGTACAGATAATTCATTAACAGTTTAATAGTTCCTCTGACTAAAAGCCCCACAATCACACTGTAACGGTTTCAGTTATTTGATTAGAAACGACTTTCCTTATTTCATATACTCAACGTCAGCAATCGTGAACTCATGTGTTACTGAAGTAAACAAATACCTGAATAGAATGTGTTGATTTTCAGGAGCTCCTTCTCGCAGGTCTGGAAAAATCTTTCCTCAAACTTAGCGTAGTATCTCTTCACTGTGTCTTCATCTGTGACTGGAGAAAGAACACGAAGAGACACAAAAATGGTGATTAGCTGCTTGCCGAAGGACACAGGTATGTAAATACATATTTATGAGCACTGTTGCACATAATCTTGACCCAAGGAAGAATCATGTTGCTCAGGTCTCATAGCATATAAGCAATGCAAAAACACAGTTTATATCGAGGTGAGAAACCCAGAAAGATGAAGCCATGTCAAAACTCTCTAAATGATGGTAACAAGAACAGTGAAAATACAGAAGCACACATACTGGACGAGTAGGTTATAGACACCAAAATCAAGAAGGTGAAAATTTGTAGTAAGCTAAATAATGATTAATACATTCCGCTACAAAAAAAAAACAGCTGTAGCTTCTCTTTCTTTTTAAAAGACATTGGTATGTGAGAGTTGTCCTGTTCCTGTTCTCCTGGACAGACAGACACCCATTCAGTTTCATTAAAATTGTTAGAATTACTATTAGATCACCAGCTGCCTTCTGTCTCTCCTTCAGTCTGACAAAACTCTGCATGTCTTTTTCAGGACAAGCCAATTCAATCAGCATCGATGCTCTGTCTCAAATAATCCTCTGCCTCATTCACAGCAGGCTACCTGACACCTGACAGAGTTTAAAATGTGGCCATTTGCCAGTTCCAAGCCCACATACTGTAAACACACAGACACAGATCCACACAATGAATGTCTGTGTCATGCTCACACATTTACAGAAACTTACAAATAGTTTCCTACAAGATCACATATATTTATCAAATATCAACTTCAGTATGCCTCACATATTCTTTACAAAAACAGTTGACCCTTTCGTCACTCTGTGTCACCAGTATCTAGGCCTGATTGTCAAATGAAGACATTTATTCCAAGGAGAATAAAGAGAGATGTGGGTTTTGCTGAATAAAGTAGATACAGTGTCAGAGCCGATAGTGATACCACATTGTAAACATTTGCTATTATATAAAGTGAGCCTTGGCTGCAACTGGTAGATAGAGAGGCTTTCTATTCAACACAGTAATATGAAAGAGATGCCTGAGGCAGCAACCTGTCAATATCACTGCTCCATTCACTCACACATACCTATATTTGCAGCAGGGGTATATTAGCCAGTGATGAAGAGGTGAAAACATTTTCGACAGCAGCTTTAAAGTCCAACAGCTTTACAAGGAAAATAAATGAGAAACTGCTTCTTCACCCGTTAACATAATCAAATATATAAGTTAATTAAACCGTGTTTTGCAGCTGAAAACACTGTATAGCCTCAAGTATACTGTAGAAGGACAAATCTTAAAGAGCATAAGAGAGGAAAACGTCCAACAGTAGATGTATGATCTGCTGTTAAATACACTTCACTCAATGTCCACTCAAATTCTGAGTGTATCAAAGTAGTGCCCATTAAATATCCAAAACAAGATCATTACGGTAATGACAAGAACTGAACAATGGAAGCGTATCATAGTAGTCGTATGTAAACGAGAAGAAACTTCAAACTTCAGCATCAACAGTGACTTTTTATAGAGATTGAGACAAGGAATGAGGAAATAAAGCACTTGTAGTACATTGATGGTGGTACAGATTCAGTGGTAAGGATAGAATAGGAAATTGTCAAAAAGATATACGACATGCTGTACCTGGGTGAATAGGTCACGAGCTTGTCAGAGCTCCCGACAAACCCACTTAATAAAGAGGGCAAAAAAAGAAGCGAATAAGAGTGATGGAGGAATATGAAAAGAGGAGAAGACAGACATAAAGAAAGCGAGAGAGAGAGAGAGAGAGAGAGAGAGAGAGAGAGAGAGAGAGAGAAAAGGAAGCAGATGGTCTCCAATCTGCCTAGCACTTCTACCCAATTGCACAGTTCAGCTGCAGTCACAACTCTTCCAGCCCTACCAACACACAAAGCTGACAGGCTGACTGATCAGATGGATGGATGGATGACTGTCTGTACTGAGGGATGCATGCATGAATTGCTGACCAGTCGGGTGGCAAGCAGGTTAGCTGAATGACTGAGAACCTGGCCAGTCAGTGTACCATGACAGAATGACTAATGGTCTAACATGCTCCTTTAGTTAAACCTGGAGGCAAGCAGCAAACTGAGCTGCACTGTAATTCAAAGTAAAAGGTTACATAGCTAATGAACACTTTGTATGAAAGAGCACTAAAGAATAGTGACACAGAGTATGAGCGAAAAGACGTGGCGTGGTTAGTGAACTATGGATCATTTAACATCTATGGTATGTTTCCTATACAAACATTTAGTTTAAAATAAATCTCCAAGAAATTATTGTCAATTAAGCAACAAATTCAAAACCCTCATCTTAATAAGAAAAAGCTTATCCCAACAGCTGATGATCCATACCACCTGTTTGGACAACTTTCTTTCTATGGGCAGCATCTTCAACTGTGGTGAACCATTAAAACTATCTGAGGCACCAGATGCCACTTAATCAGGGAACAAATTTGATCTCAGGCCTCCATATGGATTTCAGGAAAAACACATGTAAATGTCAAACACATTACTTGTAATTCCATGACAGAAAAATACATTTTATCGGGTAACATTTCAGTTTAAGTTTTCTAAAAAACATTATGGTTGTCAAGCAGTAAATTAAATTTAAAGAACTGTTTTAGAAGAATACATAAGTATATTTAGTGAAATTACCTTTTTCCCTCACTTGGATACTGACTAAGAGAGTGTGTTGGTGGATGAAAGTATATATGTGAGGGCACTCTGCAGGTATAGAGAGGGTTATGAAAGTACCTTGCATCCCTGTCTCTTTGTTTCCTGCTGACCTTATGCACTACTGAACACATCAGTGTGTATTTCCACATATCAGTACGTGCACGTCTTTTTGTTCACACATCTATGTGTGTGAGCCGTGTGATGTGTAAGAACAAAAGGCCACAGTCAGTTCATCCTCACAGCTGTGTTTTACTGAAGTTTCACCAACAAACTCTTCTAACATCTCTGCAGCTGCTGAAATGATTCTGTCATTGATCTCCCCTCAACCTGCCACACACTTAACCTTCAACCAGCATTAGCAGAAATGAGCATCATTAACATTTCATAATTACATTGTCTCAACTCTTTACCAGCCTCCTCCGATGAACTGTACTACAGTGCAAATGCAATGAAACCTAATTACAAAAACATTCTGAATTCATGCAACTACTAAGGCATTTACTGTATCTTTAATTTAATCTATGGTGTCAGTGTTCATGTAAATCTGACAGCTTCTCTTTCTGCTCCACAGTATGGGTTCTCATTATCACAACTCTGGGTGGATTATAATGGAGATGGCTTTCTGGAGTCCAACAGTGTTCACCAACGGATTTTGAAGGTAGATAAAAGTTTAGACTTTGTGGGGAAATAGGAGCTTAAACAGAGACAGGATAGAAAAGCTTTAGTATTCTCATTTCAGCCCCAAGAATACACATGCACATTTGAAACCATGTTAAAACATTTATATTGTGTGCGTTTTCTTTTACAATGCAACAACACTTTTCAATGATAGAGGGGTTAGCTCCCTAGGTCTTGGACTCATGTCTTCAGCAGGATCTCTGCCTCTACGCTAAAATACAAAAGACACCAGGGCACACAGAGGGCCCTTCCATCTCCTGAAGAGTCCCTGGCATTTGGTGTGTGTGTGTGTGTGTGTGTGTGTGTGTGTGTGTGTGTGTGAGGCCAAGCCAAAGAGATAATGATGGAGCACCTCAGTGGGGAATAATGGTTCTGTCCCTGTAGGGCTGTGTGGTGATACATACCTCTGCTTTGCGTGTGTGTGGCTTTAAACTGTGTGTTTTGGACAGTACTTTGGCACTGACGCTTCAAGTGTCAACAATTAACATTATTCTTTTATTTATCCTCTTTGCCCTCGGGGAACAAAATGGACCTGTGCTTACAGTATTTGTGAGGACATTCGGTACCTATGATGTTTAAATAAGTGACCAAACCAGGGGAGAGAATTTACAGCAGCCGAAAAACTGCATTTTGTTCAAGGCGACATAACTACTCTGTCTCTAGGATTTAATTTATCTACAGCTACAGAAAAATCAATATGTGGTTTAAATAGATTTAGGAACATTTAATGACTGTAAATCACAACCATAAACTAAGTCCGTGCCAGCAACGGTGAGGCCTACATTTTGTTTTCTCACTTCCAAACTGGTTGATAAATCAACTATTTGATCAATCATTTATCAAGTGAAAAGACCAAACATTTGCTAGTTACAGCTTTGAAGACAAACATGATAATTTACTGATTTTGTCCATTTTGTATCATGTTGACTATTGATCATACAAAATATCATCACACAATTTTGAGCCGATGTGATTTTTTCTTTAATTTTCAGACATTTTATAGGATATATTAAATAAACAAAAAACAATGCTTATGTATTCTATTTACCATGATATAAAATGAAATTAAACATTTTTTAAAACCAACAAATGTACTTTTACTTATTTTGTGTCAACTTACCTATTAATCAGCTCAGCCATAAAACCCAAGCATGTTTTTCTTTGTTTCAGTGTCATCAGCACCAACAACTAAATCACTGGACTGTCTAAACAAGCAGGAGATGGAGATGCCTGAACAGGAGTGTATCAAGGGTACCAAGAGGTTTTGTCTTTAAGATAACGAGACATACATGGGTACAACATGCTATGAGAAGAGTAGATCCAGTGCAGTATAGTGTGTTCATCCATTGGCTTCACTTTTCAGACAAAGAATCGTGCTGGTAGCTAGAAAAACAACTCTTGACCTACCGTATTCCCAGGGCGGCTTGTAGAAGGCAGCCCCCCTCTCTACGCTAACCCCTTCTTCTGTAGATTTTATAAATAAATGATGAGACAGCTTCCCCGCAACCCTACTACTCTAAACCCCGAAACCCTTCTCAGACACACACACACACACACACACAACCCACCCCCAACTTCTTATGTTCCCATACAGGCATCCTATGGCAAGACCCCATAAAACCAGCACATAAATCCTTCATGAAGACCCTCTAATTTGCTGACAGTGAGAGAGAACAACAACCGACACGAACACATACATGTCCTTCTGTATCACATCCTTCACAACTCAGATTTGTTTGTGTTTTTTTGCAAGTACAATCAAAGTCTTAACAGATTTTGCTGGTTAAGCTTTCAATTTGGAGGGTTTCTATTTGTTATAATCCCCTTGTTTCTATAATTCTTCTGCTCTCTGTTTCATAGTGAAAATCTACTGCTATTGAGTTGGGAGAGACAAGAAAGGTGAAAAGGCTCTGAGAAGAAGAAGAGAAACCTTTTCTCTGTGTTAGGAGCTCAGATATCATCTGTCATTACACTGGAGCCTGGAGAGAGGGGAGAGGACACAGCATCTATCTCTTTACAATCCTCTAAAACAAACTCACACAAGTACAAACAAGCCCACACACTCTGAGACACACACAAATTGTATGTCCCTATTTTTAAGCTCCATTTATCTCATTTAATGACACCTCACTGTGAGATATAAACTATGTTCTGATAGCTTTACTGTCGGGGGAGCTGAGGAGGCCATTACATTATGATTGTCACTGTATTACCCTCGCTTATCTCTTCCCTCCAAACATACAGGTGTAAATCACCAATGAAGAGGACAAAGTGAGCTATAAAAGAAAATAGGATTGAGTTAACTAGGCTAATATTAATCTAGAGAGACAAAAAGACTGAGTGCATAAAAACAGCTTCAACATCTTCTAGTGCCAGGCTTTAAGAAAGGAAACACAACACTAAAACCAGCCAGATAAACCCCACCACCCCGCCTCCATCTCGCCTTTTTTTCCCCCCACTTATTCCCATTCGGCCCTCCAGCCACAATTAATTCTACCAATCATCTCTCTCATCGAGGCCAAGGGAGCATTAAGAATGCACACTCACTGGGCTAGACTGCCAGCCACGGAGGACCGGAGGCAGGATGAGGAACTACTGTAGCTCCCGATCCATTGTTTACTATTTATACTGCCAGACTGCAAGCTAAGCAGCTCCAAAAAAATATACAACACCGGCGCAGAGAAATGAAAATCTCATGATAGGAAGAATCACATATTCAACACATTCTGAGAAGTGTTAATATCTCTATGTCTTGTGTGTGTGACAGGAAGAAAGAGAGAGACTGAGATGGAGAGAGAGTGTGAGGCACACATGATGGGTATATTACCAGCAGCCAAGTCAATGCTTCATGAGAGGGAGAGAGTAAAAGCAAGAGGCCAGATGGGGTGTGAGATGATCCTGGGGACCAGACGGAAAACACACAACAGTGAAGAATGGTATGAGAGGGTCGTACTGAGGGAAAAATAGAAAAAAAGAGACAGAGAAAGGGAAGAAATATGGGAGAGAAACAATATAAGGAGAGATAAAGACAGAGAGCAACAATAGAAGAAAAATAGATGTAGTATGACAACTCCAAAAGCATTGTAGGTTTAACAGTTTAACATCTTTAAAAGCGTGTGGATAATACAATCCTAATGCTACTTTGTTAAATGGAAAAAACTGTATTACTACTGTATACAATGGCCTGAATTACTTTCTGAATGGAACCAAATGTGCGTTAATGGCCATTGGCCAAAGACATTTTAGACAATCAGCTTACTGGAGAGAAAATTCTTCAACATTTGTGATACATTATTTTAAGTCACCACAAATTCAAAATAAATAAACACTATACAGCAATAAGAGATTAGACTGGCTTGGTAAATTGATTACATGATATGAAGAAAGTAACTATGACAATTAGAAATCAATCTTATGATAATAGAAATTTGGTTAAGGTAGAACAAGTATTTTACTGAGAAAACCCCTTGTTACTGTGCACAGTTTTATTATATGTCATGTTTTTATGTTGTACTAGTGATGTGTGATTTCTCTGATGAAAAAAAGGATCCAGTGATTTCCGGTAGATGGCATAACACTGCAGCATGCTTTGAAAATGCAGTAATGTAAAGTACTGGTGTGGTACTAATCCAAAGTACTGAAATCACACTACAGATGGTTTGCAATAGGCCTTTTTCACAGAAGACATTTTGACATGTCCCAGTAGGAAAAGCGTATAAATAACAAAATTAACAATGGCTGAATTCCATTTAGCTGCAGTTTCAGGGTCCTGGTATTGTGCATGTTGGCTCACTGTCATGTCATACTGGGACACTTTAAGAGAAAGGAGCCATCTTAATGTATTTACATCTGTGCTTTTCCCACTATGCTGTGAAAACCTCTTGGTGTCAGTTGAGTCAGTAGGGAAGTACTATGTCGACCCCAAATTTCAACTTATGGTGTGTGTAGGTGTGTGTGTGTATCCAGAAACAGAAAATGACTTTTACTTAAATGAAAGTATATGACTAAGTAGGTATAAAAGACAAAAACTTTTCGCTGTGTAGCAATTACCAAAGTTAGTCCTTAAACAAGACATCCATGTTGAGACAGCCGACTGATGGAAGTACACTAATAGGCAAAGTTTCTGAGAACAATGTAATGTGGGTCATATTTGTTGCTATACAGGTTTATTGTTTTGTCCACAGTGTTTCCTGTATAACAGAAAAACACAGACAGTGTGTGTGCTTGTGGATGTGTGCATGCTTACTAAACTGCTTATGTGTGTAAAATCTGCCATGTCACTTACTCAGTAATGCCTTTTCCTAGCATGGCTGTATGAAGCCCTGAGAGTTCCCGTATCTCTTATAAGCCCACATGTAAACACCCCAGTTGACTGCAGAAAAGACACACACACATTTAGGGCAGCACACCACAGAAACAAAAAGCATTGTGGTGACTCTATTTGGAGTTCAGTGGAGGGCTAAATGGGCATGGTTGAATGCACAGAGGAAGTAAAATAGGAATAAGGGAGACGAGGGAAGAAGTTAGATGACATGGAATTGGACAGAGGGGGGAAGTAGGCCACATAATCTTCCAATCAGACAAACAGGAAGTCCACAGAAAGCAGTATTATTGACCAGGGGTCTGATGGGAAAGTTAATCACTCCAGCTCTTCATTTTCTCTCCTCAGCTCTCCCACCCCCTTCTTTCCACCCTCTTCTTATTTTACGAAGCTGCTGCTGTGAAGTGTTATCTCTGGCAGTCAGAGAGAGGGAAAGTTTGGCCCAGACCTCTCTCTCTCCTCCCAGCACCACACAGGGCCTTGAAGATCAGTATGGTTACTCTGAGACTCTCACTGACTCCCCGCATCTCTATAGGTAGATAGAGACCGAAGGAAAAGGCAAACTGATAACAGTGTCAATTAAGAGCTTTCTGGTTCATCTCATCGGGTGACATCTTCGCCTGGCTTCAATCACGTCTCTCAAACTTCGTCAGACATCTTAAGCCCTTTGAGATACAGAATATTTAAAGATATATTTGTCTGTGCTGCACTGTCTAGTCTGAACAAACTTTGTTTAATTAGTATGCATTATATTTCTCATTCCTAGCCATCTCCATGCTAGCTTTTTAATGTGATAATCATTGCCAATATCATGTTTCTATACACAGTCTGCCATGGCTCGGATATTGCAGACTTTATTCCAGAGGCAGCAGTCCAATGAAGGATGTGGATAAGTATCAATGTCTCAGTATGCAAACTCACGTACAGCACAGATCCCTTATAAAACAGTAATTGAAGCAAATCTAATCTTAAGAGATCAGGTCTGATTTCATGGAGGTTCATTCAAAGAGAACAGCCACTGTGGAGCCTGCAAGGTGTTTGTAAGATGACTCTATCGAGACTCTCCAGGATACATTAACTAAAACAAACCAACTAACTAAAAATGTAAGCTAATGTGCAATATCCTTTAATTCAAAACAACGTTTGGTGGGTACTATTTCTTCCCGTTATTTGAAAACATCACATTACATCAGCTTGATTTCAAGTGCAGCCAGTTATTTCTGAAGCTTAATTTTTATTTGTCAACTATCAACAAGACTGTAGTCTTTACTGTCATGTGCCGAATATAAACGGTATAACACAAAAAAGTATCTGAATGAATTGGTTTCTTATACAGATACCAATTCCAGCCAAAGCAGAATTAATACCTGAGACTGACTTGCTGAATCATTTTATAAAAGTGACTTAAACACTCACGGTAACACCAAACACAGATCTACACTCTGAAACACAGTTATAGTATAAATGTCAGACAGAGAACAATATGATAGAGGAACACATATCAGGCACAGCAGGCCCTTCTGGTAGTTCCCACCAGAATATGTAACGTCAAAATGTGTGGTTTACTTGTATTTCCATTTTTTAAATCTGGCATTAAGGATCCAGCGTCTTACACTGGTTACCTGAAGCCTCAAGTGCACTACACATGATGTACATCCATGTGGTTATCGATTAGAGGATGTAACCACTTTAATAGTCATCTCCTCTGAAACATCTGATGTCTGCATGTTAGGATGCCTGTCAATAAGATTTAGAAAAATGAATGAATGGCGAGCAAAGCCATTATGTTAACACACTTCTGTCCAGGATTAACTGAATCAAAAGTAACTGGTTCTATACAAATATGGTGTTTATTTGTTTTGGTTTCCCTACAGTGCCACTATGTTACCTTTTAGTTTGTGATCCCCATAAAATACGTGAAAGAAGCCTTCATGCCAAGGTCTGTTGATACCAGGTATCGGTCCACACAGAAAGCATAAATCAAACATAGTTGGCTCCAAAGGTTGGCATGATATTAGAGTTTAGATTTATTCCTACAGACACTTGGAAGGCACTGCAAGAACTTCAACTTCATAGTGCACATATGTTTGAATATGTATGAGCCTGCTATGACTGTGACTGGACACAGAGCTCAGGGTGGCAGCATACCAGTCTGCACTTGAAAATGATTCACTAATTTAGGGGAGGTGTGCACGAGGAAAGAGAGTGTTAGAAGGACAATCAGGAGTGCCAGAGAAACAGTGGTGGGGAGAACGAAGGCGACGGGATGGATGCTGCTGGTTGAGCGAGGGGTGGAGGACACCAGGTCCTATGTGTATAGTGTGAATTCAGCACATGCCCAGTGCCTGAGGGGAATTTGTCACACACACACTGTGTTAAAGTGTGTGTGTATGTGTGTGACTGTTTCTGTGTGCATGTATTTTTTCTACTGTAGTGTATGGTTTTGTATTATTGTTGTTTAATTTCATCTTGAGTAAAGAGAGGGGGAAATCTATCTATCTACAATTTAATGACCATTAAATAAGGATGAAAATAGTTCATGGTATGTTACAAATATAGGTTGTGCCACAAAAAGAGAGTGATAATAGGTTTGCTGGGTGCTTTTTATCTCCACAGTATCTTCTATGGAGGATCAAAGCAGAGAAAATTTTAAAAAACTGCACAGTCTGAATCCTGGGAATAGATACAGTCCAATCTCTTCTCAGGATCGGCAACTAACAGCTTAACCCCATTAGTCAGGGCTGGTTTACATGGTCATGGCTCATTAAGATAACAATAAGGTTTCTGTTCTGCTTTCAGCGTTACGCAAACATGATTGATATTAATCATCATCTAGTCTGTGGAGAAAAGAGAGCATTACAAATGCTTGACTGTGCTGATGATGTCTCATTTCACTCTGCTCTGCTGGAGAAGGAGGGAGGACTGGACCATGTAATCTCTTGCTTGACTCTTTTCCTTTTTGCCACCTTAGTTGTCTCTTCATTGCTCCTTCCTCAGCTCTTTTTGAGGCAGAATGTATGTTTACTTTCTCTCATACCTCTCCCTCCCCATCTTTCCTCTTCACTGAGCTTGTTCAGTTGATCCATATGCAACCAAGTGGAAGGAATAAGGGCGGCATCCTAGACTCACTGCATTCAGACGGAAAATATTTGCGCCACGTCTGTACTGGGAGGCCTGAGAGGAAGGCATCAGGGTCCTGTTAGCAGCTGCATTGTGCTACATGTAGCAGTAATGTACTGTCAATCAAATTGTGTCCTATTTTCAAAAGAAAAAATTATATTGAGGGTTATCTTTTTTTTCTTCTTCTGTGAATATGTTCTGCTTTACCTTTCAGAACCTGACAAAGACGATGGAAAAATGCTTCAGTACGGTAGCTATACAGATGTAGAGGCTTTCAACATATTTACAATTTCATAATAAATATTTTCACTTGATTTCTCTATTTATGTGCAGTTTACTTGGTGACAATTGGTATTCAATATTAAAGTTGGTGTGAACAAGCACCCAATTTGAACAGCAGAGTAGCTGTCTTCTAGGTTTTGCATGATCTTACATCATCTACATAAGCCCCATTGTAATCTTGGCCTGCTCCATTGGCCTGCTGTTACACTGGAAACAAACAGCATGTCGTAAGACAAAGGACGTCTCTGGTCAATCTGATATAATGTCATAAAAAAAGACCGGTAATAATATGTAAATAATTGTTAAACAGAATTAGGCACTTTAATTCAAAGTGGAAAATTAAAATTGTGAATAAATCGTTGAATAAGAAACAAAGAAACCGTTGTAGAAACGGACTGATGCTTACTTGCAAAAAGGTTTGTTGTGCGCCTTGGAAACACTTGACATTGCTGATGGATGGAATAAGGAAATTAACTGTCTCACAACTAAAGCACACATAATGCACTGGAGGACTACCAGGGCAGACTTAATGAAAAAGGACCCACTAATACAATAAAACTGATAAAAGATGGCGTCAATATGAATAAAAGCTAAAGACAAAAGCAGTGATTGACAAAATAACAGAATCTGTTGAACAGAAAACAAGAAAAGTAATTGCTAATTGACCTTGAAATGTAAATGAATAATGAGGGAAATCACATGCAGATTATAGTATCTGCAGTGTAAAATATAAAAGAAAATCTATTATTCAAACCTTGGACCTGGAGCCAAATTGGCCTTCTGGAGCACAGTCGCCCTTTGACGGCTATAATAACACAAAACCACCTGGTTGGAAGAAAATTGCTCTTCCATTTCAGAGTCTAGGTGTGTGTGTGTGTGTGTGTGTGTGTGTGTGTGTGTGTGTGTGTGTGTGTGTGTGTGTGTGTGTGTGTGTGTGTGTGTGCGCCTGCATGTACTATAAATGTACCAATAGACTTGCATGTGTTTGAGTAAGTGTGTGTTCTGTCCCATTTTTGAGAGCTGGTTGGCTGGGAGTGACATTGTCATTATCGACATCTCCTCCCGCTCCCCTGGATCCTGTAGCCATTAGCAACCAACTCCGGGAGTTGGCCTCTCCTCTGCTGCAGCCAATTGCTTTCACATCACCGTGTGACTGTGTGCATGCATGCGAATGAGCAGGTGTTCTTTTTCGTGTGTGTGTTCACTCATGTCTGGATATTGCTCCATGATAGCAACATGATTGAGTGTGTCTGTGTTGATTATTTGATAAAATGCAGCCTCACTGTTACCCATTTATTCCTTATTTATTTCTGTGTTAAGACAAATGTTCCAGGGCAGCATTTTATCTCCACAGTGACAGACAACAGAGGAAAACACACACACACATTTCATACCAGGCATGCTGAACAGAAAACTGCACATCAGAAGGAAGCAGTCAGCACAAAATAATCAATAGGTGTTGATTAGGCCTACTCAGTACCTTTGTATTGCATGGCAAGCAACAGCCATTTTTTCTGTGTGCCTGGAGATCAATACTGTGATCTCTGATTAGGCTGGGCTGCATGTCTCACTGAGCAGAGGAAAAGAGCAGTACACACCAACTGACAGAAATGAGACGGAAAAAGGACCAGTCCATGATAGATGGCCAAATGAAACAATATTGCAGGCCTAGTTTCCCAGGACACATATTAATCTGAATGCATGTTCCTAAAAGGCATCAGAGGGGAGCGTTTTAGTAGTAGATGGGACATTGTTTTACTTCCAGCTCCAAGCCCAGCATCTAATGAGAACAGTCAGCAAATACAGAGCTGTTCTTTGTGCAGCACAATTGTTTTTTTCCAAGATAAGCAGCACTGAGCATGTATGATGTGTCTTTATAATGGCGTTACATACATTCATAGCTCTGCGCTCTATAGTACAGCCATTACACAGATGGGGGAAAGAAAAATACTTTGCTCAAAAGCACCTCAGACACAGTGGAGATAGGACTCACTCCCCCCCACTCCACCCATCTAGACTCCCACAGACAGACCACGGATTTGGCAAAATTTTAACCTTTAGGCTGACACCGACCCTTTACATAGTGGAGTCAACACTCCAGGCACTTACTGGCACAGTAACATGAAAACCCTTTTATATTGAAGGCCCCGCTGGGAGTGTGTGTATATAAAAAAAAATATTCTTCTCCTTCCTGTTTGGCCTGGAATCTTTGGCTGTGTTTTAGGAAAATATTACAGATGTGGGAGAAAGAAAAAACACTTTAGATTTGTTTGTATCAGCTGACTAAACATTCATATATATTTTTTAGAGTTAGACACCTGTACAATAAACATAATTAAGATGTTAAAAGGTGAAACAGATACTTTATCCATTAAAAAAGCCCCCCAAAAATGTCTTCTGGAGACTCTTCAGACTCAAGGGATTTTATTTTTAAAATAGTTGATGTTCACAAATAGACTGAACCCTCCAGTACTGTAGGATTGCAATTTGTGTATGAATATGGTGAGACGGATGAGGAGCCACAGATTAAATGGTGAAAATACACCAATATTAAGCACATTTGTTCAGTGCAGATATGTATATAGAGACAAATATACAGCATTCATCAACTATGCTAACAAGTCTTTGTCTCCGTTACCATGGGAGCTAGTCATGTGACAAACCACCAGGGGCGTGTCTATACACATCTAAGAATACCTGTGAGAAGCTTGTGTGTGTGTGCACAGTGTGTGTGTGTGTGTGTGTGTGTGTGTGTGTGTGTGTATGTGTGAGTGAGTGAGTGAGTGTGAGAGTGAGTGAATGAGTGAATGAGTGAGTGGGGGAGGAGTAGAGAGAGATCATATATTATAGCTATATTACTGGCTGGATGGTGAGTTTAATCAGGCCAGTAATAAAAGCAGGGTGGGCTGATGGAGGAGAGTCCTCTGGGAGTCACAGCTCTTTGTGTCTCTCAAACCCCTGTGGACCAGGACAACCTCTCCCTCTCACCCCAACACCCCCATCGTCCCACCTCCTCCTGACATTCCTATTCCCATATTTTCCTCATCTCTCCCCCCTTCTTTATTCTTCCATTGTTGTTCCTAAATTCACATTTAAGAAATAGTAAAAAAGCCTTGCTCCAATCATCACAGCTCAATAGTGCCACTGAGCCTGATAGCAGGACCTGAGACCTTCAAACAAACCATCCCCCTTTGTGGACACACACCTGCACCCCACTCCTTTGGCTAAGCGGCCCTCTGCTTGCGCGGAGTGGTCTGCCAGCAGATGATGGATGTGACAGGGAAGGCCCTTGTGGTGGCTGTGAGCCCCATGCTAGCTGATGGCTTATTCATTACAGCAGGCTTCAACTGTCCTTTAAGGACCATGAAATGCCACAGAGCAGAGATGTGCTCAACACAAACACCTTTATTGTGATGGATGTGGCAGCAGCAGCCCTGCTGGATCCACAAGTATCAACCTTGCTGCTGGCTGTGCAACAGGGTTACAGAATTTGACCTTTGTAAATGTAGCCTTTTAGCTGGTGATCGGACAGTGTGGAAGTAAATAATTGCTCTCCTAGGAGATAGTGGTGGAGAGCATTGTTTTACACGTTGGTCCAAAATCTTCCATAGGTGAGATCTGGTGAGATCTGGTGAGTGTAAGGCCCAAGCTTTTTAATCACATCATTTTCATACTCATCAAACCATTCAGGGAGCCCTGGTGCATAGAAGCATCTGCATTTGAGGTGTTTCTTCCAGTCTTTATTCAGATTTTCCCCTGTCTGTAAATTCTAAAAGGGGACAAACAATGTATTTAATCTATTTCATTTAATTTTTTAGATTTACTGTTAATTTTTTTTGACTATTGACGAACAAAAATACATTAAAATTCAGAAATAAATGATAATGTTTTGGCAAATACTAACAACACATTTACAGTTCAGCCTGGTGGTGCACTGGGGCAGACAGCATGTCCTTGTTCTTTTGTTCTTTGTACACTAATAGGAAAGTTAAAAGTCAAATGTCTAGGGTAAACCTCTGTTAATAATTTCCAAAAAAAGTTGCAGTGCTCTTACAGGGTCACTGCTGGGGCCTAATTTGCTTTTAACCTCTCAACAGCACCATGCAACATGTTGTGCATATCTAAGCTTGTCTGAAGCTTCAACGTGTGTGTGTGTGTGTGTGTGTGTGTGTCTGCAGTTATTTTAAACAGCAATTCTGTGAAGGCTCTTCCAGTGACCCAACATGATAAACAGGACTTTGTAGCAACACCAAAGTGACAGACTTTTATATTTATATATATATATATATATATATATATATATATATATATATATATATATATATATATATACGCACTTGTAAACACATAGTAACAAAATAACACATGTACCATAGTTATTCTTTAATTGACAAATGTTCACACATCCAGCTCTTATTTTATAGCCAGGAAACTTTAAAAGAAACCGTCATCCAAATCAAATCTTTGGCTAAATGGTGCTTCAGGCTATAAGCACTTGTAACTTTATCTGAGGGCAAGTTTAGTCTGAATTATATTAGTCTCTTTACCAGACACTTCCTACATAACACTTCCCCCAGCTGTCTGTCTAGTCTGCCTATGAACCATCCTGCAAAGGAGCCAAAACTGCTGCGGTTCTTGCTCTTTATCAACAGTAGCAGTGACAGTGCAAAGGTCCTGTGCGGCCTGGCAGGCTAAAGAGGAGTGATTACAGCTGAGTGGACTTTGGCCTCGGGGCCAGCAGGAGATGGATAGAGGCCAGAAAACAGAGCAAGTGACAAACAAGGCGTCTGCTGAGAGAAGGACAATAACAATGCTGAGAAAGAGAAAACACAGCTGGAGATTCAAGTCGATTTATCAGCTGACTAAAAGGATAGATGAAGGTCATTTCTCCCATAAATGACATCTGACATTTTACAATCAAAGAATAAATTATTTGTTATGAAAATACGCATCTACACGAGTTCTTTCACGTGTATTTACCACTAAAAGCATCCCTTTCATGTGGAATCACAGCAAATCACCACAGCGCTTTGTTTTTGAAGTGACATGCTCTCAGTCTGTCTCAATCCACCTCTTATCTCATTTTTTCTCTGTTCAGCTCAGGAAGGAGGAGGGTTTCGCCCCTCCTTTGCAATTCCTAATGAGGCTCTGTGTGTGTTGTATGTGTGTTTTTGTTTGCGGTATGTATGTGTGTGTACATTACAGAATGCACTGGCCCAGTAATGGGTGCCTCATTGTATTACCATGGATACAGCGGGATGTCAATGTAGAGAATTCTATTATGTCCGTTTTGTCCCTCTGGAAAATCCTTAACAAGGAAATCCTTATGCCGATCTCAAGTCTAATTACACACCAGAAGATAAAAAAAAGAGCACAGTCCTTTCTTTCATTTTAGTAATTTATGAAAGTTCAGCCTCGGACTTAAATAGTAAGCAAATAATCTAAGAGTGCAACAAATTATTATTTTCACTATTAATTAATCTGGTGATTTATCTATTTTTTTTTATAGGTAAATCCTTACATTTGAGAAGCAAGAACCAGTCTCTTTGTAATACATTTTCTGCTTGATAAATTACTTAATCGATGTCATAACAGTTGTCAATCATGTTAAATTGACCATACGTTTCAGCCCTTAACGTTCTTTCTCAACACAAAAAATGCTTTCTTCATTTTGTAATTACAAAGTTGCAGGACAATGTGTTTTGTGTGACACACCTCGAGCTCCTGCAGTGTCCTGTCGATAGTGACCTTTATCAGCTGGGGCCTCTGAGGCTGATATTGTGGTTATTTGTATTATAATGTCAGTCTAATGCCAGTTAGAAGGACACCAGGGGCAAAATTGATCTCTCTCTACTACAGAGTATGTCACACTGCATGTGTGTGTGTGTGTGTGTGTGTGTGTGTGTGTGTGTGTGTGTGTGTGTGTGTGTGTGTGTGTGTGTGTGCATCCCCCATTTATAAGCAACAGATGCAGCAGCAGCAGCCATCACCAGTGTTCAGACTGCTAATGTGAACAAGATGGGCCAGTCACACAATGAATGGCAACAACACACAAGGTGAAAGGTCAAATTGCTACTGATGAAATGTTCGTATTTGTGCCGTTGTACACCTACTGTCGGGATCTACGCACACACACACACACACACACACACACACACACACACACACACACACACACATCCTCCATTCCTCAACCAACAGAGGGTAGATGAAAGAGCCTGTAGCTGCGGTTGGAGGACGGGAGATGAGGAGGGAGAGGATGGGTGGATGGTGGGTGGATGGGTGGGGGGGGGGATTGTAGAGAGTGTGGGCGACTGACAGACAGACAACAAAAGACCAGCACTGCCCCAAAGTTCAAAAGAGCCCTTTCAACCAAGCATGTGCATACAAACACACATCCATGCGCCAACAAACATGGTCCTCCTTTATTTACTGGTAGAACTGGATTTTCACACATTGTGAGTTTAGATTGCATTAAACAGAGCTCAAAGGTAGCATTTAACTAATACGTGTGTATTGTTATCCCTCTGTATTGGGTGATCAGGCTACTCGATGGCCACACTCATTGGTGCTTTTCCTGTCCAAGGGCTCTTGAGGATGATGTAGACATGTTTCTCAACAATGCAAGAAGCATGAGAATGAAAATACCTTCAAAACAGTTTTCAAGAAAGCTGCTGAGTCAAAAGAAAAGCCTTTCTACACTTTAATATTAAGGCATTGACTCTTTAAAAACACTACTGCTGAAGTAACAGAGCTCCGCAGGTGACATCGACTTTGTGGTCTTAGCTGCAGCATCACCACTCTCGGTGGAGAACAATGACCTCTAATGTACATTCCCCACTCCATTTTACCTACAGAAGCAACATCTGCTACACACACATACATACACAGAAACTCTCCCTCTCATTGATTTCATAACTATTTCATAATTTACCATATGGATGCAGTTGTAATACATTCTGTCCAATGACAGCACAGTTCTGTAATACAGTTAATTTTTTGTTTTAATCTAAGACTATGCAGTAAGTAATCAAAACCAAATTTAACTGTATAATCATGTATAGATTATACAGTTAAATTTGGTTTTGATTCAAAAAGTGGTGAAGCTACAGAGACAACAGGAAGAATGGCAACACATTGACAGGCCAGGATCCAAGCCATAGCTCTCCAGGGATACACTTTAAGCCTTGTAACCGTAGAGCAGCAGTAGAGCTTGTGCCAAAGCCAAACTCTGCTGCAACACTGCTGGTGTAACTGTGGCAGCCCCTGAGAGCCTGTCTCTTTGGGACGGCGTTGTTATTTAAAGTGTTCTCTCAAAATGCACACATACACATGCACCGGCAATAACTAAAGCACTGCTAAGAGGATTGTGGAAACAACACAGTTTGGTTGTAAACAGATTATATGAATTAGAATAGGGTAAAAAATACCCATGCATAAATAAAGTCAAGAAAACCAGTGCTCTAACAAGGCTTAGGCAACATGCTGTAAAAATACACCTAAAGTTTTGTGTGACTTAGAGTCGACAGAAGAAATTTCAGACATCTTGAAGATACATTTGCAAAGCTAAACACAAAAACAAATTGCTTAGTATACTGTAGTAGTCAGATTTGTTTCATGGGCTAGTATGTCAGCAGCTCTGCTATGAGAGGCTCTCCGGTGTGTAGCCATGTTGTTGATCGCTGTTAACGTTACTTTTCGTCAGTGTCAAGTATCCGCCCACCTCTGATTCGAGGGCGCTAACATTTTTTAAAATATAAATTTCATGACATAGAGAGGTCCCAACCGGTCGACCCTATCTCAGCATCGTTGAGACGTTTTAAGCCCATAAAATGCCAATTTTTATATATTTGGCAAAAAATGTCAATGTCAAATGTCAATATTAACCCCAGCATTGATGTGTTTCATTACAGTACAGTCATATAATTCAGTTTGCAGCTCAAAAAACATGTTTAAGTGTGCAGTACCTCTTTAATGAGTAAATAAGGGAGTGATTTCTGACACAGCAATGGTCTCCATCTCTTTATATATTCCTTTGAATATATTTAGATACGTTTCTCCATATTTTAAGTATATGAAAGTGCTTATCTGTTGTGCTTTATCTACTTAGATGGATTACCTGTTTCCAGCTTTCTCCTTTTTCCAAATATCACGTGTGAAAGAGAGAGACGATGAACAAAAGATCGAATCCGAGGTGTGCAGTAATGCAACAGTGCAGGAGGGATTGTTAACTACAGAATTTAAGAGCTAAAAGCATCGGGCCAAGAGCTTTTCAGCTAGCTACATTTAATCTGCAAAAACACTTTGGTTAGACAGAATTTACATAATTGTAGCACTTATCGCACCATCACTGAGAAAGTGAGAAGTACCCCGCCCAGTAAGAGAACAGTTGCCCAGGCAACTGAGGCAAAGGTTCAACGGGAGCATGTCACTAGCCTTGAGAGCTAATCAGGGAGGGAGGGGCTGAGGTAGCTGAGGTGACGTTAACAACGGGGGCTGATGGGAAGTCATTTAGTCATGTCTGTAAAGAGTACATTGCAGTGCAGGTAGGCGAGGTCAGTTAAAATAATTTCACAGATGGATATTCACATAGACCCTTGATGCTTCTGCTGCTGTGAACAGGTCCAACTCACAGCAGGTGATAAAGCAGGTTGAGGAACACCGTAATGGTCCTATTTAACTACAGTCATGTTGTGGACAACCATCTGTAGGTCTGTTTACGCTCCGCTGGTCACTCAACTGACCACAGAGCACATTAAGTTTATCTACTTCGTGTGTCCACAGTTAAATGACTGCAGAGCTCTAGCATCTTTCTCTCTCTCTCTCTCTCTCTCTCTCTCTCTCTCTCTCTCTCTCTCTCTCTCTCTCTCTCTCTCTCTCAGTTTCCTGCTATTTTTCTCAAATGTCTACTTTCTGTATGCACTCTTTATCTCACTTTCACATTCTCCTCCTGCCTCTACACTCTTCTCTCACAAAAATTTGATTTGCTTTTGCTTATGTATTTGCCTATATTGCACTGTACATTGTCTTTAGACGTATGGGTCAGTACAATGACAAATGAAGCTATAGCAAAAGTCTTCAACCAGGAGACTGTCTATCTGTATTCACTCATTATGTTGCATCCCTCTCTTTCACTCTTCCTGCTTCAATCTCATCAGCTGATTGTGGGTGTTTTCACTCTCTCACTTAACCATTCACATCCTTCCATATACTTCATGAGGGGTGGGGTCAGTCATCATCATCATCATCATCACCACCACCACCACCAACACCACCACCACCACCACCGTCTAGACTCCATTGATGGGAATATCCTAGAATTTCATACATACATACATACATGCATACATACATACATTTGTGTCATGCTGATGGGGTCTAACCGCCAAACACTACATCTTCTATTTTCATTCTCGCAATAATGCAGTTGAACACTCTTTAAGCATCTGGTGATTAAGTCTCTCCTGATAAAAATGCATATTGTGAATCACTATATGCTATTAGGAATAAAGAGAAAAGAACGAGAACGTGAGAAATGCAGTCAGAGAATGATACAGATCCATTGCAAAGACAGATTAAGAGATTCTCAGCAGAATCAACAGATTGACAAATTCCTCTGCAGAGCACTTATGCTGTCCGTCACTTTGCCAAGGCCACTAACACAGTGAGGGATGGCTGTATCCAGGCAACCGTGCGGCTAGCATCAGCAGCTCTGGTTTCTAACCACCATCAACCAATCACATCGCATTAACTCCCACCTTAGCCAATCGTGACTGATGTCGAGCAGCTGCTGCTCAGCGGGGAGCTATTATCACGGCCAACCAGCTCAGTGAATGCCTGATTGTTTGGGAACCGTCTGTGGATCTAAGAGGTTAAAACCCACCTGATGGCCTCGGCAGATTACGGTCTATCTACCTGAGCTAAAGAAACAAATTACAGCAAGTAGGCCTATGTGTACACTTGTTTCTTAATTCGTTATGAATACCAGCTCTGGACCAGTCATTTTACATGTCACAGAAATTCAATTAGTGAACTTTGTTTTCTGCTCTGTTCATTAGCTACTCCATTAGCCCGTCACTGCTTCTATTAAATCCAATTATTTCTGTCGCAGTATATAGAGAGGTTATTATTGAACCCTCAAACATGATTTTCTTAAGTGTTGCAGTACCCAGAGACCTATTTGTGCTCTTCTTATCTGTCTCAATCTACATTTCCCTATTTCTCCCTCAAACTTTGGCAAATATCATTAAAACTAACCTATCCCTGCGGAAATGCATGGTCCCTGAGCTGTAAAGTGTGAAAGAGCATGACACCGAACATATTCAGATTTTAAAAACATATGGTATTTGAGTTTTTCCATTTTGGTCTGGTGGGACTCAACAGCTTGCATCGTAAGCTATTTGGATCTGACAGATGAATACACAGTTCTATTAGAGCATATGATTACCCAGCATATTTGCTGGTCAGACTCTCTCTGTGTGTGTGTGTGTGTGTGTGTGTGTGTGTGTGTGTGTGTGTGTTGCAAGTGGTGTAGGTAGGTAATAGTTTGTATCGCATCAATTCCTCTCCACACACACACACACACACTATCCCACTCAGTTTGACAGACATAAGTTTAGGCAAGGCAATCTGTTAGCTTAACTGTGGCTGACGGTTCCTGTGATGTTTGGTTCACTCTTTGTGTTTGATCCTCTAGGTACAGAGGAAGCGAAGCCTACAGGGACATCTCATCCGCTCATTCTCATTCTCTCTCTCTCTGATCTGCTGCAAAACTGCATAATAATACAAACACTACAAATACACAGAGCTTGGTGAACCTTCTCTGTAACTGTATCTAGCAAGCTGGTGTGTTTCTCTGCATTTGTTTCTTTCTGGTGTTTGAAAGGACTTCTGATCCAGGCTTTCAACTCCAAACAGTGACTTTACAATCACACTTGCTGTTCTGTGAGGCTGTACATAAGCACAACAGTGCTTTGACCTAAATGCTAACATCTGTGTGCTAACAAAAACAGACTGTATAAAAGAAGTGGATGTAACCACCATGACATCACCCATTGGTTTGCGGACTACAATTTTGAAGCTTCGAGTTTGGCATTTTGGCCATCGTCATCTTGGCTTTTTGGAGCCAGTGGAGTTGCACCCTGCAGGCCATTAGAAAGAATGCAGATTTAAGGCTCTTCCGCATTGGTTTCATCCACTTCTTTTATACAGCAAACTGTTCAACTGGTGACATACTGCTGTAGGTGCATCCTCAGACAGTAATACAACATGACTTTTAGACTGAGTCTATCAGCCCTGGGCACCTATAACTGGGCCAAGCAGCTGATTTTCAGCATTTTCAGCGGGGCAGAAAAGGAGGCTGTACTCAAACAGGTTGAGGAGCTTAAGGTCCAGCTCCAAAGGGCGGAAAGGTTTCTATCAGGGGCAAAAGGTCACAGAGCTCTCTGGCAACTTGGTGTCAGAGGTGAATGAAAAAGAGTCTCTCTGGAACCAGGTGGAATATTTGACCAACGAGCTCCACAGAGCAAAGATCTGGATACGGCAACAGAGAAATCTGTTCCGCAAAGAGAGAGCTAAGTGTTTAGAGGAGCAAACACTGACGATTCAACTTGGCCAACACCTTGAAGAAACAAAAAAAAAAACAGAGCCAGGAAGAGATTTGGTGATTAATGAAAAGAAAAGAGAAGAGTCACAGCCTGCAGCAGCAACTTGAGACAGAAAATAAGTCTCATAATGAAAGGGTGTCGGAGTACCAGGAGCAGATCCAGAGGATGAGGGCTGAACAGGATGCCATCCAAAACAAATAACAACAAAAAATGCAGGAAATCATACTCCTGCAACAAAATTCATCCGAGAGGGAGTTAGAGGACCTGACAATCAAACTCTAAGACACATCAGCAAACATTGAGGAAGACGTCAATCAGGGCCCTCCACATAGAGATGCCACAACTCATGGATGGGTGGAAGGACGAGGTGTGCGAGCAGGAGGAGGAGGAATAGCAGAAAGAGGAGTCCTTCCCTACTTTACAGACACCTGAATTCCTTGAGGAGAAGGCTCCAGAGAAGAAGCCTTTTCTCTCTGGAAAAGTAACCCATCACTTCCTCAGAAAAAGAGAAGCTCACATCTAACTTAGACTCCAACAAGTAAAAACTTAATAAATAAAAACATTTAAAAATTAAAAATAAGTTACTTAGAGACATATTGAAAATGAACACAAGTAATATATGTAGTAAAATGCAATGTTGCGCCTGACCAACAGACCAACTTTAGCATGTCCACTAGGCTGTAAAAAAAAAAAAAAAAAAAAAAAAGGTAATTTTTTGTAAACCTTCCATCTCCAGAGCATCATATGCTCCCAGTGTGGTGGTTGCACTGTGTAAAAGGCCAGCTCAGTTCTTCACATTATCTTGAGCTCAGAGCAATTAAGATTGAGCTGAAACTATCAATTGTGTTACAAAGAGTAAACGGCATATATAACTGTAACTGAACTGTACGTGTAGGAGCCACAGCGAGTTGAGTGTCTGTGTGTGCACTCTCATGTGTGTGGCTGTGCACACGTGGGCCTCTAAGGTTTATAGATAGAAGCCGCTGGAGTCATAAAAACAAGATAAGTGTTGTGTCAATAGTCCAAGCTGGGGCCATTAATCTAAGCAGAATAAGAGCACAGGCTACAATACTGTAACCATGGCAGACGCAGTGAGGCCATGTTGAAGAGGTGGAGGAAAATCAGCATTCATTAACCTACAGGGTGGCCATGCCATTAACAGAGGGGGTCAGAGAGGTAACATTATAGCCAGCACAACACCATGGACGTTGCCATAGCTTGAAATACATCATCACCCATGAGACTGAGTATGTTGCCTGGGATGCGTCATCAGATTTCACTACATTAAATTTCATGGAACGACTCGTGCAATATTTCTATTTTGCATGCTATTTATATAGAGTACACTACAGCTCCTCCTCTCAAATTCAAAATTAAATTTAAATGTGAGGTGTTTTAAATGTGAATTTATGGTAATGTTAGTGGTCCACAGTCCAAATTCCTGTATGAACAACAATATTGATCACTATTATAACATTATTGATTTTTATGATTGATGGTGGAAATGAGGATGTGAAAATTGGCGTAATCAGTAGAACTGTATGAATAGCACATGCCCAAACGCTTTTAGCAGTGTTCAACTTAATTTGTGTAAAATTAATGAGAAGTTCTTTCATTCTCAAGAGACTCCCTCAGCTACTTCATATTGCAGGTAAATATAACAACAAGCTATTATTCATGCTTGTTTAGGGGTGTGTGCCTTAGTCAGCTTGGTGTGGGTAAACCAAGGTGTGTGTGTGTGTGTGTGTGTGTGTCTGTGTGTGTGTGTGTGTGTGTGTGTGCGCGTGCGTGTGTGCGCGCGCGCGAGCATTTGTGTGAAGGTGTCCCTCCAGGCTGCCGTGGTATTCTCACAACAGCAGCTGCAGCCTCTCGATAAGAGTCACACTAAACAGCTTCACTTTGAGGACAAAATGAACTGAAATGTAAGGGTAAAAACATTTAGAAAGAAATACACACACACACACACATTTCAGTAACATGGCAGATATTCAGAAGCCAGCAGATTAACAGACATGAAACAAGGCATTTTCCTCAAAGAGGGAGAACACATTTTACAGTGTCTGGAAACTGCAGTCAGGCACAGCTGACATTATAGCCAGGAACATCCTGAATGCATCCTATAAACAGCACAGCCCAATACTATGTCAGAAGCCAACGTGATATTCTAGATAATCCAGTCAGTATATCTCTCTGAGTGTAATAACTTTATATAACATGCTTATTCTATGTGGATGGGTGCAAAAGAGAAAGGAGAAGAAATTATGAAAAATAGGACAAATGAAGAAGTGAAGGAGGATCAACTGGGTGGCAGAAGGAATAAAAGTTGAGAAGGTTACACAAGATGGAAAAGGGGAGTGAATAAATGAGGAAGGAAAGTAAAGGTATTTGAGGTTTCAAAAAGTGTAAATATCTGATACAGAGGTAGATAAAAAGATAAAAAGGAGTGAGGCTGACCCAGACTCCCCATGCAGTCTTATCTTTAGCACAATCTTAACACATTAGTGTCAAACATGTACTTGACACGTTAGCTGTTCGCTAATGCTTCACTGTATTTAAATAGTGCAACACTGTAACCCGAAACTAAGCCTAATATTTATCCGAACCCTAACCAGAGTGAGTAGTAAAAGTATTGGTAAGTAGTAAGTATTGGCTGGTTTCCTCATGATTATATGAAACTAAGCAGAGTTTTTACTTTGGAAATATTGTCAATGAGCTAAATTTAGTATAACAAGTTACCAAAATAAACTGACGCAAAATAGGTTATTGTTGTAGGTAAAACTAATTCAGGTTAAAGTTAAAAGCAATTTTGCAGTTCAACTTTCCCATTGAAACCTCCGTTCCCATTTCCTCATTATAATTATTGTAACTCTAACTTATGAATGAGCCATAACACTGCCCATTCTACCTTTGCCATCCAGGAAGGGAGGACGGAATCCAATACTTTATATTATTAGATTAGGAGCAATTTCCTGACTCAATCAGATTAGGAGCATACTGACCTTGTGGTGCTTGAGAGTCATATCATTAACATGATTTACATGAGCAGAAAGTACACAGGTTATATTGACAAAAGTACTTCATGAACATAGTGCAAAAACAAACATGAGTATTGCATTGCATTCACAAGTAATTTAGTGTTTTTCAGTCACCAACACTAAGCCTAGAAAATGCAGGGGGCAACATTTTGGTTGCTTTAATATAAATATTACCGTGTAGGTTGCAGTATTTGATTTTGGCTTGCTTTCAAACAACTGAGATTTAATAAGCATCATCTGAATATTGATCAATCATCCCATAAACAACTGGATACAAGTATCAAACAATTACTAAGAGTTTAGGCTGACAATTGTGTTTTGTTATTTGAGCTCAGGCTTGTAAGAACATTTTTTGTAAAGACATTTTGGGTCCTGAATCCTTCACATTTTATCAGCTGACCTAAGAGCAGTTGAAATTCCCTCCCTTTTGACAAATGGTTAAAGTTACAGTTAGAATCTAGGGAATGCATTATGTCAATGAGGGTCCTCACAAGTATAGACATTCATGCATATGCTTGTTTTGGTAAGCATATGGGGCATGTGGCTTATTTGCAAGCATGCTGTGTAGAATATGAGTGTGTGAGACATAAAAACAAAAAGAGCGTCCTTTTTGAGTGGCATTTGTGTGGAGTGTGTGTGTGTGGGTATGTGTGAGAGTGTGTATGTGTGTGTCACTCAGCAGCATGGGGTAGATACTGACTGAGTTTAAAGAGCAGCATGTAGAGGAGAGACAGCCACTGCCTGTCTGACTCCCCATTCATCCCCTTCATCTGGCCTCAGTACCAATAGACCGCCAAATCAGAGCCGAAGATTTCTGTGGTTTCAGAGTGTTGAACGTGTTTGTGTGTTAGTGTGTGTGTGTGTGTGTGTGTGTGTGTGTGTGTGTGTGTGTGTGTATCAGTGGATGGCCCATACTGACTGAGCCTCCTAAAGCCCTGCTGCAAACAGCGTCTGGCTGGTATTTTTCAGAGCAGAAAAATGGACCTTCGAAGATCTGTCCTGCTCCTTGTTAACCTGGATTGTACATATAAACATAAACACATGCACACACTCTCTACACACCTATTGTCAATTCAAACATTGCCAATGTTTGAATTCATCATCTTCTCAGCACAAAAACTACAGTCCTCAGGTAGGGGCACTGGAAACATTGGGGTTATGAAGTATCAGGAATAGTTTTAGCTCTTTTACCCTGTTTGTTTGTGTTCTCAAGAGGTATCAGCATGCTTTCACTAGACAGTATTAAAATTCAACCTAACACCCCAGCCCTTAGTTCGTCATGCTTTACGGTTATTGTGTTTGGGTCCTGAATGTCACAGGAACTAAACAGGGCTCGAGTGATTCTGGTCTCTTTCTTTGGTGCCATGGTAACTGTGATGAAGAAAGTTCAGCTCGGCTTTGTGTGTCCACAGAACACAGAAAGGTACAGAAAAAAAGCTTGCAATCCTTCAGTGATACCAGCTTTCAAAAAATGGTGCCACTCCCCCAACCCAGTGATTTCATGCTTTTAATAATATTACCAAGCATCCTAATAGAGGATTTAACACAACTGCTATAATGTTTCAACCCAGCTTCATGGCTACATTCAAAATAAATGCTGTTGAGATTAACAAAGCAGCAATTTAAATCATTACACATATGATTCATTCACATAAAAACCCCAACAAGAAATTTACAATAATCCTCTTACAAATGGCTGTTGCTCATGCCATGGGAACAATAAGCTATTCTCTGCTCAATTGAGCTGCATACTAATAGGCTGATTATGGAGGCCTAATTATCAGATGGCACTTGTCAAGAAGAAGCCGTGCAGTTTGCCCCGAGGACGAAATGCAAAACAGAGACAAACTGTTGTTTCTGCTGAAAAGCCACTAAGGAGTGTCTCCATTTTATAATACAGCCGGTTAGAAGTCAAGACGACACTACTTTAGATGACAGCCATGGCGGGAAGTCAGAGTACATACCATTAGTCACAAATATGCAGTAACCATGTAATGTACACACAGGACAAGATCTTAACAGTGAGTCAAACCTGTCAGCACTGCAGTCATTTGTTTATTATTAGCGTACATCATGAATACATTAGTCACATGTTGAGGAGGATATGAAATATGCATATTCCCTGAGGCCAGCATATGGTAGTAGGGATGGTTAAGAGGAATTGTTAAGAATGATGAACGGTCCTGATATGGTGACTTTAAACTCAGTGACAGAAAGCTTGAGACATTGAATGAGTATGAGTGTGTGTGTGTGTGAGTGTGAGAGAGAGAGAGAGAGAGATTGAGTGAGTGAGTGAGTGAGAGTTGTCTTTCAGTGTCTAATCTCCCGACTTGTTTTCTAATGTCATCATACAACCATAAAAGCTCTCATGCTAATTTAATTTACCTTCTACTTAACCATCTACCTGCTTTTGGCACTTGGTTGCCAATGAGTGACAGGACAGTTTTTGAAGACTTGTTAGCATCAGGAGGGAGACTCGCCATATTTCCAATCCCACACACCGTTAATAATTGAACATTTAATATAAAAAACAGACAGGCTGTCCGGGAGGGAACAATAGCTGTAAATTATTGATATTGCTCTCTCCTCTTGTCTCTAGATTAGAAGAAGGTGATACAGTGTAAATAAGAGGAGAAAATTATATCTGGACCAATATTTTTTCTGCCCCCAAAAGAACAATCCCCTGACCTCAAATGTATTAAACTTAAATTACGACTAGTTATTACTGCCATCTTGAGAAGGCAGTTGTGCTTTGAATCTAAATTTATTGAATAAGCAAATGAAAGTGCTTCAGGGTTCTTTTTTTTTCCCCACACACATTTTATGTTAGTGACACTAACGTTTGGAAAAGGAGGCTCCCTGAGGCTTTACCTTCCTTTTCTTCAATTACCACCAATGTCACCTCTCTTTTTTCTTTCATACTTCCTCTTTCATTTTATCGGTCATTCTCAGCCCTCAATGCCCTTCTTTCTGACTGTCTACTTGTTTGTCTTTCAGAATGGTAAAGGGTGAAATATAGGGAGACCACAGCAAACACAAATACATGCCAACTCTGTAACCCACCCTCGATACGCACACACATGCATTCACATTATGCACACTGGCACTGACCCCCAGACTCAACTTTAAGTTGTATGTGTGTGTATATATATATATATATATTTCCATCAAATATCAGTTCTGAAATAGATCCCTCTACTGCCAGGTGCACTGCTGATGCCTGTGATTGTGTTGACAATCAGCTAAGGGTCAATACAGCAGTACAGAGATGGGGAGACAGTTTCATATGAGCACCATGTGATTGGTACATTTTCACCACGTTTTCATGCCTCTGAGCCAATCTGAGCCGTGTGGCTGGCTGTTTCTCCAGAGAGACGATGCAGCACACTGGTAGAGTGAAGGACACTGTGTCTTTTGCAATGCCATACTCACCCATTAACTCATACAGTACAAACCCACACACATACAATCACCATGTATCACTCCACCATCAAAAACTACACACACATCCATTACAAATATTTAATTTGACTTCTAAAAAATAACACAAATAACAGCTTCCCAATCCTTGTGCGGAAGATTAGAAGAGACACACTGAAAACTAGCTCTGTGTGCATAACCCCGTCGAGCTTTTGTACGGCAATGTAAGGTTTTCTTAGTCCCGCACAACATTTATAGGAAATGTAGTGTTTTCAGCAGAGTATGGACACTGTAATGATTTCACTGGTCGTATTCTAATCGCAGTGCCAAAAAAATCCCGCAGAAATAAATCAGCATATGGCCATGCTGTTATCACCTATAGCTCACAATCACACCCACACCCCCTGTAGCACACAACTCCTTATGTGCCAATTTGTGAGAGTTTTTGCATGCATGCATGCATGTGTGCGTGCAAGTGTTTGCCTGCAGTCAGTTGTAGGCAAGTGCAGCAGAGAGCTGCAGTGTGAGAAGATAAAAACATCAAAACACACATGGCAGAGACAAGGTCACATATCTCTATTCTTTTCTCTATCCATCCTTCATCACCTCCCTGCTTTTCAATGTTATTTTCTATAACTCAGACTGTTGATATTCAATCTTTGAATACAGGACAGACGCCATATGAGTTCACATGACATCCAAATCTGCAAACTGAAATTCAGTGCTAAGTTTGTTTTAAATTTCAGCCAAGCAATGCAGTCGATAAAAAAAACTATTCGAATGAATCCATCAAACCGCCTAGTGTGAATCCTTGCTAGATAAACGCCATGCGGTCAGCTATGACTGATTGGTTACACTCGGCAGAGGCTGGCTGAACTGCTGGCAGACAGCCAAAGCTGTTGATTAGGCTTCTAATCACCGATTAAAAACAATAACTCCCCCTATAACAGAGGTTAGATTATGGTTTGGAAGCCCTGCTAATGCTAAACAAATATACCAAACCCCTGAGACCTCGACAGCTGATTTCTAATCAACAGAGACAGATCTCATTACATTCACATGCCTCCCATGCTTGAGATTGTTGAGATGACTGCTGGTGTTCTATGTATATGATCTCCAGTTGTGCACCTGGCAAACAGCCAGATCATATGATCTACGATTTCTCTTTATTTAACCTTTACAGGATTGTATTCTCATTGAAGTAAAGGCTTTGAGAAAACGTCTGGGGAAACTATTTAGTGTTTCTATTAAGAATTAGTGTTAAGCTTCTGCCCCTCTTTGAAAACATCAAGATCACAGCCCGTTCCTGTCGTCCCCATTGGAGTGGCAGAAGAGCATTGTCAAGGCCGAAACAGATGTGCAACACATATGTAAATAATCACACATACAGGGGTAGAGAGGCAAAGTAATGACAAGTTGTTGACTAAAGGATTCATAACCCTTAGAAGTCTTACATTTAAGAACTGTGAGGGCTATAGGCTGACCTTGACTTCTCTGAGCCCCACTAACCTCTCCTTCAACCCTTCCTCCTGATCATTGTCCTCTGTGTGTATCGTTTTTCCAACCCAATTTAGTTGAAACCACGCCCACTTCCGTATGACAGAGGCCTCGACGGCTGCGTTCCCATGGAAATCGCACTCACAAAATCAAACAAAATGGAACCTCTGCTGTTCAGGGAGAGGGCTTTAATTTTGTTGCCTAAACCTAACCAAGTAGTTGTGTTGCCTAAACCTAACCAAACTGCAACTGAAAACTAAAATACTTAACAAAAACTGAGAATAATAAATCAACTAAGATTAAAAACAATAAGTGAACAAAAACGCCAGTCTCCTGGTTGAAAGTTTTGTGTTTTACACATTCATCCACTACAGCCTCGTCCCTACATGTACTCTTTATACTACACCGATACTACTTCCACCTACCGTTTATTAAGCTATTACAACCATCGAGGCTTCCGTCATAGAAGTGGGTGCGGTTTCATCTAAACTGGGTTGGACAGAGGATAAACGCATCCCCTCCCCGAAACACACAAACACATCATCATCATTTCTACTACTACTTGCACCCCAGCCCCTACCACCTCTGCCCTTTATATGCCCCCTTTTTCTGTACACCTAAAATCCCTTTACCCCATTTTATCAACACTACATTTTCACCAGTGGAAATCTTATCCTCCCAGAATCCTGTAAAATGCCCCAAATCTAAAAATATCATCCCTGCTGGAGCAATATCCTCATCTGAACTCCTCACCCTTTCCTAACACCACAACAGTTGCTATCCAGATCCCCCCTCCTCTAAACCACCCCATACCTTTCCCTCTCCCCCCTCTCCTCTTTCCCCTACTTCATTCAGGCGAGATCTAATTCACCGATGAATAATGGATGGATGGATGGATGGATGGAAGACTTTCATCTATCAAGGTTTTCTTTCTCTCTCTGTCTTTCTCTTGCGGGATGGCTGTGGTGCTAATGCAGGGCAACATGCATTGGAGATGAGCCCAGGGACCTCCCACTCGGCCTGTTTGTCTGTACCTGCTGCCTGAAGGATCTCTCTCGCTTTCTCTTTTCTGTTTCGTTCTCTTCTATACTGGTCATTGACAATCCCATTCAATCCATTTATTATTGTTTTCCAAACTCCTTACTCTTTTTTATTCTTTTATAATCATCCCATCAAACATAAAAGCAAACAGTGCTGGCCTCTTTCTTCACCCCCTTTCTTCATCACATTCTTCATCTGTCATTACCTCAGTTCTAATTAGTCCCTGACCTTGGGATAGTGATCCTAAATTGTACTGACCTTGACCCCCTTGCTTCCCTCCCCTCAAATACCCTTAGAAGCCTCATCAAAGGACCAATCTCACAATCCACTTCCACCTCCTCGTTTACTGCTTTTGTAGGATTGAGGCTGGAAGCTAAACCAGCTTGGTTGAAAGGAAATCTATTCTGTAAACATGATTATGGCTGCAACGGCTAATGCTTAAGGAATTTTCATTGTGAATGGCAATTAGATGTATAATTTTGAAAAGGTCTTGATGTCACAGCAGTCTATTGTGGACTAATAATCTCCACTGGATAAAGAAACTCAACCATCCTCACCATTACTGGAAATATTAATGGTATAGAACAGAGAAACAGGTTCTGAAAAACAGCATCATATACATTTTATAGACAATAAACAAGGTTTGTCTTCCTTAGAGCTCTAAAAAGATCTCACTCAGATTGGGCTGTTACATTCTTCCTATGCTTTCTCATAGCTGTTGTGTTTCAGTGTTGCTCCATTTCACTTAGTTTGACTTCGATTTTCCCTGTTTTTACCTTCTAGGTGGCGCCAAGATTAAGGGCAAAAGAAGAACCAACCCCCATGAAAAACCCAACAATTAGCGACTGGAATCGAGCAAGAGCAGCAGCTTGTCAAGAAGCCCATCAATAATGCAGGCTGGTGGGAGACCCTGGCTGCCACACTACTGTCCTGCTGAACCCTGCTGCCGATATACCTGTCTGTCTGCCTGTCCATCTGTCTCCCTTCCATCCATTGCTTCTCTCACCTTCTGAGTGCCCCCCTGACCTCCTGCCATCCTGCCAGCATCTGTCTGTCTTTGTAACCACACTCAGAGTTTTATACGTTTCTCACTATTATTTCTTAGTATATTATTGTAATGTATGTATCCTTGAGCTGTTGTGATTCTGAGTGTATGCATGTATGTAGCCTATTCATTTATTTATCAACTGTACGGGTTGTTGTTCATAATCAATACAGTATTCTAGTGTGGACACAATATTTATTATTGTTTATCACTTTTATACTTGATAAGCAATATCACAAATAAATCATAAAGAAAGTATTGAAGGCAACAAATTGATCTAGTGGCTTGGGCAAAAGGTAAGGTAAACAGCATAATTCAGAATAAAATAAGGAAAAAAACACATCAATATTTTGAAAGACTGCTTGAATAAAAGAGCAAGAAAATTACAGAAATCAGAATACTATTCCACAAAGGCGGGCGAGGACAGACTCCAAGGGGGACCAACAACAGTAATAACAGATGCTGTTCCATCATATACGCCAGCAGAATAATAATCAGCACTGTATTACACAGGCTAGCAGCCTTCAACTAACCTCTCACCATGTTCGTCAACAGCAGACAAAATGGCGGGTAAGCAAATGGCATGGACAACAGAAAATAGCAGAATAAGTTCTGGCTGAAAGGTGTAGTTGAGGTGATTTGTGGCTGTGATTCATGTTGCCGCTTTCATTAAGCAGATTAGGTACGATGGCTCACACACAGACACGAAAATATTCATTAGGTAGTGGTAAAAGGGGTGCTGGCAGAGCTGAAAAAGGTTTATCAGTGAACAGGTTTACTGTTCTATGTATCTCTATTCTCCTGTAATAAAGGTCATGAGGAGCCAAATGAGAGGGAGATAATATTGTCCGGAAGAAGTGTGGGAACAAAAGCCTCTCAGGCCACATTGGCAGAGACCAGGCAGCTGTGATGGTGCATGTGTCTGGGGTGGGAAAATGAACATCTGGCTATGTAGCTGTCTTGTACTGACTCAATGATAAACAGAGTGAAACATTAAAGAGGTACTGCACACTTAAACATGTTTTTTGAGCTGTAAACTGAATTACATGACTGTACTATGATGAAACACATCAATGCTGGTGTTAATATTGACACTTTTCGCCAAATATAAAAAAATCGGCATTTTGTGGCTCAACAAACCATTTTAAATCAGCCCTCTACCTCACAAGCAGATGCTGAGATATAGTCAATATAATGCCTTCTTATTAGTTCATATTCTAGTATATTTTATCTATTCTACTGTATTCTTTAGTCTCTTTCACATAACTGTAAAGTAAAGTTTGAGTGGTGGTTTCATATTGCTCGTTTAACAGGCACTGTTCTCTCTTCCTGCTCTGATAGCAGCCCAGCAACCCTCGATCACTTAAACACAAACACGGTCTGGCCTGGGACTGGCTAGGCCCAGAGCCAGAAACACCAGGATCAGGATGCATTAAAGCACATTAACTCACTGTTTAAATGTGAAATCTGCATGCCGAAAAGCACCACAGCACTGAGCCAAACCTGCACACAAGCACATACATACAGACATGCAAACGTATGTGCACTGATACCTACACGTCACTATCAGCAGTTTCATGCCCAGCAAAATACAGGTAACCTGCAGCATACTTACATTTCAGTGTACTGTAAAATGAGTCATTCACTGGGTTGAATGGGACATGGTTGTGATGATGGCTAGTGACAACACATTCAGAGATCAAGGACCCTGCATCAACTAAAACATGTATAAATATCTTACAAGGTTAAAGTTTGGGTGTTCACTCAAATCCTGATCCTTGCTCTTTAAAAGGCATAGCTTAGGACTCCTTGAATAAAAGTGAACACCTTATTTTAACACAATAAAACCCACTGGAGAGTTTTAATAAAAATAGGGGAAGCTACATAACCTTTTTGGTATATACTATCATACTTCTTTTTGATGGAAATGTTACAGCAATTCATTGCTACACAAAGAAGAACTGCAAGCATCCTATTTTCACGCCACTGCTCTTTTTTACCGTTATTGATTTGACTGCATAAAACATGAAAAGCCCTAAAGGGATATGGCAACTCACAGCCAAGCCACATGGCAGTATTGGAAATAAGGTGGACATTTACTAAAGAAGGAGCTTTACTATATAAGAGAAAAGTAACGTAACATGAGAAATCATCCAGAGTTTTTTTTTTTTTTGCTTTCTTTTTTTTTGGGGGGGGCGGCGGTCCTGATTCATTCATCTCTGACATCCAGACCTAGTGATTCAGAAGAAAATCCATTCTCTGGTCCCCTGAGCTACAAGTCAATAATGCAGGACCCCATTCCCATCCTTGGACAATGTGTGTATGTGTGTGTTCTTGGTAGTACACAGGAGCCCCACCCTTATTCCCAGTGGGACTCCAACAGCGCTATCACTGCCATCTTACCACAGCTCCCCCTTATACCAGCCCTACATAGATACCATCACAGTAGTAGACTGGCCATTTACAGAGAAGCAGAATGGAGGACACAATAAATGAATGAATGAGACAGCAAATGAATGACTTGCATTGTGAAACCTCCTTCCCCTGCAGGATTAAAAAAAATGCTTCATAATATAAATATAGGCACGTATGGCATGTACAGCACGTCAAAATTGCTGGAAATAGTATGACACACAGACATGCACACACAGATTCCTGTTAAAGCTGTGCGTTTATTATCCAAGGCCATTGTTTCAGATCTCTGTAATAATCAGCAGAGTAATTGAATTAGATTGTGGCATAACTCATTCTAATGGTTGGAACAGGGGGAACCAGTGATCCAACCAGCTGTTCTCTGTTGTCTTCTACAGGCTCTCCACAGTACAGGGACAGGCGTGTTTTAATGACAATTATGCAAGGACCAATGGTGAGACGAAGGAAATGAGAACAAAGGATTTTAACAACAGGTGAAAGGTCATATGCAGCAGCAGAGCCACCATAATGTGCATGTGATTTTGCATGTCTTCTCTTAATTATTGTACTTCCATCTTGAAACTGTACAATTATTTGACTAAAAATGATGCTGGAAGAAGGGCATTTTCAGTGGTATGTTCCCAAGAAGGCTGGGGTGGATGTGCTGATGGGTAATGTCTGTTTAAACAAAGCAAGCCTAGCACTACAACACATAAAACAACATGAGAGACAACTATGTACTTATGGGAAGATCTATGAACTATGAACATTACACATTTTTTTATGTTGTTGGCAATGTGTAGTGACAGTCTCACAATCAGATAATGATATGTATGCACAGGCCCTGACAGAGGCTTTGAAGTGCTGCCTGTTCAGTATTTTGTCCATCTACTAAACAGCTCTATCAGGTACAGCAGGGTGTTGTGTGAGAGAGCAGAGTGGGAGAGCAAGTAGTTATAACCCAGTAAACTGTCTCCCTCAGGCAAGGGAAACATCCTCTGAATACCAAAAATGCTGCTTTTTGTAATGAATGAGGCAGGAGGCAGAGGGGGAGAGGGGGAGAGAGAGAGGGAGAGAGAGGTTGGGCTCACTTTTGGATCACATCTTCATACTTAGTCTTCCACTCAGGGGACAGACTTAAAAAAATGATCAGAGGTTGAGGCTTAAAATTGGACTTTAGATATATTGTTTCACCATCGATATCATAATGTATGGATGTGCAATGGTGACAAAACTTCACTCATTTCACTCGTCTATTTCAAAACAACATAATTTAGGCAATTTAATTACATTTTGTTGACTATTTTTTTGAGCTGAAACAATTCAATTCAATTCAACAATCGATTATACTATTGACAAAAAACTTATCTGTAACTATTTTGATCATTGATTAATTCAGCAAAAATGCAAAACAATCCCTTGCTGTAGGTTCTCAGTAGTGAGGATTTGCTGCTTTCTAGCTGTCTAATGTGACAGTAAACTGAATATATTTGTGTATTGGACTGTTAGTTGGACAAAACAAGCAACGTGAAGCCATTACCTTGGAGGAAATTGTGATTTGTTCAATTAATTGAGAAAAGAACTGGCAGATTAATCGATGTTATGGCTGATTAATGCTTGCTATGACTGCTCTTCATTAGATTTTTAAAAAGATGATGTGAAACAAAAGGGGGGCTGTGGCTCAGGAGATGAGTAGGTTGTTCATTAATCGCAGTGTTGGTGGTTCGATCCCTCATGTACATATGTTGTGTCCTTGAGCATGACAGTAAACCCTAAACTCCTGATTCTCTGCCACCATCTGTGTGCAAGGGTTTGTGTGAATGGATGAATGACAAATTGTAAGTGCCGTCCATTTTTCCAATATCTTTCTGCCCCACTTTAAATTCAATCAGGTTTTGACAGATTAAGTCAGTTGGATCAGGAGAGAAAGTGCTGCAGTAAACTTGGATTTTATAACACCTGCTAATCTTGTTTCTCTTATGAAAAGTCAACAAAATCTCAGCCATAGGAGGGAGCACTAGACAGGGCTCAATAACGCTATTTGTCTGCCTAATAAAAAAAACAGCAATCTCTCTCTTTCCGACACACCAAAAGGGACAGACAACTGTCTGATATATTGAAAGAATTCATCTCCTACACAACAAATGCCATTGCTGATATTTTTTTTCTTTGCACTTGGCTACTTCAGTGTTTTGGTAACATTCTGTGCTGTGTCAAAAAAAGTGTGAAAAGCACACAAATCAATTTGATTTGAGTGATTGAGTGGGAAATGTTGAAACGTCACAAGGATACCAGACGAATGACACAGTATGATTTTATACTGATTGATTGATCCTGTCTCTATTCATAAGACACCCTCACCTATCTTGCGACAGGCTGACAGAGGCAGAGCAGTGACCCATGGGTAGAGCTCAGACCTGAGACAGGAAATGATTTATCATCCATGTTGAGCCTGCCTAGCATGGCTAACAGCCTATAGTGACAGTGCTCTAACACAGTTCATGTTATCACAGAGCAAAACATCTGTTTTATAGTAGAATTAAATGTAATATTTAGGAATGGGCAATAGTAATACAAGCTCTCATATGCACTAACCCCATGAGCATTCATATACACACTTAAATCACATTTCATAGAATATTTTACATAATAAATCCTGGGGGTTTCCCTTCACGTTGACCGACAAGTGTTTGAAACTGATCTATGTGCCTGAAGCTGACACACACACACACACACACACAGAGGCAGAGCTTTGTCATCTACACACTCAGTAACTATGTGCCATGCTCATGGATAGACTCGCATCATACTCCCATCCACATCAAGGCTGCTCAGCTGGACCTGAGCTCTGGGAGTTGCAGCTCTGCAAGGGGCATGTTGCACAACATCGAGAAATCTATCATCATACAGACTCACTCACACATTTGGGCATGAGCACACACGCTCAACCCATCACAACACAGACGTGCAAGCATGGCAGCGTTCTGTTTTGTGCAGTAATATTTCAGGACCAGTCATTTTTTTCTACTCCATCAGACTCTCCTTACATACTTCCACGGCCACATAGACTGCACGTCACCACATCGTAAAGTCAGTCTCAAGCCTGCAGCTAAAAAAAGTTGTTTACCTCCACAAATGGGTATCCAAAATAAATACAAATGTTTTACATTCTTTCCCACATTACGCATCACTTGCAGTCTAATGCCAAAGATTAATTATAGCCTTCCTTATCTTTGCTGTGTTGAGTAGGAACACTCTGCACTGCTGGCCATTGAACTCCAGCTCTGGTCTGCCACGCTGACTACTTGTACACTGTTGTTTTAACCCGCTAAGAGTTTACTTCATCAAGACAGTTTAAAGAGTGTGAAACATTTTTTCAACCACAGCAACATAAAAACATTTTCAAAATTCTTTAATCTTTACATCATGGCATGTTTTTCTTCACGTGTCGTCCATCATTTCATGCAGGTTAAAAAGCGAGGACAGGAAGGCAGAAGGTAAAGATTTGGTAATTGGCCTTGTTTTGGTTGAGTCATAGTCTACGGAGTGAGTGGCAGCATGTTACCAATGATTTCCACCTATTTTTAGCAGATGAAGGGCTGTTATTCTGGGGATGCCCAAACAGGTCCAGGCAAAGGACACTGGGTACAGAAGTGTGTGTCGGTCTGGGTTTGTTTATCCAAACAGGGAGTCTCCTTACCTTCTATGGATGGAGCTTGGTCCTGGGCAGCATACAGCATATCCTTGAACGCCTGAAGGAAAAGTAGATAAGAGAAAAAATAAAATCACTGTCTGCAAACACTGACCCAAGCAACACAAAAGACATGTCTGTACACTGATGTAGGCTACTTTTGCCAGGATGTTAAAGTATATGTCATGTAAGTCCATAGAATCCATAACTTACACTAGTGTAAGTAAGAAGAGATACAGTAGACCATGACAGGTTACACAATTGTTAGCACCACCTGCTTTTACAGTAGCATTTAAACCATCTAAAGCCATTTGAGAGCCATTAACTAAACTTTTGCTCTCCATATGGGAAGATTACAGCAACTGCCACACAGCTGTTAACATGATGAACAACACCCAAACTTTGGCATTTTAATGATCTCATTTCTTGAAGTTACACTAGTTATACAGAGATTCTGAGAGATTGAAAGAAAGAAAGAAAGAACCCAACTGATAGACAACGCAGGGAGAAAGATAGCTGCAGCGGTTAAATGGAGGTTGTTTCTCTGCAGCAAGATTGATATTGAAGATAATGGAAACTGACAGATAATTGCACGCTGGCTCATCTGAACATATCAGTGGTAATCAGAGAAAATACTGGAACTGAATCCTGTTACTCAATAAAGATGTCTTAACAACTAAACTGCCCCAGCAAAAAAGAAAAAAAAACTTTATGAAGTTTTATTAAGTACAAAATCATGAAGTCAGTGTTTTCATTTACAGGACTCAGGGTGCACTACAATCACATAACCCTAAAATCTGCACCATGTGCCAAAGTTATTTGTCATTTCCACATTCCGCATTCAACTCATATTGTCAGTAAATAAAATCTGTCATCCAAATCTGACAACCTGTTTGTTTTCCTGTTTTATCTGTGGATCTTATCAAAGTGCTCTCTCTGTCCAGGTTCCTATAGAACATGCTGTTTTTGTAACATGACAGTGAGAGCGCACTGTGAGTTATCCTGTGTGTGAGTGGGTGGAAACCACTCAGAACAGTTGTGCATTAGTAGCAGCCGGGATTGTTGATACTTAAGTTCCTCTGTGAATTACATGCACAATGAGACTCCAACACTGGAGTCTAATCCAAGGGTAAACATTTCATTAATATGTAGCATTGTCTCTACCTTGTCTGATAAAGATCACAGGAGACCAACTGTGCACACAAACCATTGGAGCAGGGCCCAGTCCTGGCTAATCTCTGGTGAGCAAAAAGGCTCCCCCCAACTAATAGGTGGGAAATAGACATTCAGATTCAGACAGGGAGGCATTGCCATCACCATGGCAATGATGGGAAAGGGGGGTGGGGTGGTTCTTTGGGGAATTGGGATAAACCTGCAGGTTTGGCAGTAATCAGTAGTGAAACCTGTAAACAATAACTAAGCCAAACCTAATGGGGCCATCAGTTTGAATGACCATGCATCAACGCGATGATGGTGCCTAAACATGTGTATAACACAAGTACCAGACATTAGTCACTCTGTCCGACTGAGGCTTACACTGCAGAGTGTCCGGTCAATTGAATGTGGTCAATGGAGTTCAACCTTTCAATAGCTGTGACATGTTGAGTGGACACTAAGAAGAATATCTGAGTGCTAGATGGTCAAATCCTTCCTCTAAGATGCTTGAGACTGTTATCCCTGTGCTTGAGAAGATCACACAGTGTGCATTATTAGTCTGAAGAGATCTCTGGCTCAAATAGAAAGCCAATGGTGGATCAATTGAATCCCTAGCTCTGTGTCTGAGTGGATCCCTGCATGTAGAAAGAGGAGTAGAGATGATGGGAGGAGAGGATGGAGGGAGGGGAGCAGAGGGCAGGTCTGGTTGGGGACCAGATGTCCTCCCAGTGGGGGAGGAACGATGAGGTGAGGATGGAAGGAAGGAGGGAGGTATAGAAAGGGGGGTTCTCAGCAGTTGCCATGCCATGCCTGTTGTATACATAATTTTCATATTGTTTAACATGCTGATAAATCATTGCACAACATACAGATGATTGTAGCATATGATGTATATTTTATGTACCATTTCCAATATGTCTGTCACAATACAAAGCTCAATGTGCTGCTTTAGACATTTTAACTACTACTATCACTCAGATTAATTAAAGAAAAACAAGACTTCACCTTTGAACAGTCAACAATCACTCACTGAAATCACACAGGCATCTGCTTTTCGTCAACATAATATCACTTTGCTCGTTTGAATTGTAAATGCAAGCCTCCACATGCACTCTCCTACTCCTTCCCTCCTCCTCAAAGCTTACACAAGTGATTAGACTGCAGATGTAAATGCACAAGTGGCCATGTTCTCTCGCCCCCACATGCACACACCTGCATCTCTATTTCTCGCTCTTTCTATATACCTTTAATGTTCAATACATCTGAATTCAACAGTTGCCACGCCTAATTATTGTCTGCACATATCTTACACGCTGTTATACAAGAAAGTTTGCTTTTGCATGAAAAACCTTTCAGCATGTAGAAATTAACTTGAAGTTCATAGTTGAAGTTTTTAAATATTTATATAACAACTTTTCCATTTAAAGGCAAATCCTCTCCCTATTTATCAGCCTACATCCCCCACCCTTTGGTAGAAGCCTCTGGAGTTGACCAGACATGCACACCTCCATACCAAACAGCTGTTTAGCATAGAGGTTTATAACTACAATCCCATAGGATAAAGCACACACCTAATCACTCAACTGCCTTGTCGATGCCTCCATGTTCAAATGAAGTGCCTTACTAACTAAAGCCTGTCTTTGCTGGTACAGCCGCTTTGCCGCATCCTCTTCATCTGCATAGAAACTGGCTGACAAATCTAAATAGAAAGTGCACGGTTTTCCACACAATAGCGTGCTCTAAAAAAAGGAGGAGAGTGAAAACTGGGCAGCAGGTTAATTAATCCAACTAGCACACAAAGGGAAGAATATCACTTCAAACCACAGTCATTTTAGATGTGGGCAGCTGCAGCTCTATCACAAGCCACAGATACAGCCAGCGTGGAAGTGTCATATTTTACTGCATGGACTATGGGTAAAAATGACCTGCGTTGCTGGAATAATTGGTCAGTGTGTCATTGATTGGACAACTTTAATGCAACACAGCAATTATATTGGCTATATATACATGAAAGTAGCTTATCTGTAATGTTCCCTTAACTGCATAACAGTCCATGGACTGACACTGTTTCTGTTGCACCACAGCAGGATATCAAGGCTTCGCATTTTTCAGAATGACATTAAAATTGATTTCTGTTTCATCTCAGTGACCCACTTCACTAAAGTCAACCAACTTTATGTTTCTCCTTGTCTCTTGACTTGTTTCAGAAGGCATAAAAGCCTCAAATAAGATGTCCATCATCTGTAGTGGTGAGCTCTCCCTATCCCGCCCACTCAGGAGGTAATGGTGTTTATGAAGGTCAGACAAAGACTGAAGGCAGCCGCACAAACAGAAATACACACAAATCCATCGTTGCTGCAAACCCTATATATAATTCAGATTTGAAGGAGAATTCAAACTGTATGGATAGCGGACAGATCCTGTTGTTCTACATAATTAAACAATAGCTTCACATGTGACAACAAAATGTTTGTATAGACTGGGTTTTCGGTCTGCCTCGTATGAATCATGGATCAATGGTCGATTACGGTTGTGTAAACACCATATTCATTTTTTTTGTTTTCAATTTAAATCTCATCATTATATATATATATATATATATATATATATATATATATATATATCATTAATGTCATTCATTTCATGCTCACAAAAAAAAAAACAGTTAAATATGATTCCAGTTAAAATAAATAAAAATAAATAAAACATGAAATCATCTGCTCTGGAGAGCAGCTTTTTAATTTAATTATCTTTATGGATGGACACTCGTGTAAATATATTGCTAAAATACTAATTTATTAGAACTTTAACTTCAATTCAAGATTATTGTAGCTCATATAACTGAATACACTAAACATAGATGACAGAGAAAATCTATCATCATCCATCTCAGGTCAGTGAGTGCCGAGCTGAAGACTGGAGGTGTAAAATGGCTGGTATGGCTATGCATCTGTCCCCGGGCTCACTGTGCGTCAGTCTGTGCATACAAAGACCCCACATAGGCTGTGCATTTATGTTAATAATCAAATCAATTCAAATAAGATTCTACAGGACAGTTGACCTCCATGCTCCATGTGTCCACTACATATCTGACATCTATTTAATTCTTCCCACTTTAATTATGTTGTCCTAAGATGTTTTCATTACACAATGACAGCATATCATTCATGTTAGGCTGGACTGATCCAAATGTCTGCTATAGCAATTATTCAACTTAATAATATCCAGGGTATGTTTCCAAAATAAAACCAGTGCAGTGAGCTTCTGTTGAGTCTGGGATGTGGGCTGCTGAGGTTGAAGAGAACAGGGTCTTTGTCTATAATTCATAGAGCTAAATGGAACGGAGCAGCCTGTCCTGTCACTACATGTCTGCACTAAAGCTCTTAATGTAGAGCCAGCAAAGCAAAGAAGTAGGGTGTGAAAATAAAATACTCTTCAAGTACTGTACACCACCCAACAAAGACCATGTGTGCACACAAAGGTCTCTTTAAATCCACAGACCTCAGAAACCAGACAGAATATCCTGTTAGATTAAGTTTTGCAGGTTGATTACTAGAGACAACCATTCTGGTTTAATTGTGCCAAATATTAAAAACAACCTAGTTGTGATATACTCAAAATACTATATAAATCTTTTTTTCAAAACTCTTGTCAAAAACAAGGAATAATTAGAGAAGAATATTTGCAATTTTAGGACAATGCATAATTGATGCTTCTTGTCTTCAATCAGATTGTTGCAAATGAAAGGATAATCCATAGATGGTGAATTAATTGACAATGAACACCTTTTTTAATAAATATATCCCCTAAGTTACATGATGAACAAACTAAAAAGAAAATTAAGACATGAAGCAAAAAAATATCTTATTAAAATTAATAGTATCCATATTTTGCAAATAAAATGCTAAAAATAAAACATTGAAACATGTATAGAATATTCCAAAATATTTATACTATGAACTGTTAAAATAAAGACCAGAATTATTTTGTTAATTGTTCCAGCATAAAAAGAATTCAATTGTTCAGTAAAACGCTCATTCTGTTTATTTTTAGGTGTTGTTAAGTCAGCAAACAGCACTAATAAACACTGAATGCTCCCTATGGCTCTCAACACCCGCAGTCAATTTCCCCTCCATAAACAATAGGACATCCCTTATCTTTCCCGTCGTTTATTGCTCTCAGGAGTAATCTATACTGAAACTGGAAAAAAAAAATGTGTTAGAAAGCTATTAAACATTTGTCACAGTTAATATTGACTATCATCCACCTTCCTCTTAAAAAAAAAAAAATATGTATCTGTAGGAGTTTTGCCAATGTCCATATTCACAAGGCGTTTATTTTTATAATAAAATAAGATCAATTTCACTTTACCTCATACTGAAGATACTGTTTCCTCCACTCTGGAGTGATGTGGGACGAAAGATGCTCCGCGAATTTCATTTTGCCGGAACAACTGTCCCCTCAAAACCTCCGTTAAATCCGAGAGCGGCTGTCGCCTTCCCCGTCGACGCGACTTTTGTTATTTCAGTCAACTTGCTGGCTCCACACGCGGTGCGTCAGCCAGGCGCGCTCCGCTCCGCTCCTCTTCTCTTCACTCCACTTCTGGCTCGTCCCGGTCCGTGCACTCGGAGCAGATCCCGACCCACATACTATTTCACGGGAGGGACGGCGATGGCGGCGGCCTCTCTTTAACAGGTGGCCGGGCGGCAGTCTGTCGGAGCCGTAGAGGGTGGCTCAGTGACTTTGCTCTGTCCCTCCCTGGGCAGGTCTGGGGACATTGCGGTCCGCCATCGCATTGAGCCACAGCGACGTGGTTGCGTCAGCAGAGCGCGCAGCAGCACCGGGCGGTGATGGGACCTCCTGCGAAAAACTAGTCGGCAGTGCGGTCAGGGAACCCCCTCACCTTGTCAAAAGATAATCCAGACAACAGACCCCACTTCCTTTGGGTTTTCGGCTCACGCGTTGAGATGCTTCTTGTCGCTATTATTGTGTGTCTGCAGTTAAAAGAAGAGACAAAGTTAAACTTCATAATACAAATAAGCCTACATCATCTGATACTTTGAAGTTGATATCCCCGTGTTTTGCATCCAATCAGTTAATAGAGCAAACTCCTTTCAAAGATCACATAGACTAATGACTGCAAACGTAGGCCACACTTTTAAATCACGATTGACTGTCCTACTGTCTTTGTCTCGCTTCTGCAAGCATTTGTGATTAACAATCCTATGGACATGCAGACTTTTCCGCAGAGCCCTTCTGCTCATTTGTACATTTCTACGATTTATCTGGAAAATGGGGCAGCGAATTTGGGTAGGCCGTAGATAGGCTGATTGGATGCTTTAATGCAGAAGCCTTTGTTTGTGCTGTGGAAAAGTGAAGAGAGTTTTGAGACAACACGATAATAGGCTACCATTACTACATTGTATTATAAAAGGATCTCGTTATGCTGTCCATCCTCCAAAAGTTCTCTAAATGCATCGCAAATGCAATGAAAGGTAACGAGAGCGAAGCCACGAACATCCTAAACAAGTTGGACGGGCTTTTTTATGTCTGTGTGTGCAAAAAGAAAGCGGTAGTTTTGAGTTAAACTCGTGAGCAGGCAGCCGCTCAGTGGGTGTCGCAGTGGCAGCGCAGGTGACGGTTCATCCTCTTGCCCACAGCAGCATCTGCTGGACGGCCTGCGCTGCTGCAGCGGGCCGCCCGCTGTGTCCGAACCGCTACATTTGCTTCATGACAGCTGTCGGCAAACTTCAAAACTTTCCTATTCACCACCACGGGCTATAAAACGTCGCGCTCACCGCGAATGGAAGATGGGCAGTCGGCCCGCAGATTTGAAACTGAAACTGTACTCAGACTGCACAGAAAAGTCACTAATTAAACGAGCAGTTGGGCGTAAAAACCGAAGCAATTAAAGCCCAAATTAAATCCACCTGCGTTACTTCAGAAGCTAACAAGGCACAATGCGGGCAGTCCGGTTTACACACGAACAAACGACCGCGTTGGCACTTGTATGTGATAAAATGCGAATAGTTTGTATTTGAAGAGATTTTAATTACCCGTTTCTTGACAAATCCCAAAGAATCAGGAGTCTGTCTGCAAGCCACAGTGGCTAATACTTAGCTACTGACGTTAACGTCCGATCTAACGGAGCCGTTAACGGTCGCCGGTTAACATAACGTTAGTTGTGTTCACGTTACCATGCACACGTTCAACAACAAAGACGCCCACTAAACTATTTGTTTTCATTCAGACTTCGGTATCTGCTTTAAAAACACGGTCGTGACAAAATAAACCAACAATTTGACACACTTTCTCAGCTTCCTTGTTTTCTTAACTTTGTATTTTTCTTACCAAAGGAGCACCGCGAAGCCCAGACGGGGAGTGAACCGGAACCTTTCTCGCTAGCAGGGAGTTTAGCCGGTGCTTTTAGTCGACAGGACCAGAGACGGACCAACGGTAGAAACAAATCCGACTGTCACGGATTCTTAACGATAACGGATTAAAAAAGGAAATCGCCGCTGAGATAGGTAACGAATATATATATATATTTCAGGCAGCTATTCTCCGTTTGCCTTCCACGTTTTTCACACGGATCTACGGCGCACGTCGTCTCTGACGGTACGCTAACCTTATAAACAATAATAACAATGGCTTCTGGGTCGCCGTCGTCCTCTCCGGACACTGCGACGGGCTCAGGTACAGACCCAGCCCGGCCCGACACAGGGGAGCCCCTCGGTGGAGCAGGCTCGGACTCGGACTCGGACCTGGGTTTGGGTAAATTTGACTGCAGCGCCATGGAAATGGGGGACCGGCTGGAGGGAGAGGAGCTGGAGCGAGAGTTTGACTCTGCAGCCGACCGCGTACGAGATCTGGTTCAGACGGCCAGCAGGGACCAGCTGCTATACCTGTACGCACGCTACAAACAGGTGAGCGTCGGATTAAATGTCACTGTGCTTGTGTAGGCCAAAATGAATCCCCTCGAGTACTAGCACCATTGTGGCTTGAGATAAAAAAAAAAAAACACATACATGGAATGCCTTACAACTTGTATCATCACTGATTTTTGACAGATGAGGTAGGCCCAGAGACTTCTATGTTGTCGGTCTGGATAACACTGGATCAGCTGAATAACTCTGACATGTTTTGTATGCAGGTCAAAGCTGGAAAGTGCAATACACCAAAGCCTGGCTTCTTTGACTTTGAAGGACAGAGAAAATGGTATGTAGCCTAAAATTGGATGCCAGTTTTCAATGAATAGTTTGCACATATGTTTAAAAGCATCCATGATTGAATTTGTCATCTTGGGTTTTAGTTTAAATGGCACTCATGAGTGAGTGAGTATACGTGGTTGTGAGAGAGTACTTGCATTAAAACACATGGTACAGAAAAGAATGCACTCCTTCAGTTTACAACAGTAGGTTATGATTGTGATGACAATTGTGATATCATTACAGGCAAGCCTGGAAGCAGCTTGGCGACATGGAGGCGGATCAGGCAATGCAAGAGTACATTTCCTGTGTTAATGTGTTAGACCCTGAAGGCTGCACAAAGGTAATGACCAAGATTTCTGAGAACCTGATTCCCAGCACTTATCTTGATTGTAAACTGCAGTATATAGTGTACTATACTATACTATAAAACATATCATCGTATCATTCTAAATCGTAATGTAGTGGATTCCAAAATAAGCATTGGATAAAGTAATTAACATGTATGGACAGGCCCGAGTAGGTTCATGGAGGTTTAATAAAAACCTCTTAAGTAAATGATGTAAACAACACAGATGGTAAATGAGTTGCAGATTTGGTGAAATAAAGACATATCTTATTTGCAGCGTTCATTTTATCCAGCTTTGAGGTCGATGTCGGTCGAGTTTGTGTTGAAATAGAACTGAAGGTCAAATTCATCCAATCAGAGAATATTGTCTGAGAACTCCCACTACTGTTCTGTAAATAATACCGGATAACAAGATTTTGCTAAATGGCAAATCCCACCCACCTGGCACTTCATGTTTACTAAAACTAGGCATTAGAGGTATTTCTAACAAACATAAGTATTTGACTCAGCTCTGCTACCCCATAAGATGAAAAGGATGACAAACAGAAACATCCAGTGTCCTTGCTGCCCTTCTAAGATGCAGTGCAGGTTCTTGCCAGTAGAGGTCAGTCTCATTTTGTGCCAGGCCTTTTAGTGGCTCATTATTCTGTACATGTAGCATTAAAAATACATGAGAAGATTATGTTGTCTTCCTCAATAGCTGACATTTGGGGATATGAATAATGCAAAAAAACTGTCATAGTAGGGCTGGAGATGTGCCTGTGTGTACGGTGACTTAAGAGAGACTGTTTACATCTCTACAAACTCCTATGTCATGCCATCCGACTGTGTCAGGAGGGTTGTGTTGCCATGGACAGGCTGTCCTTTGGGGCAGCAGAAGCATTCAGTCACAACAACAACTTTGTACTGTCTGCTTAGTTGGAAGGAGTATTATTGTTGGGACACTAAGCACAAACTTGATCTATATTGAAATATTGATCAAGGCAGACTGAAGTAGTTTTTGCTGTGCATGGATATAAGAGCAATACTGTAAAAAGTGTCAGTTTTTAAAGCATTTTCAAAGGATGGATTATAGCAGCAAGCAGCATTGCTGTAACTGGGTTTTCAGCAATGTAGTTATGGATGTGTTTTGTGTTTCTTAAAAATGTATGTCTGAAACATTTCATTTACGTACACATTGAGGGTTTAAGAAAAGAGGCCAACAATAAGGACATTGTTTTCTGAATTTAGTCTGCTTTGTTTTGGAAAAGACTTAATCATTCAGCTCAGTATTTTTATTATTTAATATAACCAGATAAAGTTAATAATGGCCTGAACCTCATATTTATTTGATATTTGAGATAAAAAATATTACTATAAATAAACTGAAAAATAAACATCTTGTCATCATGTTGCCATATATATCAAAGTTGTGATGCTGCAGTTTCTATATAAGTTGAGGGATATGATTTATTTCTGTATTTTTAGTGTACCTACTGGTAATGGTAGTAACCCCTAAAACATGTTGCTTTGCAGAAAGTAATGAGATTTTAATGTTTAAAGTACTGACCTTTATCCAGCTGGTACCTGGTGTTTACGGCTACAAGTTGCCATAGCTTGTAATTAAGTGAGAATGGCATCACTAATATGGAAAGTGTCACACCTGAAAGTGCCTGCCATGTCCACCCGAGGCAAACGTCTGTGTGTGGATTCCCTCTATGTGTAGCAAACTCTCCCAACAGGAGGATGGATTCACAGTCACATAATGCTCTACAAGCACAGCCCCAGAAAGATGGAAGTAGGTTGTTTTTCTAGAACTGAAAAGCCAAAGAATAAATTTGTGTGCCCTAAAAGGCCTGTCGCATGTCCTGTGTGACCTGTAAATGTACTGTAGTGTCTCATTGCTAACACATTTTTTTCTTTAAATTTTCCGCTCTTTTCCTCTTTCCTCTTTGTTTTCCATCTCTACGCTACCTGCCTTTCTTTGTTAATCTTTCCTCCACCCTCTTTTCTTCCTTAACCCCTTCACTCTTTTATTACCCCATATACCTCCCCTTTCTTACCTCTACTTCCATATTTATGTCTCTTTAATAGCGTCACTGTCAACCCCATGTCCAATCCTGACACATTCTTTTCTCTTCGCCCATGCTGCGGGGCGATACTCGCTGACTCTGCCCCACAGCTGCACAATGCCAGGAGAGAGCCCGCCAGACAGGCCAGCAAATGCACAAATGCCCCCCTGAAAAGAAGCTGATTGTATTAATGTTAACAAAGCACCATAGCATGGCAGTGGCTATTCTTTTGGAAGCACGGTCAAATGGTGTAAGTAGGAGTGCATAGACAGAGAAGCAGGGGAGAGAATAATAGCCAGACTTTGACCTCTGTTCCTGCCTCAATTGTTGAGCAGACACTGGTTTTATATTACATTATACTGCAGAGGAGCAGGGCTAGTGCATCAGCGAATATTCTGAGTTTCTGAAGTGAATTACGTTGTCCCCAAAAGTGCACGTACAGTTGTTTTGCTTCGCTTGTCATGTTCTCTCCCTCCCTCGCTATTTTCTGAAATCAGATTTGTGTGAGTTCTTTTGTGAGTCGAGGTTGGTCAGTGAAGAATAGGCTGGGTAATAAAGCCTTGGCTGAGCTGAATGTAATATAGAATCCCATGAAAAACAGAAGATTAACAAGAGCCACAAATTAAGGCGCTATATATTTTATATTGGTCTTGTGCATATTGTTGGACATTTACTACCTATGAGGTCATGTCTAAAGCCCCAGAGACTTGTTTCAAAATTGCAAATTTTGAAGTTCATCTGTGTCATGCAAAAGCTTTAGGTTAAAAGTTATATGTACAGCCATTCATGGTGAATAGATGAACCCAACCCTTTTGTGTTGTATTGTGCACACAAAACAACATAGTCAATACCTCTGTGCATATAGGATAGCAACACAGGCTGCAGAACTAAGCCAGAGTAGACTAGGTTGGTGTTGGACACTAACTTTCATTGAACAAGACGTAAGTTTAACAGTGACCAACATCTGTATTGAAAATGTCATATTTTATTTTTAACTGTGTATAAGTTGGATATTGTTTTTTTTTTTTAATTTGTGACTGTCTTTTGTTTGACAGGAAAGACGAGGAGCAGAAAGAAGAACAGGCTTCGGTGGAGCAGCAGTTAGCTCTCTGTACCAGGAGGAAATGATCAGGTATTTTCATCATGTTGCATTGTTGACTCCCTACACACACTCTCTTTTTTTTTTAACTCAGTGTTGTTAGGTCGTGTTTTCAGAGGCCAAAGCATCTAAATGCATTTCCCAGTTATTGAGGGTGCTGGAACAGACTCAGCTTTTTTCCTCCAGTTGTGAATCACCACTTATTTAATGCTTAGGTCAACTCAATCTGAGTCTGGCATTGTTAACCACTGATCAAGATGCTGTATTTGATTATATTCAACAGACCGTAACTGCAGTTAGGTCCCGGTGACGTCATCCAGTTCTGATTTATGTTAATGGAATATATTCTCCATTTACTTCTGCCTGGCAGACTTACTCAAGCTTAAAAACCTCATCTTCATTTCAATGAAAAAAAGAGCTCTTTTGGAGATGAAAAGGGGATGTGTGAATCCTGCAGGTTTTCCTCCTAAATGGCTGTATGTGATTAGTATGCACGGTCTTGAGAAGAGGCGGCCAGAGTCTCCCCTTTTTAATTACGTTACGATACGGGGGGTACTTTGGGGGGAGGGTGATGAAGACACGCCGGGTACAGCGGAGGGAGGAAGGTACAGCAGGTTTCCCAGAACGATGCTCCCCATGGTGATATCCAGTAGCAACGATGCCCCGAGGGAACCCAGCAAGGAAGAAGTCATTAACATGGCACGTACACACACTTATGCACATGTGTGCACACATAAACATACACTTGCTGCTATACGTCGACGCAATTGCATCCGAATCCGTGCATAACCTGCCGGAACTGTCACACTCACTGCTCTGCTGCCTTCCAATTTCCTTTTTCACTCACACACACACACTCTCTCACACACACACACACACACACACACACACACACACACACACACAAACACAGACACAGAGAGACTCACTCCATATTAAACAGCTAAGCACCTGTTAACCAGACAGAGAGTTAATTGCATTGCTCACTGCTCATCTTGATCTCTGTGCGTGTGTATGTGTGTGTATCGACACAAGCAAGATTGATTAGCAATATCCCTGGGCTACTACTGAGCTGATCAGTGTGTGATTGAAGAGGCTTTGAATGCTACATTTGTAATTCTCTCACCCACCTTGAAAAAGGATTCTGATAAACACTGGAGGCTTTGTTGTCCGGACACTTTGCTGGAAGCTGGTGCAGAGTTATTTGAGTTCTCATTGTTTCTCGTACTTCCATGGAGCTCAGCCATGTTGAGAGTGTCGACCAGGGTCCTATGTGATGTGATGACTGTGTGTGTGTGTGTGTGTGTGTGTGTGTGTGTGTGTGTGTGTGATGGATGGTGTGGTTGTGCTGTTGATCAGTGAAGCCCAGGCCAGGTAGATGAGTGTTCTCCACCACTGTGGTCAGTTTAGCCTGATGGATGAAGGACATATCTGCTAGTACACCAGACTGGACACACACATGTGAGCACATAATGCTCTCACGCACACATACACACAAAACATACACGCTCGGAACCCCAGCTGTTGTGATGACAGAGTAGCCTGTGACCTTCCCAGCATGCATTGCGGTGTTGTTGATGTCACGTTGTTTATAGGACCCACATTAATCATTTGTTTGTTTATAGGCCGTGTGTGTGTTTGTGTCCGTGTGGGTGGATTCATGTGTACTTTCGCCGTGGTATGGACTATATACAGGTGTTGGTTGTGTGTGTACATTCATATGGGGGCTTATTTTAGCAATTGTGCATATTATATAACCTTACACTACATACTTGGATGTGTGCTCGTGCTTTATATATGTGAACATGTGTCATGCGCCCGTCAGGCCAGCCCTGTCCAACCATCAACGAAAGACTGATGAGATGGCCTATTGATTAGTTGCCGGGGAGACGGATGGCGGCCACACATCAGGGACACTTGGGGTCACCATGGCCATCAGACAAGGAAGTGGGTGTGGCCCAGCGCGGAGACTCATGAATAAACATAGTGCTGGCAATCAGGAGTATGTAAATGAATGTGCTCATACATAACCTAGCAGTGATAAAAGTGTAATGAGTTATTCATAATTCATCACAGGCTGATGGGGAGATGGCGGGAAGAGGGAGGGGAGGAACAAGAGAATTGGGAGTGAACCGTGTAGATGAAAAGATGAAGAAAGGGAAGTACAGAGGTTCATTAAAGAACAAACAGCAGACAAAACTTTGTTTGTGTTAAATTTCGAAACTGTGTCCTCACAGCTTACAATAAAATGTGTTGATTGTGAATGGTTTATCTCCCCTGGGCGTAGATTTAAGTTGTATTTGATCCAGCTGTGTGTGGAGAGGGCTGATGTTGGGGGGCAGTGGGTTTGAACATCTGCAAGTAAGATGGATAATTAAATTTTCTATGTAGTCCCCTTCTCTGCAAGTTCAAAGACGTCAGGATAAAAGACTTTTGGAGAAACCCAATTGACTGGTTGTTCGCCATAGTCCAACAGAGCCTCTGGTTGGTTTCTGGATGGGTGCAAACAAGGGTTTCCCCCAGGAAATTGTTTAGTGTTAAGGAGTCCAGAGAGGGCTGCAACTAACGATTATTATTGTAATCAATGAATCTGTCAGTTATTTACTCAATGAATCGATGAATTGTTTGGTCGATAGAATGTCCGAAAATTGTGAAAATGGGTTCATGTCTTCAGATGTCCAAATTGATGCCAATTTAACATGTGTCAATAGACTAATCGATTAATTGACAAATCTTGACTTTAGTGAGTGACCACCTTAACCAAAGCTGAGTGGTGGTAGTATTTTTTTTTTTTTTTTTTGGCAAATGAGACATTTGACATTGAAATGAGACATTGTGGAAATCCCTGAAGTTTGTCACCTTTTTCAATATGACTTTCATGCTTGAATTTTCGTAGCCAGACCTCTTAATCCCCATGCTAACAGAAGACTGACAGTGCAAGGTAATTAAAACCACTAACTATAACAGTGTAAAGGCCACTACTCAACACAAAGCTAAACACATCCTCAGTCTTAATGGGGCAACAGCCCACAGTGTCCCCTGTGTGACTGCAGACAGGTGTGTGCTGTGGGATTTGTGAGGCCCAGTGTGGCAGAGCAAGCAGGCATCAGAGACAGGAACTGAGGGATTTGGCCTTGGGGATGACTGACGTACTGCGTGGGAGTGGTAAAGCAGCGGGTATGTGGGATTTCTGTCAGACAATAGAGCACTAAATTCAATTAATCTGAATGGCCAGCATCGGTAAGAGGGAGGGGAAGGCGTAAAGCTCTAAATGAGATAAAACCCCCTCTCTCCCCTTCACCCAACAGCCCTCCTTCACCACAACCGCTGCACCCCCCAGCACTCACTCCTGTCCCCAATGCCAGGAGGTGATTAGAGACACAGAGATATAATCAGAGGTGGGATGGTGCCGCTGTGTGTGTGTGTGTGTGTCTCGTATGCCAGTGTTCCCAAGGGATGTGGCACGTGTGGCTGCTTGTCTATCAGACAGAGCAGTTATGCGTTTGTGTTATCTGTTATGTCTGTGTTTGATGAGTAAATACTCTATTAACATGGTGTTTCCTGGGTGTGCATGAACTTCAATGGACATGCAAGGCAGTTAAAGGGTCGGTCCAGCAAAATTACTGAAAACATATTTTCGTACATATCTGTAGTGGTATCTGGCCATGCAGATAGTTGTTTTGGTTTTATTTGTTCAGGTTTTGAGATATCCTCCCCAGAGCAGTAGGGATGATCAGAAATTTGTTTGTGGTCCTCACAACATTGAACATTTATATTAATGAAAATTGAACAGCAACATCTCTTTCCAAAAACATTCTCCCTGTTACTCTGGATCATAGACTAAACACACTTTTCACCACCATTTTTGTCACCATTTTTCTTTGGGACTAGTTCCTATGAAAACTGCTACAGTGAGGTATATGCATTATTCAGGGTAACCAGGACACTGACTGTGTAGAGAATTTTTTTTAAATATATATTTTTAATGAAATCCATTAATCTCCATTGTGTTAGTGTAGAGGCTCCTTAAATCTCAGACATATATCTCAACATCTGGGCAAGTAAAACCAAAGTAAGCTAATCAAAGTCATGTGATTCTTTAACCCCATGAATCTTCTCCTTTCTCTTTGTCTTTTTTGTCTCTATTTGTGTATCACTCTAAGGGAAGAGGATAAGAACATCTTTGACTACTGCAGAGAAAATAACATCGACCACGTCACCAAGGCCATCAGCTCCCAGAAAGTGGATGTGAACACTAAGGACGAAGAGGTAACTACAAAACACGTTTCCCAGAAATATGAAAAGTTAAAATGTACTGATGGCAATTTATTTATCCAGAGGATCCATGTTCAACCCCCATGTCAGGAGGGATTTACCTTGCTGAAGTGTCCTTTAAACAGACCCCAAGTCTCTAACAGCCGCAGGGTTGTTGTCATGCGCTCCGACCCCTTGTGCAAGAGGGCAGGTGAAAATGATCAGCGGAGTATCACGGAAAATACAGGTCACTGGGGGGATGGTTGGTGCAGCTCTTTTTGGAATTGTTACATAATGGTTTCAATGATCTGAAGCCAAAAGCACAGGGGAACCGCTCCCCAGGTTGATACGCGTAAATTGTGTGAACGGCTATTACCATCGCAAGGTGTTTTCTGGATTGACCCTGAAATCCATTCATCCGCCGTTGATTCATTATCGGCCAGGCCAAATGGCTTGCTCCCTGCCTCTCTTTCATCACAGACGTTCTTCAGATAAGCAGGCAGTCGGCTGGTGAGTTCCCAGCCAAAGGCCAGATGGTTGAGGGATCTCGGCAGAGAAAGCTTTGTCTGTCCACTGCCATTGTTGTCGTTTGCTCACCTGCAGTGCAGTTTGCTCAACAGCAGAGGGCAGTGGTGAAGTTTCACATCAGCAAGAAGCCTGATCTGCAGCAAAGAGAGAGAGGGGCAGAAAGAGGCTCTGTTCCAGTGCTCGCTCTTTGGATGAATGACCAAATATCCACCTGTGTTACGTATTTCTAGTAGTTGCCAACAAAGCCAAATGCCAGTTTAGACTGCAAGTGTGTGGAGGATTTTCACAGCACATAAGCACATGCTTGGTTAATGAACTCATCCCGTCATTCATACAAATTCAACATTGCTCTTTGTTGCTCTAGCATCACAATTGTATTCAAGTAACAATAAAACAGAAACAGTAAAACAAAAATCCAGAGGAACAAAGGAGTAATACAGTAGTTTTTTTTCACTTGGAGCTATCTAGGATTATTGTTGATCATTTTACTTTTTAAATCAGGAACTACTCTAGAGTAATTGACTGAATCAGTTCTTAAAAGTAAAATTGCTTTACAAAAAGCTCAGCTGCTGGAGCTGAATCTATCTAATCATTAATTAGAGGACTTTGTACTTGTTCATTGTTGTCTCAAACCAACTTATAGGTGCATTACTGCCTCATGAACTAGTGTGGCAGAGTAGGAGATCCTGAATTTTGGGATACAGTGACACTCTGAATACCACTCCAAAGCAGCGCGAGGAGAAGTGTGCATCATGTGTTGGCTAAGTGTACCTGCAGTCAAGACAAAAAAGTATGGAGAGGCTACCTGTCAATTATCCTATATGAGATATAAGATAATTGTTGAATAATTTTCGATAAATATCCAACAAATGACATTTGTACACATATGAGCACATATGTACAGAAAGTTTCAAGATTCACCTTAATTTTGCCTTTAAGTAGTCTGTTTGGTATTAAACATCTTAATCGGTCCAAATCTTAATTAGATTTTAAATAAATTTTGTTTTACTTTGTTTTAAGGATGTGATTTGTCGTTATAGTATTACATGCCGGTCTCCTCAAGATGTGCAACACACCTGCATACTTTTTTGCTTACTTGCCTACACCGCATACTTACTTTTTCATAGTATGTCAAACATGCAAAACCACAAGTGTGTATTGGGCCAGAGCCAAGGAGAGGACAGCAGATGGAAGTAGAGGGGAAAAAAGAAGACATACATACAGTTTGCATACATATGTACTGACCATGGTGTGTATGTGGTGTGTCTGGTTAGAAATGTCCCAATCCTTCATCATAGTAACTGCCAATCTTTATGTATAGCAGTGCTTCTGTCTTCCACAGTGAGGAGGAGTTTGTCCTCCTCTTCAGATGAGGAGAATGGAGGCTTTTATTCATCTACCTGCTGAGCCGAGAGTGTTTAACATTTATTACGTGAGGTTTACTTCCCTGGATTGGACTATTTCAGCCCTGATTAGAACAGACCCTTCTTAATACCCTGTTTCTTAATATCAAGGCTAGGCCAAACTCTGAATGTTTCTGTAAATGGTGTGTTCTCAACATTGAATGCTGCACTCATTCTGTTTTACACATTCAATGTTTTATTAATCACTGCAACTCTCCAAAAGCCTGTGTGTGTGTGTGTGTGTGTGTGTGTGTGTGTGTGTGTGTGTGTGCGCGTGCGTGCGTGCGCGTGCGCGTGTACTAGCCTTTTGGAAGTAGTAAACTCTGGCCTACAGTGAAAATGTGGCCAGCAGTCAGCAGCAGCACACCTGGAAGAGAGTAGGAAAGAGAGGGGGAGAGAGACCAACCTATTGGTATTCTGGCCTGGCTCATAAGTATCCATTTTAACATGCAGCCATGGTGATCAATATGATTTAAGCAACAGAATTGGACTTGGAGAGTTTGCTTTACCTAATTGGCCTCACTGAAAAATGAGCTTGCATGGTTTTATTAGAACAAGGATCTTGGACCTAAGGACAGGAGTGTGTGTGTGTGTGTGGGTGTCTGTGTGTGTGTGAGAGAGAGAGATAGAGTAGGGGGTTGCTAACCAGGGTGCTTCTCTTGTTTTGTGCGTAGTGTCCACTCAATCAAGCTTTACAGACTATGTGCAGGTTACTATAATTTGTCAGTGAGCCCTCAGTCTGTGCTTGAACCACCTTACTGTTCTTATTTTCATACGTACGTACATACACACACACACACACACACACACACACACACACACACACAGTCTACATACAGTAGCTTGTAACGCTGTCCGCATGTTATTATGGAACTGAATCCAAAGGCTCTGAGTTCTGAATGGTAGTGCATAGTTTGTCTGAAAACAAAGAAACAGATTGAAGTTAACTTTGAGGAGCACGAGGTAGAGGAGGGTGAGGAAGAGGGATTCCATCTGTGTTTTTTGGTGTAATTCATAACCGATGCACACTGTTTGAAACTGACATGACACTGCATGCAATGATTGAATTTAAACATACCAGTTCTGTTAAATGTACTTTGTATCTTACTTTCAAACTTGTGCACATGCCATTTAAAGTATGCTAGTTCCTGATAGTGATGTGATGTGCATATGTGTGTCTGTGTTCACAGGGCAGGGTTCTCCTGCACTGGGCCTGTGACAGAGGACACAAGGAGCTGGTTTCTGTATTACTGCAGCACAAAGCCGATATCAACAGTCAGGTGAGCAGCATTTTTCTCTATTGTCGCTCTTTCTGAGATATAATTGTCCACCTAAGGCAGATTTTTATCCGTTGATTGCTGGTGAAAATCTGGTTTTGGCTGTCGGACAGTGCATTCAGTTTGCGCGTAAAACTAAAAAGAATTTCAGTTGGTGATTGGTCTGATAATTAATCAGCCATGAACCCAAATGAACCCCTCTTGTTTGAAAGTGTATGATGACTCCCATGTAGTACTCACCTGGAATGTCTCATTTGAAGTTATTGGCATTAGAGAACCAAAGTCCCACCCCAGCTTCAGGCAGTTTTATGTTCTAGTTTCAGTTTTATTTTTCCCTTTTTCTCAGTTTTAACAGAGATATAACAATATTTGTTTTGTTAGCATGCAACAGCTACAGCTCCCATGAGTTTTTGACCCATGCGCTGAAAACACATAGATCTGAATATGGACTAAAAACACCAATATTATGTGTCAGCTCTTCCAAAAGATCAATGAAAGAAACCCTCTATGGGAAAATACATTGTGGAACGGATGCGAGTGGAACAGCGACTTGCTACCTTAACTGGAGCGGTAACTTCAGATCTCTTTAACGTTGGAAGATTCCGCCTCTATAATTGGATACATTTCTAAACTGGGGAGCTGAACCCAGGGACAGTTTGTTTTAGGTTGTGGCAGAACATAAACATTCATACAATGCAAAGTTTTCTTTCTAACACATATTCACTTAATTCAAATGCTTGGCGTTCTCTTCGCCGGAAAACTTTTTTCTGTCTGTTTTACCTTTTTGAAGTTAACAAACCTGCGTTGAAAACGTTTTCCCTCACCAGGACACGAGTCTACCGGCCGTGTTTTGTTTTAGAAGGCAGTACAGAATGTGGAGGTGTGTATTTGAGTTTATAATAGACGGACGTAGGGTGGGGACGAAAGGCAAGTCACTGCCCTGCACACAGTGTAAACCCAAGGCAAATAGTGACATCTCTGGCATCCCCTGTCGCCCTTCTCTTTTTCTGTCTGCATCCTGTCCATCCCTTCCAGAAGGTCACCTTTAATTCACTTTGTGCCACAGACAAATCCCCCAGGGCTTTAGCAGACAGAGTTAGCTGGTAGCTAGCCTAGTGTTTAGCCTCCCTGAGGTTTAGCAGCATCCAGGAGGCTTTAGCTTTGGCAGTAAGCTGGCTCAGCTGCACATCGGAGAAATTACTCCTCTTCCCTGCCCAGCGGCACGGCACAGTGCAGTTCAGCGGGCCGCGCACTGAGGCTTTAACTGTAGGGCCGAATCAATTGGAAGTAATCAGGCAAATTGTTTTACGTTGCACAACCCACATAATCAGGACATTTCACAAATGAATTTCTCTTTTGTGGTCATGCGTGGCCCCTTTTGTTTCGAATGCTCGCGGGGAGGGGGTGGATTTGTCGCGAATGGTTCATAAAAGACTTAACAGTGGGATAACTACGAAACACTTCACTAATGATTTAGAGCCATATCAAGATAATGGCAGCAGAGGACGATTGATGTATAGATAGAGGCTTTTGTCCTTTTGTAAGATGTATCATATTTACAGTCATATATCTATCATTAAAATATAAATTGATATCCCCATGTGCCAAGATTTTTAAGCAGTCAAAGAAGGAAACATAAATCTTTGGTCAGGTAGAGATAATGGATGGCTAAAAAGTCTACTCAACACTTTAAATTTATTTCCCTCTTACACTTTTGTCTGATTTTACTGCTTCTTATATCAAATGGAAAATAATCGTGTGTACTTTCTTTTATCCTGAATCATTTGTGGAGCAAACAGAGGGAAGGTGACGGTAATCTAGAGATTTCAGGTATATTTAAATTATTTCAAATTCAGTTCTGTGCTTTTAAAGTTATGCCTTTTTAGGCAAATATGTGTACGTGAAGGAATTAAAACCTAAAATAATGTTTCAGGGGGAGCATTCATGCATTCAGGCCATCGGGACCTTTTCACCTGGCTTTCTCTCAGGTGTTAGAGGAAGCCGGCTTTGGAAAAGACTGAATATTAAAGACACTGGACCTCTGCAGCAGAGTTACTGGTAGCAGATTTATGTGGTGGCAAAGAGGTGGCTGAGAGAAAAATATAGTCAGCTAAATCATACCACTCTGTCGCAATGCCAAATTATCTCACTATGTAAAGCTTACAGAACGATATGCTTCTCATTAGAACCTGTTCGAACATCCTTTTGTTTAGTCTTTTTCTCAGGGTTGACGAGAAAAGGAATCAAGGAAGAAAAAGAAGGAAAGGAAAGTAGCATTTCTGTTATATTAGAGAAATAAACATTTGATGGACGGATTTATTCATCTGTCCTATTTGCCCCCAGCTCCAGTCACATGAAACAAAGAGTACGGGAGGTTATGTGTGTTCATGAGAGGAATAGAGGAATGTTTGGGTTGTTTGCAGGCTATTAGAGTGACCAGTAATCTCTCTTGACCTCTACCAACTGCCGAGCAACCAGTAAATAAAGATCAAACATGATTTATGCTTAATTTGTTGATTAAAAAGGGGAGGGGGACTTCAGAGTTAAAACAAAAAGTATTATTATTTGTTTGGCAGAGGAGGAAAATCGTTTTAAAATTAATCAACTGATTGTTTTAGTGAATTGTTCCCAAACCCTGGTAACCTGCATTAAGGGCTCGTTTGATAGTTAATCCTGGATCAAGGCAGGGAGGGACTACAATAGGTAGCTGTGTGTGTGTTTGAATACACAGATCACAGCTCTGCCACCTGCCAATTGTAGATCAGGGCCTGGAGCTGGTACTGTACATTAAACCCCCCCCCCCGTCCTCACCGTATCACTGCTCCCTCAGCTAATACACCCAGTGAAAGTGGGGCAGACAGCACAAACTGTGGGAAAGACGACAGTAAAACCTCACTTAATAAAATAATGGAAATTACGGCTTAAACCCTGGACTTATATTATTTGTGCTAGAATGTATTTAGGAGCATTAATGAGGCATTATCTTAAGTTTAGGACATTCCATCATATCACGACAGCAAACACATCCCACTGTACAAATTCATCACTAATTAGTTTAGTTTAGTTACCTTTTGTTCAACTAGGAGAATATAATTATTTTAAAGACATAACAAATAAGGCAGGGTATCAGACTTTTATAGGAAATAGTCAAAACATGTTATTGAATGCTGGGTCAGAATTTTCTCACTACAAGGTCCATTTATTAGCTGTTCTGGAGCTTTCAATCAGATAACATGATTTTCTTCAGCAGATGGACTTTGCCCAGTTGTCATGGAATTGTAGATGATTTTTGGGTTTTTTTGCAATGTCAAGAATGTACTTTGAATCGAATTAACTTGGTTAATTATAGACTGCATTTGCAGCTGTTTTGTGTTATGACAAAATTAAACACAGACGTATTCCAGAAGTTTGGCTTACTTTGTTAAATAGATAATTGAGCAGACGCTCTTTCTAAAGGATACATCATGTGATCACCAACCAACAGAAAACAACTACACCTGTACACCGGCAGGAAGATCCTCCACTACGCACCAAAAAAAAAGTATTTGTACACAAACTGATTGCCAGGCAATCAGCAGAGATTCCATAACATTTTGACGTGGTGAATTGTCGTTTTTACTCTTTGCTTTTTATGCAGATTAAACAAACAAGCATTAGCATTTTTAATTAGTTTAAATTAGTGAACTTTACATGAGCTGGGAGGCAAATTTTGTTATATTTGAACAGAGCTAGGCTAGCTGTTTCCCTGTTTCCAGCCCTTATGCTAAACTAATCTAACCGGCTGCGGGTTGTATCTACGTATTTACCATACAGACGTGACAGTGGTATTGATCCTCTCTTCTAATTCTATGCAAGAAAGCGAATGACTGTTTCCCAAAATGTTGAACTATCCCTTTGAGAAAAGTTTAATCAATGAAAATGAAGATGGCTCATAATTGGGTAATCTCGAGATTTGCGAATCTCAGAGAGTGATTTTAAGTGATCGTGTTTCCTTTTGTGTGACTGAGAGTTGAGGAGTTTGTCCTTTCATTGGTCCAGACGTGTTTGTGTGTGTCCGCTCTCCCTGTGGTCATCCTCTGTCCAGACGGTGTAATCCTACACCCACAGCTAAGCCTCATCCCACGCACACAACTTTTGGTTTCCAGGTGGAAATCCCAAACCCTCCTCTTAACTCTCCCAACAGGCTGTAGGGTTGCCATGGAAATATGCATTTACAGAAAGGACATGTCCATTTATGGGAACTGGAGTTGAAAAGGCAGGGCTTTGGTTCAGAGGTGCTGCAGACTACAACAAAGGTCAGGAATTGCCCGGAGTAGATTTATACAATGTCTGACTTAGAGTGATTACTGAGAGGGTAAGTGACAGAGGTGGGATTAGGCTGACGAAGAGGAAGGACAGGTGAGATGTGGGTTAAAACAACACAAACACAATGCCAGGAAGGAAACATTGTTGAGGGTTTTAAGTAAGAGTAGGTGATTGGAGGAAAATGCGGCGCAGGTTTTAAGCACATGGCTATGTCTCACATGCTTTTACTCGACTCCTGCCTGCTTTTTTTTTGCCTTTCGGTCTGTCTCGCTCTTTCCCCTCTCCTCATCACTCTCCCCTCCTCCTCCTCCCCCCCCCCCCTCAAGCTCCCGTCCCCTTCACTCCATCCCTCCCCGCCTCTGCCTCTACTTTGTATTAAAACAACATGATCCATGAGGCGGGGAGGGTGACTCGCAGCACCGCTAATTCTAATTAATCCAGCGTGGTAGCACGGCCACGGCAGGCCCCAAAGCGCTCCCAGTCTATCAGATAGAAATTCATAACTTAATTGAGGTCAGAGCCTCGAGCCGGCAGAACAAAAGTCTCCAGCCAGGACCAGCTAGATCAATAGTAATAAATATCTGACTGGGCGGCCTACAATTGGTGGCTAGAGAGCACACAAGACTCATACACATAGTCTGCATGTAGAACCTGCAGTGATATCTGGGGGGTGTGTGGCTGTGACGAGTTGAGCCTTCAAGACTAGCAGACTGGCATATCTTAATAAATCTACATGTTCTTCTACCAGTTTTATTTGAGTCCGATTGTAGAAAAATGATATGTAATTATAAATATTTTTTTCCATTTCCATTTCCATTGAGATCCATTGATTTGATATTGATGTGAGTGGTTTCGGTTTATTTATTTATTATCTACATAATGGAGTAAAACAGTGAATTCAATCTGTGTGTGAGACACCAACTTTATTGATAAATGCTGAGAGAAATCTGTATGATATAATAGTTCTATATTAATAGGAATATTTCATCTGATTTCATTTAAGTTAACAGTCACATTTTCACGCTTTTTCGGTATCTTACAGAAAGACATGTTTAAGGTAATTGAGGAAAAGTGTCACCAGAGAGCTCTGACAAGTACATTCTTTGAGTGTAAACTATCCCACACAGCACAGATGTTTGTGACAATTCTTTAATACCCACATTTAAAGGATCCATATCAAACAATTTAATTTATGTATTTATGTTTATTTGATATGAATAATAGTGTTTTAAGGATTGATATTACATTGAGGCAAACCCACGCTAAAAGCTGAGGCTGCTATACCAGGAAGGGCTACAGTTAATTATTATTTTCATTATCAGTGCCCATCACAGTTTCCCAGTGCCCAAGGAGACAGGATTAAATTGTTTGATTAGTCTAAAACACCCAAAGATATTTAATTTACACGATCAGGATACAGGATTGTAATGTTATAAGAAGAGAAAAGCTGCAAAATCTTAGCAGCTAGAACTAGAGTATAGGTGTCATTTCTGCTTATTAAATTACTTAAACGATGAATCAACCATCAAAATTTTTGCTGATTAGTTTTCCATCAGTAGACTAATTGATTAATGAACTAAACGTTTCAGCTTCCTTACCAGCGTCAACTGGCTTTCTTAATGTTTAGAAAATCCCTGATAATTTGGTAAGTTAGTGCCGCTCTTGAAAAAACGGTTTTACTTTGCGAATTAGTTTAATAACCCAATGTTGTTATGAAATAGTGCAGTTATTCTGCATGTGAATAAATGGAAAAAATATAAAATGTCAGACTGCCATATAAATATGGACTACTGCAATTACCAAATAGCACAAGGCTACCCTTTTTTCTCAAAGGAAAAAGTGTTTCGGACAGCTTCCTAAATAAGGCATTCTTGGTTTGTGCCAAATCTCTGGATCACAAATCAGGTAGCATGTCAGAGAAAATATTTCTTTTTAATCAAACTGAAAAAATCGTAAGCATAAGCATCTGTTCATGCACATTTTGAAAAGGCATAGTAAACATTTCAAACTGACGTCGCAATATTCAGCAAATATTCAATATAGCAACTTTTTTTGTGGATATTATGCAGCTTTACTGTGGACATTTTAGATCTTTGTGAATTCAAGCTTGGCCTGCTGCTGTTGTAGCAAACAAAGAACACTGAACCCCTCTCATCTATGTCCTCTACTATGTCAACTACTTGTGTGATCAAAGTGGTACACACACAAACGCACAAACACACACACACACATACCATGGTGGTTGATTGAAATTCTATGGTGGAGGCATTATTACACGTTTGTATCCCTCCCCTTTCCCAGCACTGCCTCCTATAACTAATGGCTCAGTCAGGCCAGTCATAACAAATATCCAGAAAGATTCATCATAATTGTGTGTGTACATGTGTGTTTGTGTGTGTGTGTTTGTGTGTGTCTGTGTATGTGTGTGTGTGTTTGTAATTGTGCAACCTATCCCCCAGAATATATAGGGTCTTTAAGAAAGAGAAGGCTGCAAGGTGGGAAAGTGAGAAGACGGAATTTATCGAGGATTCAAAGAATAAGAAAGGAGGATGAAATGGGATGGAGGGAGAAATACAGCAGGTAAACAAAGATATAAGATGCTAGTGTCCATCTCATATCTTTGTTTACCTGCTCTATTTCTTTAGGGTTTGGATTATAGAGGGATATATACTGTAATACAATATGACTTTGTTTGAGATTTTGCCAGACTGTTTATACCATGGCATGTGTCTCTTTCACCCCTCTGGTTGTATTGGCCCATTATAATATGTTAGTTGCATGAATGGGATTTAAAAAGAAATGTTTTCCAGGAATTATGTCATGATATATATTGATATAGAGACTAGCATAGGAAAGCAAGAAGGTATATTTAGTGCAGGGTGTACATGCATGGTTATTAATGTGTCCATAGCCGACAGCATGAACATTTTACCCATTTAGCTGGGCATGGATGCACGAAGAGCTACAGTAAGCACCTTCATAAACTCTCAACAGATTAATAGAGGACTCTTAGACATTAATACAGATAAAAAGAAAGCCTCTCCTGGCTTTCTTTTTATAATAAGTCTAATGACAGCACAAGTGTAATTTATTGCTCCTGCATTTACTATTGTGTGTGTTTGTGTCTGCCTACCTATGTACATGTTAAAGTAGAGATGCCAAATGTTTCTTTTGGCAGTTTGGGATGTTAATTTGTTTTCTTTTGAATATCAACACTTGTTAAAGGGATAGAGGAGAATCAGACAGGTCTTTTAAAGTTTACCATTTCCAACCGAAGAGAAATCAGAACACACATAAAAGACACCACCGACACCACACACACCACTTGACATTTTATAAGCATCGCTCTAAGGTGCTCTTATAGGATTCATATTTAGTACTTGCTGCACATTAGCTCAACGCGATGAAATGAAAGCTGTTGCCGCGCTGTGTTAAAAGGGCCTATCGGACATAGATACAGTTATGAATCTATAATATGAGCACTCAGAAAAGAGCCAGCGACTTGACAGTAATAGTGCAGCCTAAAGAGCTATTCAAGCAGGTAACAGTCCTCTTTGCCATCATCAGCTGTTGTTTCTTTCTTATTGGCCACTCACTGGGCCTTGCCTACACTCAACTATTTGATTTCCATCGTTCTTAACCATCCACATAAATTGTCAGGAGCATTAAAGCTGTCCTCGACCGTTTCAGACAGAGGGGGGGGGGGGGGGGGACAGAGTGAGAGAGTGAGAGCTGGATACAGACAGCGAGGGGAGGGGACGGGGGTGAGGAGAGAGAATAAACAAAGTAAGTGTTTTGCCTTCCATCAGTCTCCCGCAGTACTCAGCTTTATGAGTCCCTCTCTCCAAATGCCTCAGCCGCAGCCCCCACTGCCTGGCCATTGATTTTCATATTACACTCTTTTATGTATTTATTTATTTCATATATTTCTTTTTAAACATCATCGATGAGCCGCAGGAGGACAGACGGGGGCCTCTGCCGATGTTAATTCTCAGTCTCAACCTTATCCTCCTCTCTGATGGCTTTAATGGAGGCTAAGGTGTCCCACGGGAACAAGCAAGCTTGGCGACATTGGGGAGGGGAGGGAAGTGCGGAGGGGAGGAAGATGTGCATGAACAGAACAGGCTTGGAGAAAATGGAGATTTGGAGAAAAAAAAGAGGATTCTTTTGTGCTGTGTGACAGAGAAGGGCAAGAACATCAGACTATTGTGGGTTAAGGTATGTTCAGACCAGACTGGGCATGGCTTTAGATACTCTAATTACCCTTTCTTCCAGGCCCACAGGAGTTGTTTTGGGATGGATGACCTGTGCTGAAATAAGGAGTATCACACTTTTGGGACTCTTGACAATTCTGGCACAATAGATATCTATAATCTCTGGCACCCCTGACAGCTCTGGACCTTTTGATTAATTCAGGATCTCCCCCAAACTATGAGGTTGCTGATGGCATCTATGGCTTTAAGGGGGAAGGGGGATCACCCGAGCACCGGAAGGACACTCCCAGGAGGTGTGAAGGGCAGTGAGTTTGGCGTCAGGCTAATTTGACCGTGGGTGGCAACGCTCACACACTGAGTGGCAAGGTTACCTCTCCCTGCTCAGAGAGGAGACCCAGATTCAATTAGGGCTGGCCCCGGTCTGCAGATCCTTTTAACACGGGGGCCTTCCCAATACACAAACACACACACACACACACACACACACACACACACACACACACACACACACACACAAACACAGCTGAGAACCACACAGAACCATACACAGCAAGTATAGGGCTTATAACTCATGTGCATGCACAGGCCTTTACATACAGTACATACTTAGCACACAGTACATATGTTTGTACAATAGATTTATGTACATTAATTCATAAATCATGTTTAGTTTACATTACTATTTTTCACAGCATACCAAAACACATGTTTTTACTTTGATCTCCTACCTTCAAAATTCGTACTGAGATAGATCCATCAAAATAAAAATAAGTTCTACTTTGCTTTTGTCAGAATTCTGTTGTGTGCGAGAGAATTGTTTGCAAAGCATGTTCCTTAAATGCACCAACGTGGGAGAATTTTCAAGCGGCACATCTATGAAATAAAGCAGACTTAATCTTCTCTGTAATATATTACCTACATCAAGCAAGTTTCAAGTAGCTGCATGATTGATTGGTGTGTTTATTTGAGTGCCCAGCCCATATGGGCTTACAAGACACTAGACGACAGCGGCCAGGATGGCCAAATGACAAATCATAATATACAGTTCCACCAACTCAAAAGGAGAAACTTTCAAAACATTCAATTTCCATGACAGAAATGTCCTATTATGTTGGATACAGTTTTAGTTGCCACCATGCATTTTTTATAAATCGTGTTAAGACAAAAATATCCTCATTAAAGAGCCGACTCAAAATGTTACATTCAGACAACTATATCAAATCAGGGTTCTTCAACTGAATTTTTTCAAACAGATGATTCTTCAAGTCACTGTACATGGAACACAAAATTAAATTCATTGTCAACAACACCAAGATCACAAAAAACACCTAAACGCTGCTCTTTTGTAATACCTTTGTATCTGCCTACCTTAATTGACAGGTACCAGTTCTTAACTGAGCACATAGGGACCTCTGCCCTCTCCTTAAATTAGATGGTATGCAAGGTTATGTGAAGTAATTTTATTTTCATTTGCCCAAGTTTCTGAGCTTTGGCTTCTTGAAATCTCTTCCTTCCATTGTTCCTTGTGAATCTTTTAACAGCTTTTGTTTCACTGTAATTGTATGACACAATTAAAGATAATTTTGCTCAGCCTTTTTCACTGGCAACTGGACAAGGCAGTTCCACAGCCGAACTAATGCAAGTTGATTTTCTTATCATTCTGAACACTCATGACTGCATGCAACAAAACAAAAACTCAAATGTTTCATGGTACTGTATGTTTTAGAAAATGGTAAGCAGATCAGTATGGTGCTATAAGTTGGTTCTGTCTGGTCCGTGATGTTGGTGCAGATGGTCTGGTTACAGACCCAGTGAAGGAGGGTCTTTCTCTCCTCCATCTTAGTGAAATCTGTGTTCTGCTTTCTGATTAATGGCACCTGCTCATCATAATGCTATCTGCTGGAATCTGCATACCAATGATCCCAGTCGCTTATCGATTCACCCCTCATCTTCCCCACACACACACCCTGGAGACTGGTACACACACACACACACACACACTCACACACTCACTCATCCCCCATTTCTCCCTCCTCCGACCACTGTCATTTTAAACGTCAGCAGCTGCTGCATGCATTGATCATAAATCATAATTGCTTGTCCATTTTCCCCCTCTTGTTTAATGTTGCTGTCAGGGACAGTAGGAGGGAGAAAAGGGGGAGGCGGGAAAGGAAGTGAGGAAGAAAACAAAAACTGAGAAAGTTTGCTGAGACACAGAAAGATGAGATGAAAAAAAGAGCTGAAGGTAAAATAGAAAGGAGGAGTTGGAGAAGGTCAAACAAAAGTTATTTTTTGACCTTTTAAGAAAGGGTTTGCAGAACGCTCATTGCAAGAGTATTTTTAATGAGCTAAGTCTTCATGAGGACTCCATTACAGTCAGCTAGTGGCCATTTGAGTAAATGCAGCTAAAGAAACCTCTGCATTAGCTTTTGTATTCATTTGAGAAACATGTTGGAAGAGATTTTTCTTTTTTTGCGACATAGCCAAGATGACTGCCAATTATCTTGGCTAAGGTCTTGTTTGGTTACAGTAATTACACTAATATCTCAAAATGACAAAAGTCATGATATATCGATGTCAAATTCCAGCACCTTTAAGTAGTATTTTTTTTTTCCAGAAAACGTTTGTTCGTGAAAGACAGTAATGAAGCCATTCTGGGCCAATAATGTTTTGTCTATCTTAAAATGAATACCACTTCAATCATTGTTACTATTGAGATGAAACACAGCCCCACTTTTTTTAAAAAAGAGAAAGAAAAAGATTGTGGCCTCCAGATCACCCAACATATATCAAAGATCATTGGAAGTTGGATTGGCATGGTATGAAAACATAAAAGCTTTGATGGTCCATGGGGACACCACACACACTGTATTTTCTTCAGTCTCATATGCTGCAGCAGACCCCACAGCTTGCGGTGGATTTGACAGACCTTTTAACCTCTACCCACAATCTCTTTTCTGGCTCAGACACAGACAAACCGAATGAAACACAGACAGACTGAAACCTAGTTTCAACCGGCGATAGACTCAAGGGACCTCCGTGTCCTATTTGTATCACTGACTGAGTTATGTGTCCGCCTCTAATATGCCCTTGATCCCTCCACTTGATGCTGGCGTAAACAGCTTGGGTTGAATGTTTGGAGTATTCTTGTGCCGCTGTCCGAGGTCTGTGAAGGCAGACTGGTGGAGAAAACACGTTAAGCCACTTTGCAGAAGTGAACACAACATCTGTGACAGTCCCTTTGTGTGTTCTCTGCAGATAAACAGAGTTAGAGACAATGTTTCATTTGATCCTGGTGAGCCTCCGTCTGACTGGTCATTCAAACACACAATCATTTGGTCTCTTTCTTTGGCCCAACTTTGAACGACAGTTTCAAGACGATTACAGTATTAATTTGATCTGTAAAGGCATAAAACTAAAGAAATAAAACTGTGTGCTCATATCTTTCTATATCCTTTCATCCATCTTGCTTTACATCACTTGTGTGGCAGAAATGATAGATTGGTGTGACTTAAATTCAGCAAAACTGCAATTGTACTAATAGATCAATCCCTATCCATGCTGCTCCTAAGCATATTGCTCCACCCCATTAGGGTGATACACTACACAGTGCTGGATCTCTGCTGCTGGTATTGTGCAAGCAGCTGCTTTATTGAGCACTCTGCTGACATCCAGCCCAGCATTTCTGCACCGCAAGGGGAAACTTTGGATGACATGTAAAAGCAGGGGTTCGGTGCGACATGCCTCCGTAATGGGATGGGAACAGGGGTGCACCAGAGAGAGGGGGATAAAATGCTACGGGAGCTGACTGCAGGTATTGGGGGAGAGTGGTGGGATGGAGAGGGGAGGGAGTGTCTCTTCCAGGCTGCTTCCAAAGCAAATGGAAGACAATCCAATTTCCTGTGATTCCATCAAGCCTCCGTCCTGGATGCAGGGGCATTAGGGAAGGCTGAGAGGACAGGCTGCTGACCCCTCACATGAACATGCAAGAAGCATGTACCCTGCACACATACACTGGCACGCTCAACGAATTTCCTCAAAAACATGCACAGGCATCGTATCTGGATTTTCTTTTTGCTTTCAGTCTCACTACGCTTTAAATAGTCAGTTCTGTACAATTCCTTGCCTGTGAGTTAACAACCACTCATTCTTACTTTTGTGTGTGTGCGTGTGTGAGCTTGTTGAACAACGAACTGCAGATTAGTGCTTGCAGCAGATTAGGGCTTAAACCCCTTACACTTTAATTATAACTGTATGTATTTATGTGCATCAAGGTCTTTCACTTGGCCCGGCTGTAAACATCTGTCACTGTCCCATTGTGCAGAGTCTTTGTGTGTGTGTGTGTGTGTGTGTGTGTGTGTGCACGCACGCGCATGTGCATGTGCATGTGCATGTGGGCACGTGTGTGTCTGTCTTTTGTCTGTGTGTGTGTGTGTGTGTGTGTGCGTGCGCGCTATGCTGTAAAATCAAGACAAAAGTAGTAGTTGAGTATGTTTTTTTCCTCCAGGCAGAAAATGCCTGGATGGTAAAATGTTACCCTCCAGGCAACTGTATCGTACAGTTCTGCCCACTCTCTTGAGAATCTACATCATTGTGAGCGATAGACAAAATGTCCGTAATACATCACAGGTTGCGATTTGACTCGCAGACAGACAGCATTGTTGTCTTGGGTTAACTACGGTACGCTTTCCACGCTGGTGGCGATTTGCATCTGTGCTCTGTGATCCACCCAGAGGGAATAGAAAGCTCTAATCCAATCAGCAGGTCCCTGAAGTGCTGCCCCTGAGAGAGAGCGAGACAGAGAGAGACAGAGAGACAGAGAGCTGCTACAGAGGGAAGGCAGGAAAGAGACGAAGAAGGGAAGGAAAGGAGGGATTGAAAAGGATTAAGATTGAAGAGGCGACTGAAAGGAAAAGAGAGAGAAAGGTGGAGGTGGTAATGAAAGGAGAGAGAAGAGAAAAGAGAGAGGTGACGGTGGGTGAGGTAATGAAAGAAAAGAGATGAGGGAGGTGTGGTTTGGAGGAAGAGAGGTCAGAAGAAGTAGAGGAGGAAGGATTGGAAGAGAGTAGAGGAAGGACATGGAAGTAACCAAAACAGGAAGGTGCATGAGAGGATCTGCTGTTAGAAGGGCAAAGGTGGAAAGACTAATGAATAATTTCACCAAAACAGTTTTAGTAATTTGGAAGTATTTCGACTGCAGTGACATTTTTCAGCTTAGAAGAAAATGTCACTGCGCCTGCTGGCTTTTAATCTGTCTCTGAGCGCTTGAAGCCATTGTACTTGGCTCAACGACTCCTGTTCTGGGACTGCAGGCAACAGTTTGACCATTTATCATCATTATGAGGTGCAAAGGCAGGCTGGAACAGTGATTAAGAGCTGAATCTCCTGTTGGTGATGCCTGTCATATATTGTGTCTTATTATACCTGAACGCGCGCACTCACACACACACCATGCCCAATCCACAGTTCTAACGAGAATTATATCTCTGCCATTGACCTCTTGACCCCAAGAATCATTTTTACTGTTCAAAAGATGGACACCCATATATCCGAATGCACACACTTGTGCACACAAGAGACCACCACTGATTTTTTGGTCACCCTCTGTCACTCTTCTCTCCATTGTCCCAGAGCATGTCCGTGTGTCAGGGTCTCACAGCCTCCATGGTTAGTTAAATTAAAAGATAAGGCTGTAAATATCTTTCTTATTGTTAACAAATCTCAAGAAAAGACCCAAACCAACACCGACTTGCTCTACTAACAAGTATTGTCTGCATATCAAAAGCCTGCTGTATCTTATTTGTCTGTGCCATAAAGCTCCATTGTTGTCCAGAAACTATAAAAACACATAAATGAGACACATTGTTGCACTGGGTGACATGTTCCTTCATTAACATACACATGTAGTTTATTTTGAGTCAGTCCTACATACTGCTGCTGCTGTACATACTCACTAGAGCACTAAATGTTTATTAATCCGCGACAGAAAATAATCCCTTACAATTGCACTATTACTAACTGTTAAAGCTTGTTAAAAAAGGCAGTGTCCAGCTGTCTTAGGAAATGACTGAGACTTTTTTTTAAATAAAACTAGTTATTTGTGAGAAATTTTGAAATATGTATGTATTCAGTAGGAACAAATGGGCTAAGTGCTACATACAGGATAGGGAAAGACCATGATAGCAGCTGAGTGGGAAAAACCGCTCGCCTCTTGAGTTGTTATTCTGATTCAGAGATGTTAGGGATTTCTGAGAACTACGATGTCCCCCACTTTGGCACAAATGACTACAGAAGTGTGAATAGACATGGCTGCAATGCCACAAAATACTGGCAATTATGTCTAAGGTCTAGTATTAACACTAATAGAATTATTTAAGTTGAGTTAAATTATGTTATACACTGTTTGGACGTGCTTTTACTTGTTAACCTACCGCTCTAACCACAACATGTGTCAGGGGCAGTTGACATGAGTTGAGATGTAGGGGTTCGGCTAATACTGATCCGGTGTTGATGGGGTACCCTCCACTGTTATATGTTGAATTTCAGTTGCTCAACCTGCAAGTTGAAAGATTTGATTTGCAGGTCACATGTTTCTCAAATCAATATCTCATCTTTTCATAATCCCCCTTTGGTACAATGAAAACTTTGCACCCCTTGTCCACAGCCAACAGGTCGGCGGTAATTGGTATAGTAGTAGCTGAAAGTTTTCCTGTTGACTCTTGGGAAGTTGGAGCGAAGTAATTTGTAGTTTCTCTCACACCAAATGCTGGTGACATATATATTTTGCTTTTCCAGATATTATTCTTTGAATTTGCATTCTCTGGGGTATTTCATTCTCCCCTGTTCACAGGTCTGTTGATGTAAAGATTTGTTTTTGTCTTACAGGATAATGAAGGACAGACAGCGCTACATTATGGTAAGAAGGCCTCTCTCATTAATCTCTACAGTCCTAAATGTTGTGTAATAACTTTGAAAAAAGCACACTTTATTTTCTTTTTCTGCTATAAAGCTTTTTGTAAGTGTATGTGTCTATTTTTCTCATTTTGGAACCACACTCTTATCATTTATCATACACTGACATCATTATGTGGTCTGTGTACGCACTCTCTTTAAATATAACAGCTAGCTTTCTGTATACACCTGCTTTTTGCCCACATTTGTCTCAAATTGTCATCTCTCCCTCCTCTTTCTCCCCTATCTCTCCTCCATTCTTCAATTTTTATTTTCTACTGTTGTTTTTCACCCAGTTTCTCTCATTCCTCTCCGTTATATCTTGTGGGTGCATGTGTGTGTGTGTCCCCTTCGGTATGTATGTGTGGATGTCTGTCTGGTTTTGTTCTGTGTGTGTGTGTGTAATAATTGCTAGGCCTCCCAGAGGAAATCAGCACTGGTCCTTAGACTCCCCTGACCCTCTCATGCCCCAACACACATGTCCCAGAGGGGCGGTTCCCCTGTCCTCTGTGTGTGTGTGTGGCTGCACCATCTGTCCCCCAGCTTGGTGGCGTTGGAGTGGGCATGTTGCGTCACCCACCGGAGATCTGCACACGCACAAACGCACACACACTCAGCAGAGGAAGCCCCGAGGATGGGGCATAAAAAGATGACTAATAAACATAAGCGATGAACTCCAAGAGACAAATAGCAGAGAATGAAAATTCATTCCCACCTCTCTTTGCACAGGGCCACAGTGGCTGGCAAGTGATTAATTGAGGGTTTACTGCTCACCATAAATTGTTCTCCTCCTATACGGCTCCCCTGAGGGCCAGCCACTTTTTACAGCTCAAGGCCCAGGCGAGACACCCGCCACGCGCACACACACACACCGCTGGCTAAATAAAATACTGTTTAGAGCAACAAGAGGTGGACTATAAGCATGGCTGGAAAAATAAGCCAAGCTTTGTTAGTCCGTTTTGGTGGAAAGAGAAGTGATTCTTGTAGTGTTTGACACTTAGACACCTCACACTATTCACAGACACAACTTGAGCATGCACACACACTTGCTTACACACTCTCATGCATTCCGATGTATCATCATATCTCATGCACACACACTCCTGCCAGCCAGCCAGCCACCCACCCCTGGACTGGAGGTTAAAAGGCCTGGCTGTCAATCACCGTGGCTGCTGACATCAGCGATCATGGCGGAGCACAGAGTCTGCTCTTTAAAAGGAGTGAGCGATTGACACCGACAGAGAAGAGCACTCAGAACAAGAGAGGAAGAGTGAGGAGATGGGGGGGGAGAGGTGCCAGAGGGGCGAAAGGTGCATATGGAAAGCAGGGACCTGCTAACTGGGTTAAGAAAGTGCAAGCTTCCCCTGCTCCCCCCCCCTTACACCGAGAGAGAGAGAAGACCCTTTTAGTGGGGCACAAATTGCCAATGGGGCAGAAATGAAGTGTTTGTGAGAACCACGGGTCCAGGCCAGTGTCAGTGCTGGGCCTGCGGATGGGCTTTTCATTAACTGCAGCACTTGTACATACTTTATTTAACTACAGTACGTAGAAGAAAAGAATGAGCCAAAAACCCACAAATGTGGACCTCATGGTGGCGCTAGAGGAAAAGTCAGCGTATTGCCAAAGTTGCTGGGATACAACATCTGGCAATCATGACCATCTTACCAAATTTGGTGCTACTCCATCCAGTAGATGTTAAGATATTTCACTGGATAAGTGAAAACCTGCTGGTCGCTCTTGTGGAAAAGTAATCGAAGTCATTAGGATTCATCCACTTGGGACTATGAATGTCTGTACAAAATTTCATGGAAATTCATCCAGTAGTTGTCCATGCAGCCATTTTACTACCAAGCCTAAAAAGCTAAATGCTTTGCAGAAAATGCCTATTAATGTTTGCTTTTTGTCCTCTACTTATTTTATTTATCTTCTTTTCTGTATTCTTCTCCTGCTAACTCCTCTGTTATTTTTCTCTCATCTTTTCGCAGCATCAGCGTGTGAGTTTGCCGACATCGTCGAGCTCCTGCTGAACGCCGGAGCCGACCCGTCCATCAAAGACATGGAGGGCTCTCTCCCTGAGGAGGTCACTGAATCCAGCGCCATCTCCTCCCTCCTGCGTCAGTACACTGCTCCGAAAGGCTAGCTCACCCACCCACCACCCTACGGCCCCCGCCCCTTGTCCTAGTCTCCCTCTGTTCATCCCCAGCAGTTAGTAGACCAGGATCGCAAAGGTTTCATTAGATTTTTTTCCAAATACTTGAGGTGAGTTTGATTTTTGTTGACTTAACTCTTTGGAACCACAGGGTGTAAACATTAGCCCTTCCGTTTGTTAAGACACATGAAATGAAGCACACCACATGTATTTTTTATTCATCTAAATGCTGTATGTTGACTTTATATACCCAGTAGGGTTGGGTGATATGATTACTGTGAGACGATAGAGATCTGTCGACAGGTTGAGATTTTGCTGAGGCAGCTGTACCTTAAACATCTCCCGTTGTATTTGATCATTGCAGGTAATGTTGCAAATCGATGGGCAGGACTGCTTATTGGCAATATTGGAATGACAGGATTTGTGCATCAATGTGATGAAGTATCTGGATTTGTCAGGTATTCACTGTCACTGGAGGAACCAAAAACAGACATTCCCATCCACTTATTTTATCTATAAACGGTATAAAATTTCAGAAAAGTCATATCACAGTATATATATATATATATATATATATATATATATATATATCTTAATAGAATATTTTATGCATATCACCCACTCCTACTGTACAGGTCTGATAATCAGCCAGGCCTTTTAGTCTGGGTCAGCCCTCTCTGACCATTTGTTCATGATTACGGTTACGTTCAAGGAATGCTTTAATCATTTGTCATTTATCACATTAAAGTCTTCAACAAATCTGTTCCCTCTGACTTGTTCTCTGTTCATTGGATAACTTACAGTCAGATGACACAGATGTGTCTATGTGGTATGCTCTGTCATACATTCATAGTACTAACACACACTGCATACAGTGTTTACTGTATCTCTGAAGCTTGTTTTGGGACCCGTTGTTGTCTCCAGTGATAGCCCTTGTTCTAGTAAAACCATCCTAACTCACATCCCACCTTGGTGATCATCACATTGGAACCACCCATTATCCATACAAATTAAACTAATTGAGACCAAAAAAATGAGATAAAAGTTGAAATGCTTTACAAAAAGATATATAAAGTATACCCCACAAAGTAGGCAAGAAACAAAAAAAATATAATAATTATAATAATAATAATAATGAGTGCATGAAAATAGAAGAAAACATTTGTTGGATCACACAGAAGGTACCACCTACCAGAACATTAAAAGCAGACCAGAGGGATAAATATGAAAAAAACAAGGCCGTGCACAAAGTCCAAACAAGTGTAATGCTAAAATACAAAAGAGCAGTAATAGAAGTCCCAAGACCCCATTTGTTTGGCTGGTCTTGTTAAGTATTTTAAGTATTATTCCAAGTGGTAGTGATTTGTTTTAGAAATGGAAAAAACTTATTCTGCAGTCCTGACACACTGCACACTATTGTTTAATCCATAGCTTTAATCCACACTCACTCCACTCAACTGGCCCATCTTCATCATCCACACAGCATACCCACAACATACTGTACACACAACAGTGGACGCTACAACCTGCCTCTGTAGTATTATGTCATATAGGAGGGATCTGGATGTTCTCCAAAAATAACCAACACATGGTCTGAGTCCAAATCTGCTTTACTCGTCCTCAAGCCGCTCTGATCAGCACATTCTCTCTGCCTCAGCTCACAAACACACACACACACACACACACACACACACACAAACACACTCCACCAGATGAGAATACACTAAATCTGGATCCTGGATCTTAACTACAGCTTCACGAAGATGCAAATGCACATTTTGTACACAACAGTGGGGACAAAGCTTAATCCTTAACTCTCTAACACACTCCCTTGAGCCACGCCTACACTCATCCCCCAATGTTTTACTTAAATCTGCTTTGACACAAGGCGTTAGATAACCATCTCAACATTTCTAGCTGCAGCCTGTCACTCACTCACAGATCTATGCTAGCAGTAGATGGTGTACCCGGCATTGGTAGTCATCACCAGGGGCATGACTTCAAATTTAATTTTTGTCTTGACAGCTGTTGTACAGTGCCTGTAGTGAATTTTTGATGCAAGCGAGCTGTGCTATACATGAGGTGAATTAAAATATCTCTTCATAATGTTTATATCTGCATCCATGTCCTGTCCTTCCCTCCTTCACAAATCACATGGGAAAAGAGGGACGGGAGTGTGTCCCCCCCCCCCCCCCAAAAGTATCATCATTCACTTTTGCGGGCATAGAGCTTTCCTCAATGACATTTTCTGCATCTGCCCTCATGAATTTTGAGGAGGAACCCTACATGAGTTGAGAGGAAACCTTTTGAGTATTCAACCTGAGTCTGAGACATGTTGCGCTACAATCCCACAAAGAGACAACCAGTGACCATCTTATTGTTATGAATTCCATCCACATCCAGCCATTAGGCTGTTGGTGTATCTCTAAAGCTTGTTTGGGACCCGTTGTTGTCTCCTCGTTGCTTCCTAAACCCCGTTATACTGGCTTGAGGTAAGAGAGGGTGACGGCAGTTGTGCTTCCCCCTCCAGCTCGTCTGCAAGACTCTGACACTAAGCCCATTATACTTCCATTATGGGGCTTCAATTTTCCTCTGAGCTTTTCACTTTTGACACTGCAGCTCCCTCCCTCTCCAAACCGCAGACTCACACACCCCCCCACGCCCAATGTTGTTCAGCCATTATGAATATTTATGCGATTTTCAGAGGTGAAAAGTAATAAACTACATCTACTCAAGTAGTAAACTTAAGTAAAGTTTTCAGGTACCAGTACTTTGCTTGAGTGCTTCCATTTTGTGCAACTTTATACTTTAATTGGACAATATTTTGGAAGGAAATTCAGTGGGGCTTTTTATTCCCCAACGATTATTCACAGTGTCCCCAAAGGTGCAAAACACAGCAACATTTCAAGAGGCAAATAATATTTCAGGCCTTTTCATCTTTCTCTCGGCATCATCCTGCACACTGGCTCTCTTTTCTTTTACCTCTCCACTCCGTTCTCTCTCCTGTAAAAGCAATACCATGTCATTGCTTTGGCCAGCTCTTAACGCAACCCTTTAGCCCCCCCACCCCTTCCTCCATCTTCTCTTCACGCTGCAGCAGCATCCACCCTGAGCAGCGTGGCTGGGAACCCAACGGTAAGCAGAAATCCCTCTGCTGCTGAAACACCCACTAATATCAGAGGCTCATTCACTGGTGTGAAGAGAGAGAGAGAGACTCCAAAGCTCAGCTCTAAAGCTTTATGTGTGCTTTATGGTGATGAACAAGTGTTTCAGCTAACCTTAAGCCAACAAACAGTAAATATTCTGGTCTCCAGTCTCTCACAGTATCTGTGTCACGTTCATACATGAAAACCACTGCAGAACACTGGAGACCAAGGCCTTAGATACAAGCAAACATATTATTATCACTCCAGTATTTGTCATGGTTTCCTCTGGGTCATGAAGCCTCCTCCTTTGGTTACCTGGCATCTATCTGATATGTGCAGCAGGATAATTATTGACTGGAAAAGGCCCAGTTTCACATTAAAATAGCATTGAGCTCACAACCTTGAGGGTGTCATTGAGAGGCCTCTGTTTGACTCCAGCCCCTCTTTAAGACTCACTCCGTCATCCTGTGGATCATTGTTCACTGCAGGCCCGATAGAGTCATTTGGGGAGAAAAATGCCCTGTCTTGATGCTGCAAGATTGACTTTCGGGCGAAAACAAATCCTATCTATTTTGCATGTTAATTTATTCCCTTTTGCTTCAGACAAAAAAAAAAACTGTTTCCTTCAGGAAGTTTGTAATAAAAGCCTTGCGATCAATGATAATGGCATTTGTGCTTGTGTTTGTCATCTTCGCAAAAGCAACAGTGGTGGAGTTTCCCCAGATTTATTTGTATACTAGTGCTGTAAGTGGCGTGTAAATTATCCTAACTGTCTGTGTGGCTTTTTATCTTTGTAAGGCAGTACTATTAGAGCCTATCCATTATTACCCATAGCCCAGCCAATCAATGCTTAAATAAAAATCAGCTCAATTTGTGGCGTTTTATGCAAACGTGCAAACTCCAACCAGGCTGACTCTCTGCTTTTTGTTTTTATAATGTAACAGGAATAGCTAAAACACAAAGGAATCGATAACACTTAAGTTTGGGTTAGGTTGGCCTGCTCTCAGACAAGTGCTGCACGTTGCTGCATACAAATGAGTTTTATACAGATGTACACTGTGGTGTAATTTCATTATAATTCTATGCATAGTTAGCCAACACCATAGTTACAGGGAATAAATCCACTGTAACCTGAGAGGTTTTAGCAATGCAGCAACTGCAACTACAGTAAGAACAGTTGCAAAGGCTGAGCAACTACACACACACACACACACACACGCACACACACACGCACACAGGTCAGGGCTGTAGCTAAATTCATGTCCTCCATATTTGGGGGTTTATTGACGTGAGCAGGAGCTCTCATTCTAAAAAATACACATAGTTGTTTTTTTTTTTTTATCATTATTTGGGTATTTCATGCCTTTTATTAGAAATATGGCAGGAAATGAGGGGGGAAAGAGAGAAAGGTGACGCAAACCAGGGGCGTTGTGGTTCATGGTCCAGGCCTTAACTGCTATGCCACCAGTTCACCAGTGGTGGGGTATTTAAGGCTGTTTCCGATACTTTTAACCAAGCTAAATGTGAATTTTTAGGGATGGCAAGGTAGGTCAATGGGTCGGTTGGCCCAACACTTTTGTTTAGATTCACTTTGGTTGAGACATCTCAACAACTATTGGGCGGATTACCATGAAAGCTGGTGCAGATATTCATGTCCCCCTCGGGATGGTTTGTACTTAACTTGATCCCTAAAATTTTCGTCTAGCGCCATCATCAGGTCAAACTTATATTTACTTTTACTTTGGTTTATCATCAAAAACCTGCAAAACTATTCACATTCCCATCTGCATAGCAAATGTAAGCACGCTGACACGCTAAACTAAGATGGTGAACATGGTAACACCAGCACGCTCACACTGACAGTGGCAGCATGCTGGTGTTACATTTAGCTCAAAGCATTGCTGTGTGTCTAAGTACAGTCTCACAGAGCCGCTACTATGGCTGTAGACTCATAGTCTTGTTTAGATTCAATATTATTGACTGATTGAATATTAGAATAAAATGCAAAGTATGCATGGAACCAGAATTACAAAAACTTAGGCGTTGGGGATGGGGCTTTGAAACAACCTTTACACCATCTATAATAAAGAGAAAAATTACAGACGACATCTTTGGTTGCTAGTCAGAAAATGTCCCCAGGGGTGTGTGGTTGCGTTAGGGAAATAGGACTCGTGACCTCAGTGGTTAAAAATCCTGGCTACGGCCCTGCATATAGTCTACTTACCAGCTTGGCATATTGACATACAAGCTAACTGCCTGCATATGGGCCATATTCCCTCTTTGTCTGACCACAAAGCATATTTTCCCATATTTCACAAAGCACTCCACAATTAGTTAACAGCACAGGGATTAAAGATAGCTTTGACAGTGCGGCGCAGCAATCTGCTGCTGTTTCTCTTTAGCACTGAGAGGATCAGTGAATCCAGCGAGGCATCTGTTTCTGCACTTGTTTTATTTTTTCTCTTTCTCTCTTTCTTCTCTCTCTTCATGTATCTTTCTTGTCACCCCCACCCCGAGAGCGAGAGGGGAAAGTAGCATCAATCACTGTTAACTGACTGACCACTGTCTGTTGGTAGTCCTAAATGGATCTCCACAATTGAATAGAGGCCTAAGTGTGTGGTAAATGCTCTCAATGGGTAAATGAATTTGTGGGTTAACTCGCTCTAAGAGCGTTTAGATAAGGCAAAATAATAAAAACACCTACAGCAGATATTTTTCTTTTGATATATTGAAAACAAAGTTCAGCTGAAAATGTTAACTCTCACATTCATCACTGCAGGCCTGGTCTGTTAAAGAGAAATGCACTCATGGGTAACCCAAAGACAATTCAGCTTTATTTTCCTCATATAGATTTGACTGTACACGGTTCATACCATTACACAGAAGGCATAAATGAATAAATTCAGTGCTCTCTTTTACATCTTTTTCAAAGACACATGGCAATAATAAATAGCGCTCATGAAACAAGACGATCAACACGTTTTCAAACTGTACAAAATTTACAACAATTAAGATGCAAACTTCTGAGGCAACACAGACTTCACAAAACTGTAGTGGAAATGTGTTTCTGTATGATTTTCACTTAACACTTTAGATTATTGCCCACAAATTACACTGTAAATATTTTGTACATATGAGGTACCAATGAAACACTTATCGGGGACATAGAAATGTATTATACTGTATTACTTTTTTAATTGCTTGGTACATATTAAATAATTACAGGGTACAAACAGGGGAGCAACAAGCTTAGTCTGTATGATCTTTTACAGTAGCTTTGTCATGAAAAACAAATGTTTTGTTCCCCAGCAACAACAATAATTTACAGTACACTTCATATTTTAAACCCTACACAGTATTTCATTGATAACATGTATTTACTAGATAAATACGCTGCAATTTGCGGGCTGTAGTCTAAAGTGTTACCTGATTTTCTTAATGGTGTCACATTCTGTTTGTTAAATTTGCTTTCTGGCTCTTTAATAGGATGCTCTGGTAAAAAAAAAAAGGACTTGGCAATTTTAGACACATAGATGAGATTTGATTAGTTTTCTTCAGTTGACAAAACAGAAAAATGAGTAAGGATGTGTTTTTAAGCAGACACGTATGTTGACACACTCAACAGGTCAAATTAAACTATTAGTTGCTCTTACGGCTCAAATGTAATTTTAAGGGAATCAGTCTTCTATCTCAGTAGTAGCGGGGACTTTAAGATGTAACTGATGTGGCCTGAAGTGTAGAAACATATCAGCCCAGCAGACATGCCAGCACTGAAGCTACAGTAGAGTATCAAACCTGATAGTGGGGGGCTCTGTGGTAATCCCTCTGACATGGAGGACAGGCAGGGGGAGAACAGACTGATCACACATCTGGGGTCAGTAAGTAGGTTGATATCAGGCAAAGCTAGAGCTCTGCTGGACTGAGTAGATTACCAAGAGAAGCCTGGATCAGACTGAGGAAACAGAAGAGCCAACACAAAGCCTGTTCCTGTTAATACTTGTTGGTGTTTTGAATGTCAAATGTTCTGTATTCAACCATTTCATTTGCTCAATAATATCTGCAAAGGAATCTGCATGTCTTATAAATGGATATCTCCTTGTCTTACGTCTGTGCATTCAAAAAAATAAATTAATAATTTAGCTGTGTGATATATTACTACAATGGTTAGAGCTGAATTTCTCAAAACCCAAAACTTTTTGACTGTCCTCTAACACATAAGCTTTGATGCCTGGTGAGTCTGGAAACAGATAATTTAATACTGACAGATGTCCGCTCTCAGACAGCTTTTCCACAGACAAGAACAAGTCAAGCACCTATAAATATAGAAGAGAGACCTGCTGTGTAGCAAACAGTGTTCACCCTCACTCAAACAGAGGAGACATCAGTTTCTACGGACGGACGGACGGACAGACCAACGGCCATCTACTTCCTAATTACTTGTAAGCTTCAGCAATACATTAAAAAAAACATCAGCATGGTTCAAAATTCACACTTGTGCCACTGTTCTTGTAAATTTCTCTCCCAATGAAACACTGTGTTTTTGCCTTGTGCATATGTCTCTCCTCCTTTTCTCTGTTCCACTCTCTGCATTCCTGTCCATATGAGTAGAAAAAGAAGAGGAGAGTAAAGTGCATCGCCAATGTAAAGGCTTTGATATGGCCAGACAGCAGTCCTACTCATTATCAATCAGAAGCATGCAGGTGCCTCCTGGGTCTCATAGGGACTTTGATCTAGATTGTAGCCCTATTGTTGTAGCTGTTAGACAGGGATGGTTTATTTTGGGGGACCTCCCCTGTGAGCAAAATCCACCGACTTATTGGAAATCCAGTCTCATTTTCAGAGAGAAAGAACAAAACAAAGTCAGGTGATAACAAAAATTGTATGATACAGTGTTGAGATAGATTGAACATTCAGTGGTGTGGAGGTGTTCTTCACTGCTTTTATCCAGACTGCACATCTCGACCCGGTTGTTACCTCACCATTACGAGTGCTGACGGACTGAGAGTCACACTTCTTCTCTTCCTTCTCCTCTTCACCCAAAATCACAAAACATACCAGTCTTGGAGGGTGATAGAAAGAAATGTAAAAAGCCGTGTCTGTTTTGTCGTATCCTCACAGCGATCTTCTACTGTGTTCGAGACTCAAAACTGGGAATGGTCCATCTCGTCCAGCCATGAGGCGGGGCTGGTAGGGAAGTCGGGGTATCCTGTACTGCTGCCTGTGGAGAGGTCTGAGGTTGGGCCCCCTGCCATGGCCCTCAGAGCCTGTCCCACGCCGCCCGGCCCGCCCTGCACCACCAGACTGTCCATGTTGAAGCCCAGGTTGTTGAGGAGAGGGGTGTGACCGGGCAGAGAGGTGATGGAGGAGGGCGACTGAGGGAGACCGTAGGGACTTCCTGCTCGGATGTCGTGGTACGGCTGTCCCGCTGCGTCCACAGAGAAGCCGCCGTTCAGCACTGCGCTGTTGGTCACGTCCCCGACACTCCCATAAAGCCCGTTGGTGTGTCCCAGATCTGACAGGACCTGGTCATCTGTGGAGAAGACACCACCACTTAGCATGAGGGGTGTAAAAACTTTGACACATCAACAGTGCTGTCATCTGCGAAGCATTATATAGTTGTTATATTTCAATATAGTTAAGTGCTTTTATGAGTGAGATTTATTGTGGCAACATTATGTGGATTTCACAGATGTACAGTGAGAAGACCACTGAGCCACTGAAGTATCTAATAAGCATTTGAGTTTTGCTGGTGAGAAATGATGCGCTTTGCGTTCTTCTCTAACAAAGGAAATCTGTATGTGTGTAATTACTGCAGCACAAAATATTTGTTTCCATCGCAATCCCTCCCCTGGGTGGCTTCAATAGCAACAAAGACCCAGAGCGCTTTCTCTCTAATTGACTAAAAGCCTCACATGCTTTATAGAGTTTCTGTCACCATGTTTTCATTTCTCATAAAAATGGCCTTCTTTTTAGAAGTGGCTTGAAGACTTTTATGAGTACCCAAAACGGGGTTTGCGAACATTAAATAACATGGAGATGTCTAAAATGTCGTTTGCATCCCACTAAGGACCCTCTCTCTTTTCCAATAATCTCCAACATGCCGACAAACGGAGACAGGAGGATGCGTCAGCAGCCACCAGGAGGTGAGAGGGGAATGTGAAATGGAGCACAAGAAAACAAATGAAATGCCACAAAGACACATTCAATCGCTGCCGCACTCAGAACCGTGTCATTTAGCAGCTTGTAGGCTCCCTTAATCCCATTAGCACGACAGCATGATTGACAATTCCCTTTCAGGAATCTCTCTCTTAAGCAATAATAGATATGGTCTCGGCTGAAGTTATCCACACAATACGTACCTCTGAAGCTCAGTTCACTGTCACTGAGTCCTGCGTCGTCAGCTGAGCTCTCCTTCTCCACTTTGGTTCCTCCCCGGCTGCGTTTGACACTTTTATAAAACTGAGTCCAGCGATGTCGACCTGCATCTTTCTTCAGACGCTTTTCCTTTGCTCGCCGGTTCTGGAACCACACCTGACGGGAAAAACAATAATTATCATTGATTGAAAATAATAATGAATATTGTAATTATTAAAAACAATTCCAACTCATAATAATAATAATAATTATTGTTATAATTACTATTATGATCATAAATAATACGTTTTTCAGTTTAATCTGACTTTTTCAATGTTTTCACAATATTTCAAATCTTTGACTCAAAATAATATGCATTTTTTACAAAATAGTATAAAAAAAATAGAAGTTTACAACAATCTAGATTAACAAAGTTATTTTTATCGCAATAAAATATTGAAATTCAAAATTGTGTTGAAAAAAGATTCACAATTGAATATTAAATCAACAGAAAAAGGAAGAAAATCGTGGAAAGAAATATTGAAGCAGAGCATAGAGTCATAAAAAGAGGCTCAAAAACAATTAAAGTCCTTACATTAAAGCATACATATATATGTATAGATACATAAACAGTATATGCTGTATATATACTGTGTATGTAAGTTTTAAGATGTGTTTGTATAGTGTATTTTAATAAAATACAAACTCTGTAGCTCTTCAGGAAAGTTGTTTCAAAGCCTTAAGGCCCTGGTAATAAAGGCCTTGTAAAGGTGCTTATTTTACATTGTAATGAAGCTTAATTATTAAAGATGGTAGCTGATTTAAAGATGTTCAAATCAGGATGGTATATGATGGTGTCTGTTTGCTTTGGTGACAAACCGAGCTGCTGCATTCTGTACAGGTTGGCGATAACAGAGAGCCTTTCCCAGGAATATGGGATAGTCTGAATGAGAAAAGACAAAACCCTCTACCTGCACCACTCTCATGTCCAGCCCTGTCTCCGAGGACAGCTGCTCCCTGACATGGCGGGCCGGCTTCGGCGAGTTTTTGTAGGCACTTTTGAGGGTCTCTAGCTGCTTGGCCGTGATGGTGGTCCTCGGTCGCTTGGTCCCCGCCTCTGAATCATCTGAAAACATCATTAAAAGTTTGAGTGACTTCTTCTTAGATTTGTCATGTTGCCTTAACAGGCAATGCCCCTCGTGTGTTAAATTAAGTAAATGGTCATGTATGGAAGTGTATTATTGTCCTTGTGCATCTGTCCCACTCCCACAGCAGAGGACATAAATCTACCCGGCCAGAGTGCCAGAGGATCGGAGTTATTGGGACCGCACCATATAAGAGCATTGCTTCACTTTACATAATCAATTAGAGATGCATGAAAATCTCAGAAGAGAGGGAGGGAGAGAGACAGCATCCACACCCAGACGACAAACAACATAGATCCACAGTCAGTATTCATTTCACTGCATTACACAGTGTACATAGCTTGATCTGTCACATCCTATTCTGTGATTCTGATGTAGTTAAGTCAAGCCAGAGCCATTCAACACTGAGCCACAAAGACTGTGCCTGACTGTATGGAGGAAAACAAATCACAAATCTTTTTAAGTAAGGTTTCAACCTGTATTTTTCTTTTGAATTGATTGGATTTGAGTATCAGTTAATGCTTAATATTTCAGATGCATGCAGGCCTACCGTTTTGTTTTGCAGTCTCATAATCCACCTTGCACACCAGCCTCCCATCCTCCATGAGGTAAAACTCGTCCCCAGTGGCCAGCTGTCGGCTGCACATGATGCAAGCAAAGCAGTGCAGGTGATACACAAAGTCCTGCGCCTTCCGCACAACCTGCGTCGGAGGGATCCCTTGTTGGCATGATGCACATTTTGTTCCGAAACGCCTGCAGAAAAACATGAAGAAGAGAGCTGCCATTAGAACATCTGATGCAGAACACCATCAGGGTAAACTGACACCCTTCTCCTATTTATACCCACTTTACAGGCTGATGGAGATAGTGAGACCAACTGAGATTAAAATTTCACATGCTAGAAAGGTATTTCTTCAGCTGGGGCCAAGAATGATGGCACACTGTCTGTATTAATAGAAGCTCCAGCTGTTGTAGAGGGAAAAATCAGCACAGGAATGCATTTCTGTTAACGATAGACCTGTCCTCAAGCTGATGGATGGAGAGGATCAATGCACTGTGTGGTGTGTGCACGTCTGTGTGAGTGTGTGTGTGTTTGCATGTTTATGTGTTTGCAGATGAAGTACTGAGAGCTGAGGAGGAGGAGAATGAAGAGGGGGAGGAAGAAGGGGAAAAAGAGGAAGAGGAGGAGGAGGAGGAGGTGCTCACAGTAAACACACCCTGAGGAGAACCAATAAAACACTGACTCAGGAGAGGCTTTAAATCACAAAACCAACCCACGGAAATAAAAAGAGCAAGGTGAAGCCTCCAAATCACTGCTGGGAAGCATTCACCACTGAACCCGTGTGTCTACGCATGTGTGTGTGTGTGTTCTCCAGTCACACGTGCCCCTCGCCACAGTTTGAACATGCAAACGTCCCCCTGCCGTCCCCTGGGTCAGCTAACACACTTAGCTCTCAGAGACTCCCGTGAGCTCTTTAGGTCTCATTCAAGCTTTGAGCATTAAAACCTTTCAAACATAATTTAGTAAAAAGCTCGGATCTGCTGATCCTGTTTTGGATAAAAGTCAAACTCAATTTGCCTCTGTGATGCCTCAGAAAGCCAATCGTTTCAAAGAAATAAAGAAGACAAAGGGGGAACTAGGAAAAAGAAAGTTTTTGAGCGTTTGTTTTGAAATTTTGGCTTTCTCTCATGATGTCAGCAGGACAAAACAGCCAGTAAAAATGTGAATTGTGTGAATTATGAAGATTACTGTATTAATGCCCTCAACAATTATGTTAAATCTGAAATAAATTAGCAAATATAGTATAGATGGTACCTTGGGCTGAATACTGACATCCATCTGTAACACACCAGCAAAGTGGTTTTGTTGAACACAAAATCATATTAACAATTAGACAAAAAGAAGAATTAATTCAACCAAGAAAGTTAATGTTGAAAGTTAGTACTAACATTAGCTCTCTATGTGGATGTTGTGGCTCAGAAATAAAACCATACTGTAAAAATAATAATAATAGTGGACTAAACTGATTATTTCCTTTCATTATAATACAGCATGACTTTCCAAAAAAAAAAACGAATAGGCAGCTGTAAAAAAAAATCCTGCACAATATGATAAAAGGAGAGAGAAGATTTATCCTAACACTTATCCTAATTAAGAAGTTAACAATTCAAGCCAAATGTTGCTCATAACGTTTTTACCAGCTGTTAATCAGACCAGCAGGTTGTGTGTAAATATTTGCCTAAATGTGGACGAATTATTCGAAGACAAAAAGAGGGGGCCACTTACTTGAAGAAATCCTCCTTGCAGTAGACGCTTCCTGCCCGGGAGAAACATTTGTCCGCCAGCGGAGTCTGACAGTCTGCGCACTTGAGGCACTTGGAGTGCCAGTGTCTGTCCAGCACCTTCAGGATGAACTTGTCCAGGATGTGCTGACTACAGCCGGCACACTGAGGGATCTCTGCCAGGGGGACGAGAGCACAAGGTCACACACAAGTCAGCACGGTAAAATAACAACGATTTCACCCGGGCTTACGGAGGTGAAGAGGAGGCATTTAGATCAGCGCTGCACATAAAAAAACAAAAAAACAAAAAAAAAAAACAAAACAGGTGGTTCCCTTCCATCGTGTCCCAGCTGGCAGTTCAGTCTTTACAGTAAACTAAATATACTAAATATCTCAGATTTTTCTCCACATTAAACCTTTTTCTGTTCAGGTAATACTATTCAGGCCTATTCTATATTATGAATATTATTAGGCCTGTTTTATATTCGTTATGGTATTTAAATATATAAGATCATAGTGTAGAATTTTGTTTTTAAATCAATCTAGTCTTAAAATTGTCTGACTGACCCCGTGATATAAAGCCTATTTTATCTTATTTTATATATCTATAAAATATATAAGAAATATCTTTATATATTTTTTACCCACTTTTGTCCCGGCGCTTTGTCATTTTTAATCCTTTGAAATCGCTTGGCATAATGATTTAGGATGCCACGTTCAATAAAATAAAAACATGTCAGTCTACTTCTGCTTTGTGAATATGTCCGTCATCGTCCAATCTGCTGACCTCGGCTGCAGTGCAGAGGTGTTGGTGCTTTCTGACACCCATATTGATTTCCCTTCATTTTGTTGACCAGTTCTGTTCTTCTGAAGCCCGATCTTTTCTCCAGATGTTTTTTTTTTTTTTTGTTTTGTTTTTTTGTAGGAGGTGTGGTGGCATCAGTGTGAGCAGGTGAGGCAGCAGACCACATGTGCACACACACACACACACACACACACACACACACACACACACACACACACACACACAGGGACCACACTGTATTTAACCCTCCGATTGCTTAAAACGACCAAAATTCTGCATCGATGATCTGCTGAGGTCACCTGCAGATTTCAAAAAATTGAAATTAAATTCAGGAATAATTGAGAAAGACAAATGTTAGTTTATATCAAAACGTACAGTTCCTCTCACAGCTGCACCTTTAATAAACAACTGCATTCCCAAATCGCTGTTTATCTAAATGTCACTGGATAGGTTGCAAACTAACTGGTTTATTTTATTGACACGGAAGTTTGCGTCTGTTATCGTGATTAAATGTATCTGTTTCATTATATTTAACAGCGTGATTGATGCCGTGAAGGCCTCCTCTCCTCCTACCAATTAAATCCAACAGCATTTACGCTTACGTTTGCCTTTGATCTTCCTCATTATTCTGCAAATAGCTGCAATTTTACAAAATCGTCTTTCGCGGCTTCTCTTCGTCAAACACCCACATGATATCCCATAATGAAAAATCAATATTGATATATATAGAAGTGGACGGAGCGAACGCCAGTAAACACACACACACACACACACACACACACACACACGAGCTGCGGCTGTTCACCGTCGAGAGAAAACATCTCGGCCGTGAATTCATCTCATGAAAACCGTCTGAAGCTCAAGATGCTTCGTGCTTAATCTCATCACAGCGTACAGTCCGAGAAAAACACAAGCTCCCGGGTTATGCAACACGGAGGTCAAGGCAGCCTGCACGACACATTTCAGATCTTTTCCAAATGCATCAACTCTTAAAAAATATAGGAGATATGTTCTACGTATTAAAATTTATTATTATTATTTTTATTTTTTTTTTTGCCTTTCATTGGTTTTAATTTCAGACATGACAGTTAAATAGCCTACGTTTAAATGCACCAATTGGCTCTGTGAAAATAACATTTTATGAATTTGGTTGTTTTTATAAACCACCAAACAAAAGCGATGGATAAGGAGCAACATTCCTGCACAGACACAGACAGTTTCATTTCAATAATACGTGAATTCGTGCAGGGATGATGTGAAGAAATTACTGATGAAGGATTGCACCCGAATCTGTGCCTTTGCTTTTTTAAAAAATGAGGCATTTTAAATATCTGGAGCTAAGTGGTGGGTGGATGAAGCTGAGTGAGGAGAAGTGGTGCTGAAAGGAAAGCAGCACGATCTTGGCAGTGGCTGTGTGTGTGTGTGTGTGTGTGTGTGTGTGTGTGTGTGTGTGGGTGTGAGTGTGTGTGTGTGTGTGTGAGAGAGAGAGAAACCTGGTGTGTTCAGGAGGGCTTCATATCTTGGTATCGGTTGCCACCACTCTCCTCTCTTCACTACATTCAGTCTCATCACCTCCATCCTCTCCCACAGGAAGTGAGACACATTTTGCTTTAGCAGGGTTTTTTTTTTTTTTTTTTTTTTTTTTTTTGCTTTTTAATATCAGAAGAAGTGCAGTCTGGCAGCCTCTCAAACTCTCAATTGTCAAATGATTTGTGGTAATTAAACGTGAAGTAAACACTTTATATCCCAGACTAATAGCCCGCAGGTTAAGGTTTGGGTGTAATTGCCCTGAGTCAGCAGAGCACTCTGTCCACGATATAAAAAACTGTTTAGATAAATTCTCTGCTGCTTTTATTCCTGGAATAATCCAGGTTTAAATCCAGGATGAATGCTGGCACTGCAGGGGGCTGAGTGGCAGGATCTTTATCCAATCTTTTAATCTGCCTCGATTTATAAAATTAAAGAGCATAAGCTGACCACATATAGTCTCTTTTAACTATAGTCAGGTTTAACTACTTTGCTGAACAGACTCGTGTACTTATCCTATTTCACCTGCATTTGTGTTTGCACCAAACAGGCGACAGTGAAAAATAAACCTACTATGTAATAAACTTTATATAATTATTTTGTATTTTAATGCATGTCAGACTTTGCCCTAAATAATTAGAGCTACATGAAGAAACAAAACGCTGTATTGTCCGTGTTTTGAATACCAAGGAGCAGTCTGGTAATGATCTAACTGTATTATCCCATTTTGTTTTGGATTATTTTTTTTTTTCGTTGTTGTTGTTGTTGTGGAGCCTATTAGACCAGGTCCATCTGTACATTTGACTAACTCGCCTATAAATAATTAGGTCAGAGCAGAGATGTATCCCATTGCACTTCTATCTTGATTGCACCATCAGATTATAGAGGGCCGGGCACAGATTAACACGCCGGACGAACAGATGTAAGGTAATTCTCGCCTTTGATGCTGGGAGGTACAAAATGCAATAAGATGCTGTAAAAAAAAAAAAAAATAAAAAATAAAATAACTGTGATAAATATTCGATGTTATCCTCCATAAACAAGGCCTGAACGAACTGTAACATCGCTGCTTTGAAGCACGCTTAACTGCAAAACATAAAAACAGAAATGCCCCAGGCCTGGCTTCAGAGACCAAACATGCAGTGCAACAGGGATTCATGTGACCCAGTAACGAGTGTCGGTCAAAGTCAGGGTGTATTTGTCTGACGGGTGATGACAACCGCGTCTGATCTCTTGACCACGCAGGCTCGTTCACAAATTAACAGCTGCCTGCGGTGCTCACTGTAAATCCAACAGCAGCATGCAGCAAAGTTTGAGGCCGAACTGGAAAAACGAAATACTGACGCATTGATCAACCTCCTGTTTATTTATGTATTTATGTGTTTATTTATTCATTGTCTGAGAATAACCAAAGTGCCGTCCTTTGCACTATGAAGTGCTGCAGCCTATTGCAGAATACAGCCTGGCCCCGAGAGGCTGCAGGGATTAACTGGTCATTGCTCGGCTCTGAGGCCAGTGATCGGTATTATTTGAGGCGTCTTTTATGCCCGCTGAAATACAAGCAGCATGACACATCACCGGCCTGTACGCGACAATCTGAGACCGAAGAGGTCCAAACCTCCTCATCCTCATCCTCATCCTCACTAAACCGCTCTCCCCACAGAGGGAAGCCCTGCAGCACGCGCTGCACGAGAACAACCTGTTTCCAGACTGGAAAAAAAAAAAAAAAAGAGGGTAAAAAAAAATAATAAAAAATTGGTCTTACGTTGCAGTGGCACTCCGAGAATCTCCGGTAAACTCTTCACGGGACTCTCTGTCGGTAGCACCGCCGCACTTTGCATCATCGTGATCCAAACCGGGAGACGATCGCACGCACATACACCCGCAACACGGTGGGCGCACTCCCCCGTCCTGTGTTGTGGAGAGAAAACCAAAAAAAAAAAAAAAAAAAACCGCGGGACGGTGCCGATGCCGAGGCCTCTCTCTCTCTCTCTCTCTCTCTCTCTCTCTCTCTCTCTCTCTCTCCTGCAGGGTGAGCGTCCTCGCCGTCCCGTCGAGCCTCTGTCCCCCGCTACGTCTCCGGTGCCCGGGGTGATGTCCGCGCCGCGCCGTGCCGAGCCGTTTTTTGGAGCGGACCGGACAGGCTGCTCGCTCCATTCAGCGCTGCAGGGGCGGCCGGGCGCCTGACGTCACCACGGCAGAGGCTCGCCGGCGGGCCAATGGGAGCGCAGGAAGAGGAGGGCCCCCGGGGGCGGAAAGCGTCCTCCATAGGTGTACGAGGAGGAGAGGAGAGGAGGAGAGGAGGAGAGGAGAGGAGAGGAGAGGCGTCTTCACGTGGTGGATGGGAAGAATGTCTCCAGAGAGGCGGGACCCTGCTCCCGTGGAAGACCATAAATAGCTCACTGCAGTGGCCTCCCGGACGGGGGCCCCGGGCCAGCGGGGCTCCCCCCCCCCCCCCCCCCCCCCCCCCCCCCCCCCACCACCCCACCCCCCGGAGAGCAGCCAGGAGACAGAGCAACACTTCACTTTTAGTTTAGGACCTGACAATAAGGCAGTTTAGGGAGGAGGAGGTGATCATCCAGACAGTGAGGGTTTTATTTGTGGCCTGATTTCTCTTCAGCGCGCTCCAGATTCCCCAAAATCGCAGTTTCATAGATGATCAGGTGGGATTGGGACTGATTCGCCACGTTAAATGCTTTTTTTTTTTTTGTTGTTGTTGTGGTTGTTCACATGAAAGGTGCGTGTAAAGCCAAGCTGTCAACTTGAAACAAAACCAATAATATCAATATCAATAATATAAAGTTACACGCTTCTCCTCTTGCATCAGTTTCAGTCTCTTTCCTACAGTGAAAACATGGCAACCTGACTTGTCACTACAGCTATGGGCTCAGAGGTGAACCCACACAGCAGGGAGTGATATCACTGGACACACGTCCCCCGGCCCAATGTGTGTGTGTGTGCCCCCCCACCACCACCACCATCACCGGGCGCGGAGGGATCTCTCGCAGTGACAGGTGGGATTAGGAGTCCGGGGCGCAGTCCTCCTGACACTGTTCATTTCGAGCGCCACCGTCTGAGGCCGCTCTGCCGGATAAGATATTCCCCCCGGAGGGCCGCTGGTTCAAGCTAGATGAACTCGATCTTCGCTTCCAATTTACTTCAAGCGCGGCAGCGGCGGGAGGAGGGGGGGGGGGGGGGGGGGGGGACCAGCGCAGGTTTGCAGGTTTGTCTCCGTCAGCAGTGAGGGCCCCCCGCGGGCCCCAGGTGAACGTGGATGCGCGGTTAACTACGGCCGAGTTTATCCTGAACGACACGTTGGGTTTCATGTTGCTTGGTTTTATTCAAACTAATCGTGGCATCATTTAATTTCAGTGATTTTTCTGCAAGGCTAGGCCTGTTAACAATTGTGTCCATTCTAAGCAATTATAGCCTATGGCATTGTAATAATAATATTAATGCTGCTAATAATAATAATAATATTAAATAGAGGCTCTAGATTTAGTGTTAACCTCAGACCATTTAAGGTAAAAAAAAAAACAAAAATTCTTGTTTGTGTGGAAATAATATTTCCACCAAATAATATTGGAGGAAAAAAAAGTATTTTAATTAGTAACGAACAACATGAATAATATGCAGCGTGCAGAACGTGCGCATATAAATTAGCCTGTAAAAAAAATGTTGGAAACTGATATTCTGCTTCGGGAAAATAAATTAGATTTTGCTTGTGCCAAATTCCAACAAGTAACGCAACGCAGCCAACATTTCCCCTGCTACATTATGCTGATTTATCCCTCGTATCTTTTCCCGTATAGCCTACTTCCAATGCGGACTGTCCTATTGTCGCACACCGTTTATACAGCCCAGGCTGCTGCAGGGGACCCACAATCCCATAAGCCGCTCGTCTGTGTGGGTAGTGTTTCATAGTAATTTAGTAAAATGAAAACGCACATCAAGCTGATTAAAAAGGAGGCTGGGATATTACAGGAATTTTGTCCAGCAGCTTCAGAAGTGCAGTCTCCGGGCCAGGTGTCCCCTCCATCCATCCATCCATCCATCCATCCATCCATGCATCCATGGCGTGCAAGTGTGGCAAGGGAATCATCTGGTCTTACTTTATTTTCATTATACACTTTTCCCCTCAAGATCATTCAATTTATTCAACTATTCAATTACTCTGATTGTTGGTATCGAGACCTTTTAGCTGCCCTGGAAAACAATGCAGATAAAAATGCTCTTAACCTGTCAGCAAAGGGCAACACAATTAGAATAATTGACGGATGCAAAATGCAGAAGGAAAAAAGATGTGAGCGCGCACATCTGGTTGAGTGGGACACTAAATGATCTGCTGCGTTTTTTTTTTGTTTTTTTTTTGTCATCGTTAAATGAGATGGCAAACAGCGTGGGAAATATAAAACGATTCGCGAAAACAGACAACCTCTGCGTCTCTCAGGCGGTTTCAATAAATATTTGCACTGCACAGGATGACAGCAAATATTTAAAAAAAAATGAAATCATGACAAATCAGGCTACAGAGATATATTTATAATATTGACAAAAAAAACCCAACAAACTTCCAGTTGTTCACTGCAAGGCCAACAGTCCCCCACGCATAAATCAAATTTAACACAATACCAAATCACCTTTTTATCCCCAAACAATGCACTCACACACAAGAAAGGAAAGAAAAGAGACAATTACAATGATGCATTTTTTTTGGGGGGGGGGGGAGGAGGTAAAATGACTGATCTTTGTCTACTGTAAGAAAAAGAAGAGGCAGATGAAGCAGCTCACGGGCAATAATTCAAGCGGAGGGCGACTCCTCTGCCACCGCCGCTGACCCGGCCACCTCTAATGAGATCTAATATTTCAGTGGACGAGTTCATGGACACCTGCGATCCACACATCCGTCTCCTGTGAGCAGGAAGTCAGGAGCGGAGAGAAACCTCCACGTCTTCACGGGGCGAAGGGCTCGCAGAGCGCTGCACAGGTGTGTGTGTGTGTGTGTGTGTGTGTGTGTGTGTGTGTGTGTGTGTGTGTCACCTCGCACTGTCACGTGCAACTCGCTGCAGAGTGCCTCCTTCACCGCGAGCCAAAAAAATGAATTTGAATTTATTATTTTTGTGTGTGTGTGTGTGCAAATGCAGGATTTATGCATTCATCTTAAGAGCATCATTTCCAACCACGCACAGGTCCGTCGCGCACACTCAGACCCAATTAAGCGTCAAACGAGCACAACAGCAGGAGCGACTGAGGGACGTCAACAGCGCCTTCGTTTTCTTTTTTAATTTTTTTTTGATCGCGCAGATGGCGGCACCTGCACGCTCACTGTAACTCACCGGGTGTGATCGATTTAAAAAACAACAACAAAAAAAAAAAAACAAACAAACAAAAAAAAAAAAAAAAAAAAAAAAAATCGCACGTTGTTACCAAGACGGGTGCGTCGGACCGCAGCATCACCTACCTAATCACCGCGGGCTCCTCTTCCTCCTCCATCCCGCTGAAGGAGGGTGGGGGGGGGGGGGTTACCTTTTTTTTTTTTTTTTTTTTTTTTTTTTTTTTTTTTCCTTCCCCCAGCAGGATGAGTCGAACAGCGGCGGTCAGTCCCGCGCTCTCCCTCTCCTCCACGCCGCGGGACAGCGGCGGGGCGCGGCGGCACCGTGTCCCCCGAACCGTCCGGTCCGAGAGCGGCGGAGGGACAGAGAGAGGGAGAGAGGCAGGGGAAGCGAGAGGGGGGGAAAAAAAAAACCCCTTCGGAGAGAGCACGGAGGAGAAAATTAAATTGCACTTGGGGGGCAAATTCTATTAGGGAATAGTTATTGTCTCCTGACAGCTCCTGTCCATTTGGGTAATTAGTGGAGGGGGATTGGTTGGACAAACGAAATCTATTCCCGTCAGAAATGATATTTTCCAATTCCCCTGATTGAACCCGACCCCGGCGCGCTAAGACGAGGCGGTAATAGGCTCGTTTGACGCGGGTAACTGGTGCAAACAGTCCAGCCGAGCCTGCCCGCTGAAAGACTTGATTGAGATTTAAAAAAAAGAACCTGAGGGAGGTGTTTTATCACGGCCGACACACAGGGCTGCACCTGCCGCAGACGTTGCAGTGTGGAAATTGTGATTGTGAGATTAGATTATGAGGAGACGACACAATCCTTTTTGGCTGCAAGAAAAATTTAAATTTTATGCTAAAATCCAGACGTGCACTGAGGAACTGGAGGTATTTCTGTAGGAATCTGTGGACAGCAAAGACATATTATCCAGTTCAATGTGAAGTCCAGTGTTTCACTGGCACCTGCACAAAAAGGTGATGCCCTGCCTGCACCAGTGCATGCTGGGACTCCAGACCCCCTCCGTGACCTTCATCAGATGATGCCTGGGAAGCAAATGAATGCATCAATTAAATCCAAAACTTTGCACTGAACATTTCTATGAGGATTGGTTCCTTTGCGTGGAGCAATCACTTCATGCAGCCTATGGACCTGAAAGCATGTGAACAATAATGTGTGAATGTGAAGAATGTGCACCATAAACTACAATACAACCAACACAGACAACAGAAGTTTATTTTAAAAAAGCCTTTAAATAAACAAACATATAAGTTACAAGTTTTTGTGAGTAAGGGCCCTTGAGTCAAGGGTCTGACAGTCTCCCAAAGGAAACCGTAATTTTTAGAGTGTGGCCTCGCTAATCCGGTTTGCATTACTATTCTCAGAGGACTGACCAAGGCCCAACATGCTGTACGTCTCAATTAAAATTTGCCTGCCATCTAATTTTTGTCTGCTTTTATTAACAACTGTTAAAACATCATAAGCTTAAGTGCCATAATTTGCTATTTACATTTAAGGTCCAGATTAAAATCAATCTTTTATAATTATCAGTTGACATTAAGCAAAAACATACTAAAGCCCTTTTCATAAGATCAAGATTTTCCATTGAAAGCGAGGAGCGAATCTTCCCACTTCAATGACAGGAGCGTTGTCAGCTGAGTGAATTAAAACAATGTGACTGACAGGTGTTGGATCTTCTCCAACCTCATCACCTACACTTCCTGTAAACTACATGCTCTAACTCTGAGGGAGGGGTTGAGACCGGAGCATAAAAGAGCAGAAGCAGAACAGAGCAGAAGAAGTAAAGGTCAGATTTATGTTGAAATTAAAATAGTGAGCATAGAGCCTATTATCAGGGCCTAAATGCAGTTGATAGAAGGACGTTATTGATTCCCGGGGCTTCCCTTCCCTCCTGTCCACGCTCCTGCACCCTCTGCTGTGCACGAATTCCATTTTGCTAAAATAAAGGATATACTTCTCCTTCCGTCATTGAAAACACACTCACATACAGGAAACTCAACGTCTGATGATTGTGCACAATCAGATAAAAAAAAACTCACAGATGAATATACTCTCGAAGTTTCTTTTGGTGTTTGACACTTTGAACACTATCTGACAGGCTGCGCAGTAAAGTGGCTGTCTCTCCTGTTCCCATTGGTGCAGACAGCATCCCAACACACTGATGGAGAGATGAGATGTTTGGGAGATCAGCAGATGAGCGTCCACATGAAAGGGGGAGGAACCGCAGCAGTAAAATGAGATGGATCTGACCCTACTTGACTCCTTCTTTTAAAAGGCTGAATGTTTAAAACTGAAAGGGGATCTGGCTTAGTTCGGATGTGATATATACCAATACCATATATTAACCTCTTTTTCATAATTTATTCACCCCCCCCCCCCACCTCCCCCCTTTCTCCCTCTGTCCACAGCAGGAAGCTTTATAGTATTATTAAAGTCAGAAAGAGAGATGACAGAAAAATGCATCAAGCCCCTCCTGCATTTTAATATCAATACCGGAGGGGTAATAAACATCGAGGCAGAGAGCATGCAGGAGAGGAGCGACTATAAAACCCTACATTGTCTAATTTATGGAAGACAACAACAGGGCAGCAAGGTGAGGTTTTTACCCTTCAGTCTGTGCTTTCATAACACAACAATATCTCAGTGCACGACATTTTTTATTTTATTTTTTTGCAGTGAATGAGTACAAATATTTTTTGGGAGAAAGTGATTTGGCCTTTTTGAGTTAATGGCTCATATTGTACCTGGAGGAGGGATGATAAACTTGACAGTTTTGCAAAAGATCTGCAGTCGATCATTTTCTGGAGGTTTGGGTCACATTACATGAGCTTTTATCAGCAGATGTTCAAGCTTCAGAGTTTGTTCTTGACCTTGGAAACAGGAGCTGATGAAATCACAAGTTTAGACAATTAAGACAAAGACAGAAAACTGTCATCTTCTTTATTATACACAGACGAGTAACATATTAAAGGGAAAACCTGAGTATGTGAGTGGGGAAACCCAACATATGCTTCCACACAGGCCATAGTGCCCTTTAACTTTCTTTGCAGCAGTGGTGGAAGAAGTAGGCCTTCTCAGATCTCAGTACTCAATATGCTGAATCATGACCCATTTCAGAATTATTGGATTATAAATATTGATACATTAATGTATGCATCTCTAATGTTTAAGCTAGTAAAGGTGGCAACAATTTTAATTAGACCCACAGCTTAATCTATAATAATATATCATAATTTATTTGTCGATTGTAAAGCTTTAAAATAAAATGCAGTAAAAAGTACAATATTTGCCTCTCAAATGTAGGCCTAGTGGAGTTTAAGTAAAGTAGGCCTATCATAAAATGGAAAGTAAAGTAGGCTACAAGTACCTCAAAGTACAGCCTTTTTATGTTTTACTGTTAATTGTTTATTAATTAATAATTAATTTATTGTTTATTTAACAAAAAATAAAAATAAACAATAGAAATAAACCAGTGGTCACTAAATGGTTTATATGAAAATGATGTGAATCATATATGCTAAGGCCATTACAATTGAACACATATGAGAGATTTTGGAGCAATGCTCTTGCAGTTTGAAAGAATAGTTCAGCATTTTGGGAAATACACATATTTGCTTTTCTTGCTGACATTTAGATTAAAATATCAATGTCTCTGATGTCTGTCTATTAAATATGAAGCTACAGCCAGGAGGTGATGCCCGAGGTGAATAGCTGAGGTAATCATACAGACACTGTTTGTTCGATTCATTCAAAAGCTGAAGTGAAAAAAAAAAACAACAGGTCCTTGAAAAACTTCAAAGGACAACTTGCTGTCTTCAACCATTACTGGTGTATAAGTGTGTTTAGTTACATAGTGATGGCAGAAGAGTGACACTTAATGTTAATTTTTCCTTTAAACTTGTCGGCGTAAATACTTTTGATTTCTGTTGTTCTGTTTCATTTGATCTACAGGAAAGACGCGCAATTAAATTCCCGCATATAAACTTAATTAAACAGATTCTGCTTCTTAATTCAGACATATACAGAGCACAAACAGCTCTGAATGTGTCTTAATTTAGATTTGAAGCATCTGTCCCCAGTGTGAACCACTCACCTCAGCCTTGGCAAAGCTGCAGACCGATATTACATTGCTGCCAACTTCCTCATTAACCATCATTAGTCTCAACCAGCATAACACTTGCAGCTCACTGAGGCTCAAGGCACCTGATAAAGGGCTTCTGTAGAGTAAGCAGCACAAAGCATCGGTGACGCCAATCCTATAACAAACACAGGTAAACATTTAAACAGATTAACAGATCAGATGTGTGGGAGAACAGTACTTAAACCAAAAGACAAGTCATGGTTTAATTAAAAATAAATACATAAATGTTTACGTGTATTTCACATTATTTTCAAAATCCCTGTCTTTGACACAAATTCAGCCACAGCAAAGGCGGGCAAAAAAGCAGGAAAGTGAGTACATTACATGCCAGATATAACAAAACAAATAATTACTAAACGCACAAAAAGTTTGAGGACACACAATTCCTCCTTTAGTTTGACAGTTTACAAAGTAAAAGAACCAACCCTGATATTAAAATTTGTCGGATGATATATTGGATAATGTTTGAAAAAGGAATAAATAACATGCAGAAGCTTCCCTGTGACAAACTGTGCTTTTCTCAATCCATTCTGGCAATCATAATGTGTCATTGAGGGTCTAATTCAAAGTATCTGAGAGTTTGATTAAGTCACAGAACCACAGCTGCTCAGCCTTGATGCTCCTCTGCTTTAATGTAAGGCTATTAATCAGCCTATTGTGTGTGTGTGTGTGTGTGTGTGTGTGTGGTGTTAGAGGAATCGACTGCCTTAACTCAACTAATTCACCATCAAAACCTGTCATACTGCTGATGCTGAAAACGTGGTTTGGATAAAGAGATGGGAGTAGGGTTTCGGGCGAGATCAGAGTGTGTATACTATGTGTGTGTGTGTGTGTGTGTGTGTGTGTGTGTGACAGGTCGGGGGGTGGAGGTAAAGGGCAGGAGTCAAGGGAATTCAAGCTAACGTACCAGGAAGCACAAAGCTCAAGATCAAGCACTGGTTGTCCTTCAGATGGGCTTGTTGTAATCCGGACGACATCAAACCTTGTTCTTCATCCGTCCACCCATCCATTTATCCCTCACACACACTGCTCCCTTTTTCATCCACCTCACCCGACCATCTCACCCATGTCACCCTCCCTGAGGGTCTGCTACTGCCCACCCCCCTCCCACGGAGCACACCTCCAAGTGTGTGAGGGAAGAAGCCCCACTAAAGCCGATTGCGTTTTAATAAAGTTTATTATCTTCAGGGAGCTAATCCCCCAGAGTAATCTCTCCCCTGTAGTCCTAAAGGAAAGCTGGATTACTCACTTGCTATAATCCCAATGAAATTGTTAGGATTTATCTTGCGCCGCACAGCAGATGGCAACAGGCTTTTTCCTTCAACCTTGGATACTTTAACCCCCCATTTCTACATGCCACACACTGGTCCTCCTTGCCACATGTCCTGGTAGTCTTGGTCAAAACAAAAACAAACAGAAACTTGTTTTTGCCAAACTTGCAATGAATAACATCTGGGAAGTTCTGTAAACATATTTTGACATCTGAGACAATGCAGATGGCATCAAGGTTTACCCCTTCTCTGTAAATTCCTGTTATATGGTTAAAACAAGTGTGATTAATAGGCCTTTAATTACACCTTCTTCAACAAATTAAAAGGTTTCTGTGACAGATCAGAGTATTGAGAAAGCAATGAGTCCTTATCAAAAATAATTTTATTGATTCTGACAGAAGCAAAGAAGCAAACAGAAAAACACAGTGTTTTTGAGATGACCAGCCAAAGCTTTACATCATGGACACAAGCCAAAAAACAAATCCTGCTTATTCCAAAACCTTGTCCAGTGTGAACATATGCGTCGCTCCACTTCATAAACAACCAGAGTAGCTGTTATGTGGACTCAGCAGTGTGATGTAATATTCAAAGACGTGACATAACGCTCAGTGTAATGTACAGTAAGCCACCTCAAAGGAGATGAAGATCTGCTCTTCTCTGGCGAAAGTTAGAGTGGATCTGCTGGTCCAGTCACAGTATTCAAACAATATAATGCAACTGTCAGGCCTTCGACAAATTGTAGAAACCCCAAAAATCATGAAGGGACTGGGACGGCGTTTTGATCATCTGATTATTAAATGAAATGAAATTGATGAACACAAAACTCTCAGTGATTGATTGGAGGGAAAAATAGTTAATCAGTAATTTAAGATACAACAGAACTAATTATTTGAAATCACTTTAGAATCACCTATGTGAGTATTTAGTTAAATGATTTAAATATTTTTATGTGTAAATATATATAAATTGTGACTGAAAAAAAATGTTGGTCATAGTATATAGGGACGTAGTGTAGGATGTCGTCGCCTGACTGTGAGATATTAAAAAAATAAAATAAATCACAAATGGCTGCTACATGACCATAATGTCATTAAAGCAATTAAAAAGCACATTAGTTGCTTTTACTTCATACGAATAAAAAAAAAAAAAATCCATTCATCTCATATTGGGGTGAATTTTATCCTTCATAAGTGGTCAAACAGAATCAAAAGCACAAATGATTATCCATAGCTCAGGCACAAACCCCAAACAGAAACCCACTTATAGAAATATATCCATATGCACAGATTTTCCACAGTGCATTAAAGGCTCTGGAGGTCAGATTAAGTGTAAGGATGAATAACTGACCCTATTCTCAAGGATATTGAATCTGCTAATTTTCCCTTGTCCTCCTCTCCAGTTAGACAAAACAATCCACGATGTACAGGGTAAAACACGCTGTTGCCTACTGTAGCTGTAGGGTTAAGTGGACCACCTAAGATGGGACTAATCTTGACACATCCCCTTACACTAACCCCAACCTTAGCCTACATGAACCTAATGAATGTTAATCATTGCTTACTCAGGTCAAATTTGGATGCACTTTGGTTCAGGGCAGGGCTACTTTAGCCCGCCGTAGCCTGAGGCGGTTTTTGAAGAAAAGGTACATGGCCATAAGACACATGGAGGACAGGAAATACAGAATGACACACAGGCTGATGTCCACTTTGGAGAATCCAATGCTCAGCACAGACATCCAGCGTCCCCGGTGGCTCATATCGGCGTCCTCAGCAAAGTACTGGCCTGTCAGTTCCCGCTTCTGCAGCCACTTTCTCTGCCGCCCCACATCCAGCTCAAAGTCTGCTTCTACAGGCTGCAAGCCCACCATCCCGAGCCCTGCGTCCAGCTCCATGCCGAGCCCGAACACCGGCCCGGGCTCCTGCTCCTCCTTCCTCTGCAGGGTGCGTTGTTTGACCCGGCTGGAGGCAGCCACCCGCAGCGCCTTGGCCTTGTAATGCTGGTTGACAAATGAGTCGAGATCCACGATGTCCTCCTGCGGCTCTCGCATCCTCATCCCCACAATGCTCGGCTTCCCGCGGGCCTGCCGCCGGCCTCGACCCACATCCATTTCAGGTTTGGCCCAGGGGGTCGTCTTACCCTCCATCTCATCCGCTGCTGCTGCTGCTGCTGCTCCTTCCCCACCTTCCTCCCCTTCCTCCTGCGGCCCCTCTTCTTCCTCTTCTTCCTCCTCCTCCTCCTCCTCCTCCTCTTCTTGCATAGTGGGTTGCAATGGTAGAGAATCCGTCATGGAGCCCATGGCGTCTCTGGCTTTCCTCTCTACACGTTTCTGAGCTTCTAAAGCTTGCTGCTGACTTGCATGTTTTTCCCTCTGTTTGGACAGGATCTGGCTTTCATCCTCGAGGTAGTCTGACAGGGCGAGGAAAACAAAGACGCCAATACATTATTTATAAAGTCATCGCCTCCACAATCAGATGCTTTACTCATCATCCTCCTGTAATCTGAATCAATGTTGAACCTTATGTAGTAAGGTAAAAAAAAAAAAAAAGCAAAAAAAGTAATACACATTGAAAGAAAACTACTGTCCATGATACATACCTTACATTTAGAGAAGATTTGATATAATTTTGAAAAAAAACCTCTCAATTTGATATAATTTGGCAAACCCCAATTAAGTAAGTTGCAGCGTGACATTAAAAGACAACCTACATTTTACACACTTACATATTTCACAGTATCTAGTATTTCACAGTGAAATATATACAAGGAATTTGGTGATTTGCAATATTCCTATGTTTTCACTTGCAATGAACTGGAAACATTTAAACACATCCTTTGGCAGTATGATTGTTAAACCGAGAAGCAACTGTTATGTGTATGTGAAGCAAGTTGGAAAGACGCAGGTGGATTTTAAGCTCATTGAGCTCTATACTGTTAACACAGGTAGAAGGAGGAAATAAATTTCTGTAGTTTGGTAAAATCCTTGAATTTATGAGATATGAGCTCTTCAGAAAAGAAACTATGTACCTGTGAGGATACTGCTGGATGAGAAGTAGGACAGGAGGAAGGGGAGAACCTGCTCATTTTTCCACCTGTGGTCTCCGTTTTCCTTCACTGAATGGCAGCCTGAACACAGCTCTGGTGAAGGCCACTGGATCTTTGGGAAGTTGGGGTCTTCACTCAAAGCACCTGGAGAGATAAATGCAGAAATAGGGTTACTGTATTGTACAACAGTCTTCATCACTTTAGTACTGGGAGAACCACTAAGCAATATAGTGGGGAAAAGGATGAATTGTGACCATAAAAAGGTCAATAGTATAATAATAGGCAATTAATATAAGGTAATAATATAATATTACCTGTAAGCAAATTATAATAGTGTTATACAGGTTGTTCTGCATATTAAGTACTTTTACTTGTGATACTACTAATAGTACATTGGCTACATTTAAGTCATTTTTTGAATGCAGGACTTTAACTTAACAGGCCTATTTCTCTCACTACTACAGCTTTGTAAAAGTGTTTCTCACAGTAGCCAGCTAATAAGTACCTCAGCAAACTTTGTAGATAATATACAAGGTCAGAAAATGTTGCATGGATCCAGATTCATTGCGACATACAGGAATCACACAACATAAAGCGCCCAGTCAGCTGCTTCATCCATTGTTGTTTCTTTTATTCTCCTTGTTGGTGCATTGACTTGAGGATGTAAGTGCTTTGAGGACTGGATGCAATCCGTGTTGAACCCATTTGATCTTGTCACAGTGCTCGTAAAAACTAAGTGCCCATATGCATATGTGTATGTATGTGTTTAAGTGTGTATATGTAAATCATCTGTCTGTGGTTGTGTGCATGTAATCTGGGGATTGATATTTTTTTTGGTGTGTGCGTGTATGTGTGTGTGTGTGTGAGAGAGAGAGAGTGTATGACAGGGTCTAACAATGATCAATGGGCTTCTGGGATGTCCCAGTGGGAGGGGTGGTGAGATAATAGATGTGGCCAAAGTGGACAGCTTCCCCAGATGTACACACACACACGCACGCACGCACGCACACACGCGCGCGCGCACACGCACACGCACACGCACGCACACGCACACGCACACACACACACACACACACACACTCCCTGTTTTCAGGCAGCAGGCCTCGGTGCTCTGGAGCACCTGTCTGGTCCCTTCACACCCCTTTGAAAGCAAAGTCCAATCTCCAAATTGAACATGAGAGCAACAGAAACCTCAGAGGGGAGCTGCCCTTCTAATGAATTACAAACTTTCTCCTTTAACATGTTTTCTTTTATGCAGCCGCGGCCCACTAACGCCCCTCGCCACTGACACACAACACTGCATCCATGCAAAAAAACTGGCAGAGGAATGGGCATGCACACAAAAAAAAACACATACACATCAGACACACGCTGCACAAACGCCGACAAGCACACACACAGGGCAGCATCTAGTAATAAATTGCTTGTTGTCACCAACAGGCCATTGTGCTTGTGTGTGTGTTTGTGTGTGAGTGAAAAGAGGAAAAAAAGCAGAGCAGCAGCAGGTCTGTCACTTTACAGCACTGTCAATTTACATCCTCCACCAGCTCCGTCCCCGCTCCCTCCTTCTCTCTGCTGCTCAAGATTAATCTCAGTCATATGCATGTGTGTATGTACTCTGCATACAGTACTTTACATAAAGGATCCATCAATTTTACTGAGTCCTGGATGGGCTGCAGTTTGTGGGTGTGTGTGGGGGCTTTTATACATTTCAGCAGGTGAGAGAGAGCGCACGCACACGCACACGCGCACACACACACACACACACACGCACACACACACACCGCAGATGCCTCTGATCTCTTCCTTTATTCTAATCAGCTTGCCACTTTTGCGGCCAGGGTGACTTTAGCCATACCAGCCATATTGAGATTGCCACAATGGCCTGTCACGGAGATGTCATCACCGCCGCTCATACATATTCATCAGGTATAAATATGTATTGTTCAGCACGTCAAACTAGCTTCCTCAGCACTAATTCTGTAAGTGAGGATCACCTACACCGAACTGAGCCATCATTGCGGCTGGGCAGTGCGGATGATGTCAGACATTGTATGCTCATTTAAATAATCGAGACGAAACCTAAACTAGGAATTCTGTTTATTGTAGGACAGATTTAACACCTGGGCTGGGTATCACACCTCAATACTTTTATTGATAATCACGCAAATGTGTCTGGAGCACACATTTGCATATAATCTAAAACAGTCAAGTACCAAAAACTGGCATTGACTGTTTTAATGTTGTTTATTTGACAATAATGAGAAAGAGAACATTAAATCTCTCACAATTACAAAGATTCCAGGGTTGACACAACTAAGTCCAAGAGTAATTTCCATTGTGGTCCTTGATGTAAACATAGCAAAGATGCTGGAGTCTAGATCACTAGGGGATATCATACTACCAAGATCAAACACAATAAATAGCAGAATAATCATCAATTAAACATTATGCAAATCAAACATCCAAAGATAAGTACAGGTTCTGAAATCTGAAAGCTCTCAAGAAAAAACACTCAATGGTGCAACATTTTGACCTACAAAAAATGTTTGCCTGACATACCTCTCGTTCTCAGAGGTAACTTATTCCAAGTCTTAGCACAACAGAACATAAAGGAACATGACTGAGATACTGGATCTGTTGTTCCCACCATGAGTCTTAGTTGTACAGTTCTGTCCTTTAGGGGAAACCAAGAAGGTTTGTGCCATATTATATCAATCATAATAGATACCAGTATAATATTTAATGTAATACAAACGTGTCATGTCATGTTATTAACTGTATTGTGATGTACAGGAAGCTACATGCATAGCTGACAGCAAATATCATAATATCATGATAATATTTTAAAGGTAATGTCTATGGAAGAATTTCAAGGATATCCAGTCTTATAAATACCGATATGTTGTTTTCTATCCCGCATGAAAAAATGCACAAAACCTGTGAGAAAGTGCTGCATGTGAACACAGTCCTAAAGGGAGCCAGGCTGTTTTGTCTGTAGAAATGTGAATCAGTCTCAGCCTGTTGACAAGCAGCAACAGGACTGAGCTGCCACCGGTCTTAATTCTGCCGCTGCGAGAAGGCCGAGGGCCCTGGGGCCTCTTTGTTGCCAGCTAAATTAATTGTTCGGCCGCTTTACAAATAGCTGCTCTTTCATGCATGGCTGCTCCTGAAAGGAGGGGCGGGGCGGCCTGCTAAAGAGCTCCACTTTAGGCAAAGGGGAGAGGAGGGGTTGAGTGGATGGAGGGATGGAGTGTGCTCTCCTCAGGGAGACGCCACCACTCATTGCTACAAACACAGCCAAACCCTCCACTCCTCCCTCTCTCTCCTTCTGATTCACCCGACTTATCCCCTGTGGACCCGGATTCACCCTCCACCATGAGTAACTCCCCCTGCCACACGCCACAACTTGACCCATGCTTGGAAAGGCTGTGTGAGTGTGTGTGTTATAGGGAGGGGGAGGAAAGGAGGGGGGAGCGTGTGTGGCTTGTGTCATGGTGTTTGCCACCTGCTGTCACACAATACCTTGGGAATTGTGTGTGCTTGTGTGTGTGTGTGGGCAAAGAGGGCTGGTTCCTGGGGGACCATCCTACCAGGATGCTGTGCTATTACTTGTCAAGCGGAGGATATGAGTCCCAAGGGATGGTGAGTGGAAAGAGAGAAAGACTGCCACAGGAATAGAGGAAGAGAAGGAAGACGGATGGATGAAGGTGGCAGGTTGAATAGTGTTCAAGTGTCTGGGGAGCAGACACACACAGGGACGGGTGTCCTTCTGGCCCCTGCTGTTCAGGACACAAGCTGTCCCTGAGATAGAAGAGGGGGAAGTCAACACAAACAAAAGATAGTGATTTAACAAAGTGGGCTGTTAATGACAGCGCTGTGCCTAATAAAATCATATGAACACAGGCTAGGGAGGAGGGACACTGAGGAGGGAGCTGTTTAATACTCTTGAGACTGATGTGCAGAAGTGTATGCTGATACAGCACGGTCAAAAAAGAAAGAAAACTTTGTACATGTTTGTACAGCACAATAAAAGACAGAAGTCTGGACAGAAGATAAGAGGAGAAACTAAAAATTTCAGAAAAGTACAAAATATGATGCAAAATATGATGAATATTGAGATATGAATATTCTAATTTCTGTGTATGGCCTACTAAAAGTTAATAATTGAGTAATTATGCTGAGTTTAAATGGATGATTGGGATGCAAAGATGCAAACCCCTGGAGTGGAGTGAAGGGGTACAGGCCTATGAGGACAAGGTGCCAGAGCAGGATTTGGAGAAATAAGTCTAGAGGAGATATAAATAAGAAATGGTTGATGACTGATGGGGTGATAGTGGGGGGACAGTGGGGTGTGGGAGAGAATCAAAGTAAGGGTGTGAGAAGGGTGAAAAATGGCAGAGGGGGGTCAGGAGAAAATGGGTGAGGCAGAAGCAGATGATACTTGGAGGACTAAGACGGGGTGACAGCTGGTGTCTGATCTGAGGATCCATCCTTCCTCCTCCCCGCACCCTCTTAGTCGTATTACAAAGACTAACTGACCATGAGAGGAATCTGGATCTGAAAATCTTCCCCCCCAAAACTGAGTACGGTAATGCTTAAGATCTCAAGGAGTAGATGTGTAGACACAGAAAAGAGGAATGTGGAAAGAGAAAAAGATGTGATGGAAGAAGTGGGAGGGACAGGGATGGCTTAGCACACTAAGGTGTGACATGGACTTACAATGAGATGGACTTAAAATAGCTTCACAATGTTTTGTCTTCATCATATGCTGTATCTCCTGTATAGTGTTTACAATAATTACATAAATCCTGTATAAAAATTACTTTCATTATGGATTAATCTGTAAATTATTTTCTCTGTTAATGGTTTTTGTCATTTTGTTTATACCATTTTAGAATAGTAAATATGCCATGAGACCGAGGTAATGTCTTCAAATTACTTGTTTTTTCTGACCTAAGGTCCAAAACCAAAATAAAAAGATATTAAATTTAGAATGACTCAAAATTTTATTTTTTTGTGTTTTATATTAACTTTTCTCTTTTTTCTCTTAACATTGAAATATTTTTGATGACTTGAACTCTCTTCTGGGGTATAAACATAAATATATCCAATCATATGTGATTTGGGGCATCTAACTAACCCTGGCCATCCTTTAAACCCTGCTCTAATTTACTCCTCCTGACCAAACAACACAGGTGAGGGAGGTGTGGAGGGGGAATAACAGCTTCTTATCTCACTACAGCTTCATATCACTCAGTATTCGCTAAGCCACCCTCACTTTGAAACAATTCCAATCAGATCTGAAGGATTCGATTTATACCCCGCCCACACAGTTGCTCTCACTGCAAACTAAAGATGCTATAACAGCTGTTTCACTGTCATTTTAAGAAAACTTCTACAAAAAAGTGTGCCACAGCTGTTATTGAAATAGTAGAAAAGAAAATCACCTGTAGTCTGCACCAGAGAGATTCTGCAAACTCCTACCTGCCAGTCTGTTGTTGACGCGATTGTGTCTGGACCAAAGCCAGAGGACCGCTGACGACAACGAGTTCACCTCCACCAGACTCTCCCTTGCCATGTTCTCAAAGTGCTCGGCACACGGTCTGCAGCCAAAGAAGCTGTGGACATAGTTTCTCATCGCACTCAGCACCTCTTGGGGATCTGGAGGGAAATTACACGAGGTCAGTTAATGTTGCGCACCAGTAATCTGATAAAAAATGAGAAATGTGATGTGTATGTCACAATGAAAACAATATCACAAATTCCTTCCTACTCCAAACACAAACTTTGTTCTTTGTCCTGATTTTGTGATCTCATAGATTACCTCTCTACAAGTAGAAATCAGTAATTTTCTCCTACATAAAGCACAAGCACCTGCAATTGTAAAACTGGTTGTTTCTATACATTAAAATAAAGTACTGTTAACTTGTGCTGTAACCTGAAAGCTTGCTAATGGCATTGTGGGTCTACAGCTTCCTGCATTCCCACGGTTATGTGGGCCAGGAGTCACAGAGAGCTGGGTTAACCCCATATTGAGATGAATAATCTATGCGAATGGGATAACCCAATCTGGAGATTAAATACAGTAAACCCTCTGTGTGAATGGTGGCCAGGCGGTTGTCTCAGGACTTCCAACAGTCCACAAACATATTTTCCTGGAGCTGTCTGCTTTTGTTCTCAGTTTAGCAGGACCTTCAGATGAACCGTGCTGACAGAGGGAGTATATCTGGGAGTGTGTATGTATGAGCTCTTATGGAAAATATGGATGACAGTGTGTTAGGCGGGTGCAAATGTATTTACACCTTTAATAATCTGCAGCATGTGTATACAAATGAATGGAGTTTTATGTTCTGGGACAATACTGTACAGTATGTGTGTGTATCCACCCATTAAACTGGTGGTCTGTGGGGGGCCAGATGGACGCCCCTTTTGGCCAGTCTATCTGCAGGTCACATGATGGTCCGTAAACCTCAGGATTAACCTCTGTGTATGTGTGTGTGTGTGTATGTGTGTGTGTGAGTTAAAGGGAGATTAACGTCCCTGCCAGGAGTGGAGCCTCCGGTCATCTGCCTGTTTTATTAACCACTCACATTCCACTAATCTAACATAATCCCTTTTCACACAGTCACAATTAGGCTCAATTTTAGCTCTGACAAAATGACAAAACACATGACGAAACCTCAAATAATTCTGGTCAAAACTTCATGATGATATATGTTTGTGTTTCTGTGTGTGAGTTCAGTCTTTTCTCTGTGTGATGTTAAAACAGGTCAGTGTGAAAAAAAAAGCAGTTCACCAAACATTCCTGGGCTAATTTGTTTACAAAGCTTCACAAAGCCCTCATCCTCAGTCCACCCGTCTTCATGAACTTTCAATGGCCTTTTTCATTCACAGAAATACAAACTCTGTGTGTGTGTGTGTGTGTGTGTGTGTGTGTACCTGTGCCTCCAGCGTTCTTGGCCTGGACAGTAAGAACATGGAAGAGAGTCCACACCCCACAAGGGTATCGTCTCAGGTGGGGTTGTGAACCCTGACAGCCCACCCACCTCACTCCTTCAGGCAAAGCGGTGTCTGGAGACTGAGAGCGAGGAAGAAAAACAGGCAAACACAAATTACAAACAAATAGAAAGAAGCTTAAAGGATAAATCTGGTGGAATTCTATATTTTTGTTTTTGATCCTACTGACTAGTATTGTCTGTGTAACCAAAGCCTGAAACAGCTTATGTTAAGTCTCCATTGCTGCTCAAAAACTATTAAAATCATACCCTTGCACTGACATGTTCCTTTAGTGTGACAGACAACTGGACACACTGTCCTGTTGCCATAAATAACTCTCTAGTACAGTACAGTGGTTCCTAACTTTTCTTTTTAGACATATCACCACAGCCCTGTCAGATGAGTAACCCTTCATCGACACCACCTGTCATGTGCCAAATGTGGTCATTTGAATAGATCTTAAACTGGATGCTTTTAAACTCTATTAACTATATAAAAGTGGATATTGTTGAAGTACAATTGAACTGTCAGTGTTTCAACCATTTATCCATTACTTTTAGCAAACTAATAATTCCTTGCTAACTAACTAGTTGTCACACACTTTCAAATCGCAACACACGTCCACGTGTTACAGTTGACTTAATATGTGGATGTATATTTTCTTAATCAAATCATAATTTCCATTTTATTCAAATGATTTGAGCTTCCAACAATTTTTCCATGTACGCTCTGGTAATTTCAGAAGTACCCCCTGAGGTACAAGTAGTCCTGGTTGGGAATCACTGTGAACCATATGTGGATGAAAATAGTCCCCAATAAAGGCATTATTTAATCCTGTTTGAGTACTGTTTGAGTACAGCCTTTTTAAAAATAAAAATATAAACAATACAAATACAATATGTCTTCAGTAGGACTGAATTTGTTTGGGTCTAAGTGCCACCAACCCAAGCACAGAGTAGGGAAATTAGAAAGTACTGAGAGACAGACTAATGCATTGATGTTTTTGGTCTTTTTATGGGATTTGTTGACAATAAAAAAAAAATTAATACACCAGCCTTAACCTTTAAAATGAAACAAAATTTCAAAGATTCTCTTAAAAGTAGAGCATCTCCCAACCTGTTCAACTTAATGAAAGCTGTTCCACGTAGTTTTCTTGATCAATAAGAAGTCAATCTTAGGTTAATGGCTCAGCCCTCCACTAATGAACAGAAGCTATCCAGAGCTCTAACCACGAGCCACAGTTAAATCCGATAACATATTTTCTCTGACATAAAGTCGTTTCTCTCGCCACACTGCTTTGCCATCGCTGGCGTGATTGACAGGGTTACTCACATGTCAATAGTAAAGATTTGGGGTGTGTGTATGTGTGTGTGTGTGTGTGTACAGACTCCATTTCCTCTGAGGTGAAGTCTATTCATACCTTCCCATTGATTCATTGATCAATTGATTTGCCTGCTATAACCTAATGATGTAAGTAAGTGAGTCTTTCAATTTGCGAGGGGCGGTGGACTGGAGGCATGCAGGCTTCATTCCAAAGACAACAGCACATAGATCCTCATCTGTATGTGCTGGCACCGAGACAAGGACAAAGTACATATTGAAATATCTGGATATTTATCAAATATCTTTTATATCTACTCATCTGTGTGTTATTATAGAAATTTTCAAGATCACATTTTAAACATTTCTTTGACAGAACAGGCATCACATTGGTGCCTCTGAGGTGGTTTTGAACTGATTCAGTGGCCAGACTGACAAGTGACCTTGGTATGTCAGTGGAGCAACAAGGCTACTTCCAGACAGACGTCCTCACATCACTCTGGGTGCATTTTGTGTTGTCCTGCCCTCTGTTCTCCATGCAGCTGCTTATCTGTCTGGTCTCCCTTTTCTTTTCTGTCTGCTAACGCTCACAAAAGTCTGTTTTTTTTTTCTCAATTTGCATTCATGTACTTCCTCAATGGAGTATGTAATGGACAGACCACTTCTGAAGCCAGTGAATACCAAAGATGAAAGACAGACAAAAAAGTTACCTAAGAATAATTTCAATTTTGGCTTGACTGACAAGAATGAACAAGAAGCTCCAAGTTTATCACAGTATTGATGCATTAGGTCAAAACTATTATATTTGTCTATATGGCACTGTTTTCACTCACCTGTGCTGAGTTATCAAGTATCTCTCTGACTGCCTTGTAGGTAATCTCATCACCAGTCTGGTTCTGTAGCCAAGAGTTGACAGACTTCAAAAGATTCATCACCACTGGACGGCCTGGAAAGTACTGCAGACATAAAACAACACAGCACAATGGAAATAAGTGTTAACTTTAGGAAATGACGGGCAAAACGGTTGATTTTGGAGTAGATGAAATGTAAGTAGGGCTGCAGCTAACAATTATTTTCATTATCGATGAACCTGCCAATTATTTGTTAGTCATTTAGTCTATAAAAATGTATGAAAAATAGTGAGAAATGCCCATTGCATGTCTTCAGACTGCTTGTTTTGTCCAACGATTCAATTTACTATCATAGAAGACTAGAGAAATCAGACTTATATTATTATTATATTATACATTAGACAAGTAAATCTGTCAATTCAGTTTAGTGAGAAGGAACCAAAAACCCTGTGCACTGTCAGTTACTTTATGTTATTAGGATATTTCTGTTAGTAGATTACAATTAGATTAATTAATTCACTAATGAATCTTCACTGATAAATTATAGTTTATAAAATCTAACAAAAAGTTTAATTTAATATTATTTATTTATTTTTGTTATTAGCTCTGGTATTAGTTGAGTAGTGTCCACCACACAATAGTTTCAAAATATAGACTGGGCTAATGATTTTATTTATGTATCTCTATCTACAGCAGTACCATAGTGAGCTTTGTGATTGTGTTGTTTTCCATGTGCTAACACTCCTGCTAATGCCCCTTAAAATGCACACTTCTATGCCTGAAAAGAACCGTTTAAATCAACATCTTCACCTTAGACTTCACATAATTTTTGTCCTACTAATACACACAATGTACCAAGCTGAAATGTAATTACTAGATTATCAGTTGCCAACTCAACAATGTTGTGCACAAGGTTGACATGCTGAACAAAAGTTGTGCTTTGAGTGTTTTTTCCTCCTCAGCACCTTTAAAGAAATTCACTAAATGTGACAGCAGCTGAGCTTAAGCCTCTTCCTTTATCAAGATCCATTTCCTAAGCCACTAACAACCACTTAGCTACCGTCTACTCAGTGCTTTCTCCTGCTGTGTATTTACATCTTTTTTCAAACTACCATGGTTACAACCACAACTGGGAGGAAACATGATACTGTAACTAGCAGAGGTAGGTGTGTGAAGAGAAAGAGGAAATCCAGCTGACGGATGTCTGAGACCAGTGATGACAGAGTAAAGACAGACACAGACAAACGTGTCTTCACAGATACGATGCTGACAATAGAAACAGCTGATGTTTTGAGTGTTCAGACTGTAAAACAGACAAGAGTGCTTTAATAAATTTCAGCTAAATGGGCTTCCTATTCTTACTGTAAGCCTCCCTGTGGAACACTTTATGATAATGTTCCTGTTTCTCAGAAATAGGCACAGCAAAGGGATCAAGCTTTTCCTAAGACTTAAACAACAGGAAAATAGACTACTTCCATGATAACCTTCGTCCTGGAACTATTTTCATTAATCATCATCTATTATTGATTATTTTGTCTATTAAATGTCAGAAGATATTCAATTTACTATTATGTATAACAAACAAAGCATAAAATCTTCACATTTAAGAAGCTGCATCCAGCAAATGTTTGGCATTTTTGCTTAAAAAAAGGATTGTTGCAGCTCAAATTCAATTTATTTAGTTTTACTAATTTTTGGCTTTATTTTTTAACAACAAAATGAGTTAAAATTCATCACTCAACTATTTTTTAAATTATAGTTATTGTCAAAGGGCATGGGGACTATAGATTTCAACAAAGTTGTGGTGAATAAAAGAACAAAGAAGAACAGAGAAAGCAGGAGGCATAGAGAGCTAACGTCATCCAACATGTGGACTTTTTTAAAATTTTGATCGCTTTTTCTTTTGGCCTCCACCATTTGTTCAGCTAAATACACCTGCACACATGCACGCCTTTCAGTCCCTGGCTCAGCCGTCTATTCATCACCCTCTAACAGGATCTGTGTGCTACTCCCTGACCACTTAACCAGACCCCCGGTGATTTGCTTAAATTTCCTTGTCCAACGCTAAAAGAGTCCTGCTCTGTTCTGCGTCCTTCCCTCTGCACCAAAGCACTCTTGACTTCGTTTGGCACCTTACTCCTTTCATCAGCTTGGCCTAAATTGTTGAATGACCAACTATTTAAATCAGTTATCATATAAACTAAATATATATAATATAATATAATATATAATACTAAAGGTGGGATGTAAAGAGCAGACAAGCAGACAAGCAGACAAAGGCCTCTGATGTGTGCTGCTCACTGCTGGGAAAGTGATATAATAGGTTTAGGTTTGGATCCGGGGTCTGGATGCCAACCCGTCAGAAAAGCTCATTAAACAGCCATATGAATTTAACCAGAAGAGAAAACGCAGGTGTTTCCTACTAATGGGCTTAACTCAGCATCACCAAAGCAACACTATTCATGAGCTCTCTGGGTCTGGTGATCGCCTAAAAACTCTAATATTCAGCATGTTTAACTTTTTATTTGTACAAACAGTATTTAAGACTCAGGTATTAGTCAGTGTCATCTTGTTCTTACTTTACATTAATTTCTCTTTTTCTTAACCTCCCTGTCAGACTCCCTGGCCTTGATCATTGATGGTGCACCATGCCAATCAATATGCCAAATATATTTCACTGATATATTGATAAATTATGTGCCAAAACTGTGACAGGCATTGAAGGAAACTCAGGGTCAAGTCACAGCATACACTGAGCTGTGGGACAATACAAATTTAACTAAACAGTCTTACTGTAAAAAATGCGACAGCAAAGGGGTTCAACAATGCTATACCAAAAACAATGTTGCCTGTTTTCTACATAACATTTACACAGTACATGTACAAGATGTACTTATTTAATAGTTAATTATGGCAACGGTAATGCCCGTTTTAACGTATGCATACACAGCAAGCCGTACCATTACACAAGAACAACAAATAAAAAACCCTATTGGAAACTAGACACTTCGTAATATCAAATAATGTCAGCTGACATAGCCATTTAATCGATTATAAGATAAAACTCAGTATTGGGAATACCTAATACACATTTTATTCAAACTGTCTACATTTTATCATCTTAACATTACTCTCTAATAGATATCTCCCTCTACACTTGTTCTTTTTTTTTTGTTGAGGAAACACACACACAAACACACACACACACTGCCCCCCTGTAACCCTGTATCCCTCCTGCCCCCATCCCAGTTGGACCATGACAATCCCCTTCACCCCGGCAATATGTCATCCCTGATCCGATTAGTATCAGCAGCACTTGAGAAACCGCAGGCTCCTTGTTGTGAGGGTCCCGAGAGGGAGGCATCTGTTGGCAGCAACAGGGCGGACCAGGCCGGGTAGAAGACAGGGGTGAAGCCCCTTGGTAATAATCTAACTTAAATCCACCCAGGGGAAACGTGGGGGGGGTGGGTGGACACGACACTGCAGACACATGCCACAAAGTGGAAACCAGGCAAACAGCGGCCTCATCTTTACACACACACATTTACTAGTTTTCTACTGTCACTGAGGGGAAACTACAACTGAAAACAGTCCAATGAATCAACAAGTTTTCTAGAGAATTGCTATTGAACAGTAATATGATCCATAATTACATGGACAGCTGGTTTTAAGAAAAGCAGAGAGCATCTTTGGTAATATAGGCGTATGTGAACATTATGTCCTGAGACCTGACGTGAGAAGGGCGAAGGCTGTGTCCCATTTAGACCAAAGCCCCCCTCTTAATTCTTTTTTTATTCCCCTGCTCCTTTGTCCCTTCGGGGCTGAAGGGCTTCTTTCAAGAAAAGAAGGATAGAGGTGTAATCCTTAAAAACCTCGCTGTAATGCTCTCATGCTTCCCAAGATCCACTTTTTTAATCCTCATATACATGTAGAGGATTCATAAATCCGACTTCAGCCTGACAAGACAGTAAATCTAGTAATATTATGACCGGGTGCAAAAAAGAAGACAAAAGAAACAGATAAAAAACAACAACCCATGTTTACATGTTTGGACGAGGACATGCAATGATGGGATGATTGTGTATAGAAAAAATAATAATTCATGGAATTACAATTCTTAGACAGAACAGAGATTTACATGAAATTAATACATGAAGAAGATGAATACATATTCATTTACACACAGACTTTGTGTGTCCTCAAGATGTAAAGAACAAGGATTAGTCGATCGACAGAATATTTATAGACAGCTATTTTGATATTTAAGTGATTCTCAAGCAAAAACACCAAAGATGTGATGGTTTCAGCCTGTCCAATGTGAGTATTACCTATTTTTTCTTGTTTTACATTATAGTAAACTTAATATCTTCGGGTTTTGGACTGTTTATCAGCCCAAGAAGCAATCTGAAGATGTTCAACTGGACTCCAGTAAATTGTGACATTTTTCTGATGTTTTATAGACAAATTGGTTAATCATGGAATAAAGAAAATAACTGGCAGATTAATCGATAGTGAAAATAATAATTAGTTGCAGCCCTGCACACATGCATAATGTCAAGGCCACACAATATCACCTATGCAAATACACTCCGTCATAAGCACATTTCTCACTAATTATTTGGTTTGATAAAAATGTAAAAGTGCGTCACGATTGAGGAAATGTGTCACAAGTGTGAAGCGATGACACACTGTGATCAGGACATCGTGAGTCACTTTCACTCTAATCTAATCACATGACTCATGCAGGGAGTTCAGGTGTCAGAGCTTTACATACTGCATTGGTAATCAGGAAGACAGAATGGTTTAACAGTGAGGCAATTTCTTTATCAATCAACAGTCATTTGAATGTAAGTATCATCCACTCTCAGCCCACATCTCCTTCAATTCTTTTTGCACTGTTTCACAATCTACTCGTTTGTCTTACATTAACTGTTCCTAACAAGCTGACTGACTGATTTGGCCTCTTTGAGGCAAAATCGCTCAGTCAAACGACAATAAGGACTGTCACAAGTCAGCTGCAACAATGACGGCCTCCTCGGCTACACAAAGCCCTGCTGAGCGGCTGGTCCATTCTGGTAGGGGGACAGGCTAAAAATACCACTGGGACCTGCTGCTATTGACTAAACAAACTGGAGCTAATGGGAGGCCACAGTGCTGTGCCCCACACACACATACACACATACACACACACGTCCCTTATACACACACATACACTGATACACACTAGCTTGCTACAACGCCTCCCTAGAGAGTGAGATATAATCAGAGAGATTGGTGGCAGACTAGGGCAGTGAGACAGCCTGGTGCGTAGCCAATAGGGACAGGGCTAGCAGGTCAGGCCTCATCATCACAACATGTTTGCCTGGCTGGCACACTTGAGTAAGGAAGGAGGAAAAGAGGGAACGAGGGAGCATGTGATCAGTAGCGGAAAAAGCTCAAAGAAAGCAGCCAAAAGCCATAAAATTATGTATTAGATGTAAATAAAAGCTGATTAATCAAACAAACATGAGACCCTGAAAAAGATATAAAAATAAATGTGCATCCTTTAAAGTGAAAGATGGAAGAGAGCAGGAAAGAAATGGAAAAGGAAGAGGTGAAAGAGGAGAAGCGAGACAGATTTAAGAAAAAAATGATGCCTGTGTGAAACCAAAAGTAGGAATACTGCATGAGGAGAAAGAGGAGGAAGAGGAGGAATAGTGGTTGGGGTATCCCAGGGAGGTTTGATAGTAATCAGGATGTGTCTATGTAAAGCCTCTGGGCAGCAAGTGGGTGGCAGCCACACTTCACTCCCCCTGGGAGCCAAAATCAAGAGGGTCAACAATACCCCAGAGAGTCTTTGTGCTCCTGCTCTGGTCAATAGTATCCACTTCTGCTTTCAATAATGTGTGTAAGTGTGCAAGTGTGTGTGGTGAAAAACAAAAGTGAATTTGACAAAACAATTAATTAGGAAAATTTGTAAAACAATACAATGGATTCTAAAGCAATAAAAAACATGTTAAGAAAAGGGAACCTTAAGCTAAATGCTGCAAAACAACAGCTCAAATCTACAGTGTAAACAAATATTCTGCTGTCTCACTCTCCATCTAGTGGTGACCTGCTGTCCCTACACTTTTCTTTTTTATAGAAAAAAAGCAGTTTAAACAGATTTTCACTCATATTTTATGTCCCTATGCATCCAAATGGGGTTTTCTTTCCTGATCACCATAGTTTATAGTCAAACAACCCTCAGTCCCCAGGACACTCAGGAAAATGTTTCTGATAAAAGAGTGAAGATTAAAATGGAGGAAAAGGGAATGAGCTTCTTATTATGCAACAGAGTCCTTCTAAACAATGAATTAATCAAGTGTTTGCATGACAAGTATTTTTTTCTATTACAGATTTTGTCTCCACATTTTTCTTTTTTCTAAATAAACACTGAAAATCCAAATAAACAAAACAAAACAAAAAAAAAACTGAGAATAATAAGCCCTAAATCAATGTATTTAATTTGGTTAAAACGTTTTGTGTGTCTTTTGTGTGTGTACTGTATGTGTGTATGCAGTGATCTCTCTGGTATCTGTACCTTTGCCAGGACAGAAATGTACTTCTTGAGAGAAATCAGGGCCTCTCCTTTGATGACAGGATGAGCAGCCAGCTCCACGCGAAGAGAGTAGTGCAGCGTCGACTCCAAGTCCGCCATGTACACCCTGGACCTGGGCACACAATCACACAAGCAAACATCATGTCAACAAATAATAAGAAAGACCAGAGCAAGTTTTTTGCAGCGTGTTTCGTTTATACCTGTTGAATGGTCTCCAAGGCTCCTCTGTGCTGTTGGTGCGGATGTCTGTGGTGACCGGTGGAGGCTTGCCTGACCGCACCACCCCCGGCAGCCTCTGGAGGGCGTAGGAGTAGAAAGTACGAGCCTCAATGTTGCTGAGGGAGAGAAGGACAGATGAGACTGACCCTTTAGGTCACTCAACATAAACTATATGCACAAAAGTATGTGAAGATGCCGCTCCACATACTTTTATGTCCGAATTATCTGGGGCTGTTTTACATGGTTATGGCTGGACCTCTTAGTTCTAATAAAGGAATCTCTTAATGCTGCAGCATACAATTATATTTTAGACAACAGTGTGTTTCCAACTTTATGGCAACAGTTCAGTGAAGGCCCTTTCCTGTTTCAACATGACAATGAGAGGTCCATAAAGAAATGTTTTTTCCAAATTTAGTGTGAAAAAATTTAACTTCACCCCCATCCAACACCTTTGGGCTGAACTGAAATGCCGATTGCAAGTCAGATAAAACATCAGTGACGGACCTCACCAACACTTTTATGGCTGAATGGGAGCAAATCTCTGCAGCCAGGTTCTATAATCTTGTATTAAGCCATTACAGACGACACATGTGGGTGTTATGTTTGGCTGTCCACACACTTTTGGTCATATAATGTACATATACAACCCAAGGTCAAGGGCATGGCTTTAATCCTGCAGGGAACCTCAAACAAATTAACAGTTTTTTTTTCTCCAACCTTTTGTTTCAGCAGTCCACTGCCATAAAAAAATGTTTTATGACCTGCATTTTTTGAGACCATATATTTCACACACTTACGGGAACGCATTTCAAATACTGAGCAGATGGTGCCAGAGTAGCGTGGAACTGAGAGAGAGAGAGAGAGATCGCTGATCATTAAGCCATGTGATAACCCTGCAACTGGAACCACAGCCATTAATGTGCTCTCTCTCTTTTTCTATCCCCCCCACTCCCCTCACATCCTCCTCTCATTTGCTTTCTCCCCTTGTCAGGGACAGAGTGAGGGAGAGCGAGAGAGAGCATCGTAAAACTGGAACAGGATGGTAATAAGGAGGATGGATACTCTGGGCCCACGCTCACTCACACCAGCCCGGGACTCAATTACACCTGCATGTCTGGTGGGAGTGTACAGATGTGGAGGGAGAGCCATTCATCCAGCGATCCCCAGGGCCGACGGGCAGGCAGGCATCAGTGTGGGCTGGGAGGGAATGCATTCACCTGGGACCCGCACACATTACATGCATGACGGATGTGAGACGCCGCCACGCGCTCTCACTCACTCACACACACACACACACACACACAGAGGTACACACGCTCTCCCAGGATCAATCAGACATTCAGTGATGATGGGAGGCCATCTGTCGCCGTGTGCGGCTGGGGCTTGTTTGGCAGGTGAAGCCAGAAAAGCAATGGCATTGTTTTCATGCAAGAAATTAAAAAACCTCCCCTCTGTACAGTGATGGAGATGAGGGGGGTTGGAAGGGGAGAGATGGAGGGTGAATAAATAAATCAGCAATAAATCATTTCCTTTTTGCATTTGTCAACTAAAAAGAGTCCTCTTTGCATGCCAAGTTATTGAAACAGCCAAACAAAGAGGCAGAAACAGCAGATGAATTTGCAGGGTGAGGAATGATCAGCGCCGCTTTATGATGGTGAATAATGGGAGGGATTTTGATGCTCTGATCCCATTAAGAGGCCAGATGTTTAAAAGTATTCTCATGAATAGGGTTCAGATAATGAGCATACGATGAAGGTTTTCGGCAGAAAGCAAAGTTGTCGTGTGTGGAACAATAGGAACCAAAGGGAAATGAACTTGGTGTTTGTCTATTTCAGATCAAGATAAATAGAAATTACTTTAAAAAGTTTGAGATGTTATCGAGATAAATGCAAAAATAGCTCATGTTCGCCTTACACCATCCAATCACATCCACCCACTTGTTTTTACAAACATAAATCAAATAACAATCGCAAGATAACAGTCTACAATCTCTACAACAATTCTGGGCATGATGTTGAATGCATTGTCACATCCTGTAGGAGGTGGCGTTTGTTACTGTTTAGATATGGTTACTATTTGGCTACAGTTTGGCTCAACCACAACCTGGCTTCCTCTATTTGCGTGTTTCCGTGGTAGGTTTGTCATTTTAAGGGCCGCACTAAACCAGCTACTGTGGGAAAGAAGTGGACAACAGAACCTTCAGACAGTCTGTACCAACACTTCAGGACTTCATCCTCCTGTAGCCCTCATTGGTAGCACAATACCAAAGAACAGGGGAAACACTATATAAATTCACTCTGTGTTGTCACTTGAAAATAGTATTTTGGACATGCACATAGCTTAACCCTTTGCTACCCTGTTCATAAATTGCCTTTTTACTGTTGTGTTTAAAAACAGAGAATACAGTAAAGTCCTGCAGACAAGTGCTTTCACTTACTGCTAATTAGACCTCTGCTCAGGTAGAAGTTGGACAGAGCTAAGATGAAGGTGCTATTTGAAAACAATACAAAATCTTAAATCTGGCATATTTTTGCACATGTTTTCTTTATCTATATATTTCTAATTTACCAATAAGAGGTAAAGCTGCCAAACATTGTCAGCATGATAATATTGTAATTATAAATTGCACGGCACTGTGTTAGGCCTTGGAAGTTAAAGACTGCACAGATACTCACACTTTGAGTCTGGTGGAGTTGCCTCCAGGAGAGTAAAGGTAGCAGGATGGAAACTCAGTCACTCCCAGTTTGGTAACCAGATCTTCCTCAGTGGTCAGGACTCTCCGCACTGCAACGTTTTCAAACTGTAACAGGTCCAGGGTTACCTGAAGTACATACACACACACGGTTACAAAAGATTTTAGTAATCTTTTATTTCAACATATTAACTTTGTATATCTAATATTTGTTTGTGATGTCCATTGTCCAACATTACACCACCTTCTTTTGAGAACAAACTTTCCCTTTCTGGTTTAAGTTGTCAACTCAGCCATTAGGTGGTGGTACATAGATGGACAGAAATTATATTGAGTATTTTTGTAAGCACGTCTCTTCTGATGCCCAGAAAAGAAATAAAATTCTGGAGAAGAGGGAAACCCACAGCTCAGGTTGATGGAAACATGAGCTGTTACCTCTCGGCCGATGTAGGATTGAGCCTCCTCGAAGATCAGAGCCAGGTGTTCCACGTTGCTGGTCTCAAAGAAGCTGTCGATCTCTGCTTGGCTGGAGAGAGAGGAGCAGACGAAACACATAAGACTGGAATCTTACGAGACATACGAGTTACGCTAAGCTTTGAATAAACTCCAAAATATCTCCAATACATCATAAAGGGATCAGCTATTGATTTATTAGAGATCAAAGGAAGAATTAAACAAGTGCAGAATTTTATGGACATTTTTTATCTTAAAAAGGAAAAAATTTACATTAAATAATGAATTAAACTGAGATGGCTTTATTTCATTTGGATAGGTTTTTACTGATTTTTAGGTTGCTTTGGATTTCCTTTTTTCCCCTTGCACAAACTACTGTACTCCAGTGTGATATCTGGCTTCAAGAATATTAAAAATATATAAAATAAATGCTATTTTAGTTGAGAAAAGAAAAGTTGCAATTAGGAATTTCTGCTGTAAAGCAAGAAAGCATGATGGTTCAAATTCACTTATTATTTTCTTTAGAAAAGAAGAAAACCTCATGATTCCAAAAGGAGCAATGGTACTTTCCCTTTAAATCTAAAAAGAGAAATAAACCTGACTTCCTGATTCCTTTTCCTGCTCCACCACTGTAATAAGTTGTATGTTTGCAGTGTATGTGTCTGAATACATGCATGGCAGTATGTATTCTCTTCTGAATACAAGCTTACAGACAGCTTAGACTGACAGAGTAAACTGGGCTTTCATTGCTTTATTTCTATTGCCTGGTAGTTAATCAAATGATCCTGTCACTAATAAAAAATAAGTGCAGACGAGATCACATGAAATGATGCAACATTATGGGATTATGGGTTTCTCCAGCAGCAAAAGCACACGACAGCAACAAAGGATAGAAGAAATATTGTATCAAACATGGAAATATAATTCACAAAAGTGTGGGATTATATGAATATAAGGAAACAAAAAGTGTGACAAAGGCACGTGTGGGAAACAATATTGACTCACTTACTATTAGACCCATATGCAACTACATGTTTAAAAATGATCACAAAACTGATGAACCGATAAATTAATGAACCAATAAATTTCCTACTAGACTACACAACTGTAAAAACATTACCGACATATTGTAGAATATAGTTATACATATTCTATTTAAGTCCATGTCATCAGTAGAGCAGACAGATTGTTAAACAGAGTGATTGACAGATTAACCTTCACCACTGGCATTTGTCTCTTCATAAAAATCTAAATAATCCAACAGCTAAATTCCTACAATGAAAATGTGTGTGTGTGTGTGTGTGTGTATGTGTGCTTGCCTGGTGGGCTCCAGTGGGGGGCAGGCAGGGGGCCAGGGCTCTTTATGGTTTTCCAGTTTGTCTATGATCCTGTGACGGAGCCCCCGAACATCACGAGGGAAAGCTGGAGGTCAAAGAGCATCAAGAGAACATCAGGCATTATAGACAGTATATCATTCAATAAAACATACTAATAAGTACCTGAGCATGTATACAAAAAACTCCCAAGGTGACTGCAAAATTACATGAAAGACAATTTAAGGTGAGGACTCCTTTGTTTTTACTGGCCTGAGTTGCGTCCGTGTGTGTAGTAGTAGTACCTTTAAAAGCCTGTCCTGTAGACTCGGCCTTGGAATAAGCATTGAAGAACTGTAAAGTGAAAGAGAGAAGGTTTGGGTTACGAAGGTAGTACAGAGAAAGAAAGAAGTGAGATCCGATGAGACGGCCCTCACACGTCCATGAGAGGAGCAAAGCGATGTTGTGTAATGTTTGGTCGGGGGGCCGCGCTCCCCTCTGCCCGCCTTGACCCCTAAATCCTTCATGGTTAAAATGAGTCGCAGATGTTAAAGCTCCATTGTGTGTTCAAACAGAAGGAGCTCTTTGTTTCATTGGCTTTCGCTGGATGACAGGGAGGAGAGACAGGAATGAGAGCAGAGTCTTAAACAGACACTACCGCTGACTAATCAGATATGCTACAAATACAAATGCAGATGTGCGAAGCTGGAGTGTTTCTGCAGTGTGGCTGCTGATCATGCAAAAGTTAACTCTACGGGGAATAGACTGTTGCATCTACAGTAATCCAATCCATCACGTTCTCATCCAGAACCTCAAAAATTATATATAAACCCTTTTAAAAGGACAATACAAAATTACACTGAATTCTAATAAATCTACTGAGGCAAAGGGAAATTCCCTTATTGACTGATAACAATAATTTTGTTAGTAGATCCTACAGATTTTTAAGTTACTAAATGACAAACGCCCCAGAAAGTTGTTTTTGTTTTAAAATTGACATATTACATTTTTAAAAATACAGAAAACTATTCAACTGCTGAAGAAATGTCCGTGTTTATTAATGGCTTCTGAAATATAAGAAATGATCACTAATTATCAACTAAAACCCACTAAGAGATGGGATAGATAGGTCACTTAGGGATGAAAAGCTAAACTCCTGAACAGACTGGTTTATCAAATGCCTTTATACTTATTTAAATACCTGAAGTGTTTTGTTTCCACACGTTTGTGCACATTCTACACAACACGCTAATCAAAATCAAACAGTATCAGTGTTGAAAAAGGGAGCTCACAGGCACGTTCAAGCAACACCGTGAACACTCCTCGAATGAGTTTAGAAAATGTATTGAAAATGAATGGAACCGAAGGGACAAGAAATGGGATTTGTCTTCATGTCGTCTGGTGTGCTGCTGCAAAATAGCAGCCACAGCATGTGTTGTTTCTGATATATTATTTTATTTATGTCATGGAATGGGGGATAAAGAAAGATAAAGACTAGGGGCTTTATAAACTTTGGCTTCAACAGGGGTGCTCCTCTCTTTTTTAATTAAGGAAGAATTAGGGCAAATTAGGGCAGCAACAAGCGATTATTTCCCCAATTAGTCTGTGAGTTATTCAAGTTGACAAGATGACATGTACAGATAGCTTGTTTTCTCGGAACAACAGTCCAAAAAACCCAAAGCTATTCAGTTTAATATCATAGAAGACTACAAAAACCAGCAAATACTCGTATTTGAGAGGCTGGAACAGCTTTGATTGATTGAATTATTGATTTTCTTTAAACTGTTGATGATTAAAGTTCTTTCCATCAACAAATGTGCTCTGTTCTATTTTTCTTTCTTAATTACACATTTAATTTGGCTGTGTTGTTCACTGACTACATGGACTTTTATTAAATAATAATTTGAATAATTGACAGTAGACACAGTGAAACACGTTTATCATCTCCTAATCACGTGTCCTGGTCACCAGCTTTACTGAATAAACAAGTTAATTCTCAGACAGCAGCCATCACGAAGTAGGGAAGAACACAGTATGTGGGCCTGTGTGTAAACTATTTATATACTGTATAATACCTTTATTGTGGGATAGCCCGTGATGCTGAAGCCAGCGCAGACCTTCCTGTTCTCCTCTGCAGCACAGTCGATAGCTGCCAGGTCCACAGCTGGCTTCCACTCTGAAGAACACACATCAAATGGAGGGAGAGAGAGCCACAGTAAATATTAGTGTTCAGTCTACGGACACTTGATGGGGTGCTGTGTTGTCCTTGTGCTATGTGTGCCAATATGTGCTTCAGTAGATCAATACAGAAGGAGTCCAAGGGGTCAGGGAATACAGCCTCACTTTCCACTGTTCACACTGCCATTTATTTGTGAAAGAAGGCAACCAATTCCTCGCATGTGCCGTCCCTGATGGGCCTGCGCAGGCGGTTTCTGGTCACTTTACATCTTCGGGGTTTTTTGCAGCTGATAAACATCCCCAGGTTGACTGTTGCCATGATGCCAGTAATCATGTGCACTCCATTTCTCTTTAATTTCCCTCAAATAACACCTGGATGACCTTCCTAACTCCAAAGCAAAGGCATCTGATAGCGTGCCAAGAAGATCATTCGCCACTGCTGACTGTGTGAGAGAGTGGAACAGGACTGAAATACCCCGTGACTGTGTCAGGCCTCCTGCACATCCTCAGAAACTTTGCCCCTTCCCTATCATCCTAATTATATTTATTCTCATGGCTCTGTGGCATTTATTTTGGCTCGGAGCTGCGGAGACAAAAACTCAGTTGGAGGCCGTGATGGAGGGCCACAGGGCTGAGAATAAAAAACACATTCATTAGATCTCATGCTCTAATGAACTCACAGAAACAACAGCCTGGTGCTCTCACTGTTTCCATGCAGATGATAAAAAAAATTTAAAAAATTACAGGGAGATGTAAACTTGGCAATATTAAAATTAAAGACGAATGAATTATTGTCCTTAAAACGTGGAAATGTGAGACTTTTTTGCTGGTTCGTCATATCGTGTGGCGTAAGACAGAGTAACTTCTGAATGATTATACAGGAACTCATACTTAAAATCAGTGGCCATTGTAAACAGCTGCAGCTACGTGACTTGCGGCAGGTCCGTACCAACCTTTGATGTCTCTCGCCAGACTTTTGTAAACCGGAGAAAAGGCGATGCAGTGTCCGCACCACGAGGCATAAAACTCCACAACCGTCGCGGCCGTGGAGTTGATCAAAACCGACTCCGCATTCTCCGGAGTTAACACGACGACCTGGTCGGAAGCGGAGTACAGCCCAGCCTCCGCGGCGGGAGGCGAAAGGAGACAGAGACAGAGACAGAACCAGAGCGCGGATGTTGCCGTCCTCCCCGGTCGCGTTTGTGTCTCTCCGGCAAACCGAGACGTGGCACGGCCGCAGCGCCGCGCCATCTTCACCCCCCACACCCGGTCCGAGCTGCTGCTGCTGCCGCTGCTGACGGTCGCTCGGTCGGTCTGAGCGCGGCGAGTTTCCACCTCCGTGTCACAAAAAAAAAAAAACTTGACACAACTTTTTCTCCCTCTGCTCTCCTGACCAGCGGGCTTCACGGGTCCTCCTCCCCCCCCCCCCCGTCCCGGCTCCTGGGCCCTGACAAACACAGCACTCACAACATGGCAACACACCCTCTCTCCTCACGCAGTCACTTCGCTGTTTAACTTGCTCACGTGAAACGGTGAAATCAGGCAAATTAGATGCGACGAGATAGATTTTTGCCCCTTGACGGCTTTCATACAGGAAATAACCTCGAGTGACTTAATATTATCTACGACTTCATTTATTTTACGTTAAAACTATTAGGGTTTTTAAGTCAGTATTTAAGCAAGTATTTAAGTAAGTATTTACCTCGACCATGACACATGAATGAATGAATAAATTAATAAATCTCCATGACAACCGAGCGAACTCCAAGACTTATTTTGATTTTTATTTTTGTAGTTTGCTCGTGTTTTTGAGGGATGTGCTTCAAAAGTTATGAAAAACTTTGCACATGCGTCAAAACTGGTGAACAATTTGATATTTTATGGGTCTTGGAACTTGGGCTTTGCAAAATAGCTGAATATTTCAATATTTCAAACCTTAAACCCCTCACATTTCGGTTTCATCATGCCCAGACATTAAAAAAAAAGCATCATACAGAAATAACCTACGACCAATAGGAAGTCAGCGATTTTGAATTCAATGTCATATTTTTTTACAGGGGTCACACTTTAACGAACTCCTCGTAGACGATTAATCAGATCAACTTCAAATTTGGTTTGTATCAACTAGAGAATGTCGATGTTTCGCCACGAAACAGGAAGATACATCCCAGTCAGTCCAGTCCTCTTTTTATACATCCATGGTCCAATCGGCCCCAAGCTTCCCATGTTTGATGAGAGTCCCCCTGAAAAACATCTATATGTCAATATTGACTCATAGTCAGAGCGCCACCTACTGGCCAGGTCACGGGAAACTACATGTTTTATAGTTTGATGCACTCCTTGGAAGTTTACCTGATCCACCTCAAATTTGGCCAGCAAAGCCTTAAGACCTGGTTGATGCTTTATTTTGAAGCTTTGGCGTTTTCATCAAGCGCAGTGGCCATGGCCACCCCATTATTCGCCATGAAACGGGAAGCTGTTTTAGAGGAGTTAGGGATGCATGAAAACTAACAAAACTTGGCACAGGTTTCACCTACATAAGTACGAAATTTGGTAGACACGTGTAACATCACTAGCCTGGCATCGCCACACTAATTCGCAAATACCTATTAGTTTGGAACCTCTCTGTTCATTTTAGATTTCCAAGGGATGTTATAGAGGGGCGGAAACAACCAATCAGAGCGATGAAACCCGGTCCAAAAATTTACCAACCACTCCATTTAATACTGCCACTGTAGCCGGCCGGTGAACGCTCCATCTTGGCAGCGCCATCTTGGATATTTACAAAGATACCTGAACAGCACTCATCTCTGTCATATACGTCTCTATACTCCTAGCAGGTTGACCAGACACTCCTTAAATTTGGTCAGCAAACACGTAAGACCTTGATGATGCAAAATACTGAAGAGGGCCCGATCATCGCTGTTTGCAGCTTTTATTTGAATATTGTGACTTTTAGATAAACAACACGTTTCCTAAATGATATTTCTTGTAAAATATAAGGCTGTCGTACTACACATTTTTGATGTAACAACAAACGTCTTTCTATTAAAAGACCTGTAAATTAGGGCCATGACCAGGATTTTAGAAATACTAAAATAAAAATACAAAAAAAAAAAAAAAGTAAAGGAGTAATAAGCTGCAATCCTCTTGCATTTTGAAATTGTATCCTACAGTTTTCTTCTTCAAACATTTGGATACAGTCCTGACACATGGTTACACTCTCTAACAACCATATCCAAACACACCTAAACATTAGGTGGGAGGAGATTCTTTGGCCTGCTGTCAGTGCTGCTACAACACTGTGAGGTAAATACTGCACACTATAAACCAGAACACATTTCAACTCAGAATTCCTTTAGAAACAATGAAAGCTTTATTTACAATTTCAAAGTTCATTTAGTTAACAAATATATACTATGCACATATTTGCAAAGTAAACAGTGTTTATTTTACAACAATCATTCAGGTTACAGTAACAGTGGGTCAGATTGGATAGACAGTATATTTACACCCATAAAAGAATTGTACACATCTTCAAGTGCACTTGGCGCACACTCACAGCACATTATTATAAATATTCATAAACATTTCAAAAGGTGAAAAGGGAAATCTAGTCTGACTCGGTTAATTTGATAATCAAATCTTTTGTGCCAACTTTTTAAATCAGTTATTCAGATCAAACTACGCACTCTATTAAAAAGTGAAGTTTTCTCCATCTCCCTGTGAAGAAAACTGACCTCAGACCAGCACATAGAAGCAACTCCACCCTACACCAAACAGCTTCAAACTCCTTGAAGATTTATTTAATCTACAGACTACAGCTGAAGTCTAAGCTGTTGGGTCCATACATATAAACAATGCATAAGATCAAGAACTGCATAGTTACAAAGGGAAACTTAACTTCCTCCCACATACAATCAATTCAAAGAGGACAATCTTAGAGGGTTTGCAATAAAGCCTTGCAGAAAGTGTTTTTAAGGTACTAATCATGTCACCATTACAGTTACATATGCCTACAGACCAGACATACAAGTCATACAGCATGGAGAGATTGGTGTCAAATGTTTTTGGTCTTTTTCTACATTATATAATTTACAGTTTGAACATACACCTTAGTAACTCTTAAAACATTGATGGTAGAAAAAAGACTAAGTACTCAGTTTAAGGTCACTTTAGCTCCAAACAGTCAGTGAAGATGAACAAGCTGTCACACAGTTTGTTTGATCAAAGCAGCGCTGACAGTGAGAACTTCAGTAAGCCCTTGGATACAGTCCTACGTGCTCAGCCTCATCACTCACACTGTGCAGCCTGTGGGCTGGAGCCACACTCTGTGTGTGTGTGTGTGTGTGTGTGTGTGTGTGTGTGTGTGTGTGTGGGTGTGTGTGTGTGTGTGTGTGTGGGTGTGTGGGTGTGTGTGGAGTGTCAACAAACTAGTTCCTGATACAGTTTATCAATGAAATGACTCAACTGTGTCTACATGCACAGATATAGGGGACGTGGACAAGAAGCAGGTGACATTTAGAGTGAGTCAGCAACTCTGTTACCATTATAAAACATTTACTCAGGCTGACAAGAAATGAGAAGGTCTAAAAAAAACGTACTCAACCATGCTTCGATACAGGAACATTGATAAGGCAGAAACTGAAGTGTTGGCAAACTAGTTCAAAGGAAGAGCGGCCATTTAAGGAACACTTACAAAATGGAAGGTATACAGCAGTTGAAAGAGACATTCAAAGAAAATAGGTCCAAAGGACGTTGAGACATCAACAAAGTTTATCAATCTAATACTCAACTTATAGAGGCACTTGAACTGAATGTTGAGAAAGACTCTGTTGTCCAACTACATCGCCGGGCTACATTATGATGGCTGGTTTGAACCAGCAAGGTTGCTGTTAAGCCAAATGTTTCACAGCAGCAAATGGAGCATATAATCATGCTGCTACACGACTAGATGTTGTTTTTTGGGCAAATGTTCAGCTAGCAACCTTTACCAGGGCAACTGATAAAGAAACATGACAACCACAGGTGTTTTTCTCAGGTCATAGAGAGTAAAAGGACTGTAGGATAAGTAAGGCTCAAATCCAGCATTTCAGTACGGTCCTATGATGTGATTCTAAAACTGTCAAGTCAGGCTTTCTGCCAGTCTCTTGTGTCCCACTTGCATACTATATACTGAGTCTGTGTTTTGAGTGTGTTTACCCCCCCAAATTAGATTTAAGAAAAGCCGGCATGGATACTTAAGTTATTTGCATAACAGTGTATGCCTTCAAAATATGAAAGTGGGACACAGTGGTTGTGTTGACCAACTGTACAGCTGTGGCCACAATAAGTCATACAGAACAGTTTCAATTAATTATAAACACTACAACTTTTAAATAATAAAACAGTTACCCTCCCCCCATGTTCTTTTTCTGGTTTCAATAGCATTCTTTAAACCTCCTACATAATATATTGCCATGTTCACATTCACATCTCTGTTTGTGCTTTTTACAATTTCATTAGATGTTAAAATCTGTTCTCTATATGTTGACAAGATCATTTACAATTCAAAATTTTCCCTACTCCTCTTTTTTTACACAATAAATAATATAATTATGGAGACAAAATGTTTCACACAATATCTGATCTCAGTGACGTTTCAATACAGTCTGACAATATTTGATCAGTGACACATTTCCTGTGTTTAGGTTAGCACATTGGATTTGAAATTCAACAATATTAAAACTACTGACTATTAGCTTTAAGAGTGTTTTTAGGGTGTCATTTTCCATATTGGGTGAAAAGTGTTGGATTTCCCCTAATTTTAAGACAATGATGCTAAACATACAGCAAAAGCAAACAAGGAATTTTTATGGCCAAAACGTGATTGGCTGAGTCAGTCACCTGACCTCAATCCAACCGAGCATGTGTTGTACTCCAGACTGCGTGCAAAAAGTCCAAGAAACAAGCAAGTGAAACCGGACAAAAACTGGCTTACAGGTGAAAATGGCTGCAATGTCACTGGGTCAGAGACTTCAAGTTTTTAATTTAAGGCAGGCTTACTGACCCCTAAAACGGGAGACTGAGCACATTACCCCCAAATTAAAACCTAGAAATGTAATATAGTTATTGTTTAATTTCAATGTGCTGGATTAAAAAACCAACACAATAATGTGTCACTGTCAAATAATTTATGGACTACACTGTATATTTTTTTAATCTGCTACTCTATTACAATTTTTGAATCCATATATATATATTTACTTTAAGATTCAATACAAAATATAACAACCTACTTTTGTTCCAGATGGATTTTATATTACAGTTTCGCAGTGAACTATCAATTTAGCAGCATTAATGGACTTCCAATGCTAACAAATGGCACAGTCCATCCCATCAAAACATCTACTCATTCTCCGACTGGCATTTACAAAAAGGACCAGTTCAGGAGGTGAGAACTGAGACTAGATGGTGTTAAGGTTTAAGAAGGCTGGATTGCTTAAGAGGCGTTTTGTGTGTAGAACAAATGAATAACGCTACAGTTAACTGAAGGAAATTCAGCAAATTAATGTCATAGAAATAAGTAGGAGTTGTTTAGCTCAGAGGTAATGCTGGGACTGAAGGCATCTGAGGGTTGCTGTTGGCACATCAGCTGGTGGAAGACCAAGCAGCAGAAGGTTGGCTGGAGTTCACTGGGGTGAGGAAAGACTGGGATTGAGCTAGAAGTTGTAGTTTAAAATCTAAGAAGGAAAGCTGTCAGGAGAGGGTGTCTCTTTTGGCCCTCTTATCATAGATTAGCGTCAGCACGTTTGCAGTGTCCTTCAGCAAAGCATCAAAGATGCTGTCTGCCAGCTGCATCTTGACAAACAGCTCGTCCTCATCGTAGTTGACCCACTGGGCCTCCTCCTCATGGAGTTCCTGAACCTGAGAGACGAACAGGGTCAACTACTGTAGCACAGCGACTAACATCAGTTGTTCTACTTGTAAAGTTCTACTTCATATAACCTGATAAAGCATTAAAGGCTGCAATCCAAAATTGAAATGTGTCAACCCTAAAACCTCAAAATATGAACAATTTATAAAACTCATGATGCCAACAAATTGGTTCTGTATTACCTGAAAGAAAAAACCCACATCAGGTCACACAGGACTTTAAAGAGACTTCAACAAGGAAGTACAAATGCAAATTGTTTGCATTTATGATAGTGATCTCGAACATGTAGGTTACAAATGCTTGCTGTATATTATTCTGTTCTGGTAACAGTAAAATGTAATTGCTAAAAATAACTCCCCCCCTTTTGGACCTACCAGTATGTGATCGACTCTGTCCCGCTTCTTTCTGCCAAATTTGAGCATCTTCTGCCAGTCAGTCTTCTGGCTCTGATCTTGTTTCAGACCATATAGTTTCAGTACCTCTGCTGTGATGAATTCCTGGTACACAATGCAAAAAAGACACGTGACATGTCATCACCTGTGTAAAGGCATCACACTGAATTTGAATTTGAATTCCATAAAGTGTGCTGATAACCAAGGTGAATTAACAAAGCCACATTGTGAAGTTTGTACTTCCAGTCACTTTGGAAGATAACAAATCACTGAAGATCCAACTATATTCAAAAAACCTAGTTGCCTTTAAGGTAAGGCGCTTAGAAATTTAAAATATCGTAGCACAGGTGTTGATATGGCTAAGATATGTACTTTTTGAACTCCTAATTGCAGCAGCTCTGTCTGTTGTGCTGTCTGTATACCTGGATTTGGGTCATGTCTCCTGGTGTCTTTACTCTATGGAAGAAGGAGGACTTGACTCGACGTGGTTTCACCCACTGAGGCTGATCTGCATTGGGGTCCTCAGCATAGATCTCCTGAAGCATCTCCCATGTTAGGTCATACACAGCCTAGGAAATGACAGTAATATCATGAGAGTAATGAGATACGAGTGCTTAAATATGTAATCTTAAATAAAAGTGAGCTTTAAGCTATAGTTTTCAGGTTGAGTAATACCATGTCAGGTAAACGTAAATAAGTGAAATAATATGTCAATATTTACTGCTCAACAGCTCTAGTATTTCATTCAAAGCAAGGACCTGACCAAATGAGGCAATATCTAGAGCAAGAGTCTAAAGTCAAAGGCAGCTGAAATGCTGTGTAGTCTTGAAAACATTAAGAATCTGCTGAATAATGGGAACTCACCTGGCATTTAACCTCAGTGAACTCACTCAGAGTAAGTGATGTCTTAAAGACTACACTGCAAGTCCAGCTGCTGTTGGCTCAGTACAATTGAAGCAGAGCAGTTTTGTGATAATTTTCACCAGAATGACTGGTAGGGGGATGGAAAGGAAGTCAATCATGCTTGTCTTCCTTGAATTGTGGTTTTATAATAAACATGCATTAATTTATTATTGTGCTATGTGTATGGTTGTCTAGACATCTTTTGGGATGTTTTTAAAGTTGTCCTTTTCACCTTTCTGTAGCTGTGGACGCAGAGGGCCTCCTGGTCCTGGCTGCTGGCCTCTTTACCCAGATACTCTTGTGAAGGTTTGGGGTTTGGTAGCTGAGCAAAGGTCAATGCTCCCTCCTTCCCCAGGCCACAGCTCTCCCAGATCTCCTGAATGGCAGAATGGACCATCTTTTCCACCTCTGTGGCTGAGTGGGGCACCACCATGGCAGGCTGCTCAGGTAGTTTGGGGGGCAGGGGGAGAGGTAGCTCAGGTCTAGGTGGAATCTTTACCTGCTGTTCCCCACCTGGTGGTGAGACCAGCCCCCCCAGGGCAGCTCCAGCTGATGAGCCCGACCTCCCCAGTCTTGCCTCTTCCTCTTCCTGTTTCTCTTTGAGTCTTTGCTGTTCTCTACGGGAGCTGAGGCCAAAGTCCTCATCAAACCAGTCCTGATCGTCACCTAGTTCATCTAGCAGTTCACGGCTCAGTTCCAGCTCTGCTAGACGCTTGACAAGCTCCTCTTGGCCGCTGGGACCCAACACTGGACTCTCCTGGAGACAGTGAATTTCATGCTTACTTCCAGTTTTAAATTAGAAGCGTCCATAAATATGAATATCTAACCGCACTATGACAGGACAAATCCCATTATAAATCAGGTTTTCACACTTTTGATCTAGTCTTTAGAGAGTATGCTTTTGTTCAGATGTTTCAGACACAAAAGGTTTTTAGCAACAACCACCAAATTCAATAAAGTCTGTCAACATAAAGTTGGACTTTGGCTGAACAAATACCAAAAACAGGGGTTCTCCAGGTCAATTCAACAAGTACTGTTTGTCAGTAACTTGATAATATCATTGCTGGTGTTTCCCCAAAATGGAAATTCCACACTTCAAACATATACAGCACAATCACATTTTAACAGTTTTTGCTCACTGATAGTGACATTTCAATTCACATGTCTTTGATATCACAAAATACACTGAGACAAAATATTGTTATCTTGAATGCTCATCAAAAGGTTACTAAAGAATCCGAAACATACACTTACCGGTCGGTTACACAGCTCTGGAGAAGACAGCTCCTCTTTTTCTGCAGGTAAGAAGAAGGGTAGACCATCTTTTTGTTCCACTGAAGAGAACCATTTTTCTTCTTCTTCAACATATTCACCAAACTGTTCTCCATTCATATGGTTGGCAGCTTCTATCTTCTGCTCTTTAGCCTTTTTAATCTCAGCAAACTGCTTCACAGTGTCTTTCACAAAGTTGTCAAGGAGCTTGTCTGCAAATGTGTCCAGTAAGTCTCTGTCCTTCCGTTCTCGCTCATCATCCCTGATATCTGTGATAAGATCAGCCGGAGTAAACTGGTGTTGTGAGTCTATGTCTTCTCTATCAACAAGGGTGTTAATCTCCTTCTGACTCTGTTTCCCCAGGCCAATGTCCATGTCAGAGATGAAGAGGGTCGTTGGTGCATCGTCAAAAACCAAAATTATGTCCCTAGCGTTGCCATTAGAAACAGGGTGTCTGGATTCTTTGTATTGTTGTGAATTGAGGTGAAATTCTTCCTTGTGAACAGACTCATCTGTAACCTTTTTATCTCCAGGCCCATAGACCTTAAGAGATGTTTGATCATTTTTACTCTTCAGATTTTCTTGCTTTTGGGATTTGTCCTCATTTGTTTTAGGTTTATCCCCACCTTTATCGGACAGATCATCAAAGAATGAGTCCTCGTCCTCTGTGGTGTCTGTGTAGATCTCAAACTTGTCTGGCAAGTGTGTGATCTTGTCTGGAGGAGCGAAGATACCGTGGCACTCATCACATTCAAAGTATACCACCCCATCATATGTGCCATTGTTGCTCCCCTCAGACTTATCCAACTCCACACCAGCCCAGAAGCCATTGGCAAAGCTGGTTGAACCTTTGAATCTCAGAGTGCCAGGCTGAACACCACCAACGAGAACCCGATCTCCAATGATAAAACTTGACATTTCATCTACAACAGGAGAGAGAGGGGTCTGCAGAGGAGAGATGGTTGGCGAGTGGTTGGAATTAACAATGTCCTTGCTGTCATGTTTGGAGTTTTCTGTTTGGTTATGAAGATCTAGCAGTCTTCCAGATTGGTGGCTAGCTCCACTAGTCCCTGAATGGTGACTCAGTTCTTCCGCTATTTCCTCCTCTACCTCCTCTTCCTGGCCGTCATACGGTGTGGCTCTGCTTGGGGAGTCTTTTTTCAAGCCCTTGATCTCAGTAGGGGAAACCGACGCAGGCTTGAAACTATTACGCTCCTCCCTGGGTGAAGAATCCACTGATGAATCAAAATCATCATGATAACCATCCGCTACAGGAGAAGAGGCCTCAACACCCTTTATCGGTGCCTCCTTCTTTGAAGAGAAGGCAACCGAGTTAGGGGAGCAGGAATTGTCACTGGAGAAGGAGCTGTAGCTTGGATGTGGGGAGGTTTTGAGGTCCACTGCAGCTAAATGTGACATACTAGAGGCAATAATATCAGATTTTACAGCTTCCTCAGTTTCACGTCCTTCCCTTGTCTTTAATTGTTTATCTTGTTCTAGGCTAACAGATGGAGAATATTGATGTTTTTCACTCACGGAAGAGGAAACATGTTTAGATGCAGACAGCTTCTCCTGGGAGTCAAGTCTGTCTTCCTTTTCAAGTTCGAGAAGACGTTCAGAATGTTGATCCTCAAACATGGAACTTACTTCCACCTCCAGCTCTTCCTGAATGTCAGATCGTTGATAAGACACAATGTTCTCATCCACAGACTCAATTATCTGTGTCTGGGCTTCCTTAAAGGAAGGTCTTAAAAGACCCTCTGTGGACAGGCAACTCCTCGGTCCTGAGGTTGGACATTCTGGGCTGCCATATACTGGAGTTGGAGTGACTGTTGGCGGGTCTTCATCAGACAATTCTTCAGGCACCGATGTGGATCTACTAATATCAGGTTGAGGAAGGGCATCTGTCATAATAGGAAAAGCTCACATTATTATTGGAACATTTGCGTCAAAACACATTTTAAAATAAATACTGTACATAATGTATATATTAGTTATGCCAGGTATATCACTCACTGTGATCTAATGATGCATCGATTTGCGTCCTTTCAGAGATTTTGCTGGTTTCAGACCTGAGAAAGAGGGAATTGCTTTTAATTGAACACTGATCTTTTCTAACTCACATTACAGTATAAAATATGTTGGCACCAGAGTGTCATGATTACAGTTTTTTTGGTACCTGTGAGCAGGTGGTTTAATACTGGACTGCTCTGCGATTGAGGTGGAATCTTTGCTCTGTGACTTTGCATCAGGTGTTGAGTCAGGCTTCTTGTTCAATTCTGCCTTAGTTTTCTCAATGAAGTTGTCATAGCTCTGAAAGAAATGCAGAAGAATAACAGTTCAGATATGGAGAAATCTGTTAATATGGTACATGAATAAATGCACAAACCCAAATACACTTACCTCCAGTTGCTTCAGTAGGCTGGCCTCTTGTGCCTTCAAACGCTCCTTGTTCCTCTTTTTCTGCTCTTTCTTCAGCTGGTAGGCCATAAACTTTCGTTTTCTGAGTTCTTCCTTCAGGGCCTTGATACGGCTCTCTATGTCACTCTGGTCCGAAATGGGTTCTGAAGGCAAATTTAGATGATAAATCACAGTTAGAATGTGAAACCAGTGCCAGACCCCTGATTAGCAAAGCGTAATCCAACTTTGTGCAAACTCAAACTCAAACCCAATTCTTTGGAGATTAGTGTACATTTTCTTTACCAAGAATGTGTTAATTTCATTTTTGTGCATGTTGTTTTGGCTTGTATACAATTAACAAACTGTATTACAAAGATTAAATGTTTAAACAGTGGCCTGAAAATGAATAACACACATTCAGCTACAATACTAGGCCAGCAAAACTGTCTTTGGTTGTGCGATAACTAAGTGCAATGCCAAGTGATCTCTCCTCCTATCACACAGCTAAGCAGGTTAGGTATCAGGGAAGTGCTTGCATAATGTATTCCTGGCAGCATTACATTATGCCTGACTACACAGTGCCAGCATAAAGCTGCATTATATAGCTCTCTCTGCTTTTCTCCTATCTTCTCTGAGAACTACCAGGAACTATTATACCATCCCAAAAAATATTACATATTCAGTGTACGAGTGTTGAGTCATTGGGTAACTCACCAGTCTGCGTGGCCATGGGGGAGTCAGTTGGCTGAGTGCGGGCCTGGTTGGCGGTCCAGGAGGAGGAGCGAAGCTGCATCTTGGTTTTGCTGCTGCCATCTGAAGGAGAGGCAGCAGGGCTGTGGCTATCTTTAAATGGAGACTGGAGAGACTAAACAGGAGGAGGAGGGGAAGAGAAAGGAATATTACTTCAGGATATAACAACACAGTCACATGATAGAGGTATGCCTGGATTCATATTTTACATTCACAGTAAACTAATACATAATTACCCCCTTGCATGTCCCTCACACAAAATAAAGCTGTGGGTATTTCAGTAGTTCAGTGAAAGATTACTAATTGCCCCAACAGCATCTATAGAGAATTCTTTAGGATAAAGTTTACTCAAACTTGTTCACAATAGCAAATTTAACCCTCTCAGACATGTGAGGTCAGTCTTGGAGTAGCTATATTTACGCTCAAAATTAACTCAGCTACCATCAAAGTGATGAGACTACACGTTGAAATGAGGAAACACATTTAAGCGTACTTGTCGGCTAGGTGACTGGGAAGTGGAAGTGAAGTCCTGTGTGTAATTAGCAGGGCTACTGTGGACGGACGCCAAAGGTGTTTCAGGGATCACCGCAGGTTGTTCTGAAGATGGGCTTCCTGGTTGCTGGGATATCAGTCCCTCCGTGTGTATACTGGACTCCGGTGTCGCTGAGGAACAGTCACCCTCACTAGCATACTCTGAAAACATGTCAAACAGATAAACATCTTTATTTGTCCAGATTGATTCTGACCATATTTCCAAACATAAGATATGTCCTTTATGTCACTTTGCTTTCATATTGCTTTTGCATTTCAACCTGGCAAAAACTAGCTAGGATCCTGTTGCTTCACCTTTCTCACTGTCAGTTCTGGGCTCTGAGCTTCGAAGGTGACTGGAGCTGGGGCTAATGTCGGAGATCTCCTTTTTATGACCTTCAGCAATGTCATTGTCATGAGGCATTTGTCTGTCCCATACAGCCAGGGCCTCTTTTTCCATCCTACGGACCTCTGCCTCCTCCTGGTCCAGCCGCTGTTTCCACTGCAGCAGCTCCTTGGCATGGTGACGCCTCTGCATCAGCTGCTGCTCCCGCTTTGTCAGGAACCTGGGGAAGGGGGAAGTAAGAATGAAAGGAAAGAAGAATGCAGAGAAGGGGAAGAAGAGATTGAAAAGGGAGATTGTAGACGATGGTGAGAAGACAGTTGAGGACATGGAAAAATTAGGGACAAGATGGGAAGAAGATGGGGGTGAGGGATATGGTAAGGTGGCAGTGATGAGGGAGAGAAGAGAAGAAGGATAAAGACATTTAGTATAAGGAATGTTAAACATGACATCGCAGAAGCAAGACCCAAATCACCTGGAAATCCAGTTATCACTGCAAACTCACCTCAAACCTCCTGTCCAACACTCAGAGAAGCAAACACACACATACACACCCAATACATGCTTTACTTAATTCTTTCCCTCAAATAATCATCCACATAAAGAAGTGTACAAGCACCCATCAAATAAACAAGCATAAAGTGATAACATATCACTCAGGAGAAAAGAAGAGCAGGAAAATAACAGTGAAGATGTCAGATTCATGCATCAGACTGAAACCCAGGGGTTGAACACTGATTGGGTACAGTCACACACACCTCATACACCTGTACTCCCCTGACCAATGAGGATAACAAGACTTAAACACAAGGGGTTCTGTTGTGCTGCAAAGTCAAAAGAGTTTGTAATTCTATATTCCAACTTACACTGGGTTTCTTATACATACATATCTCTGCAGATGCCTATCAAAATAAAGTGTAGTAAGTATAACTGTTGTGTAATGTGGTCTCCCACAGCTATGGGTGCCATTACAGTCCAGTATTATTTAGCCTTGATCTAATTTAGAGGCCTTTCTCTTGACCTAATGTATACTGATGACAAGGCAGATACTGAAGAACCAGACGGGGGGGTTCTTTTAGTGCCTTCCCAAACTCTATTATAGCCAACGGCCATCTGTACTTATTATCCCATCCTATGCAACAGTTACCTAATAAAGAGGGCTAGTTAAGATTTACTGGACTCATTAAAGAGATAGACCACTCTATCTCTGGTCTGTTCTCTGCACAAGTCCTTTACTTCCATGTCACAGTGTGGTTTAATCTCAAAACATTTTGTATCAATAAGGGGGCTAGAGCTGACCAGCCAGCAGCCACAATATGAAGGACATTGAAGAGAGATGCACTGCATTATTCAGTCAAGAGGCAAGAAGGAAAGAGGGGAAGAGACACAAATTAAACACCACAGAAATCAGTGAAATCCCAGCATTGAGCCTGAGATTCCCATTCAACAAGGAAGGCTGCTATTAAAATAAACATAACCTTTTAACCTTCACAAGACGGAATTTATCTATCTAAAGTACTTTGTTTGGTTTCAAATCAAATATTGAAAACTAGGATAAAAACAATACTCATTATACTCATATTCAAAGTTAAGTTGTCAAAAGGTTAGTTTATTTTAGCAAGGCAGCTTTCCTTGGGCACTTTCAAGCTTTCACTCAAACTCCTCCCCCCACAAATTCTAACCTGGAAAATGAAATAAAAAACCCAAACAAACCAACACATCCAATCAATCATCAATCACCGTCCCACCCCTACAAGGTCCCAGTGCCAGTGGATGAACACAAGCATGTTCCATGGGGTGGGGTGGGGTGGGTGAGGCAGGGCAGGGCTAGGTGGAGGTGCTGAGAAAGGAGGTAGAGAGCACTGTACAGTACCTGACCAACTGGTTGTAGATAAAGAGCTGGAATTTAGGGTGGAGGTTGGGAAGACAGACACTGAGGGAGGCCCAGTGGTGGGCCGTGAACACAGAGAAGAAGTAGTGGACAGGAGAACAGTGTCTACAACACACAAGCACGCAACAGACAAAGTCAAGGGTCACACAAACATGGGTATGTAAAAAAACCACACACACACACACACACACACACACACACACACACACACACACACACAGAATGGAACAAGGGGAAACACATTAAAAACACATGGAGGAGGAAGACAAGTAGAGAGAAAGGGAGAGAGAAGAGCGATATGAGAAAATGTGGTTTTATTGCAAGGTGTCAGTCTATCAGGTTTCTGTTTAAAAATAAAACTTAAATTGGGAGAACGTGAACAGTTGTTCAACTAGTGTGTGGGTTGGTTGCGGGTATGATCACTGCCAAACCTGCTTTTGAAGGGGGTTAAATGATAGATATATTCATCAGTAACCCTGATTCTTAAACAAATTACAGTGCAAGGTAAAAGTTACAGCCTTAGATGAAGTGATTACAATTTTGTTAGTGTGTTATGTTAAGCTGAATATATAATATACATTTGCTTTGGCTATAATCAACAGCAGGACAGCGGTAATAGAGAATGAAAGGAGGAGGGGAGAGAAACAATTGTTTATTATTATAAAGATCATGGCAAGCAAGCCAATTAATGCATGATCAGACACAAATATGTAAACAGTTTTATGTTTTTGTTAGTTCCGGTTAATCATTTTATTTTGCAGTGGTCTAAACCTAATTGTGGTGATATTGAACTGCATTATGTATTAAAATTAATAAGAACACAAGCAAGTGATAATTGTGTTGCTAGTATACATTTAAACAAATCTAGACCTCAAAATTGTTGAAGTGCTACCATGGAAGATTGGCCAGTGATTTATAGCCAAGTTATAAATCCTAAACCTCAGAACAATTAACCCACTTGTTGGAGCTACTCGGTCACGAGAGGCTCTACAATCACCTGACCAAAGCTGTTAGCCAAGTCTAAAACCTTGGAGGACCTACAGGAACTCTAAGCACCACAAGAGGAATTGGGCGTAATAAAAATGATGGAATGCAGAACCAATGTTTGTGTTATCTGAGGAAATAAATTTGCATCTGTGATTAAAAGTTGCAGTATTAGGATTACACAGTGTTAACAACCATTAAGGACAGTTTAAGACTGCAACAGATAACTCCTAGTTCAGCTCCTCCAAGAAAATGCTGTTATAGGTTGTACAAATCTGAAGTTAAGGGGGGTATTGTAGCAGACCGTGTGGATTCTTGTCTAGTTTAGAGGGAGGAGAAAAACATGGAGCATGCTTATCTTCACATTCACACATTCACACATCCACAGCATTTTAGACTGCAAAAGAAATGTGGCATGTGCTGGTTAGTTTTAATTAGGTTAGTTGCTAGTTAAGGTAGAGGCCCATATATATAGAATAGGAACATTTCTGACTTTTATGACTGGACATGGTAGATTGAATGAAAAACACTGTGGCAAACAGTACAGGGCACCACAGACATATCTAAACTACTTTACCAATTTTAGTAAAAGCCCTACTTCAGGTGGAAACTGTGCAGCAGTGTTAGGCAAGAAAATATCAATAACCGATCAAAGGACTGATTGTGATCAGAGGCCAAAACAAACAAAAAAAACTAACAAAGAAAACGTTTAAAGAAATGAATTTGCAAGTAGAAAATAATCAAACCTCCAGGGAAAAGGCAGCATGACACACTTTCAGTTAGCACTGTCAAAACGCTGATAATGTAGCATAATATCTGATAATTCAGAAGTAGTCAAATTATCAGTAGGCAGAGAGAACCCATTTAATATATGAAAAATGAAAGTGTTTACTTTTCATCCATGTGAGAGCGCATCTTCTTGAGCTTCTGCATGATGCTGCTAGTCTCACTTCCAGAGATGGAGAGCGAGGGAGAAGGGCTGCGGATATCCTCAGCAGGTCTCATGTTGGGGGAGACTGTTTCAGACACAGGGGTTTCTGACACAGGAGTCTCCTGCAGGATGGATGAATGGACATGCAGACAGGTCAAGTATTAGGTGAAGCCAATAAAAAAATGTTTCTTTCTTGATTCCATTAAGATTCTACTTCTGTAGAACAAACAATACTGAAATGAAACCCCTTAAATTGATCTGTACCTCTTTATAGGCTGTGATGGTGATAAGTGACTGTTGCACTACTTACGGGTGGCGCTTCCCCCCCGGCACACTTGAGACGCTCCTTCAGTCTGAGTGTAGAGTTTCTCATCCGCTCAATCTCCTCCTGCTGCTTCAACAACAGCTGCCTTTCCTTCCTGGCTGCTTTGTTGGCCTCCTGAAGTCGCTTGATCTCAGCCTGGGAACATGAGTATAGTGGGAGAGAAAGTTGGTTAGACAGTAATGGTTAAGATCAGAGTATACCCCAACAACTGTCACTTAATGTCATAATGTGTCCACCCGAACGTACCTGTTCCTGCTGTAGTTTTATCAGAAGACCCCGCTGCTTCTTTCTGATGGGTGGCATTTTGTCATCCTCTCCCTTGTCCCTCAGCCTTTTTTTCTGGTGTTCTAGCCAGGCCAGCTCAGTTCTGGTCTTCTCTTTAAGAGCTTTCTGGCGAAGATGCAGCAGAGAGCTCTGGTGCTGCAGTCTTACCTCTTCGTCCTTCATGTACTGACGCACCATGTCCATGGTGAACTGGGAAAAGCTATCCTGTCCACCAGAAAAGGCCATGTTTGCATCCTGAGACTGCAGGAGAACAAAGGTGAAAGGGCTGAGGTTAGTCTGGGCTGACATAAAAGATCCACAGCAAGAGCTAAGTTTAAGGGAAAGCAGATTTAAGGGGGAGCAAAGGAAGACAGGGGAACTAAAGTGAGGTAATGAGAAGTAATGATATATGAGAGGACAAAAGATGGACGAAAACCACACACTTTATGAGGAACATCCAGGCAAAACCATCAGACTTATAAAGATATACACAGCAAATGTTTGTATGACTACACTGCCCTCTCACCTTTATGATACTGTGTGTCCCTGAAACCAATGTTGTGTTGTGATTGGCTCCATCATCCTCCGATTCCTCATGGTGGTGGGACTTCTTCTCCTTAGTTCCACGGCGGTGTGCTTCAGAAGGCAGCAGAGAGCGGAAGGAGCGTTCTTCTATCTCATCCTCTGTCATGGACTCATCAAACTTGAGAGAGTACTCTGTTGCCACTGAAGTACTGTCTCCTGGAGGGCCAAAAATAAGATAAGTTCAATATACAATACAGGTTTTTAACTACATCCACTTTGGCTCTAGTACACGTTCTATAACTTATGTAACAGCATGTTGTGCTTGCCATCTGATACCTTTCTCGTCCACTACAGAGGGGATGCTGTCACTGCAGAGGGAGTCATTTGCTGCTGTAAGAGCTTCTTCATCTATGGCGCTGCTGCCTGCTTCCCTCTCTGTCCTCTCTTCAGCCGCTCCCTTCCTCCATTTCCCTTCTGCTGCTTCTTTTTTCGTCCATTCTCTGTGGTCTGAGGAGACATGCGATGGGCTATGGTGGCTGCTCGAGTCCGCTCCACTGAGGAAAGGGACAAAGGACAGATATAGTGTCTCTTTAGATTTCTCTTCCCCCAATCTAATGGAAAACAGTGAAACTGCATGCTAGCTACATCAGAGTCCTGTTTGGTACCTGAGGTTGGGTCTTCTGAAGGATAGAGAGTCAGAGTGACTATGGCTGTTTAGTGAAGACAGGGGTTCCTCTGGCCTGGTCCTTCTGCTTGACACCTCACCCTGGTAGCTGTAAGAGAGCATGCAGGACAGACTTAAACATTCAGAACAGACAATACATTCATCCCTCAGTGGTAAATGCTTACAATGCTTCGACTGATGACAGCCTCTTTGTAGGTGGCAATGTATCATCTGCAACTAGTAGTGTGATTACGTCCATTCTGAATTTAAATGTAACTCACAACATAAGTAGGGTTTAGAGATGTTAAACTCCATTCACAATGAAAGACAGTATGCAGTGTAGATGATAAAAAACTCTTTTCACAAAAGGTGTTTTTAGTTTACCTCTCAGAATCAATTTTTTCCTGTTGCTGCTCTGAATAGAAGCTTTGCTGATCTTCCCGCTCTTCCAAGGACTCAGTAGCTACACGGGGGACAACCACAGCTCCTGCTATCTGCGACCGTGCCAATTCTGTCATCTGACAGAGAAGAACACAATATACAGATCAAATATTGTATTTGATATGTCTTACACTGGATATTACACTTTCCTCCTCCACGTTTACTGATATTTCTTTACTGAAAACTCAAAAATCAGCTTTGTTAAAAAAATGAAGACACATGCTGTTTTCCAGGCAGAGAGGAAGGCTGTAATTGCTAACCTCCTTGATGTGTCGGGCAGCATCGGCTGTGTACCGTGCTGCCTCGGCCTGTTGACTCATCATCTTCGTAGTTGCCTCTTGGAGGCCCTCCAAAGTCTGTTTTTGAGTTCCTGCCAAGGTTTCCTGCAGTTCTATATGAGCCTGGATAAAACCAAGCATGGACATCATACACAGAAAAATAAAAAACACTCATACCGTAGAATTCAAAAGGTGAGCATATGCACATATATATTGTTGGTGAGAGTAAAATAACTGATGAACTGTGTGTGCGTAGTTATACCCTGGCCACTCTCTGCCTGTTTTCCTCCAGCTGTAGCTGTGTCTCCAAGGCTTCCCTTTCAGCCTTGATCTTAAGCTCGTGGATCTCACGCTCATGCAGCTGCTGTTTGGCCTGCAGGGTCAAAGTTCAGAGGTCGGGTCAATACAGACATTAGTGAGGTAGTAAGTCACTGAAATTTATGGATGCCAAAAAAGCTCTTTAAGTATTTATTATGTAAATGTTATGCAGCAACAATTAATGAAGTCCCAGATAAATGAAATTATTGGGTATTACTCAACTGTCTGTAATTCCCATTTGTATGGTACTCTGTACTGTCTTACAATCATCAAAATATTACGCTATATTCAAAATATCAAATCATCACTGTATGCCGCCAGACAGAAACAGGATTATGAAAGCCTTCTGTAATTTAATTTAAACTGTTTAATAATAATGCAACTTCTGATGACAGCTAAACACATAGCAGAGCTTCTTCGTAGCCCTTATTTACACACTTTTGTACTCTCAGCAACAAACTCCTTCTTCACCTTGAGCATCTGGGCCAATGACACACTCTCTTGCTGAGCCATGGACACACCCATCAGCCTCTCCACGTCCCCCAGATGTCGAACTGACTCCTCAATGGACTCCAGGTACTGGAGCTCTGCTGCCATACGCTGCTGCAAGACAGCAGGTGAATATTGTAGTTCACCTGGGAGAAAGAAAGGGGGGATAGGGTGAGAGAGATTAATACAATGAGATGCTGGTGGAGTGCGGCATTTTGAGAATAACATGATTCATAAATAAGTCTAAGGAGTAAAAACCCTAACAGTTTACATCTTTGCAGTTGTGACTTCAGCTAAACTAGCAAGAAGTGATGACAAAAGGTCAAACTTGGTACACTCATGTCTTGAAAGCTTTATGTATGTATATAGTTTTATTTACCCGTCGTCTTGGTTTCTGCTTTACCACTGCGAGATGTGGGGCCTGTGTTTGGGTTATTTGCCCCTCGAGAACCACTTCTCACAGGCTCACTGGGAGAGTCTGCTCTTTGAGGAGAACTAGGGTCTGGAGAGCCAGAAGAAGAAGCCCATTTGGGCCTGGCTGCTGAAGACTTTTTAGTGTCAAGTCCCAAACTAGAAATATAATTAGAAAAAGAAAGAAAGAAAAAAGCATAAGTAGTTAATGAAAGAACATACACAGGAAAGTGGGATGTTACAAGCTTTCCAGTGTGGGTTGACCATTTTGAATAGAGGAGAAGGCTGACCAAAAAGATAAAGAAAGAGGGGGCCCCTGCAAACTCTAGAACTGACTGAGGCAGCATAACCCTGCTGTGAGAGGCCCAGACTATGAATGGCTATATTGTGCTGCTCGGAGATGATCACAGGCCAAAGGCGATGTCTAAAGAGATCAGGATACACTCTACTTTTCCATTAAGGACAGTACATAGTGTCTCCTTTTTTCTCCAAGGATCAGACTCAACTAATAATATAACAATATCACCATGATCTCAATGCAAAAGCAATTAGCAGTCATATCAACAGAAACATATTTGAGACAGTTTTTTAAAGTTAGCACTAAAGAAAAACAACAACCTGTTTTGTGAATGGCACTTAGAAAGACTCAATCCTGTCTGAATGTTTGCTTTTATCGTATAAGACCCACAGTCCCAACAGAGTGGTAGGAATCTGCCACTTGGGCTCTAGAGTACCATTAGAGGGCTCAAATGTCACTACTGGGCGCTGAGATTAAAGGAAAAAAAAAAAACTCTCTCCTTTCCTTTGGCAGCAGTCCCAAGCTGTGGTGAAGCTGGCTGACCCGTCCAACCACCCTGCAGGCCCCCAAAACAAAATAACCAGTGTTTTTTGTCTTGGGTCGAACTGCAGCCTCCTCCTGTTGCTGGGCACTACACGGCTGCTTAAACCCTCAGGCCTTCAACAGAACAGCAAGCCACAAGACTGTTTAGACTGGCAGCCTCAACTAGGGCTCTTTAAGCATAGTATTTAGTAAATAGTCATGCCCAGATAAATTAACCTTTGAGTAATTACAGTATATAACAAGTGGAGGTTTCTGAGTAGTTGGAACGGCAACAACTGAGATGACCCAGTGCTGAAATGATCCCATTCATCCCTGAGTGCCCAATTCCATTTTAGTTGAGCTTGAAAATACTTAAGGAATGAAACTCTGTGGCTTCCAGGCTAATTTCAATATTACTTTAAACAGATTAATCTGTATTCTGTGAAAACAAAAGTTTCAATTTATCACAAAAACATTGTGATAAATCAAATAAACACCAGGAAATTAAAAAAAACATTAACACTGTGACATGCTGTGACCTACATCTATAACCTACCATATCCAGGACAACATAAAAATACCAGTGTAAGCCAATATCACCCCCACTCTTCCCACACAGCACTGTTGCACTGGGGGTTACGGAAAATCAGGAAAGAAGGAAATACCAGAGACGACTGGATGTGTGGGTAATTTGAACTTGTGGGAACACCATTCACTCACCTCTCTGATACGATTAAACATTCTCTTCAATTTGATATCTTAGAGATACTGAAAAACAGTCGTAGTGGAACCTCGCAGGTGGAAAGTTTATTTTAGATCTTTTACAGCATTTGACTAAACCAAAAGTATCAAACCTCTCCTTTAATGTTGTCTACTGAAAGCATTACCTTTGGTGAGAAGTTTCCCCTAAAGTGTCATTAGAGTGGACGCTCTTGGCCTGGCTGTGGGCAGAGCTTTTCTCTGAGCCCCTCTTCCTGGAGTCCGAGGATAATGCCTCCGAGGGAGGTGAGCAGGAGCTCCTCTGCTCTTCCACCAGAGTGGCATCACTCTGGTCTGATGCTGTGCCTGCAAGGGAATGGAGTAGTTATATTGTGCAGCAGATGGATTTGTAAATGTAAAACAGAGCATTTTAACCAGTCATACCAGGAAATAATGAAAACATTTTAAATCTCACCTCTTTTTCTGGCAGAATGCTTGGAAAAGGGAGAGGAGCCAGATGCTGAACCAGAGGAAGGATGCGGTGAGTGAATAGATGAGTGAAAGGATGAATGGTTGGAATTGATGCCTCCTGTATTTCTCTCAAAAGGAGACCTCCTCATCAGCTCTTCAAAATGACTAACAGAGAGGGGAGAAAAGACAGATGATCAAATCACTTTTAAATAAAATTCAGGATCTGTGACACAAAATAAACAATGTACATGTAGAAAACATAATGTCTAATGAACATGGGATAAACAGCGGGGTGAATCTGCCAGAGACTGTTTGTACTGGTTACTCTAAGAAGCCTGCAAGGAAAAATCTATGAACTCGAGAATACAGAGGGGGATTGCAGTCTGAAAGGGCTGCGTGATCGTTCTATTTGTGTGACATGAATGCCATCCAGTGGACACTTTAAAAAATGAATGTCCACTTTATTTCTCTTACCTGCGAGAATTGGAGCCTCTTTTTAACTGGCCACTGGCTCCGCTGCTATGTGATGACACAAAGTCATCTTCATAGGCTGCTGCCTCTATGGGGCCATTTCCAGAGTTCAAAGAATGTGCAGGGGGAGAGTTCCTCTCACTCACTATAGGACATGGTGGTGATATAACAGACAAGACAAATATTTATGATCTTGCCTCAGATTGACAGTAAGTATGTTGTACATGTTGTAGTTTACCACTACAGTTTTTATACATCAAACATTCTGTGTATGGGTTCATCTCACCATTTCCTTTGTTTTGCTATGTTAGCCAAAAATAAAGCCAAAACTAACATTGAAAGAAAAAATAAATGACCACCTTAACTGTCCATAAAGCCACTGACACTAATGAAGTTGTCATCTAATATGGAAAACTTGACTTTGACATATTTAGCTTGGTAAAAAGATACTCATATGTGAACTAACCTTTAGCATGGCCATGAAGGTTCTTAGTGAAAATGTTGATTACACTTAGAGGGCTTCCTTTGTTCAGCTCCTCCCAGGCTGCTTTGCGGCTGTCATGCTGTGCAAAGGGTGAGCTGAGGGCCGAGCACCTTGCTGCCTCCCTCTGGAACTCAGACAAACGCTGGTAATCCCGTCTTTGACCCGCACAGTAGTCCACTGCCTCCAGGCGATCTGCTGGTCGAGGTACACGATTGTTGGAGGGGTGAGGAGGGGTTACCTCATCCTCAGAAAAACTCCCTTCACTCAGAAGAGGACCCTCACTAATGGAACCGGCACTTGAGTCATGGAGACTTGTCCAATTCTTATCCTTGTCCTCTATCAATCCATATCCTCTCCCTTGTGCCAGTTTATCCATTCTCTCCACCTTTTCCAAACCATTGAAGGGCTTCCTCCTTTCATGTGTATGACTGTTGGGAATAGGCCCAGTTCCATCAGCAGAAGTTGCTTGTAGATTGGTCAAATTAGCGTGTGTACCTTTCTTTTCTTTCTGTTCCCCGAGGGCATGCAGATCGCCTGCTCCTGGAAGAGCTGTGCCATTGTATGAACTATGGCCTGTGCTAGTTAAAATCCTCTGGATCCTCAACGCCATGTCATTATTTTCTGTGGCAGTTGTTTCTGCCCAGCATTCATCATCTCGATTAGCTTTAGAGGGTGTAGGAGCCAAAATAGCGTCCAGGTCTATTGAAGTTACTGTACCGTAGTTGATCCCCTCCCCAGCAAGTTTGCGTGCCTCACTCTCTATACGGTTGGAGAGGGATGCGGCTGTGGCCTTGATGGCCTCAATACGGGACATCTTGGGCCGCAACCTGTTGGAAGGTGCTGTGGCTGGCCGCGGGGTGTGCTCGACATCACTAGTTGCCATCGCAGTCTCCAGCCTGAGAAGCTGAGAGAGGAAATGGTCACCAAAAGGGGCTAGCGCACTGCTGCTGGGACCAGTCATAGGTCTAACTGCTGGGCTGAGGCGGTCAGGCTGAAGCAAAGAGGCAACTCCGACATCCAGATCATTCCTACAATAGGGAGAGCAACAAAGAATGGAGAAGTTAAAATAAGGGAGAAAAGATGTAAACAGTTTGTTATATAACAATGATTGAACTAAACATATTATGCAAGTGTATTCATCAAGCTTACTGAAGAAATCAAACGAAATAACTTTCATTGTGAATATCAAGAATGTCTACAGACAAGCAAAACTGTTATGTGTTGCAGCATAATATTTTTTAGAGCTATAATTTTTGAATAACTGTATTCACCAGCCTGATGTGTAACTGTTATTGGTACAAAACTTAATGAACAGGATAGAGCATACACTATAACTGGATAGGAAACTATAAATCAAAATAACTTTAATCAATAAACATACACAGAGAAAGATAATTATTATCATTATCTTTATTTCCAGTGAGTAATCTGAGTTGTTTGTTCATGCTTCTAAAATAGGTTCAGTTACTGTAAAACCTGGAGTATTAATAGCAGAGCAATAAGGCTTGTGGGGCACTCCAGAAAAACCAAAACCAATCATTTGGGAACAAACAGTTTCTGTGTTTGGTACAGTCAGGTGATTCTGTAGAATTTATTGCCAAAACATTACGTCCCAGAGACACCAGAATATTGTGCAGAGGGTTTTTTGTTGTTGATCTATGTCAGTAAATCTAATAAATAAATACATTTGTTATTCTGGAGAGTGGTGGAGGTGAGCATGCAGGTTTGTCTTCATGTGTGTGCATGTGTGTACCTGGATAATGGAGGAGGTGGCTGATCATTCAAAGACCTATCACTGCTCGAGGGACTCTGCGGTGCCTCCAGTCTTTTGTTCTCTTTGTCCGACTCTCCTGAAGGCTGGTACATCGGTCTCTGTGGCAGAACACGTTAGAAATTATATATTTTTCTTACATACAGGATCATTTAATTATTACATTTCCCTTAGTTAATTATTCTACCTAAAACAGCTTTCATATATAAATAAATTGACCATGTTTCATGCGTATGCATAATACCATTTGAATAGAAGGAGCACAAGGTGGCGTCTGTGTGGCCTCCTCGCCCAGCTGGGCCTCCTCTAGCAGCAGTTTGTTGTAGGTCTCCTGTAGCCGCTTTTGTACAGGGGCCACAGGCACCTCGCTGGGAAGGGCTAATGTTTTAGCCACTTCTCTTTGCTTCCTGTAGAGCTCCTGCAATCTCTGGTTTCTCCGCTCTGCTTCCTCCCTCAGTGCCCTCTTCTCTTCTGCTTGACGCCTCTTTCTCTCCTCTTGTTGCCTGGAAATGTACTGGCGAACAGTATCTGCATCATAGTGTCGCTTTTTGTACCCTGTGTCAACCGTGTTGGAAGTCTCTGGTCGGTGTGTAGTGGGGCTGGCGCTGCGGCAGCCTCTTGAGGAGCCTCCTGTTGTCACAGTAGTTCCCCAAGCAGAGACCGGAGTTCTTGTTCGTGACCCTGATCCCCCTCTCCCTCTCCGACCACTGCTCCCACCCCGGGACCTTTGCCGGGCCCTCTCCTCCCTTTCAGCTGCTTTACACTCCAGCTGAAGGTCATCAAGTATCCCCTGGATGTCTGCTGATAACAGGTCTGCGTTTACACCCACTGCAGTCTTGTCCTGAGCGGCAGATGACGGGGTAGATGTAGTTGTAGAGTGGCTTTTGGAGTGCCCCTGAAATCCACTACGAGGCCTTTGTGTGCGGTTAGGGTGAGACTGTGGATTTGACTCCGAGCGTGGGTCTGAACTGGAACGGTGACGGGAAGCTGGTGGACATTTACAGAAAGGCAAAATGTTACAGTCTGTAAATAATGGAACGCAGATACACGCACGCCCACACACATGCTTTAATGCCAAACTTAGAGTTACATGTGGAAGCTAGGTTGATGAAACATTAAAAGTGTCAAATTTGCTTTCACAATTCATACTGAAGCAGAGGTATTAGTGTATGACCAGCCTTTTTTTTTAAAACAAGCAGTATGCTAAAACAAATTCCTATAAACTGTTTTCCTGTTTGTATACAATTAATATCTGTAATACACAGGTTTGTCACAGCTCAAAAAACATTAAAAATTCTCTGACAAGTGGATGTACCAGATTAAAAAAAAAAAAAACCCAAAGCTAAAGCACTAAGGCCTGCGGGGCAGGTTTGCCATGGCAACTCTAATCTGGGCCAAAATTCCCATCTACATTTTACAGTATCTAATCCAGACAGTGTTTTTTCAGAACATGGCCGCAGTGAACCTCATTGCAACTCCCTTTCCCACTCTGCCACTCCCCAGAGTACACTCTGCCTGCACTGGGAGCAACCTCTGGAAATCAGGCCATGTCTAATTGTGCACCCAACCAGAACAGCAAGTCAATCACTATTCCTTACGGTCAGTGGTACCCAGTGCAGATCCAGCTAGCAAAGACAGAGGTAGATGCAAATAGTGTAAAAGTATGTAAGATTGTGAGACAGGGTCTATGGCTGTCTATGTAAAGCAGCAGCCAAATACTCTTTATTTATTGATATTCTTTGGCTGGCTCTGGTGTCTTGCTGTTTTACTGTGCATCCCAGACATGGAAAACCTCATAACAAGACAAAATATAATAACAAAGAATTAATTTGATAAAATCTTTCAATTAGATGGATGATAGCAGTTAAATGTATGTTTAACTTTAGAGGTGAAAGTTTGATAGCAACATGAGAAACCAGATAAAAGTAAAAGAAAGGACACAAGATGTCTGCAAGGGTGGGGGTGAAGAGGGGATAGAAAGTCAAGAGTAGAACTTAATTTACACATCTGTGATTAAGCAGAGAAGATTTTTGACGTCAAGCTGACACATTTTGCGTGGCTCTTCAAAGTCTAGCAGACTGCTAATGACCCTTTCTGTCCATGTCCTTTCTATTTAATGACACACCGGTTTATGAAAGTACATCAAGAGGTGCAAGAACAGCACTGACAATGGTTACAGCAGAGATGACTGGGTTATAGGTAGCTAAGTTGGCTGTTGGTATCATGAAATGGGCTAACACTGTAATATAAGACAGAGGTGTAGTGGCATGTATAGAAGGGCAAGAAGAGTTTACAGTAGGTCTCTAGGTCCCACCTGTTCTGCTCAGTCCATCAGATGGCTGGGGCCTGTCCTCCCTGGGCAGTTTTGGAACTGGACCCAGTACCATCTTTACAAGCTTTTGGCCCTCTCGCCACGATGCAGGGCTTATCACTAAAAAGAAACAGAAAATTAACACTATAGATGCTGCCACTGAAGAGCATTACAATTCAATATAGTTCATGTTGACCTCATGGAACATTACTGCATGTGTTTGCATGTATATGTAGGAATGTCACCACAGGAGCAGACTCACTTTAACATAAATACAAACACAAATTAGAGAACAGAAGAGACACAAGAAAAACATTTGATAGACAAGCTGCATAGCTTTAGTAAAACCAATTTAAATGGTCACTTTACCCAAAGCTATTAATATAAAAAAAAGAAATTGACGTGCCGACTGTTTTATGAAGTTACTGAAGTTGCTGTGTGGGAGAGGGCATACAACAAAAGAACTTGGTTTTTACGGTTTACCCAAATCCCCCCCATCCCCCAAGAAATTATCCGGAGGATAAATTTGTTTGTTATTTCACATAGCTTTCCATGCCAATCTCTGCTTTCTGCCACCAGCCTTATTTGTGGTGCTCAGAGCATTGGGAAATTACATTTAAAAAAAAAAAAAACAGCGACATTTCTTTACTTGGAATAATCTCTAGGGCACTTCCCACAATGACTGTATTCTACTGAAGAGCAGTTCTTGGTAATTAAGCTGTACATCTACTAACCAAGCAGCTGTTTGTAATGGGTGGATGAGCACACTGAACCTGGCCACAGATTTCAAGGGCTATTTATAGCGCTGTGCCAGCATGAAACAGAGACCAGCCAGACTTAAGCGACAACATAAAAGTTGGAAGAAACACATGTAGACAAGACACAGAGTGAATGAAAGCTATAACACAAGAGATATACATTTCATATGCAGATTTAAGGGTATCCAGATTTGATCGGTTTTGTCCTGTACTGTATTTCACTGTTATTGTAATGAGACTCAATCATTAATGATGATCATGCCAAAGCGACATTATTATATATCTAACAAATGCCTTTCCTTGTGTCTAGGTCTACACAGACACAGAGATGAAGATAGCTAGCAATCATGTCTGCATGTGTGCCTGTGGAGGCACCTTTGTGAGTGGGGAGGGTGGAGTTTTATCAGCTGTCAGAGGTCTCCTATGCCCAGGTTACAGCAGTATGTGGCTGTAATTCTTCTATGTTGGTGTATGTATGCTACTTGCTGGTTACAATCCGCATGTTACACATGCTGGACATTTCTTCAGAGATTAAAGTCTTAACAGAGCCTCTGACGCCAGCAATGACTGGTTTATGTACTGAAAGACACACAGGCCAATATGGGCCAACTGAGTAGATGTAAAGAACACAGCTCATACTATAGCCTGAACACTGGTTTCTGCAGTCTGTTTGAGGCATTTATGGCACTAAGTTATTTGGAGTGAAATTAAATAATTTATATTTTGATTATTTTGTTTTGCTGTTTAGTTTGCATGTAAACAAAGTTAGCGCTTTATAAAATGATGTTACACTCATTGTGTATACACTTGTCAATAGACTAAGAGATGATAGAAAACCATTACTGAACAGACATCAGCAAGAGCATGTGTGCAGGGTAAAATAACAACAAAATTAAGCAGAAATAAAGAAGGGGAAAAAAGGTAGAGAACAAATACAGAACACAGCTGACTTAAAAAGGCACAGACACTAGAGCGGCACAGCCAATTGAGAAAAACCTTCTAAGCACACCACTAGTTCAACATTTGAGGCTCTTGGTTTTGGACACTGTGCACTGACCCATGATAAAATCCTGCCAGACTGTTCCACATGCTTAGCTTTCCAACTGTCACTAATTAAAAATAGATCAGAGGGTGGGTTGGCCCTCCAACATAAAAGAGGATTATTATACCTGGTTTTGCATTTAGGTCAGACGAAGGGGCAGCTCTGTGGACCTTCCTGACTGGTTTAGAAGGCTTCCTCTCTTTGGACCTGTCTGGTCTCTGTTCCCTCTGCTGCTGGTGCCTGGATCTGGTGCTCTCTGTACACAGATGACACATACTGAGAATGAGCCACAAAGCAGCAAAAACTGACAAACACATCCTAATTCAATTTAAAGTCATCAGTTGGCTGAACAAAAATCTTTGATGTTATAAACCAAAGACTATGAGCGTAAATCAAGTTTGTTTATGCAACACTTGGCATACTTAATTAAATAGTGGATACAATATTTTTTTGTGCTTCTGAACGATCAATGCAACTCCATGTTTCCCATATATAGAATGCAATTGAGCTGCCCATCCAAACAGATTTACCCTGATCCAAGTGTTAACGGTTTTCCTTGCAGTTGATGGTCAGTATGTGCATTCATGTGCAATCAATGGCTTGCGAATGCAGTTTCTTAGAGAGTTCTCTATACTTGATGCCATAGGGTCTCATAACCTGGATTAAAAGCCCAGGAAACAGAGGGACCCAAGCATACCAGAGATCACCATCACTGCCATTTACCACACACTCACAGTTCAGAATTGCAGCTACAAGTCTAGGTCAAAACATAAATACATTTTTTTTTGTTTATATGCAACACCCTAATCATAGCAGAACATTTTACAAATAAGATATGATAGCAGTGGGAAGAAAACGTTTGAGTCCTATGCTTACCAGCAAACTGCCGTGACAGGTCTCTGTATATTTCCCTGCTGAGGTTATGAAACTCCTCCTCCTTCCAAACTTTCCCATCAGGAGTCCGGATCTTTGTCTCAGTACTGTTGAAACCTAAGAGTAAAAGGATTAAAGATGTAAGGTGTAGCATCCTGTTTCCTACTATATGGCTAAAATCTATATTCCCAAAACAAGCTATCACTTCAAATATAATTTCAACAAAAGGTCAAACAAACAAGAAAGATAAAGTTTAGGATGCATTCTACACTGATGGTACCTTTGTAAATAGGTGCAGGTGGTGCCGCTGCTACTTTCCGTATTTTTGCTGTAGGCATGTTGCTAGTACCAGCATTGTTACTCCCCACAGCTGCCATGACGGGCTGTTCCAGATAACCCAGCAGCTTCTCTCTCTCTGCGGCCTCCTCCAGATGTTGTCTCTGCCTGCGAATACGCTCTTTGAGCTTCTCCAGCTTATCATCAGGCTGATGTCGCCTTAGGTTCTCCAGCCGTTGGGAAGCTGAGCCAGGGCTGGTGGAGGAGGTGCTTTCCCCTCTGCGTGTGGAGCCTGGGGCTGAAGCTAGACATGGACTTGTCTCTTGGCTATCCATGCCAAGTTGTGCTTTGGGAGTGCTTTCCTCCTCAGCCCCCTCCCTTGCAGGGACTCTTACACCTGTGAGATGTGACTGGTTTCCAGTAGTCCTCAGGGTGACCAGAGCTGGCTGGTCATTGAGGTAGCGGACCTCTGTGCTCTCCAGAGCCGAGGAGTGTGTGCTGTCTAGGTCCCTGTCCGCCTGTTTGTCCCTGGTGTCTCTCTGGTAGACCAGCTGGCTGAGCAGAGGACCTGAAGAAGGCGGAGAGGATGGGTTCGAAGACCCTGGCACCGAGTGCAGACTGTAGGCCTCCAGCTGAGAGGGGGGATGTGGTGGGGGGGTGGCCTCTCTGGACACATACCAGATTACATGGGATCAGGAAAGGGATCAAGATTTACTCTTAATTTACCACTCACTGAGTGTACATATGAACACATTTGTGACTTGGTCAAATGGCAGGGAGAGAAGGAAGGATATATTCACTCAAGACACCACTATGTATAACCATACATAAAAGAAATGTGGAATTTTTAAAGTTTGGTCATTCAAGTCTTACAATGTCCTCACTGAATGAAATTATTGCAGAATGCGTTTATTGGTGGCTCTTACGGTACAATAGCATCAAAAAAGTGATCTGAATATGTACTATTGTGTAAATTTTCTGGTAATAATAAAACATTAACAAAAACCTCTGACATTTCATTTCTAAGACATAAACCTTTTTGGACAATTTTAAAATTAAAATACTGATAGTGTTACCAATAAAACATTTGCAATTTATATGTCATTTACTATAAATGTGCAACATATTTACATTTAAAATCCAGTGATTCTGTTACACTGAGTGACAATAAATACTAGAAACAAAACTTGAGCTTTCACAGTATGATTGCAAACATTGGAACCTTAAGCTGCCTAGCTGTCTGAGAGCTTATCAGATATGAGCTATTCAGAGGAGATGTCAAGAACATATGGTCTCTGAATGGTTCTCTTGAAGAGCACAGAGTGTTGGGGACTGACTGTTATTTACACGAAAAAGCTCTCCTGAAATGTCAAATTAAAACCATGAAGTGACGCAATAATTGCAATGAAAATATCACAGCGGGGACATAAACACTATATTATTCTGTTGTTATTCTGCTATAATTTATCATTTAAAATAGTAATATTAATAACATTGTTTTGTTGAGCATGTTCAATAAAATCTTGTAATATGCTTTGAGTACAGTTTTAATTTATTTTTTCTGGAATATTTAGAAAAAGGGAATATTACTAATGATGTGACTATGACAGTATACCATCCTATCCAAATATAGCAATTTACTTAGAGAGAGGTGGTTAAAGAGCTTTCATGGATGTATTTTAGTGCCATGTTTGTACCTGTAGGAGGCCAGCGGTTCCCTGAACTCCACACTGTTGTTCCTGCGGACATTGCTGTCCTGGGTGGTATTTCTCAGTGGGCTGCGTGAGCTGCTCTTTTCTGGACTTTGCTGACTACGCCCTCTGTGCTTTGAAGACCCTCCATTGTCATCAGCTTGTTGTCCATCTGTGACAGAGAAAGCAATGTTAAAATAGTTAGGGTTTAGGTGTAGAATTGAACTAATCATGACATTTGCAAAATATTACTTTAGATTTTGCAATGACTCACCCCTGCAGCGGACCGTCCTGGAGGATTTCTTCTTGGGGGGGTCCATGACAGAGTCCAGGAGAACCCCTGTCCCTGGAACTGCCTCTAGACGATTTTCTATATGCCGCAACTACAGAGGGACAATGCACATGTCAGACTCTTTGGGCTATGTGAAGATGAAACGGAGTAATCTTCATCATCAGCATTAAATACTGAAGACTGGATTTCGTAACCTTTACAAAAGGGAAATTGACAAACAAACAAAATTATTCAGCAGAAACCTGTTCCAGGTGTACTTACAGCAGCTTTGGACTGAGCCAAACCTTTCCATACAGTCGTCAGCTCTGAAAAAGAGAATCGAATTAATTACCACAGGTGACCTCTTGCTATATAAACAATCCATACGACACATTTACATTATGAATTTCAAAATTCAAATAGAGGGATTGTGAAAACACTATACCAACTTTGAGAATAAACATTTTTATATTAAGCACACCTGTGCCAATATTGTGATCGGTGAGCTGCTGAGCAGAGCTTTTAAGAGAAACTTCAGTCCTCCTGCTGCTCCTCATCTCTCCCATTCACCTGTAGACAAGATTAGACACAGGCAAATAATGAACACCAATACTGAGTGAAGCTAAAATTGACATAAATAGGATTAACACAAAATGTCATTAAACTATATACTCTAGTCCACTTATACTGTATACCATGTAAAGAATTGAGAGACAACGGCAGTAAAATCTCAGCAATCAGGCAGATGAAACCTAAAGTGCTGACTGAAACCAATACAAAGATAACACAGAAATATGCATCAACCTCTTTCAAACAAGAAACTGACTCAGACAGAAACCAGCCTTAGAGACAAAAGTCTAGCAGCCAGCTGCAATCCATGCCCAGTTTGTAAACAAATTAAAATACATATTAAATGTTTTAAAAAAAAACATGTGTACAGCCTAATCAATTCCAAATATAACATAGTCACTATTATGACAGCTTGTTGACAGCAGACTAATGTCACCCTGCCATTTAAAACTGGTTCTACAACAGCACATTCCTCAAAAGATTTCCAGGAAGGAAGGAAGGTAAACAGAACTGAAGTTTGTCACATGACAGCCATGTGATGTTTACTTAAAACACCTGTACAGTAACCTAAGTAAGGTGACAGGTCTTACCTGGGTAGTACTATCATAAAAGTCAAAGAAGTATGTTTAGTCCTGATTGGGGAACCCTCTTCCTGAGACAATAGTGGGTCAATTTGTTGAGAACTTTTCCACTTTAATCATTATTAATGATTTAATCATAATTATTGTACCATGGTCTAGTGTAAATAGCCTAGTTATATAGCTAATGATGGGTGTTTTGCACAAATATTTAACACTCCTTGAGTCATAAGGAGTTCTTCAGAAGTCATGCCTTTTACTCATAACAATCACCTGACACAACCCTGCGGCATCAGGCAGAAAGAGAAAACAGGAAGAAGACTAAATGTATTTCTCTTTATACATCCATGACATCAACAGAGTTTTTAGTATCAGTCTATCACATTAACATATGTCTTTACACTGATGACCATGTTTATACACTAAAATTAACAGCGCCGACTGTGTGCCTTTAACTATGTTTACTAAACCATAGTTTCATAATTCCTGTTATCTGAATCCAGATGGCATGAATCCAAAACATATGGTCAGAGAGCCAAGGGCGGGATAGCGGCTAATATTATATATTGTTGGAGTGTATGAAACGTTAGTAAATTCACACAAGGAACAAACGTTTTCAGGGGTTGTCCTCTCGACTATCGAGAACAGCTGATGTTAGCAACTTTTTTTCTTTCAAAAGTTGTGACTTGAACTGACAAGTGCAGACGACAGCATTACATGAAACACTTCTCTATTCCCAACTCGACGTCAATAATTAACAAGACAAACTTTGTACCGATGTTAACCTCCCCAACCGACTGATTTATTCAAGTTAACAGCCAAAGACTCTTCAAACGGCAGGCTTGATACAGGACTGTAGTACTGTATATCAGTCCTGTATTGCCTTCATAGTAAACCCACCGTATCCAAGCATGTAGAGCTCATAAAGTTCGTTAACGAAACCATATTGAAACTTCAAACTCGTCGACTGGAAGGTGAACTCCTCAGCGACACATCAGGACGAGTACAGACGACGTCGGGTCAGCTTTAAGTGACAAAAACACAATTTCCCCCGACGAAGTGCGGCTGATTTCTATGAAAGCCAATACGACCGGTGTAAACTCCAAGATGGCGCATTGTTTCTTCTTCGCTCACCGGCTGCAGCGATGCTCAGCAGCAGTCGCTCGGTCCTGTCGCTTATGGGTGGACGCTACATTACAAAAACACTAATGTAGGGACATACAGTGTTGCAATGCGGCTTCCGACCACTAATGTCCCCACTGTGCTGAGCAGAACCACGGCTGTTCGGTGAGGAAGAAATAATGTGCCATCTTTGACTTTACATGGCTTGTATTGACTTTAACTTTATTCCCCTAACTACATCGTTGTAAGTCGAGTTTTAATTACTTTCCACCCACCTGGAATCGCCTCTTTTGCCCCCGGATGGGTCGCTGGGAAGTTTGCCTTTCATTCAATAGCTCCATATTTTGAACTTTACTTTGTAAAACATCTAAAGCCTAAAATTGGTGGGCTCACACTGATAAGCACATCGGGACCTGCTCACGGGCTTTTCAAACGCTAACGTTTAGCTGTCGTTGCTGTTAACGACGGCGCTGTTATTATTGAATGTAATAAACTATAAAAACACTAAATGAAACAGCGAGTAATGGCCATCTAACTCCCCACATCACAGTCGAGAAACACCCTGTCCAGGAACTACTCACCCGTGTGATCGGACAACACAGTCCATCGTTAACCTACTTTCGGGTGTGAACTAACAACCAGGGTACAACTGCTTCCTAAAAAAAACCGAATCACTATTAAAACAACCTCAACTTTTCAACAACAGCGACTGGTTTTCCAGCACAATCGTTGTGCGTCCAAAACTCATGTCTCCAACTCATTCAGCCGCCTGACTTCGCCTCCGGTCCAGGGAATAGCCGGAGCCGCCAACTCCAGAGTTCACGTTACCGCTAGCGGATAGGAAAGTCCTGAATTAACTTGGCCAAACGCCTCTTTGGAAGGACATAACACATACCTTTAGGGAAACGATCCGACGTATCTAGATGTCCGCATTCATGCTGACGTCCCCGGGAAGAGAAAGTCCAAACTTGTCTTCAGCTCCGTTCAGCGGTTTGTTTGCTAACGTTAGCTATCAGTTGAGCCAACTGAGCTAGCAACTTTTCCTAGCGGCACGCAGCCATTATTGTTGTTATTGTTGCTGTTGCTGTTGTTGTTTCCTCTGCGTTTCCCCGTTCAACCGACTATCCAGGTGGGCTGGGAGATTCCTGGAGAGAAAGGTCTCTGCCCGCCTCTGAGGTCGGCTTTCCCGGGTTACTATGTTGATGTTTCTCAACGGGTGAAACTGGAGTATCGGAGACGGGTCGGTAACCGAGGCCGAAATATCGCGAGAGTTGGACCACGTCAAACTCTGAGGGAGCGCCCCCCCCCCCCCCCCCCCCCGCGCACGTCCGCCCGCACGCACACATGCACGCAGACAAGACTATAAAATCCCCATAAATAAATATGTAAAACTAATAATGTTTGTTAAAAAAAAGTGTTAAAAACTCAGTTGTACTCTTTGTTATCAGATTCATCGATCGGATTGTAGAAGCCTCTAAATGATAAAAATTTAATTTGACTTTTTTCCTTTAATTTAGTAGTTATAGGACATGTATTGTCTGAAAGATTTCATATATTATCTTTGATGTGAAACGTACTGTAGATCGGTGTCCCACTTTAGAATATTTGTTATACTGCGCATTTGCCAAGAAGCGTCCCACTTTCTCTGAACCAACCTATTTATCACTTATTGGCAAATATTTGTTTTAGGACTACACTATTTTTTCCCTTTGGTAGATGTACAGATGTAAAGGGAGATTTTTTCGATAACTTTATGTCTACTCATTCTTTATATTCAGCAAACTCAAAAATTCAGGAATAAAATAGTGACGCCAGTGGATGATAAACACGGTCGCGTTGTCTGAGGCATGAATTGTTTCCATATGTTGTTGAGTCTTTTTTAAAACGTTACAGCAGGGCTTAACTGAAAAATCAGAGCCATGGAGTGTAAATTCATGCGGTCCATTAGGTGAGGGCAGACAAGGCAGAGCTTGCTTTATCAATACAACATGCGTTTACTGCCACCAAGCGGCCTGAGTGTGTATCACACACACAAATCACCTTCAGCACTCCACTCGTTCAAAAGGTTACCATAGCCCACTAACCCCGAGTCCAGATCATTTTAGTCATTCTTTCATCACAAGATATTGCTTCATTTATTTTCCTTCATTCGACCGATTTTATTGTGGGTGGATTCAGGATCCATTTTTATTGGTCCCTATGGCAACAAATGGACTGCGCATTGTAAAAAAAATGGGCGAAATAGTTTGATGATTGGATGTGTGCTCACTGTTTACAGGTGAGTCATAAATATATAAACTGCCTGTCATGACCATGGAGCCAGATATTTAGGTTTCCAGGTTATGGCTGCTTGTTTGACCGTGCACAAGGCAACAAGTAGTCCACACGTGCTGTGCAGTCCATCAGCACTCTCTGGCTTGATATTAAACACACGGTCACATGGTTACATTACAGTTTTAATTAGATTTCGAATATGTCACATGCTGCCGGCTTTATGTTGTATGTCTGGGTCAATAAAAGGTGCTGTAACTGGCAACAGCTCCAATTCCCCCGATTCCCTCTGGTTAATAACCTCTCTCTCTCTCCCTCCTTCTCTCTCTCTCTCCTTCTCTCTCTCTCTCCTTCTCTCTCTCTCTCTCTTTCCTGGCAGTGGGTAGTACGCCGTGGTCGTGTCTGCTGCCACATTTTCATTTTTCTGTGGAAAGGGGAACGAAATGGAAAGGAGTTCTCTCTTTTTAGGTAAGACATCCTGCGTCATTTTTTCTTTCTAACAGCAGTTTGGCGACTGTACTGAGCTCATCCGACAACTAAAGCCTTTTGGCAGAGGTTATGTTATGTTTGAGCTTCTGTTTGTGTGCAGCCCAGAGGAACAGGGGTGCAGAAATCCATAATGAGGAGTCTCCCTTCAGTTTTCATGTAACACTGTGCAGGGTTGCTTTTATGTAACTTAAAACATAATAGCTGATATACAAACTTGTTTTTTTGATATTACCATTCTTTTTTTTTTTTTTTTTTTTTTTCAATTTTAGAGGTTTTTGTATGTGACTTCTTGCCTTTAAGATAAGACTCATCTGTGTCCAGGAGACTGGGGAGTGCAGATGCATGTTTTTGTCTAAATGTTTGGTCCTGGCAGGAAGCTGTTTTTCAACTCCACTTGGCTGGTTGCATGCTTAATTAGCCTACAAAACATTACCAAATGTGCTAAGACTATGACTGAGCACGAATCTTTCTTCACTTTGGCTTTTACCAGTGCAACAGGATGAGGCAGGAGACCGAGTCATTACACTGATAAGAGACGATTTAAATCTTCATGTTCAGACTGTTGCTCGGAGAGACAGAGCAGGTGTCAGTATAAGGGCCACATGGAGGCTGACTTGAATTAGGTTATGCTGATTACCAAGTGGGCCTAGACCACATAGTGATAACATTTCAAGATAGGAAAAAAAAAAAATCTCCCCAGCTCAAACTCAGGGGTTAGGGAAGGCAGCGATCATTACCCCTAAGGAGTGAGGAATTAATTAAAGGTGAGAAAATCGAGACTACATTTCCTGGAGTGAATAGAAAGGAAGTGTGTGTCTGACAAGTTGTTGATGGGGTTTTAGATACTAAAATGCCACAATTTGCTTTTCATATCCATCTGTCACCTGGGCTGTTTGTCTCTGTCCTTGTAACATCTATGACCTAGGACTTTATCAAATGTTACGTGTTATTTCATCATTGTCTTGGAAAATAAACCCACGTTAAAGCCTGTTGTGATGTATTAAGATAAACTAATCCATCAGAAGTAGCATAAGAGTCTGTTTTCTCAAGTCATGGGACTTTGACAATAAAGGAAGAGGCAGTTTGAATAATCAGTGTTTGTGTTATAGATGACAGGCTGCTGGAGGCAAACACTGTGTTGCCAGTCGACTTCATTGTTTCACATCTCTCTTTTTCCTGAAGTGGAGCCCAAAAATTGCAGTCATGTAATCTCCTACAATACCCAGTTTCTATTAAGTGGTTCAATAGGCAGTGTGATCAGTTTTGTGCAAGAATTGATCAAATTATCTCCTTTTTAAATGAAGGCAAATGGACCATTACTTGGATCAATCCTGCTTCTCTGGAGTGTTTTGTTAATTATTTCATCAAATTAACATTTGTCACTTACCATCCCCAATCTAGTTTGGCTATATTTTCCTGTTAATGTCTTTTGTTAATCTTTTCTTGTCAAGTGCTCTGATTGTCCTGATTGAACACCACTCTTGTTGGAAAGGGTGCAAATTGGTTTTCATGGTGTATAAATTAGTGCCTCTTTTCAGCATAAATCTGAACCTGACTATACCTCTTGGACTAAAACATGCTGCATGTTCCTTGTACCACCTACAATACATATTTAAAATATTGAATAATTGTGATTCATCATTTACAAAGATGATTAATCCTGTCTTTTATCGCAGCCAGATTTGCACTAAATTCATCTTTAGTTGCCACATACTGTCAGTCTTTCTGTCAAACTCTTGGTAAATAAATATCCAAGTAAAAAATGTTCACAATCTAATGCAATGTAAACAAACAAATCCTTTAGTGACTCAATAACACCAGAGCTGAGGGCCCTCTAAAATGCCTAATGTGTAATCATTGGTTGAAGTGGATGAATTAGATACTAACTGATAACAAATCACCAAGGGCAAAGGCAGTCAATTAGAGGCAAGAAGAACTGCTAGATGAGACATATACTCATTTTATCAACCTGTGGTATGAGGTTCTGCTAACAATCCATCAGGGGTCTAGAGAAGGACATCTTTAAGCTTTAGGTGTATCATGGGTACCTTAACTAAGGCAGATATACTTGTCTGATTAACAGATCTGGGTCAAACATGCATTACTAATGCATTTTTGCCATATATATGTATGTATGTATGTATGTATGTATGTGTGTATATATATATCATTTATGTATTTGATCTCGGAGCAGGTAAAATCAGTGTTCATTAATTTAAATGTTTTGTGTAGATTGGGTCCAAGTTTCAAATACGACATTGTTTCCTCTCAGCCTTGTGGATACATTTGGCAAAGATTTAAATGTCAGTGGCCAGCCCTGCAAGTTGAAAAATTACGCTTAGGAGCTGTAGCCAGTGAGTTAAAAAGTGACGCTAAAGAGCCCTTACCAAGCCTCCATATGTGAAGAATTTTGGAATTTGGAGTGGGAAAGTCTTTCTGTGGCCTTTTTGTTATGTGTTCCTTGTGGAAAACTGAATGCACAACAATAATGTGCATGTGCAAGACATTCCTTCTAATATCATATACTTGTATGTAGGGATTCTGTAATGTAATTGTGCAGACATTAAGTACTAAAAGCCTTTTTTCCGATTTTATGCTCTTCTTTCCATAGAATTCTGTTACTTCTGTGGTAGGATCCCATTAAATTGAATTATTTGAAATTTATATCAATATGTTATTTAATTTACCCTGCACAGCTGTGTTGTGTGTCTGTTGAAATGAAAAACATAAATGCATCAAAAATCATCAAAATGCCATGAACCATGTTTTTACTTTGTATAATCGCTGAAGGTATACAGTATACATGCAATCTGTAAATTATAGCTAATCTCTAAGGCAACTATCTTGTTGAATTCCATATGCAGTTCAGTGGCCCTGCATTATTGTATAATAAGCAGCATACTTTGCTAAATAATTTCAAGACTGGTTTCACGAACACCAGGTTAAAGTCAAAACAGTACGGTACATTTTCACCTCCTTGTTCCTCCAAAGCACTGGAGAATTTCCTTTCTGAAAAATAGTCCATTCAACACAGAGTTCAGGATACAAAAATCAAACAAAAAATGCTTTTTTAATGGCAGTGGTTTTTCCTTTCTCTGTACTAGGTACTATATATTCTCACTTGGGTTATTTTCTTGTATTACATTTCCACATTTCCACATATGTTTAGATATCAGATTATATTATCTCAAATAATAATTACAGCACAATGCTGAGGAAAATGCATCATATTCCACCCTATGACAGTTCCTTACCCCCCATGAGGCTTCTTTACTTTCAAATGATTGGAGGATAACAGTGTGGTGGTTCTATTAGTAGTGTTGATCATTACTGATTTGATGTGTCTGTGGTGTTGTGTAATGGTCTTTCTTGGAAGGTCATCACATCAGTAGGATCCCTTTGAGAAGCATCTTTTCATAGTCTAAAGGCTACATGTCATGGTAAACCTGGCTGTAGTTAAAGACAAAAAGCCTGACTGCTGTTATAAATTATTGAAACAATGAGCAAAAAGCAGAAAAATGAAGAGTCAGTGTGTCTTAGTAGCTGTCAAACTTATTAAACTCATAAATACCATGAATTCAAAATTATACTATGATGTTTGATCATGTTCCTTTTCAGATCTAAGTGAGAACTCTGGTGTCCACTGTAAAGAAAAAAATGTAAGAGATAACACAGAAAACTAATCCAGAGGTTGAGTTACCCTGTATGTTCGCTGTCTAATGTCTGCTACACAGGCTTCCAACTAATTGGTCTATTTAAACCGAGGTCATTCAGTTTTTATGGCACAATACTTACATAATGATAACATGAAACTTTAATAAACCCTGCAGGGAATTTGGGTTGTTGGAATCGTGGAATAAAAATTAAAGCAAATGGATGCATGAAATTAATGGAAAGTACAGCACCATACCATACAATGGACAGAACAGAACGTGTATAGATTACAGATCAAATAAACAGAAAAAATTAGGAGAAGAAAGACACAAAAAGCAATTCGCAGCACACATACAGGATTAGCAAAACGTGTAGTATCTTCATTAACACGGCTAGATAAGGTGTTACTTCTGCATAGAAAATGTGTAGGTTGTGTTAAAAAAAAAAACTGTCCATGTCATTAAGTACATTACATTTTCAAGATACAGAGTAGATGAATTAATAATATAGAAGCAACAATAGAAGCAGAGGGACGTGGCTGTGGGTGGACTGACTTGTCATACTTTGCTGGAAAGGTGCAGTGGAACACTTTTTGCTGGTTTAGTTATTATCCTTGTATCCTTCATCAGTTATTATTGTCTCGGTGGGGGATGCCCAATTATTGCAAATAGGCCTACTCAAATGGAAAAAAAATGTGTGCATCAGTTTTGTAAGTTTTGGATGTGAAGTAGAGTAGCAACTTGAGATTGCGTTTGATAGAGAGGATAATTAAAATGAGTAGAGTACAGGGGTTATTTTACATTTACGTTAGGCTGTTTCCTTGTTACCTTGACATTTTTAGCGGCATGACTCTAGTGATGGCTGTCGATCGGTCAACGACTGTGGTCCAGACTGAAATAGCATAATGGCGTTCAGATCCCCATCAAGAGTTTCACAGTTGTGGCTTTGAGTAAAATGTCTCGACAACTGTTGATGGATTACCATTACATTTGGTACAGACATTTATGTCTCCCGCAGGATAAATTGCAACTTTTTTCACATGTGCAGCAGTACTCTCCAAGACCTGTGAACAGACTGTGATTTGTAAAATCGAGTTCTCCTTTAAATATTCCTCTATGTGCCATCATCAGGTCAATATTTTGGCGTTAGCATTTAGCTCAAAGCACCCCTGTGCTGTGTACTCTTTCACTCTATGTTATAGTCTGGGTAGAAATGTCATGAGTGTTTTGTTCTTTTTGTCTCTTTGTTTCCTGCTACATCCAGTAAAGTTTCACATGCATTTGCCTTTCGCACTCCATACATTTGCTGCTTCCGTTTGCTTGTTGAAATTCACCACAGTGTGTAAAAGCAAGTTGTAAATTTAATATGTAGATGTTGGCTCATGCTAATGCACTCTGTATAATACAGAACAGTAATTTGCAGTGGCTGTATTCTGAGAGACTCAGTGCTCAGTTAGAGGCCGGCTGAGCTATGGAAAATTAAACCTCATTGAGAGGACACACATTCATATACTGTATGTCTCTAGGATCCTGCAGTATTTATATTTGTCAGTGTTCCTTACTCTTGGATGAGCTGTCTATTCAAGTTCAATAGCTCTTTGTTCTTCTGTTTGTGAACGGCAAACAAAGCTGTAAGATAACCCACAGCATACAGTGTAACCATAAATGATTGAATACTATAACTTTGACACACGTAAGCCATATGTGTGTGTACAGAATATTGTTTTGTCCCTTCTGTTCCCACTGTTGGATAACTCATAAAGGTGTTGGTCTCACTTTTTGTTCAAAGCCAAACTCCAGATGCATCACAGTAGCATAAAAAATATTTCTCAAACAGTTGATGAAAACCTTTATATGTAATATCTGTTTTAACCTGTTGAATATAGCCAGCTAACTGACACTGGCACATTTAGTTGATAATAATGTTGATTATTGTGCATTGTCCTTATAAAAAAAATTATGAAATTAAACCTGCCATCTTATTGTCATATTCCGTTTTGTCTGTTTGATGAAGAATCACATTTATAAGAAATTGAATAATAGAAAATCGTATTGGCAACTGGAAAAAAGGACACCAACTTGATCCTTTTAGCCATCATCATCCTTGATCCCCTTTCTGGACCATTTAAGCTGTCCTCAGTATTTCTTAAAGTTGTTGTTGAATCTCCTGCACCTTGCTCCAAACATGATGGTTATTTTCAGCTGTCCTAAATTTAATGCCGGATTTCCTTTCAATCACATTGCCCATTAGAGTAGGTTCAGGTGACATAAGACTTCCTGACACATGTTTGGCCATTCACCAGGTTGACGTCCAGGTTGGGGGAGGATGTGGTGGAAGATAATATGTGATCAGGCAGTTGTGTGGGCCGTTGGGGGCAGCAGGTGTGAGAAGGTTCCTCGCCTGCCCGAGCCTCTTCTTCAATCCTCATTAGCAACCTCGCAGACACCTGGCTGTCCAACAAAGAGCGTAAAAAAACAACTTCGCCCCTCTAATATTGTTGTTCAGGTTTTGTCAAGGCTCACATTCTCTCGCCGGCTTTTATCTGACCCGAAGTAACTAGAAATTCACCACACAGCTGGGTAACACATTTGATGTTTGTGGATTTCAGATAATAGCAGTATAAAAGCTCAGTGACTAAGGCTTTTCTACAACCTTAAAAGCTAATTAGGATAATCATATCAAACCACAGTCAACTTTCTTGGCAGTATGGTGTAGAGCAACCACAGTGGAGTGCAGAGGAAGCAGCTGAGCCTTGATGTTTTAGTGTGGGTGTTTTGTTAGAGCTGTGGGGTGAAGGTCTGGTGGTATGGGTCTGGTTGTACTAATGGTTTTGATAATGGTTACATGATGTCAGCCTTCATCTTTTTCCAATGATACTAATTACCTCCTCTTCATTCCTGTCAACAAAACATTATTTACAATTTTTTTCTACTTTTTCGTAACGATATTAAAGGAGTTATGGGAAATACGCTCATTTCGCTTTCTTGCTGAGAGTAGGATGAGAGGATTGGCACCACTCGTGTGTCTGTACACTCAATATGAAACAGCAGAACTAAATAAACAATACAACACGATACAAATGAGATACAACATAGTGACATTTAGAAGCGCTGGTAGGAGCCAGACTAGCTGTTTCCCCATTTCCATTTTTATGCTAAGCTAAGCCGTCCGGCTGCTGGCTGTAGATCACATGAAGGATTGTTTGGAGTATTTGTATCCGTCCATTTTATCTCACTGTATAAATCTCAGTAACAGATGGTAGGTGAACATAAACAAGTCACTTATGTGCATCAGTATCGATTATACTATACGCGGCATGTGGTATATATAGATAAACACAGTCTAAGTGGCCTTTATGTAAATGTACCATATGAGCCAAGTGCACTTTTTTGCTGATAAGAACTGAAGTGACTTAAAGAGCAGCCTTGTGCTTGTGGCAATACACAATTCATGTTTATTGTCATATATACTTTTTTTTTTTTGCTGACATCAATGTCTGTGTCCATTTTAGTAACTTTAGTCTTCTGGAAGAGGCCTGTTTGACATTCAACCCTTTACTAACCATATTTGTTTAAAATAATTGCTTCTTCTACCTTTCAAGTCAGGCGAATAGGTTTGGTGTTTAAATGTTTGGACCAGCCATTTTATTTCTATTGATCATGAATATGGCACCGTTCTAAGTCAGTTTATTTAGTCTTTGTTGTATTTTCCTGTTCATGTGGCTGGGGCTTGTCTGGCTGTATCCAGATGCAACTGTCTGTACATAAACATCCCTATATATCAGCTAATCGTGTTGGCATTCCTGTTCAGCCAGTTTGAAAACATAATTTGGTAAATGGATTCAATAAGCATCAGATCAATGGAGGTTCCCCTGCCATTTCTCAGACAGAGCTTTCCCTGCCAGGAACCACACAATGGACAACTGTATGGTATATAAATTTATATTCATATATATATATTTCACTGACCTTCTCCGAATGAGTCTATGAACATAATGTTGGAGCACTCAGTAAAGCTGGGGAGAGAAGGAAGAAGGCGGGACTGGTGTTTTCTAGGTGTTTTCTTGCTCAGTTGGAAGCTTAGTTCATATTCATTAAGCTGCAATTAAAGCCACTCTACCTGTGAGCCCCTGCTCTCTGAGCAGTTTCCAGAGCAGCAACATTGTCATTATATACCATCAACCCCCCAGAGAGTGGGGAATGTAAGACGTCAGAGTCAATGGGCATTATCAATCAGAAAGGATAGAAATATCATTGATTGTTTGCCTTTTAAAAGAAAACCTGTAAAGCTGTGCTTCAACAATTTATTTATAATTCATTGATTTTGTGCAAGGTAGGTCATTCCAATCAGTAAGGACCATAAGTGCAGTGATTTGATATTCGTCAATATTTTTTTTTTTCATATAGAGGATACATGAGGATATATGTCCAGTTGCAGTGGCCATGAATGTGTTTCTTATTCAACTCTACCAATGAATTTGTTTATTTGCCAGTTACTCAGTGTAAAAATAATGTATTAATTTTAATAGAGTTGTCAAAGAGGTTGAGTAGTGGTGCTCCTGCAGCGCCATACTTTATTATTATTATTTTTTTATTTATTTGCTTAATCTAGTCATTGAACCTGTTTTGTGCTGTAGTTGTAACCACGACTGTCTGACAGTCTCATTGCCTCTAATTAGTATGCCTATTAAAAATTAAATAACAAGTAGGCTGTGATATTTCTCTGTTAATTTGGAACTTAATCACATCTTTAGAAATGTTGGTGGCTTTTCCAATTTGTTTATACTAATTATAATGTTTGACTGCTTTATAAGGGCATGATAAATTAGCAAATAAAACAAAAGATATATATATATATATATATATATATATATATATATATATATATATATATATATATATATATATATATATTGGGCCACTTGAGGGCAGCACAACAAGCTGTAAACCATAGATTGTAGCAGTAAACACAACATTGACATTTTATTGCTTTGTGAAGTAGTTATAGTGAATGTTCTAGTTAATGGTGGCTTATTTACGTCATCAGACATAGAGAGACAATAGCATTTACTTGGAAAAGTCCACTCCCTTTGCTCTCATTTTAGCTTGGCACTTGAGCGAGTTGCTAAATGCTCCCACTGTGTTCACAATCTACGGCTGACTTTATCTGTCTGCTGTTTGGTGCAGATCTGCTCGCTTACAGCATCATACACTCAGTAGGCGATATGAGGGAGGATGCCGTCCCCCTTCTTAGCAAAATGACCAAAATGCATCCCCCTTGTTAAACCCCTTGCCATCCCCCCTCTCCATCCCCTAGTAGCAGAGAGAGTGCAGTCATAGCTGGGCGAAAATTTGCGAGAGAAGACGAATGTACGGAAGAGATGTTAAAGGGACTCAGGGCTAAGGTGCACAGGAGAGAACGATTTACAGAAGGGACACTTCTGTTAGCTCTAATCAGAGCTGAGCCAGTCATCCTTGCCACAAGAAAAGTTTAATGATAAAATTGCTGTATTTTTTTTATTTTTTTGCCGCATTCGTTTATTTGATTTGATTTGAAAAAAAAAAATCACATTTCACTTTCTGTCTCATAAATTAAATAAATCAAATTGTTGCTGGTTTATTTGTGTTCTTGTAAACAAAGCCCAAGGAAAAAAAATCGAACTGTTATTCCCGGGGCTTTATCCTCTTCAGCTCACACAAGATATTAGTAAAAATCAAGCAGGATGTTATTTCAGTTTGTGCAAAAATGTTGAAATGTGGAGGTGTTAGTGGAGACCTCTTGAAATCAAAGAGGTGCAGCTTTCTTGTACCGTCATCATCATCGACTCAAGAGGGTCTCTGATCATTAGTGCCTCATTCATTGCAGTGAGTCCACTTATTGACGGCAGTCTAATTAATGGCTCTCGGGGTGCTCAAGTAGTCTGATGGATTTTAAGACGGTTGAATTGCTTTCATCCTTTCATCTTATCTACTCTATACAACTACACAACATCATCTTTTTACTGCTCAATATATTCACGGCACAGGTTACTCACTGTGTCTCCCAGAGGGACTGTAAAACCAGAAATCTATTATTCAGCTAACTAAAATGGTGAGGGCTCCATAAAGCTAGAGCAGGAGCAGCAACAATGTGGAGCCTTTTGCAGCAGATCGTCAGGCAGTAAGATGTACTGTGTATGTGCATGTCTTAGCACACACCAGAAACCAGACTAGTCCTCAATGTTCCTGCCAGATGAAGGAGAAGGTGGATTGATAAAATTGCTCTCCCTCTCTTTCTTCCCTCTTCCTAATTGCTCCATTAAGCACGGCACTGGCAGTATTATATGATTATTTGTTTTGAAGGCTGCGTTACAGCTTATCTAATTGGTTCTGATGCTCAGAGGACTGGTAATATTTTAAAGTGACTGAGAACAGTGAGAACTGTCGGGCCTTTGGAAAAATTGACTTGGAGGGTTAGCTGAACAATTTCACAGTTACACAGGAGCTGGATCTCTTCAGGCTTTTGACTGATGTACTTTAGCTATAACCACACACCCAAGATTGTCTGCACCTGTAAATGAAAGTGATGTTGCTATAATAAGTCTGCACTAGAGGTGTAACACAAAGCTACTATCTGTATCTGTATCTGTATCTGTTAATTTCACAAAAATATCTGTATATATAACCCTGTACTGATTTCCAGAGTGAAAGTGTAGGAAAGCACCTGCTACCACATTTCCTGTGTTGTTTTTTTACGGCCATTTACACCCTTTTTGGGAATCCACATTTGGTTTGCTCAATCCACACCAACTCCAACCTCTGTTGGGGCCGCGTCTGTCCTCAGAACCAGCTGCCCTGTCAGCTGCAGCGTCTGAGTAGCTAAGAGGACAGCGACCGGCCAAACTGTCCTCACCAGGCTGACTGACAGCAAATGTACTTGACAAAAATAGTTTTCGTGCAGGCTCCACTGGAAGAAAACACCAATGTTATTATTAATGGATGAATTAATTTTATTCTATTTATTCTTTATTCCCTTGGCCTGTATACATTTATGTATAAGTTTAGCTTCCCATAAGAAATCTACAATATAATTTGTGAAATCTCCAATTACACCGAATAAATGATCCAGACAAATTAACTGTTAATTAACTGTGAATCTTTGATGTCACATTAATATATGTGTCTCTCTCTTTTTCTTTCCCTGTATGCCTCTCTACTCCCTTTCCTTCCTGCAGCACTATGCTGAGACCCCAGGCAGCCTTCCCACCATGCTGGAACTGGGCTCCTGTTCGGTCAGCTCTCAGTCTCTGACAGGGGACCACAATGCTTTGGGGCTACCTAGACCCCCAACGGGGCCGGAGTGTCCAATGGGGTGTAGCAGCACCCCCAGGCACCAGATACTTCCCTCATCCCCAGCGGATTGTGAGAACTGGCAGAAGCATCGTGCAGGACTGGCCAGAGGGTCGAGCCAGTTTTCTGAGTCCCACTCCCTCCTGGAGCCCCAAAGTCTCTCAACCAGCTATGACACCCTCTACCTCCCACACATGTCGGGCCATGCCCCCCCTCTGAATCCAAACCGTCTCGGTCTGTCCCTTGATGTGGCCTCGACTTTTGAAATTGGAGGGGGAATGCTGGGGGTGGATGGAGATTTGGCGGTCAGTCCCAATGTGATCAAGAGACGTCGGGGTGGCCTGATCGAGCAGAGGGACATTGTCAAAGCCCACCAGGCTCATAAGATTCAAAGCACACCACAGGCACGACGCAAGGAGTGGGAGTGAGTATGATGCTGATATAACTACAGCCTCTCTCTTTTTTCTTTACCTGATAATAGTTTATATGACCAGTTTTCTTCAGGGTTGCTTTTCTGAAACCGGGTGCTCTGAAAAGTATAGAGTTCAGAAAATAAATAAGTGCAGCCCATTCAAATATGATAACAACATCTGCCTTTTGTTTAATTTGTACTTAACAAACATCCCTATGTTTTATATCCATTGAGATGTTTTTAGAGTACAATTATTGTCTATGTTTTACTGTTCCAGTTGTTTTATTTCACTTAGTTGTGACAAAATGCAATACTCAGCATGTTGGTGGATAGGAATCAGAACATACAGAGGATATGAAGCACAAATAGATTGAACATACTGTAGATGAGTGCTGCTTTTTTGTTTTTTTTGGAAACACCATTCACTTCCTTTCTATTCATCACCATCATATAAGTAGAAATGTCAGTATTCCTGGGACCAATTTTTGTAGAAAAAAAAGGTAAATTGTATGGGCAATGCAAATAAAATTGATATAATGTTCAGCCTGGCAGCAGCCACACTTGGTGAAACTCTATTTGTGTAGTCCAATAATAGTATTTATCTAGGGGTCAGGTAGGGCTGGGTGATATGGACAAAATCTCGTATTGTGATACTCTGAATCTTTCTAGACAATGAATTGAGAATATGGAAAAGGTCTTAGTAAAAGAACATTCAAAATGAGTGTTCACACCTGCCTTCGGATTTCTGTCTTTAGGGTGCAATTAGAAAAGAAGACGCAAGAAATACAAAAACATTTTAACACGTTTTCTTATTAGTGATGTCAAACACACAAAGAAATACAGTGTGTGTTACACTTGTAAGAAATGAGTAAAAAATATTCACTGCATGGCTTTGTGTATGTTCACCACACTGTTTAGTGGGTATGATTGCAGGTTTAAAGGAATAGTTTGACATTTTGGGAAATACATTTATTTGCTTTCTGGCTGAGCGTTAAATTAGATGAGCAAGACCATTTTCATGTCAGCATAAACACTGGAAACGGGGAAACAGCTATCCTGGCTTTGCAGTAAATCAAGTTTCTTTAACATGTGAAAAAACTGAAGTGTTAAAGTAAAAATATGTAATTTTATGGGGTGGGGGACTATTATTATACTTCTTCACTGGTAACTGTTAAAAGGCAACCAGGAAGTCTTTGCCCCCCCCCCCCCCCCCAACACTTAGGTTTTTGTATGGATTAAACAAACAAGATATAATGTGTTAACTAGTGAGCTTTAAAAGTGATGGCTTTAGAAGTGATGGTAGGTAAGCTGTTCCCCCTGCTTCCAGTCTTTTTGCTAAGCTAAGATAACCGGCTGCTGGCTGTGGCTTCATATTTATCGTACAGATATGGGAATGGTATCAATCTTCTCATCTTACTCTCCATCAAAAAGCAAACAAGTAGAATAATAATTTCCCAAAATGGCGAAATTATTCATTTAAAACTTTAAAAGCCAGCTTTTGCTTCAGGTGTGTATCCTTGTGTGGAATGGACAAATGGTGTCTTGCACAAAGTGATTACTATAACAGTCTCATTTCAGCACTATAGTCCAATGCTCATTCTGTCATTATCAGCATGCTGTACCCTTATGTGTATTGTGTGCGTCCAAGCGTGCATGCTTGCGTGTGTGTGTGTGTGTGTTTACTGTATGCTCATTCACGTGCTCATACCATGTGCCTGCGTGTGTGTGAATGTTAAAGTGCCTGTGTGTGTATGTGTCTGTACCTATTTACTGGTTTCCTGCCCTGCGGCGCTGTGGAATTTCTAGCTGATTATAGCAATGAAGCCCCCCCCTTTATTTCCCAGCTGAAGCTGGGGCTTCACCTCTAGTGGCTTTGGCACCCTCTGTGCCCCCCCACCTTCCTCTCCACAGGCACAGGATGCCACATCCCATGCTGAACTATGTCTATAGCTAAAGAGACAGAGGCTTGGGGAGTGTGACGGCAGAGAGAAACTAAGAGGATAGGTGGGAGGTGGAGAGGAGATGGATGACGTACCATGAATTCAGGAGAAGAGATGAGGAGGGAAGAAACAAAATGTGAATGAGAAATAAGAGGAGCAATTTGAATTAGGAGAACTTTTCATGCTTTAATTTGCATTTGATATTTAAGTCCATGTGACAGTAGTATTAATGTGGTTGATTATTGGATCACCAGGCCGGTAGAGATGCTCAGTCATGGACCAAATAACTACTACCCACCCTGCCTAATATAATTATTACAATACTACATGACAGATCTACACTTCTGTTGCTGAGAGGACAATGACCAGAGTGAGTCAGGATGCGTTACAGCCATGAACATCCACCTCTCAGGGCCACTTAATGGCAAACCCACAGTCACCTGACAGGAGAATGGAAAATGGGATGTTGCACCTGAGCCAAAGTGTGCACCTGCTTTCGTTTTTCAAAGGAGATTAGTCCGATTTCAGACCAAGCGAGAGCAGTATGTTGTACAACAGAAAGTATATGTGAGTGCAAGCATTGTAATATCATTCAGTCCATTACTATTACAGTTTTGGATGGATATTCATTTCTAAAATTTTAGTGACCCACCATATAGCAACACCATCACTTCAAAATTTGCCATTGATCCACACTTTCATTTTATGACAAGGTGCCTTAAAAACGTATAGCCAGATTGCCATGAAATTTGCTGTGGACATTCATGACTCCCAGAAGATGATTCTTAATGCTTTAGTGATTCCCTGATGTTTTCTCTTGTGTCATCAATAGGCAAAATTCCTAGAAGCATGAAAAAAATGCGTTCATACTCTGAAGAGGATCTTCAATTTATATATATATATATATATATATATATATTTTTTTTTTTTTTTTCTGAAAGATTGACATCACATACAGAGCTTGAAAGAGATGTTGATGCTTTGTAAATGAAGCAATTAAGCCGGCAATTTTGGTGTCTTGTTCTGCCTTCAGCACCTGCGTGTGTGTGTGTGTGTGTGTGTGTGTGTGTGTGCGTGTATGTGTGCACATTTGTAGTAATGGAAGTGCTTGATCAAATAACAGTACTTAGAGTTGGCATGGCCCCAATGACAGTAATCAATCTTGCATTTCATCAGCATCAGGAGTCAACCTTGGTCACAAATAGAGGCCTTATTGTTCCTGTGTGTATTTGTGTTTAATTTGTGTGTGTGTTTCCATTTGTGTGGGAAATGGTAGCATAGAGAGTATGCCGTGCCAAAATGCCAGGATTTTATGGTTGCGCCAATGGATGGACTGGAAATGTTTTTGATGTTCTGTGCACAATTTTATACACATTTCACAAAAATTCAGCCTGACAAACATAATTTTGAATCTTTGGAAACACTGGTTTCGCCCTTAGAATTTAAAATTAAGTTCTTCAAATTTTATTTTTTTAAAGATTTTTCTGACACAAAAGTGGTCAGCCTAGTTACAATTCCTAGTGTTATGGCACAATTATTCAGACCCTAAGACAGACCTTCAGCATCGGAAGACCCATTTTCAGAATGGTCTCCCTGAAGTAAAAAGAGAAGCAGCAAAAGAAGAGCGGCTCCCTGTGTGGGAGTAGTGGTTAATTTAAGTGTTGCAAGCCAGAGATTCAAGGCAGTTAGAGTTGTTAAACTAATGGCAGCATATGCTAAATCCATGAGTCATTAAGCTGAACATGAAATTGAACCAAGCAGATTTCTGAAAGAGTGGCAAGACTATCTAGCATAAGCACAAGGCCAATTTCCAAGTGACAGCACTTTGAATGAGTCTCTACCCCAGGATGACTTTTAATGTGTTCTGGGAACAACTAGTAGTCATTTTGTGACTGAGAGTGTGGGGTTGTGTAGTCAGGGGTGGACAGTATTTCTGATAAATGCATTTAAAATACACATTTGAAATACAGAATAGTTTTTTTGTAAATTGTCTTTGATGGACTTGATAGAAATGTTTTTTTCTGTATTTTTGTATTTTAAAAATACTTCACCCGAAACTGTCTGCATGGTGACGTCACATATATGTGAACCGAAACATTGCCAGTAGACAATACCAGCACATACGTACTTCATACATATCATAGGCTAGGCTGAGATTCAGTAGGAGACGACAGTCATGTTTACTGATGCTTGGATACTCTATGGCTGTACTCCAGCAGCCTCCCACTCAAGATAGCTATCCATCAGTAGTAACTGTCACCAGCTTCATTTAGCTATTAACCACACTAACAGTGAATATTCTTGTGTCTAATGTACCTCAAATATCAGTGTGAAAGATTTGAGTCACAAAAAGATTTATCTATTCTCGACTCTCAGAAGTTTCTTACGTTGCGGTGCTATGTCAGCCGGAGGCTACCCATGCTGTCACGTCATCTATTTAACCGGGGCTATCGTATGTTTTATTTTTACCAAACCAGTTTATTTGAACCACACTGTGGCCCGCTGTATCATTTGGAAATGCGGGCTACAAAATCTATGTATATAGAGTGGAGGTTTATGAAATGATTTTTGCCCATCTCCGTGTCTAGTGAGAGAAGATCTAATGTAGAGCTGAATTGGTTCCTTCATTTCCATTCTTCTGGGTCTAATGTCACACCTACATTTGTACGTTTGCCATCATCTGCTTTGAATAACCCCTCTTACTGAAGGCTCTTACACACTCCTCAGCTCTGCCAGCACACATTTACAGTAAAGGAATGCAGGATGAATGAGACTGAAGTGCAGTGGTGATACAATAACGGCGCTCCACAGTGTCTGATTCAATTGGACAATAATTACTGAAGCATCTACATGGTGTTATTGAAAGAGATTTCAAAACAGAGTAAATGGTACTTTCTTTTTGCCCTTTTCACAAACTCAAAGGTAAACATATAGAGTAAACATCTGTAATCATCTGTTCCAGTTCTTGTTTAAATGTTCTACTAAAAGTATTGGGACAATGTAAAACATCAGACCAAAAAAATGCATTCTGTTTCATTAGAAGTTTGCTAACTTGGCATTGGACTGAGTACTTGATGTGAGGTGGAACCATCTATCAGTTAAACATTTTCAGTATGGACCTTTTCCAAAGAATTCATTATCATTGCAGGGCAAAAACAACTGATTCTTACCATTTAAAGCAGAAACTACTCCGTCGTATCTCCTCACAAATTTGTCTGCCTGACATCAGAGCTGCATTTTGGTTTTTCAAGAAAATATGACACCAGTTTTTCAGCTGAATCATTCATACATTCACATTTGTCCCCAAACTGATTACTTTACGCTAACACCCATCACAGGAATTCTTCATTTTTTCTTGGCATGACATACTATCTGTGTGCGGTTCCTTGGCTACCATGCTGACCGGCAATACACACACGTACACACACACACACACACAAACAAATATATAAATCTGCACACTGAAGACATATTGAGGGATGTCAAATCAACAATGCATGTAATGCTTCACAGGTGATGTATTCTGTAAATGCTGCAGGCCTCTGTGGTTACAGATGGAAGATGAAGACACCAGCACCTCATCACTGCTGTAGCCAGTGTGTGTGTGTGTGTGTGTGTGTGTGTGTGTGCTTTGTGTTATCAGTGGTTATCTGTGTATGGCTGCGCGTCTCATCCGTGTGGTTCCTATTCCTGGCAAGGGTGTTTACAGACTTGGACACACTGTGATCTTCATTTTTTCTGATCACAACTTGATTGGAACACACTGGCTGTGCTGCTGGCCATCCATAAAGCATCTGTCCAACTCCATTGCTCGTGGCTGCAGTTGGAAAATTGCCTGTTTGCTGCGGTGTCAGTGTTTTCATTCTTAACGCATCAAGAGCAAGCCTCGTTATTTATCCACTGGTACAAAAAACAGGGATATATTTGCTGTTTGATTCAGGGTTTTTGTTTTGATTGATGTCTGCATGAAGTATTCTGAGTGTAGCAAGGCCATAAACAAATGACTCTGCTTTTGGCCATGCCAGCGCCATAGTTGAAGCAATAGCAATGTCGGTCCACCACTTTGGTCCGAACTGAAATATGTCAACAACTATTGGATGGATTGACATGAAATGTTATAAAGGCAGCATGGTCCTTAAAGGATGAATCCTACTGACTTTGTTGATCTCCTAACATTTCCTCTAGAGCCACCATGAGGACATTTGTGGTTTTGAGTCAAATGTCTCACCAACTATTTGATGGATTATCATGAAATTTTGTCCTACTCAGGAAGAATTTTAATCATTTTGGTAAACCCTAAATTTTTCATCTAGCACCATCATTAGTTTTTTTAATATCTCTAATTATGACCAAATACTAATGACATTCCCAACATTCTCAGTTGTACGTTGTGTTTAGTGCAAGTTGGCCTTGATTTCGCTAAATGTCTGTACATTGCAGAATATGCATTAATATTACATCTTTCAAATTCGTAAATAATCTCAAAGATGCATTCAAACCATGTTGATAATCCTCAGAATACACAGTTTACAGCACTTTTCTTTCTTTCCGTATTTGCTTTTTTTGAAGAAGTTTTTTTTTTTAGCCAATACAGACTTGACTGTAGAAAAGCTATCACTTTGTGTCCCCTTCCTCTGGTAGAGTCGTTGTTATTTTCAAAATAACATTCAAAGGAAAAATCTGCACAATTTGATCCATACAATTTGTTTCTTTCATGTCTGTCTATCTTTGATAAAGATAGACATGACATGACAAGTCTTTTGTGAAGCCGCTCTTTAGAGTGAAAAAGCAATAATTTAGTCAGCGAAACAGTGACACAACCTGTGGTCTCAATCTGTCTTCTTCTCTCACTGTTTGTCTGCCCACAAAGCTTTAGCTTTGTAAGAGCGTCTGCACTCTGCTGCCCTCGGAGAGCCTCACATCAGACACGTCAGTTATCTCAACCTGTTGAGCCACGAGTCAGACGGAAATTCAAGAGGGAAGACTTACAGATTTACAAAGTCCCTCACTTAGTCAGCCTGCCAGCAGCTATTTGCACATTCTTTATTCACATTTGTCCCTTGAAAACTGAAGGAGCGTGTGATTGATGTTTCAAACAGAGGCATAATTGGACAGCAAGGCATGCAATCTAAATGTCAAGAAAACCTATTTGCTCATTCATACCAATTTACCAATTTGCATAAGGGGCTCGACTGGACTCTTAGGTTAAATTTCACTCTTCTTCATTGTTCTTAGAGCTACAGCCATCCAGTGAAGTTCAATTTGAGGTCAAATGATGATTTCTAAAAAGGTCATCACAGGCAGCTTTGCTTCTTCCATCAATGTTTTACTACTAATATTTGACACTTTATTAAGGCTGACCCTTCCTAGTTTAATCAGTGCACAATGGAGAGAGAATCTGTCTCTCCCTGTATTGGTCTCCATCGTTATTGTTAGACAGACACCCAGCGAAGTGTAAATGTCAGAGCTGTTTGTCATAAGTGAATTATTAATGATGACACGCTGAAAAGCCATTTTCCATGCCACAAAACCATGTGTCTGTCAAACATTATGCCAAATGGAGAAGGCAGCGTTATTGAGAGAGAATTTGCGTCGAGGGAAATGTGTGGAAGTGTTTGTTCACTTGCACACTCTATAATAATGTTTTCATTTAATTCAAGCTGGCATATTTGTTTTATGATAAGGATGTTTTTGTTTGTGCTGCATTTAGGGAGGAGAGCTTCTCATTAAGTGATAAAATGATAGACTGCTGCATTCATTCTCAGACTCACCCTCCCTGTTTTTGTTTCTTCTCCCACTCTCTCTCTGTCTCTGTCTCTCTCTCTCTCTCTCTCTCTCTCTCTCTCTCTCTCTCTCTCTCTCTGTCTGTCTTCCTGTGTTTGGTTGACAAAATGTTGCAAACTGACACTGTTGATGACCATCACAGAGCTGAAGAGAAATCATGAGTTACCGAGATGTGTGATCTGTCAGTAGATGATGGTGTCCGAGTTTGACTAAATGTTGCTCTGGGGTGTAAAATAAAGATAGTGAAGGAATGGGAAAGAGTTTAGGACTGCAGCAAAGAGGAAAGAGACGGATACGGAGGGAAGTAGTAAGAACTTTTTTGACTGAATTTTTGTGTGTGTATGTGTGTGTGTGTGTGTGTGTGTGTGTGTGTGTGAGAGAGAGACTGACCTCACATTGTTCTCTCATTTGTGACACGTTTTGTATAAAGCCCTTGATTAATAAAATTAATTATGTTATTGCTACACTTATTGCAAAGTCATTGTTCTCTGTTAGTTTTGATGATTCAAGATACTACAAAGAATTTTTGAATTTCTTTTTTTTTTTAAATGGCTTTAGTTATTGGCTGGCGACTGGCATATCGTCCCTCCCTGTCAATCTCTATTGTTACTGAGAGAACGAGAATGAAACAAAGAATATGAAAAAAAGAGTCTACAGCCTTACTAGTGATTCTCTGAGGCTGCACTTAATTCAGCAGTGCAAAAATTTGCAAAATGACCTGATGATGGTTCTAGATAAAAGGATAAGGAAATTATCACATTTCATCCTGTGGGGGGACGTGAATGCCAAATTTCATGGCCGTCCAATAGCTGTCCAGACATTTAATTCACAACCGCAAATGTCAACCTCATGGTGGCGTGAGCGTCAGGGGATCGCCAAAGTAAGTAGGATTTATCATCTGGGAATCATAAATGTCTATATAAAATTTTGCGGCAATCCTTCTTGTAGATGTTAAAATATTTAGCAGCAAAATTGAAAGCTTCATGGTGGTGTGAAGATAAAGGATTGAAAAGTAAGGGCATCAACAAAGTCCGTAGGATTCATCCTCTGGGAACCATGGATATCTGAAGCAAATTTCATGACAATCTTCTAAATAGTTGAAGATATATTTCAGTCTGGACCAAAGCCAAACTGGTGGACCAGCAGACTGATATTACCATTTTGTGATTACATTCTAAAGTGATGTTAGTTCAGAGCTCAACACCCACACATGGCCTATATTTTGACTCAACACAGAGGATCAACTGCATGCCCCCATTCCCTGTCCCCCATTCATTAAGTATTTCAGACTTAAATGTTATTACTATGCATCTCTGGGCTCATGCCCTGCTTTACTGACACCAACACCAGCTACGTCTCCCGAGGGAGCTCTCTATGAAATATGGCCTCTGCTCCTCTTATATAACACCCCATGATGGCAGCATGCTCTCTTATTTACTATTGTACATTCACATTCACATAACCACACACACTTGCAGCTGTGAGTCGGAGTCCAAATGCATATGGTTTGTGGCACTTGCGCAGATCAACATTTATTATCTGTTTAATAATGAAAGACAATAGATGTGCTGATAACTCACTTGCTACAAGCAATATCTTGAAATAATACTTCACGCTCTGGGCTGGGTGTCATTTTACATCTATTTTTAAAGCTGTCTTAATTGCAGTTCTTTATAAATAAAAGAGGAGCATCCAAGTTATTCTGAATTATCTGAACAGTTGATTAAGAAATCCATATATTTATTGACCTCGAAGCATGTTTTATTAGCCTCTGTCAAAATAAAAATGACTTTGCTGGAGAGATACATATTTCTGAGCAGCTGGTTTGTTGTACAGGTTCTGCTGGAAAAAAAAAGTAGCACTTTGTGTTGACTGTGAGATGAAACCATTTAGCACAGGAAGCAATGTGACCTGTCAACCTGCTCCACCAGCGTGTATGCATGCACACAGACAAATAAAACATTTTTATGTAATGTTGTTTGACTAGAGAAGTTGCATCTTTAACCCCCCTCCCAAAATAGGAAGAGGCTATCAGCTCACACGAGCAAATAAGTCATTCAGGTCTTGAATGTTCCAGGTTGCAAAATGTCAAGTTATAATAGGAAATGATCTATTCCAGAAACATTACACACATAAGAACAAAAAAATAAATAGAATTGCTTCTTTGGCAATGTTATTATAATTGATACCTTTATGCCAGGATTTAGTTTTACTATATCCACTGAAATGTAATAACAATCCCCCATGCTTGTTTGTTTTATGACTATGAGTTGTAGCCTATTCATGTTGATTTCACCATTTTAGAACAATGCTGTAATAGGTTCTGTACTTTAATGTGTGTGTGTGTGTGTGTGTGTGTGTGTGTGTGTGTGTGTGTGTGTGTGTGGGACGGCAGTGTGTGAGTGTGTTGTGTGCATCATGCTGAAACTAGCCAAGGTGTCACGTGGACATTAAAGTCCTGACACCCAGAGGAGGATGAATGTGCGCTCCGTCATAGACCCTGAATTCACTCCCATCCGTTTATTCAAAGCTCCAGATTTAAATATCAAAGATGATTGTGCTGTGCTCTGAGAGTTCAATGCTGTTAGCTTACTGGAGCAAATAATACCTTTGTAGTGCAACAGGATTTCTTTCAGCCACTGATGCTTTCAAGCCAGGGCTTAGTGGGGAGCCTTAGCTATATCTAAACATCCTTTTTTGGCTCTTATTTCAGGATTACAATTCAGTGACGGGTTGTGTAGCATGTGGTCAGCATCAAGATCCACACATCAGCCGTTGTTTGAGTCCATATGCAGGGAAATAAGCCAGAGACACGTCTGAAGGGTGTGTGTGTGTGAGGTAATTATCACATCCATTTCCCCCCAAAACCAGAGAGAGCCCAAATGTTGCAGCTGCATGACTTATTTTGCTCCAGGAGGGAATAGTTCTGACAAATGGGGAGAAGGATGCTGGGTAAGCAAACGGAGCCATCATCAATATCCAGCATAGCAGCAAATTGCAACTTCAGCATCATGTCCCTGACCCCTAGTGGAGTTGCTAAGAACTGCCTACTGCACAGACAAGCTCATGCATGCATTCATGAGACAAATGGATTGTGTTTAGCTTGTGAAGTAATCATTTGTTTATGTCATCTTGTAATTTAAAATTAATTGGTAAATATGTTGAAAGAGGCATTAATCCAAAGGGGAAGAGGAATAATTAAAATATATTTCATTGAGAATTATGCATACAGAGGTACAATGAGAACAAGAAAGTGACATCTCAAATATTTAAAGTTTTAAAGCTCTTTTTGGGTTTAATTTTGCATGCTGAAACCCCGCTTGCATGCTGAAACAATGAAAAAGAGAAGTAGTGACTGGGGCTGCAAAGACAGAGACAGACAGAGAACTGATGAATCATTCTTCCATCCCATTCATCTCAAGCCAGTTTCATATGATCCTGCATGTGTTAAATTAGCATTGTTTCGCCCACCAGAGGGCATTCATAATCCACAGTCTTAGTGATTCACTGCAGCTTCAGTCGAGCTTGTCTGCACAGTATGTTTTCCAGATCAGAGCAGCTGCCACTTAAGAAGCCATTGGGTAAGTGATGTGGGGAAATACTTTCATGTGGAGTGAAAAATCAAGCATACCGAATCTGCAGCTGCTGGAGAAAAAATATACGCATAATTACTGAGTTACATTCAGGTGTTTGGTTGAATCAGAGGTGTGAAGAGGTCAGGATGGAGAATTTGGGGTAAATCCAGAGATTCCAATTTAAACCTTTGACCTTCTCTTTTGCCGGCTTCACTCATGCACACTGCACACTTCTTTTCTTTCTCCTGGGCCTCAGGGCACACCACCATCCACCACCCTACCAGCCTTTTAGTTATGACTGTCAGGCCCTTGCACACCTCTGTGGTAAATTTACAGCCGTCTGTGTACATTATTGATCTGTCGGGAGCTGCCAGTTTGATTATTAACACTCTTTTCATTCACTGTAATTTGGAGCCAGATAGATATATGGGCTTGATGATGGTTTAATTTAAAAAGTAAATGGCTGCAGCAGCAAGCAGTCACTGAGAAATCCTTATTCAGGCTTTTTTTATTATTATTATTAGCCCACCTGCTTCCCTTACACTGTATATTATGATGGATTTCCTTCATCGGGATTCAATGTTTTTTTTTTTTCTCTTTTGGTTCTGCACCACTTTTTGAAATGTTTGGACTAAGAAAGATCTTATTGAGCCAGAAAACTACATCTTCCTCTATTTATTCTGTAAACCTATGTTTTCCCCCTCTCAAGCTACTTTTAGCTCTTTCATATGAAGTGGACAATTGTACCTTTAGCGAAAATGCTTGCGTTGCCTTAGGTGGCTGAAAAAAAACATGGTTTGCAACCAAAAGAAACTTGAATATCCTGGTCTTATGTTAATAAAATTAAGTAGAAAAATAACTTAATGCAAAGTTTTCATTTTATCCTTCTTAGTGATATCACAGGATTTAATTTATATTTAATCTCATTCAATTATTTAACTTTGTCAACTATTCATTACAACATCAAAACAACTGACAAAATGATGTCTGCTTTTGGGAATTACACTTTAAGTCAGTTCAGCTGTTAAACATCATGTAGGGTCTATACACATAATGAACAGTTCATCCACCTAAACATAGATATATGCTGAGCTAAGATAGTCAGAGAATAACATTGATTTTTAGACATTCCTCTGTTTTTTAACTCCTTATTTTTTAAATCAGTGTAATTACATGTTTGAAATTCTCCAAATAAAACATTGAAATTGACAAATTGCTGTCCCATTAAACAAAGCAGTGCCTCTATTTGTCACTAGATGGAGATAATTGCTCAGAAATCATATTTCCCACCACTTTTTTTTTTTTTTTTTTTAGGGTTGAGCAGAATTACACAGATTTTAGGATGCATAATATGACAGTAATTACACATGTAAATTTGTGTTTGACTGGTATATGATTCTGACATCAGCATTTTATTAAATATTAGACATCAGCCTTAAATGTCTATGATGATGCACTAAGATGGAGGCTTTTTGTTGACAGATATATTAAAACAGCCTGATAAACCTGCCATCACATCCAATTTTCCTTTCACAATTGATTTTTCCATTAACTGTTAATTAATAATCATGTCTTTTCATGAATTTATTATTAATTTAAATGTTTCTTAGAGTTTTCTGTATCATTGGTGTGATGTCTCACATAGCCTCAATAAACAGGTAATAAAAAGTGCAATCTTTGATCCAAATGTAAACCAAAGTGTTGCCCCAATAATATCCGAAATTTCTCCCAAATTATTGTATTTAATTTTTTTACTAGGTCATACATTAGACAGCAACTAGGCCTAAATTAATAAAGTAATTAATGCTTCTTTCTGATGCTATAAAAGGTTTGTTTTCATCAGTAATAATTGTGAACACAGTAGTAAAACATTATTTAAACATTAATTATGATCAGTTGAGAAAAACAACATGCTTATTTTTCATCTTAAAGTCAAACAACAATTGTAATCCTGTCAAACATCAGTGAAACTTATATTTAGGCATAGAAGTTTATAGAACTTCTATGCTTTAAATGCTGTTTAAGATGTTTTTCCACCCCATGATTATTATCAGGGTATGAATCCTACTATGCTTATCTTAACACGGACAGTGCCAAAGACTGCATTGCAGTGTTTTTATCTGCTGCTTAACTTCCTTGGGCCTCAAAATCCATATAAACACTGTATGAATACATTTTTAAAACTCATTTGGTCAATGTAAAGCTAATCATCTTTCCAAGTCACCCATCAAGTTCACCACAGATTCAACTAATGTCACAAAATCCTAAAACACTCCTCTTTATCTTTCCTAATTAAGTCACTTAAATGAAAGAGCATCTCAGACAGCTGTATAAATGTCAGCGTTTATGTTGTTATCTGGTTGATGATTGCAGCAAACCATTTACTGCCCAACTGTTGCGTTGACCGCTCTAAAATTGCTGTAAAATATGTTGGAAACCAGGTTAACAACATGCTTGTAGACAGAGTCGTTTGTCTGGGAGCAACAACCATAACTCAGGTTCCTGTGGGGAACGGTGATTTATATAGGTTATTCCATAAAATCTAGGGTTACAGCAACAGATTCACAGGGCTTAGAATAGGGGGCATGTCAGTTCAGTTGCTAGGAAACAAGTAGGAGGAAGACAACAGTGGAAGGCAGAAATCTGGGTTGGGGGGGGGGGGGGGGTAAGACAGCTGGAGAGATAGAAGAGGGTAAGAAAGAGTAAGACAGAGAGGGAGGGAGAGAGAGAGAGACAGGCAGAGAAATCGTGCCTCAGGGTAAATGTGTTTCATCATATTTCCTTCGGGCGCTGATCAAGGCCAGGAAAGACAGCAACAGTGCTGCTATTTCCATGCTGTGTTATTACAGAGATGACTATTGATCTAGCCAAACCCACTTCTAATTAGTCCTGTTTCTATGATCAAAAACACTTTCCCAATGTAAAGCCCACAAATTCAAATGGTGGTTCTTGTACAGCTCATCATTAACACACATGCAAAACCACAAATGCACACACTCACACACACACATACACAAAAGTCCTCTCATGTTCCAACCATTACCATCTCAATGAAGCTAAATATAGTCCAATCCCCCAGCCCCTTCATCTTGCCACATCAATAGGTCTGGCTTTGTCGTCTGTCTGTCCTTCTGTGTTTGCCTTGAGCTTTTCTGTGTCATGTTGAATTCTGGGGTCTGGCCGATGGCACACTGACCCAGCACAGTGGTTATTTTTGGGGAACTTAATAGGTTTAATATGTGTTTTTGGAGATTTGAGCATCACCTGATGCACAAGCTAATTAATGAGAACAAGATGCTTGACACATACTAAGTAGTAGTAGACACATGTTAAGTAGGTGTTGTTGTAGGTGAATAATGTCCAAAATAATACATTTTTACTTAAAGTGTGTTTAAATTCATTACTCAAACTTGTATATCATCTACTCAATAAAGTAGATCCTTACATGTTTCCCCTGTTTCATTTACATTGAAACAGGGGAAGTAGTCCCAGAATTTAAAAATATATAAAAAATATGTATTTCCACTCATAATAATTAGTTTGTCAGACATTCATAAGCATACTTCAGCTGTGCGGACGGACTGTGTGAACAGATTGTTTTTGTTTTTGAGAGAGAGAGAGAGAGCTCATAATAAATGAACACATTATCTGAGTGTGTTAAAACACCAAACAAAGAGCAGACAGGGAATTATGAATCTGTGGTCATCAATCTTCAACATGAAGCTGAATTTGATGTTCATTGAGCTTCTGCCTCACTATGGTTATGGTGAATACAGTTTTGGGACATGTGTAATGTATTCTAGGAAGCTCAAAACCTGCGAAACATCAGCTTGAAATTTTAACTTTAAGAACAACCAACCTCTTTATTTGGTTATTGGTTTTGTAAAATGTAAAATCTTTTAAAAACTTATTTAGTGCAGCTCCCTTCTATGTGTTTGTAAACGCACTCTGCCCCCACGACCTTCCTTGTACAGTACACCTGCTGGATTTGAAACTGTCCCTGGTAAACTGTGTGATGTGAGGCCTGAAAATCCACTAGAGTTCACCTGTCCAGTTATTTGTATGATCCTCTTTAAATGCATAAAACATAAAGAAGAAAGGTGCACACGGCTGATCACACACAGGTTGTACCTTAGATAATAGTCAAACTGAGCTTCCAGGACCTCAGATCCTCTGTGTCCAGATTGTCCTGTTATGTTGATTGTGTTAGGATAGGATAGGACTGAAAGCTGAGATAATACATTTGGCTCAATATAGATGCAATATAAGTGTGCAGATGTTTTTGCATCCAGCACGTTCTTGTTTTGTGGTTGTGTACAACAGTTGTGAAATGTTTTGCACTTTGAAAACTTAAAATGTGGCCTTTTTTTGTGCCCTTGGACTATATAAACTGGCCCCATGTGTTCACTCCGTCTCTCCCTTCCTGCAGCTGCATCGCTCTCTTTTTGGTTTGCACCTTCAACACCGCAGCACATCAACCACACATCTATACACTGCTTGCATTGCTGACCATGCTGATCTACACACTTCATTGTTCACTTGTGTTAACCTTAGTTTTAAAAATTTCTCTTGTTTTAAGTAAATCTCTTGTGTGGACTCCTTCCTTGTCACATTTCTTGAGCCAGTTTGCGACAATCAAACTGTTGGGTTTTTTTTTTCATGTCGAGCCACACAGATAACACATAGATGTATTATTTTAGTGTTGTGTCTTCAGTGCACGCGCAGATGGGTGTTAATGAAATGCCACAGAATATAAATAGTATGTTTTTACACCGCTGAAAGATTGTGATGTAAACGTTTGAAGCAGTTGTTGCTGCAAATGGGCATCAAACATGCAGCTGTGTTGCTTATATTCTATGCAGTATGTGGAGGATGGCAATGCCATCTCTTCATGGATGTCTTGTTGCCATAGAGACTAATCTGACAATGACAGGTAGAGAACAAATTTATGTTAGGTTAGTCTGGCAAGAGTCAAAAAAGCTTCAAGCTAACTTTAACTTCTCAGATGCACAGTTTTAAACCAGATAAATAAATAAGATTGTTGTGCCAAATCAAAGCCTTGTAACACACTACTCTACCCAGGATCCTTTGGTGCAAGGATTCTTGTTTGACATGTATAGTGTTAGAACCTACTAACTAAATGAAATGTAGACTGACACTGAGCAATTGTGAAACTCTTTAAGGATGTAGACTGATGAATGTACTGGCTATGTGTATTTTGATCTGTTCTTTTATACCTGCACTTTTAAAGCCCCTCTCATGGATGTCAACAAGTGTGTTCTCCACTCTGATGAAAATGTGTTGACACGTCTTACTCAGACAGACACAGATTCCTTATCTGACGTCTCTGTCTGTCTGTCTGTCTGTCTCACAGCACTGTGTAAATAATGTGCTGTGTATGTTACTCAGTAGCTGCCAGCACTTACACTCTTCCAATTACACTACTTGTCATTTAGTTATTCATTTTTCCTTTTTCTTTCAGTATTACTGTTTACCTACCTGACTAGGTTTCAAACTAAAGTGCTCCACAAAGGAACAGAATTTAGAAGCCGAGAAATTACACAGCCAGAGGTGTGTGTGAATACAAGTCTGTCATTTAGTATTTGCTCCATTCAGAATTTATATATTGGATCCTGACTGTACAAGCTTATTGTGTCACCCAAGTCTTTTTTCTTCTTAGGTAGAGTTTTTTTTAATTCTCCTCTGCAAATATATGTTCTGCACTGCTCTTTTACACAGTATACTGTATGTGGTCTTGTTGTTCGTGCTGATTTGACACATGTCAGGAAACTAAAGTTGTCATACAGTAATGTTTCTGAATCTGATATTTTTAGCAGACCCCATAACATTGAGCTGCACAATGCCCTATTAATGTGTCATCTTCTTACTCCTCTGCTCCAAATTCATGTTGTACTGGGTTGCAAAATTCAAGAGTAACCATACAAACTAACCCTGAACATAACCCAGCAAATGCTAAATGACTAACTGGTAAACTTACTGAATTATCTTGTTGAGGAAACATGCACAAACAATAAATTAGCCATCCTGGTTGTGTCTGTTGAAGATTTATTTCTGGGTTTGTGTGGACAGAAATGGGGTAAACACTACACTAGAATAGTTCAAGTTCTCACAGAAAAAGTGGGATGAGCCATGTGAATTTAAAGCAGGGGGAGCTTTGTGGAAAGATATTGGCAGGTAAAGATGGAAACATATGATATCCAATCGTGTCAAGTAAACAGGCGTGTGCTGAATTCATGTGTGGGCTTTCACATGGCTATTTTTTTTTTCTGCAGGGTAAGAAGCTCATTTAAATACAAGACAGTTAAGCAAAGGTTTCAGATACAAGCCTGCCAGGTATCTCCGTTCACACGTTCTATTTTTGAGTTGAAATCTTTGTTAACACCTCAGTCCTGTAGCACTAAGTCCCATTACCAGAGCAGGGACTGTCAACCTGCTGTCATGACAGCAGGTAACCTTGGTAACCCTGCGTTCCTCGGCAAGATTTTTGCAAGCTAGACATATCTTACAGTTAGGTGAACATTTTCCAACATTGACAACATGTCCACAATGTCAAATTAAATGTCAGTTCTCCACCAATATTTACCTTCCAGAAGTTTATGTTATCATGTTTAAGTATATTTTTCTCACTTTGCAATCTCAGTCAGCCCTCATCCCAGTCAAAAAGTTTCATGGGATTTTCGCCTGTTACAGTCAATTATTTTAGGATTCCTACACATTTTCAAGAAAATCCTATAAGACTTTCTGTTGCCTCTATTAGAAAGATGTTTAGTTCTTTTTGTATTTTTCATAATCCTTTTGGAAATATCAATCTATTTTGCAGGATCTTAAGCTGTTGGAGTCTTACTTTATACACACTTTACTTTAAGTCCCCCTATTTAACCTTTATTAGCAGTATATTAAAATTGAATCAATGTTTTTTGTTTAACACACTATAAGGTAGTTGCAAGCAGATATAAGGCCAGTGGTGTCAGCTGGAGCGACCTTTGAGCAAATACACTGAAGTCATGTTTCAGTTGTGTTCAGTCACAGTCCTTCAATAAAATAAGTAGTTTGATACCTGTGAAGGAATTTTCCTTCTTGTATGTTAAACTTCCCTCTTGTAGGTTAAAGGTAACTTAAGACAGTGCTTCACAGGTCAGGTCAACTGCCTGTCTCTGTTTGCCTGTCTCACTCTGTGTGCCTGACAAGGCCGGGTTGGCTCTGGCCTCTGGTAAAACCAAGGTCTGCTAGATATCTTCTGTATTCAGGTTTAGACACAACAGGCTGAGAGGCTATGCTGTTGCTTCTACAGCAATGATTGACGTCTTTCCCTGTCTGGATCCGATATCCAATAGAGTCATCACACAGACCAGGCTGAGTTAGGAATAACCCTATTTGATATAGCAGAACTTATCAGTTATGGGGAAGGTTATATACTGAGCTTCAGGACACCATCTTCAGATTTGGGTAGCAGTACGCTGTGATTCATACGTGGTGTTTCCCTTTTCTCCTCGATCGAGCTTCAATAAATATTCCTGTGTAAGACATCCAGGTCTCCTGAAACTTCTTGTGAACCAGCTCTAAGATTTCCATCACAATACCAAAAAGTATTTTTTAATATTAAATTACTGATTCAAAGCATCATCTGATAAAGAGGCTCTACCTGCTCGCTCTCTGCCTTTTTCCAAGAAAGAACCATCATCCTTCCACCCTAATCATCCCTGTTGCTAACACTTAATTACCATAATTCACCCCTCACCTCTGAGCCAAGAAAGCTGTGGCTGCTGCACGTTCTCATCCTGGCAGAAAACATGTAATATCACTCGCTCACTGCTGCACAGAGGAAGTGGTAGACACAACATTTTTATCACACTTGAAAAATGTGAAATAACAAAAAATGAGTAAAATGCGATTTTTCCTTTCAACAGTTTTTTTGACTTATAACTGCAGAGAGACTGTTATAGGAACCATTTATAATGAGGAGACGTCAGAAATCTGTCTGTTATGAGTTCTATTTTTAATGCCCGTAATGTGTTGGAGCACTAATGAGTTGGAGGCCACACACCACTGATCACTGCCTTCGTCATACCACCATCACTAAATACCCATCAGTGTCAGTGTCGTGGTTAACTCTCCTGTGGTTCATATTTTCTTTGACTTATGTTTCCATCACTGTCAGTTTAAGAAACTATAAGATGGTGGCTGGTGAATTTCACTTTACACTGACTCTCTCAGCTTGGTGCTGTTTGAGAATAAAGGCTTTCATTCAGGCATGTACTACATGCTTTCTATCATTTAGTAGAGCCGTGTTGTCTCATTTAAAGTCTGGTGTTATTCATTGTAATGAAGGAACATGTTATCCACGGCAAAAGTGTGATTCACTGAAGTGTTTTAGCAGATGGAAATATCGGGTCTGTCAGTCAGTCAAGCACTTTGGTTGAGATGGAAATATCTCAACTATTGGCTGGATAGCCATTATACAGACATTCAGAGCAAATCCTCGTGAGTTTGGTGATCATCTGACTTTTTTGATATAGTTCCACCAGCACATCAAAGTTTTCGCTTATCCCATATGTTGATTGGCAAAAACATTTGTACAGAATGGTTACCACAGCCTTTGGTGATTCGTTGACTCTTTCTGTAGCGTCAGCCTGAGGTTCACATTTGTGGTTTTGAGTGAAATGTTGGATGGATTGCCATGAACTTTGGTACAGATGTACTTCATGGGACAACCTGTAACTACTTTGGTTATCGCCCAGGTCAAAATTTGTATTCGTCAAATACTTTGGTTTATGACCAAATACCTGAAAAAGTAATATTTACCTCCTCAGTTTTCTGTTTAGTGCTACTTTAGTGCTGCAAGCATGGCTGTAGTCTCTTAGTGTTGTTGGATAATAACAGAGGACTGTGGCACACAGGACGAAGGTCTATCAGGCTTTGACTACAGATAAAACCTGTTAGTAGAATCAATTCATTATTAGTTTTGCTCATTTTAATGTTCTTTGTTGGAAATAAGAGATGTGTCACCAGTCAAATCCAACTCTCTTAATTATCGCTTGATCTCCAGTCGTGTTTCTCGTAACTCACAGATGCAACAATTAAACTTCACCCTTCCAACCCAACATGCATGGCTGCTCTCTTATTTCCTCCCCTTCATTGTGAAAATCCCACTTCCTCAGGAGAGTAGATATGATCACTCCCAGCCAGCACGCAGCAGCAGACACCCCCTCACTATCATGCCTTGCAATAGTAGGTTCTGAACCCTGTAATTAGCCAAAGATGCTCGCTGCTGTCCTCCTGAGTGTCTTGGCGGAGCTGTGTATTTCACAACAGGTGTTTTACTCCCCTCCAGATCTGATGTGTGAACAGCGTTCAGTTTGCTCGCCCTTAGGCGTGACCATGCAAGGTGAACAACACAAGACAGAGCCAGTATCACAGCGTGGCCGGGCCCGTCTTCAATTGGTGGTTGACCAGTCGCATAAAAAAAAAAGGGCAAGGGGGATCTTATTTTACAAACATGAAGAAAAAGTATAAAGTCAGGGAAGACTATGTCTTCATCTGTGATAACAGGTTTACAGGCTGTCAAATGTTCAATTTAATTGGTTTCCATAATCCCTTCTAGTCAAGATGGAGGCAATACCATCTAATATTTGTTTTCAGTACATTGTGACTTTATTATTTTCTGTTAACACTATCTGACATAGTAAACTGCATGTGTGTGTGTGTGTGTGTGTGTGGGGGGGGGGGGGTTGGACAGAGGTTAAGAGAGGTGTGTTGATCCTGTCGCATTAGGAGACACTGTTGTCCTCTCTCCTCCTGCTCTTGCAGTGCAGGGGAAAGGGAGATGCTCCCTCCACTATCCCCCTGCAGACAAGACGGATTGACTTTTCTTTTCCTCTGTGTCTCACGCAGTTGACAGCTTTGTTCTGTTCGCAGGGGAGGGAAAAAAAAAAAAAAACTCGTGGAAAATGTCAAAGTTTTTTTTTTTTTTTTTTTTTTTTTTCCCGCTCGTCCTATTACGCATGCAGTAGGATAGTGCTCTTGTGGTAGGGTGGTCAGCGTAGAAGAGGAGAGAGGAGACAGGAGCTATGTGCTCTGAATTAGGCTGCTCAGCGGACTGCTGCTGGTTTATTTAAAAACCCATGGATCAACCCGCTCTTCTGCTCTTCGCTCAGGGGACCGAGGATGGCTGAAGACGTGACCTGTTGCAGCTTTTCTTGAAGCTTTTAGTGTTCGGATGGGAGAAAGGCTGCCAGATGAATCCGTTTTACAGCTTCTTTTAAGATGACGGACTGTTGAATGAGGCTGGATTGAATTACTTTTTGGATTTGTGTATTTTTATTTTTAATTTTTTTTTTTTTTTTATTATTATTATTTTACGCAGAGCGCCCTTGAAAGGTTGGAACCGACGCGCTTCTCTCACTGGTCTCCTCGCTGGACCGACCGGAGGAAAAAAATAAATAAAAAAAAAATCTGTAAATGGTTTTGAACAGATTTTGAAGTTATTTTATTTAGTGAGTAAAACTGATGGACTGAAACTGCTCCGGATCTCGCCAGTCCTCTGCTCGTCACGCCGAGCGCAGCACCGCGCCCTGCTCTCTGGGAGACTATAACCGCCTCCTGTCTCCCCCCCCCCTGTTTCTCCCCCCCCCCTCCCGTGTGGTTTTGTATTTTTGACAGAATGGCCCGGTTCGGAGACGACGTCCCGGGCCTGTTGAGCTCCGGGGACGGAGGATCGGAGCGCAACCGGAACCGCGATGGGGCGGCCGTGTCCACAGGTGGCATCTCCCCAGCCTTCAAGCAGACCAAAGCGCAGCGCGCCCGCACCATGGCCCTGTACAACCCCATCCCGGTCAGGGAGAACTGCTTCACCGTCAACAGGTCCCTCTTCATCTTTGGCGAGGACAACGTGGTCAGGAAGTACGCCAAGAAAATCATTGAGTGGCCATATCCTTTTTTTTTTCTTCCCCTTTTTTTTTCCTGCTTGAAGCAGGGTAAGGTGTGAAACGTGCAAACACATTCACCCGAGATGTGCGAGGTGCCCTCTGGGAGTGAAGTACAAAGGTGGGTTCCAGTTGAGCAAATAAACACACAGCAAACACATTTTTTTTTTCACAATCCATTTGCGTCCCCCCCCCAACCTCAATACAGTCTTCTCATGTTTCCATATGTGTACACAGTTTCGCAGAGGTCCATAAACAGCCAAAGTCTCTGTAGCCTTTTGCTCTCAGTTTCCAAAGGGGGATTTCAGCACCAAGGACAGCACACAAACTGTAGAGCAACACATGAAGAACTCACCCCCCACACATGGACACACAATCTGAGTTTAGTCTGGGAGTTGTTTTGTCTGTTAAATTACTTTTTCGGTTCACTATATGATAAGAGCTTTATCTAGACAAAGACTACTGCAGAAAGAAAGGGTGGGGGGATGGGGGGGGGGGGGGTGTCAATGGAAAGTGGATTAGAGGAACAGAGTTTCTCTGTTTGTGGCTGTGAATCTTTTATGTCAACAAAAGGCTATGAAGACCTGCTGTCCCTCCTGAGGAGTTACAGTAAATATATGAAACTCAGCTAGAGCTGAAACAATCTGTTTATCAATTAGATAAATCGACAGAAAATGTATCTGCAATTTAATTTAAATCAATTAATTGTTTTTTTTTAGCAAAAATTGCCAAAAACATTCTCTGCTTCCAACTTCTCCAATGTGAAGCTTTGCTGCTTTTTTCTGTTTTATATCACTGTAAACTGAATATCTTTGGGTTCTGAGCTGAACACATCTCCTTGGACTTTGGGAAACTGGGATAGGCCTTTTTGTACTATTTTACATTGATTTGCGGGGAGTTGCAGCTCTAAACTCAACATCTTATCACAACCTGAACTAAAATGTATCTGCCACTATCTGCCTGAATACTGCTATTAAATCAGAGTGGCATTATCCAAATCTGTATAACGTAACACTTATTATTTATTAACTTTCATTAGCGCTGTTGCACTAATGATTATTTGGCTGCTTTCTCAAACCTAATGACTTGCTCTTCTATTACGGCAAAAGGAGAAACTATATTATTTCCTCTGCCTGTTGCTGAGGAGGACGACCACACGCAAATGTCCATTGGTGGCGTGTTTGTGCTGCTGCTGTGCAGCTCACCAGGTGTCCGGGCCAGGTGTGGCCTCTTCCCTGCTATTGTTCTGCTCCATTCAACAGCTTCCTGACTGACTGACTGACTGGCCTACTGCTGATTTAAAAAAACCCAGCAAATAGAATGAGTGTGCTTCTATTGTTGATCGCTGTCTATTGTTGTTTTCTCTGGGTTTGCCCATTCACTGAGGTGATTGAAAATAGAAACAGGATGAATTTCAGTCAACAGCTCTGGAAAAAATGGTTGAAGTGTGTGTTTGTGTGTCTGGTGTGTGGGGGTTATCGTATTGCAGATGTTTCAGTGGTCGGGACATTACCATTAGCGATACTATAACTACACCTACAGACACATCTTATAATCTGATAACAGTTGGCTTTAAGTCAAAATATTGTATGTGCTATAGTGACCAGAAGGAAAGTAGCCAGACTGAATAACCTCCAGGTTAATGTGCTGTTGTTGAGGGAGTGTCTCATTACATCTAATGAGCTCTGCTGTATCTGATTAACAGACATTATAAGGAATTATATGTAATGATGTCTGATCGCTGTGTCATATGCTATTACAACAAGTCATTACTCACTGAGTCATACTATATTATATTGTTTTCTAATATGGTTTTGAAGGGAGTGACGCTGAGCTGAGTGTAGCTGTGTTCTGGTCAGTATCCAATGCGGCTGTGATGATTGGGTCCCTGCAATGTATGTGACTCACAGTGAATGCACAAGTAAGCACAATAAGAACAGATACTGTATAAAGACATAAAAACATGTAAACATACACACACCTTTGTATTACTATACTTGTGAGGACCCTCATTGACAGAATGCATTATTTAGCCCCTTTCCTTACCTTTAATGAAGCTGCCTGCTTCATTCAAAAACAACGCTTTGAGAATGGCGAGAGTCAACCAAAACAGTAAAGTTATGGGCCGCACAGCCAAACAATTTGCTGAAACTGTAAAGCTGAGGAAAGATGCAGTTTCAGGTGATAATTATCTGGAAATTAAACACAATGAGCTTAGCCCAAAGACCGGAAATGGAGAAACAGCTAGCCTGGCTCTGTCCAAAGGTAAAAAAACAAAAACAATCCACCTACAAGCGCCTCTAAAGCTCATTAATTAAGACGTTTTATCTCTTTTATTTGTTAAACCTAAATGTAAAAAACGACATGTAACAATTTTACAAAGGGTTATATAAGGTTATATGGGGTCTATTTCTTGGCCGGGAACAGTGACTTCCTGCAGTCTTGTCATAACCATGAGGTTGCCCAGCAACCCCAAAGACGTTTTGGCTATAACTTCTTCAGTGTCCTAATCTGCGCATGCTTAGAAATGGAGAACTGAATTTAAGGAGCAGCTTAATATACTTGGGTGTGCGACCCCCTTTTTGTCCTTTTTTTAACCTCAACCTCTTCCCTGAACTTTACATAAACCTAAGTCTATTTTTAATCCTAAAAGTCGTAACCCTATAACAGTCCATAAAACTTCCCCACAAATGTCCTTGCTCTAATTGTCTAAAACTCAAATTGGTCCTCACAGAAATACAAATACAAGAGCGCACGTGCACACACAATCTCTGCAGGACATCTCATAAAGGTCAGTCTTGTGTTTGGAGCACAACTTTTTTGCTCTGAGTGGTAAATTAACAGCAGATGATAACTTCAGGAATTATCCACAAGCTTCCGTGGAGTGCTGTGTATGGGTTTATGAGAGCATATTACACTATGATTTGATATTTATTTGAATACATATTCTCTCTTAGTTTCCTCTGTGCAAGCTCAATCGAGTAATCGGTGGTTAAATGTGTACGCACATGTATGTGTGAGTCTGACTGTCAGCCTACCTGCCTGAGGTTTCAGTCGATGGAAGGCTGATCGAGGCCTAGCAGGGAAGAGGCAGGGCTAATTAAGCACACAACCTAAGTTTAGTTTGGCAAGCCTAGTGAGGACCAGCAGCTGCTCCTCCTGTCTGATCCCCACTGGGATCCCCCGCAGTGGGAAGTTTCCCATTGAGACGGTACACCTCTAAATAATTGATTGATAGATTTAATAGAGTTTGTTTCGTCATGGCACACAAAAATAGCCATGTGGTTGCTGATTTTTTAAGTATGAAACAGTTAGACAGGGAGCCATTTTAGGTATTTGAGAGGTCACTGCTCTTTTGTTAAATTTTGTTTTAGACACATAGGTCTCACTAACAGACGGAAAAAATTTTATAATATGCAGATGACAATTTAATTAAGGGTGCCTTTTAGCTTGTAATTTTTTTCTGTATATGCCTTAGGGTCAGCTTATATGTGAGAAAGACCATTAATTTCCCTTAAACTAAACTGCATCCTTGCATGAAAAAATGGAAATGGAAAATTAGCAAGGAAATTACCCTGGTGTTCCCAGTGTAGTTATGGTCCTACTCTGATTCCTTTCCAATTACAAAAACAGTTTTTCCACTTATTGCTTGCTCTTTTACTTCTTTAATGAGACCAGATTTTTAGAGTAAATGTAGCTAAAGAAAATGAGACTATAAATGTGGCCTTGCACTAATGTTAGTATATGCTGGTCTCCAATCTGCTTACAGAAAGTTTATATAACCAGTCAAAAAAACAGTTATCTCAAGGCCAGTGGTGTTATAACTGTGCATCCACATGCCTCTATATTTCCTGACAGAGAAGTGTATATAAGAGCGGGCTCTGAGTTGACTGAACTATGGCCGCTTTTATCCTCAGGATTGATTTGGTGACTCAAGCAGGACACTGAGGTGTGGAGCTGATGTGAAATCGAAGATTGATTATAACTATTTTTGATGCCGCAGTCTGTTAAAACAATTCAGTTGACAACATCTTTTATCATAAGCATATTTTAATAACAGCACAGTGTGAATTCTCAATAGAAATGTAAGTTGTAGTGGTTTCATTCCCCAGGCTTTAATAAGGTTAATTTTACTCCAAATGGAGATTACACCTCTGGCTTTCCTCTGTGTTTGTATATTTAATGCTGCTTCCTGCCTTAAAACTCTCACACACACACGTGCTGTGGATAATTCATAGATTTCCAATAAGCCTGGCTCAGATGCCTGTGACTCATCTTGATTTTCACCTCTATGTAATAATAATCACAGGGGCTTGGATCCAATCTGGGCTTGAGTGTAGCCACAGATGCACAGGGCATCACACTCTGTCTCCATGTCTATTTTTACACGCATGTTTGAGGAATCGAGGCAGAGTGCCAGCGTCACTGTGACTCACAGGACTGCTCACGAGACGCCTCGCTGGTGAAACGACGTCACACAGAGGAGGGGTGATGGGTTCTGGTTAAAGACACTTGTTGTTCGTGTAACTTATGATGAACTTAACACTGAGTTTTACTGTTACATGGAGGGGCGGATCTAGAGAAATATTTATGGGCTGGCAAGAGGGTGGCAGACATGTACTATGCTGATTTTAATTGCAAACAATTACGTGTATCAATATTTGCTTGGAAAAGCCAATGATCCAAGATATCCAGTGTTTATCCAGTAATGATGATTAAATGGCAAAAGTTTCAATTTGAAAATGTGGTGAAAGTGCAATATCTCATGTACTAAGATTTGAATGAATTGCTGACTAATGTGGCCTTTTGTTTGGGGCTTGCAGCAGTGATTTTAGTGCTTTTTAAACTGGGTGCTTTTGTGTGTTGCACACAAATACGCATTTGCGAATTAGTCTGGCAATGCCAGGCTACTAGTGAACCATAAATATTTATTAAATTAGCAACTACTGTGAGAGTAACACCTGGGACACATGTTACTTTTCATTTCGGCGCCACCAAATCTTGCCTATTTTTTCCGAGACGCGTGCTTTTCTGGGAGAACACAGAGCTGCTGCCCTCTGCAGGGACGCCCAGCGGTAAAATCGGTCTGTTACCAGACCTGTGTCCTTTGCGGACATTTTCGGCCACATCAGGCAAATGTTGTCAGTGAAAAAGCTTTAAACACCCATTGTACGCTACCTGCCCATCACCAAACAACAGACAGACAAAGTTAGTGTGATCACCGTGGAGCATTTATCAGCTAAAGATCCAATTTCCTCAAAACTAAACAACGAAAGTGCTTATTTTCTTTCAGAGTTGGTGGAGATCAAAACCAGAACTAAAATGAGAGTGAATATTTGACTTACATTCGTAACGTTGCCAGTAACACAACTCCAAATTAATGATAAAGACACTCCTTGTCTGCTGGATGTGTAATAGACAACTGCTCAATAACAGGTTCACCATATGCCAGTGTTTAAAGCTTAAAGCCATTTTCCGCTGCCCCCAAGTGGCAAAAACATCAGTTATTGCAGGTTTAAGTGCTTTTTACATTGAGAATACTGGTCGATGGAAAGAAATTGTTCTTCAGCTACTCTTAGGCAGAACAAGGAGAAAAGTTACGTTAAGTATCTTTAGTTGTGCATTTTGACCTCAGGATCCACCATGAAAAAAAGTCAAAAGCCTTTTTCCTGGTGATGCCTTTGACAATAAGTGTTTTATTTGATTGATACTGGTCTTCAAGATCTGTCATGTATTGGTTAAAATTAGCCTGATATACAGCACAAGTCTCAGTGTGTGTGTGTGTGTGTGTGCGCGCAGTAACCGCCTTGTAACATTGACTTTTGGGCTGGAAGTGAAGCCTGTTGCCGTGGATACCTCTGTCTTTCTATCTTCATTTTCTCTCTTTTTTCTCCCCTTTCTTACCTCTCTCCCTCTCCCTCCCTCTGTCTCTCCCTGCGTCTCGTCTCCCCCCTCCTCCTGTTTGTTCTGTGTGTTTGAGGGAATGCAGGGTGTGGTGACTGGCTGCTGCTGAGAGCTCTCAGTGAGGCTAAATCGATGCTGTTTATTGTAGGGAAGTGAATCAAAAGATACACCTCCAGATATTTTTCACAAGTTTAAAAAACAACCCTCCTCATCTTCTGGTTTGCTGGTGGCTGCTATGGTTTTGTTTTTCCAAAACCTCTAATCTATTAACTTGAAATCATGGAGTGAATCTGTGGCACAGATTTTGTTTAAGTTAGAATCCCTGTGGGCTGGTGGGAGTAAGATTGTGTTTGGTCTATTTATTTAGCTTCACATCTTTCACATGTCCCTGAGTAACCCTTCTGGGTACAGCTGCAACCGCAACATCGATCTGTCCGGTGTCGGTCTTATTTGGTCTTATTGCCTCTTCCTCACCCACTGGTTTTGCAAGCTTCTGACTCTCTGTATAACCATCATTTTCTCCTCCACTGATCACCCTTCATCCTCCTTGTCACTTTCTCCTGTGTCATTCTTCCCTGTTATCTCTGGCTCCTTCTTCCTTCCGCTCTCCCTCCCTGGCTCCACTCTGCAGATTTAAGCTCCTTTCCTTCCTACCTCTTCTGCACATAACCAGGAGAAAGGGGACTGCCCACGCAGAGCATTAGCTAAAGAGCACATTGCTGGCTTCACTCAACCCCAGAGCAGCTGGAGTTGAACCGACAACCAATACAGGTCCCACAGAACAGGCAATGAAGCTTGTAGTAAGAGTGACCCTGGTTATAGGATCACATCTCAGGCCCAACCACTCATCTATCGCCGATAAGCCTTCTGTTGCCTCAGTGTGAGTTTGTGTGTGTGTGTGTGTGTGTGTGTGTGTGAGGATGTCTGTGTGTCGCTGTCTGTTGCAGCTGACCTCAGATAAGGTACAGCCTATGTCTGGTTGTGTCTACGGCTTTGGGGCTTATAACATGCCATGTGAATTCTGTTTCATACAGAGGCATCAATGTTAGCCTGTCTATCTATGCATACATGACATTGTGATTAACTAAATTGTTTTTCCCAATTGTGTATCTGAATCTTAATCTGCAGTCTCTATTCTAAGTACAAAGACTGTATGTGCCCTGTATGGATATCATATAAAGATTTGCAGTCCCATTCATCACACTACACACATTTCCTGAACTAATTGTGCCCTGATGAATTGACCACATCACATTTGTGTTTGCCTCTGACCTAAAAACCTGTTTAGAGCTTTCTCTGTTTCTGCCTATATGCTTTTCCGTGAATAGCCTATGTGTCACATAAATGCATCAGTTAAAGGATGAGACTGGCAATATTCTATATTCTTTTGGTTGTTATCAAATTATATAATTTGATCAAATTATATAATTTGAACAATAAGAAACAATACCAAAACCAACAGTGAATTAATACTACTGACAAGCATTGTTTGTGTGTCCAAACCCTGATATATCACATTCATTTGTGTCACAAACCTCTATCGTTGTCCCAAAATTTAAACACATCAATAAGCCACATTGTTACACTGGGTGACATGTTCCTTCATTACCATGAACATGAGCACTGTAGTTTATTTTGAGTTGATCCCAGACAGAAACCCGTGCTGAGAGACTGACTAACATGTGTTGTCCTTTTCAAAAGTCAGGGTTAAATATGGAATATAGCGAGCCTTATCCTTTAAATTAACATAGTTTACCAGACACTCAACATTAGGTCAGTCAAAAGTTCCTTAACTTCAGCCTTCCACTCCGTTTGAGTACATGATCCTCACCACCATCATCGCCAACTGTATCGTCTTGGCCCTGGAGCAGCATCTTCCTGGAGACGACAAAACACCCATGTCTAAGAAACTGGTGAGATATTCACAAATGGAAATATATCTGAACACACTATCACACTTCACACTTTTATGTTTCTGAAATTAAAGAGTCTAAACTGCTTCTGGTAGAGCCTATAGATCCTCAGACATGACACCTGCATGCACAGTTCTTCCATGTCACTTCAGTGTTTGCTGATTATCACTCTGGTTATCTGACAGCTATCTTGCTTTGCACTTACAGGAGAAGACAGAGCCCTACTTCATTGGGATGTTCTGTTTTGAGGCTGGGATAAAGATCATCGCCCTGGGCTTTGTATTTCATAAAGGCTCCTACCTCAGGAACGGATGGAACGTTATGGACTTCATTGTGGTCCTCAGTGGGTGAGTGAAACAGTGTGAGTGTGTGTGTGGGATGGTTTTTGTTACCTGTTGGGGACCTTTTCCGGTATAAACACCGACCTTATCAGAACCAGTAGTCCTCATGGAGACCAAAGCTCCCCTAATGAGGCAAAACCTAATTTCTGAGGTCCTGGTTAAAGTTAAGGATAAGGTGTAAATTGAGGTTAGATTAAGGTTAGGGTTAGGCATGAATTGGTTATGGTTAATGTTGGTGTAAGGGTTAGGGTCAGGCTATCTTCAAGGAATGGAAGTCAATGCAATGTCCTAACAAGGATAGTTGTGCAAACTTGTGTGCGTGTGTGTGTGTGTGTGTGTATTAGTGTGTGTTTGGATGCAGAGTTGGGAAACAGGACTCTATGTGGTTTGGTTTCTCAGGTTTGACAAATAGTTTGCTTCTTTGTTGCTTGTTAGTTTTTAATGAATATTAATACCTACTCACTTGAGATTTTTCCTAGATCTTTAATTAACCACTGCCAAATTAAAAAGGATCCAGGGCCTGAAAGGTCACACGAAGAGGTTGTTTTAATGGAGATTTGGTAACCTTTCACCTTGCAATATTACAAGTTTAATGTTAGTGAACCTGATTATCATAATTTAAATGTTTTGACATGTTTCAATGTTTCAATCTCCTTTTCTTGTAGTTGGTTCAGATCATTTTCTCACCCTTTTCAAAACCACAGTTCATCAGTGCACCCTAAACTATTGTCCTTGTTTGACCACTTGAAATGTTTACTGTCTGCGCTTCATTTCCTGCTAAGGGAAAGACCATATGAAGGTCGGTGTGTGATATCAGATCACATATTCATAAAGAGACGTGTGTTCATGTGTATCTGTGTATACCTAGTCCTCAGCACGGGGCCATATGGGAAAACCATAAGAACTGTTGGTCACCTGACAGAAAGACTTTTAGCCAAAAACAAATCATAAAATAAACTGCAGTAAAACTGGAGAAAGTTTACATCATAAATCAGTTGTATGTGCTGGTTGAACAGGTTACATCAAAATAAATGGGCCGCCATGCTTTTTTTCCCTTTTTTTTATTTAGTAAATGTCAAACTAGTCCAACTAAACTTTTGCTGCGTCCAAAATCACTCCCTTGTTCACTGTATGTATAAGTATAACTATGAGTGCTGTATAAGTAGCAAATGAAGATTTTGGACATGTTGTTGTATTGAGGGAAAGTAATTATTGTGCATTACTTAAAAAAAAAAAAAAATCCTCTTCAACTACAACCTGTTATTACCTGAGCACCATGTTGGATTAACGTGAACACAGATGACTGATCTGAAGTCATACCACGAGCAGCTGTGGACTGTTGTGAGGTGGTTATAGCTTGTAAACCATCACCTCACTCTGTGTGCGTATAACGCATCAATTACATGGCAGTTAAAGGCCCGGGCGGGGAGCGTACGTTAACCAGTTAGTCTGTCCTGTGGGGGAAAAATGTTATATTAAAGGGCATTTTAGAGCATTTACCTTCTCAGGAGAGGTGGGTGCCTCGCTGTCAGAGCAGAAAGGGGAAACGTTCATGGTTTCAAAGGAGGAGCTTGATGAGACAGCAGATTAACCTTGACGCCTCTTTCTCTCTCTCTCTCTCTCACGCGCACACACACAGGCACGCACACACACAAATGAAATATTAATCAATTCAAACCACAGAAGTACAAAGGGTGGCAGACAGGGTTCTTAGAGAATTCTACATGATTCTGGCTGTTCAATTATTGATGAGCCGAGCTCGGCCTTCTTAACGATACTCCACTCGCTGTTGGAGAGGAAGGATGCAAGGTTGGAGGAGAAAAGAGGAGGAGAGAAGAGGATAAGAGAGGCATGGCATAAAGGGAAGTGCTGTGCAAGACGGTAGGGAAAGGTATGGTCAGAGAGCTTCCTGCCCCTCCATCCTGTTGATCAGTTGACGCGTGACAGTGGTTAACCCCACGGTATGTTACTATACGACCAAAATTAGAAGCTTAATTAAAATACACTGAGACATACACATGCTAATGAGTTGTTCTAATCTCACCTGCCTGAATGGGGACTGAGGAAAGGAGACCAAGACCTGTCATTGCCCCTCCCAAGGGTGACAGATTCTGTAATCAGGCTCTGTGTATACAACATGCAGGTATTTATTGATGTGTTGGCTTCCCCTGGTACAGAGGTCAGTGTGTGCTGAAGCCATTTGACTTACCCAAAAATAACACAATCTAAATACATCTGCATATTTTCCATATTTTCTCTGTAATTTACTGAACCATTATTTGACAATAAGATGAAGGCATCTTTCTATGCATCCAAAGAGCAGAAAACAACAGATGCATTCATTCTTCCTCTATGTGCTGTGGGTTGAATTTATGCCACCGATTGTGATTGAGAGAGGAGACGTGCTCGATCTGAATGAAATAGCCTTTCAGGTCTGATTTTATTAATATTCAGCATGATGAAGTGAGCTGCAGATAGACCCCTCTCTAAATTATCATTCTGGCCACAGCAAAGATAAATTAATGAAAATGTTCTCGCTCTGTCTCCCTCTCTCTTTCTCTGAAACACACACACACAGACCATCCAACACACACATACACACACACACACACGGACACACACGGACACATTCACTCACCTATAGGGCATCACTCGAGGTTTGCAACCTTATTAGCGAGTGAATGAAGATTATGAGAACTGCTGATATGAGTCATCAGTGCTGTCTGTCAGTTGGTAATTAGTAGGCCTCCGCAGACGGGAAGGGTCACAGACTGTGTTACAAATACGCAACAGAAACAGACAGCCCCTTACTCACACACAGTGTGCAAGCAAACATTGAAAAACATAAGCAACAGTATAAGCATTATTAACAAAATACACCGTAAATATAGTTGTTTTCACTATGACAGTTCTTCTATATTCACGTATATATTCACACTTATAACCATATTTTGATAAGTGCTGTAAAAATAAGTTTGTATACATCTTTCATCCATGTTACTGCACAATAAAAACTGCATATAAAATGACCAAGGGGGGCATATGCAGTGAGTGTGAGTGAGAGGACTGATCTAAAGAGGCAGCAACAGGATTAAACTAAATCCTATTCCACAGATAATAGCCAAGTTAAGTCAATGTTATATATTTGCGGCATTTTTATGCCTTAATACAGGTGAGAGTGGAGATGTGACAGAAAATGAGGGGACAGAGATGGGACATGACCCATCATCTGTGGAGCTTATGGTATTCAGGTTTGTTGGCATTGTGTCAGAGAGGTGTCGATTCAACTCACATGACTGCCCTGAGCTGACTTTGATTGAAGGTTTTTTACGTACAGATGAGTCATACAGGCGGCCGCCCTAGTTTAATTGTATTGTAGAACATTTTTGCTTATGGAGGCAGAACACACGACCGTTAGCTCAGACTACAAAGCATGTGAACCTTTCCACAGCGGATACCCCTGACTCACTCGACCTTATGTGTGAACATGTGTAATTACGGAACCATTTGCTAACAGTGTCAACGCTGGAGGCCATGATTACCTCAGCTGCCTTGGTGTTTCAAGATGGCCTATATTACACAGAGAAAGTGAGTAGGAGGGAGGTATGAAAAACCAGATGGCACTCGCTGTTTTCTTAAAGGCTGTAATCGTGTAGCTGAGGACTGTTGTGACTGAAATTCAAATAGAGGGGCTGTGGGTTTTCTCAGGCCATCGCACATGCTTCACTAGCCGGTTAACCTTGCTGAAGTTGTGAAGGAAAGTCAGAGAACAGAGGAGGTAATAACCAGGCAAACACGACGGGAGAAAAACAAAGTAAAGGATAGTGAAGAGAGAGAAGAGAGAGAACTGGGGGAAATGAGAAGGATGCCTCTATGCGTAATCGTACGTACTAATTGGCACCTTGGCAGTCTCATTCGGCGGCAAGCCCTCAATTAGACTGGCAACAGTTGGCAGAGGGCAACGCCCACCAAGGGATTGTGTCACCACTATGTGCTAGACACTTGGTGGGGGATGGGAGAGAGTGGAGATGGAGTTAGCTCAGAGAGAGTTAATGAGAGTAAAGATGAGGAGACTGGAAAACAAGAGCATTTCGACCTTTGGTCAGTTTCTGTTATCTGCAGGATAGTTTTAGGAACGCAGACATTTCTGCCAAATCTGTTAGGATGATTCAGCCATTTTCCTCTTTACTTTTTGAAATTGAAGCTTATTCTACTGCATCTTTCAGATCAAAAAAGGAAATGGTCAGGCTACGCGACAAAAATGGAGGAGAGGAGAAGAAAGAGAGGGTCTTTAGAGTCTCCTTCAGAAAAGTATGTAAGCGGAAAAGGCGAGAAAAACAGAGGAGAGAAATGGATGCTGGGAAGATTAGATGACACGATAAAGCTTTGATGTTGCAGATATATTAAGACCTCCAGGACCCCATTTATCTCCAGGACCCCATTTTAGAGATTTGTTTGTCATGACATCAGCAAAGTCATGTTAATGCGAACGTTTTTTTCAGGTTGATACCGAGTCCTAACATAAATCAAACTATTTGTAATGTGAGATTTGAAAAGGTCCCAAGAGTCGTCTTGTTATTGTGCTGCACTTTTTTTGCGATATAGGCCAAAATCAAAACGTAACTGTTAAACATGTTACAAGACAAGAGTAACATGAGAAAATATTTTCCCAAAATTTTATTAGATAGTGTTCAATATAGACAGGACATTAGAGGATAGAAAAATAGAGATTGGAGATGATGTGCATCAGATAAATAAATCAGAAAATCCACTCAATGAAACTGCAAACATCTGTTTCAAAGGTTGTTCATGATCTGTTGCTTTTAAGTAAATCATGAAAATCTCCTTATATCCTGTGCTTTAAAAAAGCAATATGTCTTCTTATAATCTTTTGAAATCAATTAAGAGCGACTGTGTCATTTTTCAAAGTTGTGTACATGTCATTTTGGTTTATAACTTGTCATGTGGCTAAAATAAAATATGTGGAGTTGTCTTCAACCTTTAGACCTCCAGTGTTAATTAACAGAGAGAGCAAGTGTCCTCTTTGCTGTGTGAGCGGAGAGAGGCTGCAGCCATCAGTCTTTTTTTCTCACTAGGTGTCAAAACTGGACTATTTCTACTCTATTACCACTGCTAGTGGGGAGGGAGAGCTAACATGAGAGCTCCACATCGGTCACACCACCCTTAGTATCAGCCAGCAAGACAAATGCAAGAATATTATGAGTTTCGCAGCCTATATGTATTTACATTTTCATTTTTCTCTTAATCCTCTCTTCAGCTAAATCCCTTCCCCTGCCCGGTCCATTATTTTGTCTTTTTCCTGTCTTCTTTTTCATTTAATTTAATTTCTTTCCTATTTCATTCTTTCAGTAAAGTTCTGGCATTGTTGCTAAAGTTGAGCGGCACTGTTTACGTGATATTATCAGGGTGTAAACATGGTACTGTACCCGACTCGCTGAAAGCTGAAACCACAATCTGTCGGATGTGTGTGTGTCTGCGTTTATGTGTGTGTGTCTGTGCATTCATGTGTATAAACCAAATGTGCCACTACTGCATGCCTTTTAGCCAACAACACCGTCTGTCTGTTTGGCCGTTATGCACCTGTTAGAACTGGCTATTTCAAACTATCTCTCTCACACACACACACATAGATAGTTCAAACCGCACATATACAGATACACACGCAGAACTGTCCTCTCCAATCTCATTTCCCATCTGTTGTCTGATCGATTGATGAGTTCAGACACAGCAGGGGTGGATAAGTCCCCCTGAGCTGTTACCGTGGTGACTGAGGACCCCGCCCCAGGTCAGGCTGTCACTAGCACCAATCCTGCTGCTTCTCTGGTCAATGTCTCTACAATTAGACCAGACTGTGAAAAAATTGTCTTTTCTTATAGTCTGATGGGGGAATGTGCTTATATGCCTGCTTTGTGTGTGTGTATGTGTGTGACAGAAAAAGGAACAGGCAGAGAGCTGGCAACACTTTACTTTCACTTTTGTAACAAGCCATTGTTTCACAAATCAAACAAAATGAAACATGAATTTGTACACGAATAAGATTTAGAGTTTGAGAGAGCGTGTGTGACATTCAGATGACATCCTCAGAGTAAAAGTGGTGTTTTAGCTGTGATCCTGAATTAAGTCAGTGAAAAATAAAGATGGTGTCGAGGAAATCGACAGTCTAACAAGCTTGCTCTCGGTCCCTGTATGGCCTCTCTCTCTCTCTCTCTCTCTCTCTCTCTCTCTCTCTATCTATCTATCTATCTATCTATCTATCTATCTATCTATCTCTCTCTATAGCCATTATAAAAAGGCTGAGCGGGCTGTGGAGACTATGTCGAGGGTCTTTATGCAGTCTAGTCTGGTATCTGATCAGAGAAGATGAGGAGCTACACTGTGATGAAAAGGGGTCCAGATATTAGCTGGAACTCACGCAAAATTATGTTATGTTATGTTTTAGGGACAGAGACACAGCAGGTGTCAGCGCTGGGCAGGCTGCGCTCTACACACCGAGACCGAGTTTTAAAGACCTTGTTCACTCCACAGTGAGACAGGCTGACATACAGTGCACTCCGGGTTCATTATAACTTATATAACATAATGTGTGTCAGTGTGATTTCTGTAAGATGTTATGCCATGAAACAGGGGTAGTCAAATAGTGGCCTGTGGCCAATGTCTGGCCACTCAAACAAAACTGCTGTCCCCTGATAAAAATGTAAGTCTCCCTTTAGCAGCAGGGCAACATTTTGGGAAATACAGCAGCAGTTGCCAAGAAACAAGAGGAGACTCCAGGAAGTTAATGGCCAAGAATTAATCTGGCACATTATCCCCAGTAAAACAGCTAATTGTTTAACACACTGTTTTATAAATCAATTTTATTCTTAAGTAATTAACAACTGTATGAGGATGTTCTGATTGTTGGCCTCCTGATATATAGGACCACATGTGTCATGTAAATGGTAAAAAGCAGCCCATTAATTGATATCTAATTGGACAATATAACCTGTTTCCATATTTACCATTTATGTGACACTTTGGACTTTGTGCTGGTAAAACAAGTTAAAACAATGCAATGCAAATCAGGCCAAGGGACAAAATTCATTTGAATTTCATTTATTTATTAAATCATGTTTTTATTGTGCAATTAGAGATCAATTAATATAATTCTTTATAATTATTCACAAGACATCAGTGGCCTTCCATGCCTCATTGTACAATGCCAAAAAAGGTGGGAAAAATGCTTGCTGTAAGGGATGAACCTTGCAACTGTTGCTACAAAAAATTGAATTCTCTCTCTTTCATCTTGTTTTTCAGTAAAAAGAATTACTTGTTACTGGTGCGTAATTAAAAACACTGGGGGATGCAGTATTTATATGTCAGTTACATTTTGTGTTAACCAGCATCAGATGTTTTCAAAGAGGCGTCAGAATCAACCGTCAGTATTGCTGGCAAGAGAAAAGCGTGTGCTCTGTTACAGCCACAGTTTTTATACAAATGCTGAGTTATTTGTCTGCAGTCCATATGGTAGCTGAGTTCAAGCTTAACTTATTTGGAGAAATAGTTTTTGGACTTTAATGAAATGATGTAATCAGTGATCCTCTTTCAAGCAATATAAGTGCATCCATCATTTGCACCAGTTGTTGAGACCTTTTTTTTTTTTATGTGTAAAAAGATAATAATATAATAAGTGACAGACATTGAATAAAGCACAGGGTTTTATGAGGACACCATGTTTTGTCAGTGTCACTACAGAGTCAGCGTCTTGAGCAGTTCTGCTGTCAGAGTGGTATCATTGCCAACAAGCAGCATGTTGCATTTGGCTTTCATTGTCCACAGGAGACAAATCAGAGCTCCAAACCAAACTGCATTCATCTTTATTCACCTTTCACCTGTACATAAATCTGATAATATATACAAACGTACAAACGTACATACATACGTACAAACATACAGTACATATGTACATACGTGGTACTTTTTACTTTTATGTAAAGGATCTGGATACCTTATCCACCATTGCCTGCTGAGATTGAAAATCCTCCTCTAAAGACCAATAGAAAAGCTGAATTTGAATCCTTTATTTTGTTTGTTGCAACTTGACCTGCAGGATCTAATTTGCCTATTTATGTTGTAATGTGTTTTATACCCTGAACCTTTGATTTTGTAAGTCAGCAGTGTTCTTGCCTTTGATAAGACTTTTTAATATGGAGACAGTTTTGTTATGATATTGTGCAACATGCAATGTGATTTTCAATTTTATCATTGGTTTTGAATGCTGTATGTGAACCTTTGTAACCCAGAAAGAGTTGGTGTGCCAACAACTCATCCTTGCACTGTACTAAATTAACATTCCTCTCTCACTCGCTCTCTGTCTTTAACTCTCTCTCTCTCTCTTCCAACAGATGGCTAATAAATCATTTACTCAAATCAATTATTCATTCTGGCCAAAGAGCAAACATTTAGCTAACTGACACATAAACCAATATGCAGGCTGATGCTCAACAGATTTACATAAAGCCAGGCCAGTATCTCAGGCTGTTTATGTAGGGATCAGTGACATTTGATCTTGCATAACAACTTGAATATCTTGTGTGAATGTAGAAGGTTCAGAGAGAAAGAGAGAGAGTAAAAAAGATGAGGGCGGAGGTAAAAATGGGAGAGCACACTGTGGGAGGCAGAGAGGCTTATATTAACTAAACCAACCACAGCAGCACTGTAGGAGTTGCTCCACACAATTCCTTATTCTGTCAAGAAAATCCGCTGTACACACACCACCCACTGTATTGTGGGCCACCAGAGCAGTTATGTTAATTCATCGTCCTGCACAATCACAGGTCTTCATATAGTGGGAATGTATGATTGTTTTTTTAAATCCTGACCTCCCTTCCAGCTTCAGAGAGGTCAGATTGCAGTGTACAGAAGTGTAGGTGCAAAACTTTGCAGGAAATGTTGACCACTTGTGTGGCAAAACTCCAAATCTAGATACATGTTCAATTCCATCAAAATATTGTGCTATGGACCATGGCTGTGTCTACACCAAGACTTGCTCACTTGATCACCGTTATTTCTTGTGTGTGTGTGTGTGTGTGTGTGTGTGTGTGTGTGTGTGTGTGGGTGGGTGGTGAAATCAGTGATCTTGTCGTTACTACAAAAACTTTACTCAACATGGTGGTTGTTTGATTATGTCACAACGTGAGGAAACTGGACAGGCAGCGGAATCGATGAATGAATCAAATAGATGCGAAGTGTGATACAGGTAACTAGAGAATTATACTAGTGGACTGCTTGTAGATCAATGCCATTCATCGGCAGACATCATCTGACGAATAGCTCCTCTGCGGTCGCTATTGATAAATATCAATTGCCCCTTTGTTTACTGTCTTCACTGAGACAGACAAAAACGAAAATACTCTGCCAGTCAAAGCTCAGCTTTGGGAAGGGAAGAAATACGTGATGGAGAAGAGGGAGGAAGAGCAGGTACTGCCCACTGTGCCCAGGATAGGATTAGCATTATGTCCCTGTGCAGTTCAACACAAACAGAAACTGACCTGATCCAATTCAAATGATGTAATTACCACAGAGATATATATGTTCTTTGGTAATTACAGTGGAACCTAAAGGCATGATTATAGTGTAATCATATATTATTATTGTATAAATATATTATTGTATAACACACATTTTGCTTACATTTATGTACTGTCTGAAACAAATTTCTATCATTCAAATCCAGACTCACGCAAACTCCAACACAAAGATGAAATAAAGAAGGTGTATATCATTTTACTAAATTGTTTTCAATACACTTTGGCAGGAGAGACAATGAGGAGTCAATGGAAGGGACAGGCAGTGAATACAGAGGGTTAGAGAGAAAGAGTAGAGGACAGAGAGAGAAATGAACGGAAAGAAAGTAATGTTGAAGGCAGAGAGACAAGAGAATATGAGAGAGAGGGAGCAGGTTATGGGAAGCAGAGACAGAAAAGGAATTAGGCTGAGAGAAAGAGCACAGGATACACAAAGGGAAAAGAGAAACATTGTCAACATTTACTTTCAGATGTTTTGTGATGATTTTAACCTCTTCTGTATTTCCAGATTGTAGTGTGGATCATTCGTTGTAACATTTCACCTGATTCTCATGTATTACTGCTTAACAGCTAATTTATGCTACTGCTCACTGATATGGTTTTAAGGCTACTGTTATCCAGTTTTTGCTGGATTGGTTGGTTGTGGTTAGGTTGTCTTACTACTACTGATATCATCATCCATTGCTGTAAAATCCACTGCCAGTTTCATATTAGTGAGTAAGTAATTAGTGCTACAGATATGGCACAAATGTTGTTGTTTTTGTTTTTTTACACCAGGGTCCTTATTCTTCCATAGTATTACATCAAAATACCCCTAAAAATCAAAACAACATCCACATGTTTCTTCATGCACTGTCATAAAGACCCAACAAGACAGATTGTGCTTAGTGCTACCGGATTCTCTCCTCCTGATGCAATCTTCTGCAAGTCATGCTGCCGGATTGTACACACTGAAACATTAATGACAATATACTGTATGGTATATTGTTTTTTGTTGGGTGGAATCCCTCCCAGAAGTCAACTTTCCAAGAGCAATAGCAGAATCACCACTGTTCATTATCACCACATAACATTGCACAGACATCCTCCAGCTGACCTCAACACATACAAAAGCACAAGAATAGACCTTTTTCACAGAAGATACTTTGACATGTCATTGCAGGAAAAACACGGGTGTGATTAATAACACTGATAATGGCCGCACTTCATTTAGATGAGCCAGTTGCAGGACCCTGAAAATGAGGACGCTGGCTCACTGAGAGAGTTCACTGGGACACTTAAAGGACATGCACACCCACACAGGTGTTTTCAGTCACCTTGGTTGATTAGGCCTCCAGTCAGGTTGAAGTTGTGTGGAGCTAAGCTGGTAATTACATGCCTCCAAACTCAAATTTACTAATAAGAATGATAAGGGCGTAAATTGTCCATTCAAGGAAAGAGATATTATCATTGAGAGGTTGTTTGATTCGATCCAATCCATTTAACTGAATTGTCTGAAGGGCTTGTTTTCTCTCTCTCTCTCTCTCTCTCTCTCTCGCTCTCTCGCTCGTTTCACAAAATAAAAATACAGTTAAATATTAGAGAACAATAAAAAAAATTCTTTTGCAGAAGTGTGCTTTTGTATTAAACAGCAACTCATGATACACATCATCCTGCAAACCCCTGAGCTGAGAACCATTGGTGTCAATAAAGCATGCTGTGCAATTAATATCATTACAATAGTCAGGTGCGCTCCTATCATATTAGTTAGCAGCTTGACAGTGACATGGAGCATAAGTCACAACGTTATCAGTATCACGGCGTGACGGTTGTCACGACAGATTTGTCACGCAGCAGGGAGCTGTCAGTTCTCTTCAGGGTATGTCACTGTTACTCACTTATCATGGCTGACATCTCTGACCAGGGCATCAGCTCACTTCAATACAGTGTGTATCTCACATAACGCCTGCAGATACATACAGGGTTGAACAAAGATGTTTTTCTGTGTGACAGCTGCCAGTGACTAAAAGTGACATTATTAACTTGTGGATACACCAGGAATCTGTCAAATGTGTGCTGTAACTGGGATCAGTTAAAATGGAGAAGCTGCGAGAGATTTGTTGGAGTCTTAATTTTAATAGATTAACATTATGTATGCATGTATGTGTGTGAAATGCATAGGGGGGCCTGTATACAGCATTGCATGCCCAACGACAAAATAAAGATTACTTCTTTCTTCTTCTAAAAAACAGCCTCTTGTACACTGATAGAAAGCTACAGGTAATTACATTTAAAAAAAAACCTAACACTCACAAGAAGAACAGTCGCTCTCTATGAATAAAATGGTGTTTTATACTACATGAGTGATTCCATTTAAATCATAAAATAAACCTAACCTAACACAAACACCAAACAGATAAATGAATTAGGGAGAAGGGAAACTACAGGGAGGAAATAAACTGCCAAATTTTTTCATTTGCGCCAAATTAGCCATGTGTTGTGTTTCCCTTGGCTGATATATATCTGCCAGTTTCTGTGGCCAACCTTCACCTTCCTTGTGTCTGTCATATAAGGGCTGCCAATGTCCAGACGGCAGCAGTGAGCAACATAACTGTCATGGGTGATGATTGCAAAGTGTGGGTTACTGGATTTGCTGACAACATCTTGATATAAATTAATTTTATCCTCCTCTATTGGTGCACACTTGAAGTAAAGGTTTTTTTTGCATTTAATTTCAAATATTTCTTATTTTGATCTGGACTGTGTATGTAAACTAGTTATTTTTCTTCTCTGATAGAGAATGGTTGGTTTTTGAACATAACAGCCAGCATCATAAGAGACTTGTTTAACCAAGTGGTCAATAAAAAAAATCAATCAGGAGGTAGCACCCAAATCTAAGTACCACTGAAAGAGGAGAGGGGAAGAGTGCAGAGAGACTGGCCTCTCATACTGTTGATTGGCAATCAGATCACACCGGGTACACATGAGGAGAAGGCACAGAAAAATATCGACAAGCTGGCATCTTCCACTGTCAATTAGGTGTTATTTTCATAATGTAAAATAACGTTGTACAGTGTGATTTAGTGTAACTTGCTGTTGATGTCTTTTGTTTCACTGAAGCATTGTATTTTATGCTTTTTTTAATTATACAATATAAGTTGGCTTACAGACAAAAACAATCCAGTATACTGTGTTATGAAGTCGTCATCCTCATCAGCATCATGGACAGCTCTTGACGACTGCGCCCATGTACTTGTGCTTCACTGCAATTTTGGGAATGTTTACAACACACGTGAACATCATCATGCATCATCATCACCCCCTGTCTGTGCATATCACAGTAAACATCTCCACATATAGAGAATATCTTTGCATCTAGCCAATCAAAAACTGTTTATTTCTGATCTGTTTTTACAACCTTTAGCAATAGCTGCCACTGTTATTTTAGTATGACGGTGATACTGACCTCCAGTCAGCAGCTCAAAACACAGACACAAAAGTGCCACAGACCAGTAGCAAACCTTCAACTTCAGTTTTAATTTAAGTGGCTTTATTGGAATGACTACACACAATACAATGTTTCCAAAGCATTTTAACACAAAATACACGATCATAATAAACAATAACAATACAAGTGGGCAGGTAAGAACAACATAAGATATAAACATATAAACTTTCTAGCTGTAATGTTTCTTATCTGTAAGCATGAACACATACAGTATCTCATCTTGCATTTCGGCTTAAACCAGCTAACAAACAAAAATCCCCTTCTCCTTGTTTTCTGTCTGCAATAATGAATGAGTTTTGTAACTTAGGTAGGCGAGGTCTGAGAGCATCCCATTCTTCAAAAACACTCTACAAACAGTCATTATTGTAAAGCGGGGTCCAGGACATCCACTGAATAACTGTGGGCTAAATGAGGAAGCCATTTTTAGACCCTCTGTCCCCTTGTCTCCATAACAACTAAAGAGCAGCCAGGACTGACTAATGGTCTGAAGAAAGATTGTGAGATGGGGGAAGTGGGAGATGAAATGACAGAGGTGGCAGGAGGCACAAGAGGGAGTGATTGGAGTAAAAGGAGGGAAGGAAAAAAGTAAAAGTAGGAAGTTGTAGAGTGTTGGGACTGGGGTGAAAAAAAGGGGAGACATTTCAATTTCAAAAGGGAATAGTTAGAGGTGTGAAACTCATGAGGATAATTCTATTTCTATATTTGTGTGGATGACGGTGAGCTATTTTAATCTTTCTCTCCTCCTCTCCCCTCAGTCTCTCTCTTCCTCTCTCTGTCTTTGTACTTTTTTCTCTTAATTAAATCGGATGACGCTCTGTGTCTCCTAACGCTATAGACGTGACAAATTCTCACCACTGTATCACAGGAATGTGATTGGGTCTGTGTTGCTGTTTCTCTAGCTCTGTTATGATCAAGTGTGATATAATCTTACAGGAAATTACTGCACATAAATATGGTTCTTTAACATTGTACTGCACATAAGTCATATGTTTACAGGTCTGCAAGTCAGTTTACATTATCCAGCTATCAATTACCTTAGATGTTCATCTTTTATATGTTTTTGCCTTCATCTTTGTCGTCTCATCATGATCAAAGTGAATTTAATGAGTATAATTATTTAGCAATCATTTGTTTCAACTGGTCAGAAGAGCAGTGTGCATTCACTCTAAATACAACATAAGTTCATAAATCTTATGAATCTCTGACTTCAAAGTCTTGAAACAAAATGTTGCTCTATCCTTTATCCATTTCCCTGACTCCCTTTTTGCTGTTTTTCTTTTTGTACCTCCCTTCTCCATCCATCTCCATTTCACTGAATAGGCACCCAGGTGAAAGGGCAATAAATGTGTGTTCAGGTCAGTGGAAAATGGAAAAACAGAAGGTGCAAGTATAATTGGGAAGGAGGTTGAAAAACAGGTTGAGGAAGAAGGAGATGAGAGGAGAGCGATTTAGGGATTAAGAGCAAGACATGAGGGTACAGAGAGGAATGAGAAAAGGGAAGCAGGAGGGCAGACTAATGAGGAAGCCAGGGTGGGGGGGGGGTGGATGATATTACCAGACACTGCTTTCCTTTCTGTCCTCAGTCTGAGTGCTGAAGGCCACAGAGGTGTATTTAGCGGGAGGGGTAGAGGAGACAAGACAAACAAAGTAAAAGCGAAAGTTTTGAAGGACTTTGTAGCTGGCTTTGTGTAGCCAATAAGAGGTTGATGTGATTGTGATGTGTGTGTGTCCACGCATGTGTTTGTCCGTGAGCTTCATGTCTCTCCAGCCTAAGGGTGTCCTGCCTTCCCTTGATGGAGCTGCTTTCTTTGTTCTCCTCCTAAATAGCAGTTGTCACCGCCATCCGCCCACACACACACACACAGAAACAGCCCCCTAAAAACATCCCTGTTGTTTTCTCTGTTTTCTCTGCTTCCCAGAGACCCTCACGTCCTTACACTCCGTATCTAAGCACTGCAGCCATCCTCCAACACTGTGTGAGATGGACTTAGTGTATTTATGTGTGTGCAGGTCCCCTTTGTGACACAGCTAAAAAAACCTTAAAATTGTATCATTCATGTGCATCTGCAAGACAGTGACGATTCTGCTCTGTGTCTCTGTGTTCTGTGTGGGTTTGCATATGCACATTCGTTTGTGTTTACCTCTGTAGGATCCTGGCGGCAGCAGGAGCACATATGAACATCTCAGTGGACCTCAGAACCCTGAGGGCGGTGCGAGTGCTCCGACCCCTCAAACTGGTCTCAGGCATCCCCAGTGAGTACTACATATGATTACATCAATATATTTTTATTGCAGTAGTGACTGAAGTTTTCCCTTTTCTCATTTAAGGGTCAAGTCGACCACATTACAAGAAAATTACATATTCTTTCACACCCATGGTGGTATTTAGCAGTAAAGATAGTTTTGTTGGTATTTGGCCAAGTTGTGAGATATCGCAGTCCTAATGAATGCTTGCCGTCCTCACACAAACTTGAAAAAATTATGTTACAAAATCTAATTATAAATCTCTCTCTTTCTTTCCAGAAAAGGTGTTCCTGTATCTCCAAAATTCACAATCTTAACAGTTTTGACAAGGACTATTTGTCTTTGTAGAAAGCAGTTCCAAAGAAATTAAATCAAGCATAAAGCAAGATACACTTAAGAGTGAAAATATGCCTTTATTTGCAGTTTGGTCCATTCACAACTGTTGCAATAGTATAAAAAATGTTGAATTAATTAATTTATCAGTAATGTTAGTTGTTGTTATTTTAACAAAATTTATTATGTCTTACCCTAGACATAGGGGCTGCAAGTTCAATTAAAGATTATTTTCAATTTCGATTCATCTGCTGATTATTTTTGCAATTAATCAATTAATTGTTTGGTGTGTAAATTGTGAAAAATGCCCTTCACAGTTTCTCAAAGCCCAAGTTGACATCTTCAGATTGCCTTGTTTTGTTCGACCAACAGTAAAGAAATACAATGATACTCAATTTACTATCATAAAAGACAAAAAACAACAAGCAAATCATTTTCCATTGATCAACCAATTGATTAATCGTCTATCGTTTTTTTCCTTGTTGGCAAAGTGAGGTAAAACGTTAAATTTTATGACGTGCATGCTTCACTTGTACTGTAGTAAGTGTGTTTTCACTTTAACTCTGCTGGTCATTGTGTGCTCTACTTCCAGGTCTGCAGATAGTCCTGAAGTCTATAATGAAGGCCATGGTTCCTCTGCTGCAGATTGGCCTGCTGCTCTTTTTTGCAATCCTCATGTTCGCCATCATCGGCCTGGAGTTTTACAGCGGCAAACTGCACCAAACCTGCAAACCGCAGCCTGGAATACTCGGTACAGACACACTCATTGCTTATGCTTCTGTAGCACACGGGTACATGCTGCATATTACATGCAGTATAGTCATAGAAGTGCTTACAGATGAATACCTGTACAGGATATGTACATCTTTATGTAGTGCTCATATTGAAACTCATAGGTACAAATTGATTAGTTTGACATCAATAGTTCCTGCTAGCAGGAAAAGACCTGAAATCAAGTTCACTTTTTGAGCAAGTCTTCAATATTTGTAGATGTATAGGAAATTGTACAGGAAGTCAAAGAGATGTAAATATAGAAATGTCTGTTAGGATTTTAATCCACATAATTAACTGGTGAGTCCATTAGTTATGTGGACTTAGTCAGTGCTCCGGTTCAGATACACACACACATACACGCACATATACACATGCAATGATTCGTACTACTCTATTTGTGTTGATAGTGACATCCTGCTATTAGCGTTATTCAGATATTTTATTCTTCTTAAGCCAAGATCTAATTTGAATTGCATTGCAAAACAGGAAATTGTCTCAGCACCTCTGCCACACACTGATGGCATGGATGTAACAAAAGAGAGCAATTTGGGGAAAGGGCCTGAAATAGTTGTGAATAATTCATAAAATTTGAATAGATAAAAGAATAATTTTAGAACTATTTTTGACATCTAACTGCATCACAGAACATAAAAGCAAAGAGTCAGGACTGAGCTCATTCTGTAGCTGTTGTTATTGTGTGTGTATCTAACGCATGTGTGTGGCTGCGCGTCGTGTACAGTACATAGATATCTTATGGTAGCAGCTCCATTGTTATAATCACTAATGTATACACACATACACACATTGGCATGCCAGGTTGCACCTGGAGACTTGATTAAACCCAACTGGGGGTGTTGTCCGGTATAATTAAAACCAACAATGCGGTGTGCTACAATGGCTCATTGTACATTCACAGCTGTCATTAACATCCAAGCTGTTCCCGTCACACTGAAGCTGAATGAGCAGTTAGATAACACAGACAGAATGAAGTGAGTATTTTCTGTCACTGAATGTTCACGTTACTGTTCAGACAGGCACTCTGCAATAGGGCATCGTTGCTCACTGGGGAAATAGAGTGGTTTAAACTATGTGCTGGAGCTTAAAGACCAGTAGACATGAGAACAAATGATGTACATGCTCAGATTATGAGTGAAAGTTTTTTCTCTCTCTATCTATGCACCTTTTTCTTTAGAAAATGAGACAGTGGACTCCTCTGAGTTGGCGTTTCCGTGTGGCGTGCATCAGTGTCCACCCAAATATAACTGCATCAATACTTGGATCGGCCCTAATGACGGCATCACTCAGTTTGACAACATCCTGTTTGCTGTTCTCACTGTCTTCCAGTGCATCACCATGGAGGGATGGACCCCTGTACTCTACAATGTGAGACAGCAGACACACACATTCCACTCATAATATTTCTGAGGTGTAGCAGTGTTTTGTCACAATTTAGACTCCATTAACTCTAATGAACAGAAGCGGCTTTGGCTCCAGCACATTGATGGTTGCTGAGTGGAGGTCTGCCACCCCTGCATCCTCCTTTCTCAGACTTGCTGTGGATGGAGAACATGGGGAGGAGGGTTACTGGACTGTGATTTTAGTGTTGAAACTGCAGACTGCTATGTTGATTCCTGTTTTGCTCTCAGTTTGCCATTTTTATTCCATCTATCTTGAGAAATGTAGAACCTGCTGCACCTTGATACAATACCTGAATAGAGATTAGACTCTCCACATACTAGTTATGAAATATGGCATGTTTCAGAATCTCTTAGAAATGTAATCTAGGATTACTGACTGTAACAACCTCTCCTATGTACAGTATGAATATCAACATGAAGAGTAGATTGAAAATGAGCATTTTTGCTTCTGTTTCCCTAAAATCCCCCAAAGTTACACAAAAGAAAGCAAGAACACACTGTATCATGTTGCATCTCACAGAGACATGTGCTCGCATAATAAGTGTTGAAACCAGAGACAGTGTCATTTCTGGCTGCAGAGTAACTGCCAGACAGGGATGAGATGCAGCACCATATTTTAGTGTCCATGTCAGAGAGGACCAGGCAGGCAGACATACACAGACAGTGTGTAGATAAAAAGGCAAGCAGTGGCAGGCAGTGGCACCATTTGCAAATTTGATCTGTTGCTTGCATGACCATCCAACAAATCAATTCCAATCATGTTCACACTGGTTGCGCCCAAACTACAAGATCCTGTTCAGACAGGAACGCTGTACAAAATCCTGCCCATGTAAAAAAAAAAAAAATCAGAAATAAATGCTGCTTATGTGTGCCTGGACACTTTTGAAATCTATACATACATTATACATTTTTTTAAAATTGCAGTGCTGCCATGAGGAAAAAACTAGTTTACATTATTGTTGACGAGACTGGATCATTTTATAAATGTGTGCATTTTACTGTTATTTATTTTTTGGCAAAATAAATAAATAGCAGGAAGTTACGAAAAAATCTGTATTAGGTACTGGTATTGCTTTAGGTATGAAGGAAATGTTTCCAAAAGCTTTTGCAGCCAGATACTTTTGAGTGTTTCAGGGTCAATTTCTGATACATTTTATAACATACTTTTCCAGGTCCAAAGTGCTCTACAGAGGATTTGGGGAAATTTAAGAGAAGATTTAATAGGATAAAAAACAAGTGCAACTTTGTGAAAGTTTAGTTTTCCACATTTTTTAGGAAGTCAGAGTGGTAGAATTTCACTAGGCTGTAGTCTAAAGATTTCCATTACTTGAGCCAGTTTTAATCAAGGGAAAAGAAATAAGGATATACAGGTATGCAGGTCATTATTGTAGGCTTCTTGTAAATACTACTTCTAAAATCATAATTGTACTTATTGTGGTCAAAACTCCAGATTGTCAGATATGTGAAAACCAAAAGACAACCACAGAATTAAAAGTAGAGAGACATGTGGAGTAGGCACCTTTGAGGCAGAGTATTAACTTAATTTTTTTGTACCTTGTTTATTCTTTTTCCTCAGATTATCTCAGTGAAGCAACAATCATAAGCATATACTTACACACACAAACTGCTGTGCCAGGGTGTAATTTGCGGTCAGCTGCCTGTTCTTTCAGTTTTTATTGAGATGGATGAAGGCAGCTGATTTGCCAGAGTGATTGTATTATGTTGTCTAAAGTGATGCTGAATGAGCTTTACTGATGAGGGAGGGAGGAAAGAGGGGGACGACATGCTGCTGCTGCTGTGCTGCTGAAAAGGGACTGCTGACCATACAGACTGTAATGATGTTTACTGTAGTCAGTTCAATCAACACTGAATACACAGAAGTGTACACAAACATTCCCAGGTCCATGTGCTGTGAGATAGAGATCTAATACTCTGTTTCTATATTGGCTTCATACAGTAGCTCCTCCGGTACAGAATACCTCTACTCTCCTCCACACTCTTTCTGTGAGGCCAGAGCAGATCAATACACACAACGTCTCTGTTCGGTGCCCCGCC